>OY735256.1:11593907-12795211 GCA_963457715.1 Argyresthia albistria | reverse complement strand
GAAGTTCGTTCAGAACCGGTTCTCGCAGTCCTGGAGGTATCACAATTCTGTACTTATACACCAGACAGCCCAAATCGACAATCAATTCTTGTTTCCTGTCAAAATATGACTTCTCCTCCTCACAAATAGCAGATACCGGCCACCCAAAAAGTACATAACCATAAATCTTACTCAAAATTCTATCCTTTTTGGTCTCCTTAGCAATTTCCTTAAAATCTACAGGCATACTTTCTTGCACTAAATGCACATAACTAATAACATGAGTGGGGCGGGCCTCTCGCGGCAGCGGCAAGCGAGACAGAGCATCGGCCGGACCGTTCTCTTCCGATCTCACAAATTCTACAGAAAAATCATATGCCGCTAAGCGCGCAGCCCATCGCTGTAACCGGCTGGCTGCGGTTTGCGGAATACCCCCTTTCTTACCAAAAATGTAACTCAGAGGCTTATGATCAGTTTTTAAGATAAAATTTCTCCCGAACAGATACTGATGGTGTTTAGTAATCCCAAAAAATATTGCGAGGGCTTCCTTATCTAGCTGGCTGTAATTCGACTCGGCCGCGTTGAGCGTGCGCGAGACACAGCTGACCGGGCGCTCGGCGCCGTCGGGGTAGCGGTGCGCGAGCACGGCGCCGAGCCCGTACGCGCTGCTGTCTACCGCCAGCACGAGCGGCCGCCCCTCCTCATAGTGCGCGAGGACGCGTTCGCTCAAAAGCGCTTGTTTCGCTTCACAAAAAGCGCTCTCACATTTTGAGTCCCATTTCCAGTTGACATCTTTCTTTAAAAGTTCATGAAGAGGATGTAACAAAGTACTTAAATTCTTTATAAACTTTGCGTAATAATTCAACATGCCTAAAAAACTTTTGAGTTGAGTCACATCTTTCGGCCTGGGGGCACTGGAAATGGCCTCTAATTTTGTGGGATCTGGACGCAAGCCGTTCTTATCTATAATAAAGCCTAAATACTTCACGCTATCTTGTAAAAATGCACACTTACTTAGCTTTACTGTTAAACCCATAGTACGTAACCTATCGAGTACAGCTCTCAGATTACTTAAGTGTTGTTTCGTATTTGCTCCCGTGATACATAAATCGTCCAAAAACACCACTGTGCCAGGGATGCCCCGTAATGTTTCTTCCATGATTTTTTGAAATTTTTCTGGTATGCATGACAGACCGTAGGGCGTTCGCCGATACGCGTACGTCCCTAAGTGTGTAGTTATAGCGGTACATTCCTGCGAGTCCTCGGTTAGTAAACATTGTTCATATGCGTGTTTTAAATCTAGTTTTGTGTACTTTTCTCCCCCACTGAGATTAGCGAATAACTCGTCAATACGAGGCAAAGGATAATAATCCCGTTTTAATTTAGGATTAATCGTAATTTTATAATCGCCACAAATACGGACATCTCCGTTCTCTTTGACGACGGGTACAATTGGGGTCCCATAATCGGAATGTTCCACCCGATAAATAGTGCCATCTTTCTCTAAACGTGTAAGTTCCCGTTCCACCCTAGCCTTCAACGCTATCGGCACGGGCCGTGCGCGCACATACACTGCCGTCTCATCTGCAAGCTGTAATCGAATGGTCTTCTTACAAGTTCCTAACTTGTCCGAAAACACTTCTGGATATTCTACACACAGTTGGTTCACAAATTGGTCGTCTGTAATTTCATGTAGGTTTATTTGCTTTACCTTCATAGCCTTTATCCAATCGCGTCCTATCAAAGGACGGCCACCTTGCTTAATGACGTACAAAGATAAGCCCCTGACCATAGCATCGCCTAGGTTAACATTTACAGTTACATAGCCCAGAGACTCAATTCGTGAACCCGCATAACTACGCAAAATTAAATTATCGGAGTATATTTCTTTGTTAGAAAATATTTTTTTATACAGTTCCTCACTAATCGCCGAAATGCGACTTCCTGTGTCGATCTCAAATTCTAACTCGATGTTGTCCACAGCCACTTTAATAAAGTACGGTTTGTTACCTTGCGCCGCGACCTCGATGTTAAACATATCGTCCTCCGACTCCTCGCTCAGATAATTTTGCCGACTTAACCTATCACTATTACCGCGCACTTGCTTACACATCACTTTTATATGGCCCCTTTGAGAGCACCCATCACAATTGTAATACATATAGCGACACTTATTTGGCCGGTGCGCCTTGCCACACCGCCAACACGCTGCATCTGCGCCGGAGCCTGTGCCTGCGCCCCCGCCCCGCGATGAGCGGGCGCCGCCGCCTCGGCCTCCGCGCCGTGCGCTCGCTTGATGCAAGCCTTCGCCTGCCTCGCTGCCTCCACCTGAAGTTCCAGCACCATTTGCGCCACTTGCGCCATTTGCGCCACTTGCGCCATTTGCGCTGCTCACCTCCGCGTGCTTATCTGCAGCCTCCAGAGCAAACGCCAGCTCCACTGCCTCCTTGTACCTAATATTTTTCTCCGCAAAAATCCTTGATCGCATTGTGTCGGCCACCAGACCCGATACGAATTGGTCCCGCAGATTTTCTTCCAAGTTGCTGCCGAAGTTGCAAGTAGCCGCCAGATGTTTCAAGTCCTGCAAGTATTGCGTCAGCGACTCGCCCGCGCGCTGCCGGCGCAGCCTGAACACGTGGCGCTCGGCGATCTCGGATCGTTTCGGTTCCAAGTGATCCGTAACCAATTTCACCAGCTCACTGTATGTTTTATTTTCTGGGTGTACTGGTGAGCATAAATCACACATCAACTCGTATGTAGCTTCTCCGACGACTGTAATCAACGTGGCCACTTTCAGTTCCGGCTTTATTTCATTTAGTAACATAAATTGGTTTAGACGCCTCACATACGCGGCCCACTGCTTGGAATGCAGATCAAATGGTTCGATCTTTCCCACCGGCATTGTTATTCTCGTAAACAACGGAAATTTCCACCCGCGATCGCCTAATTACTTGTGCGAAAGAAAAATAATCCCGATCTCGTCGCCAATGTAACGTCAATCAAAGGCAGGGGCTAGCGGTAAACTGGTTTATTGAGGCGTGCACCTAATACACCACAAAAGGGTAGGCAGTGCACAATAACAAGTTTAAATAAAATATTAACGAAAACATACTACTTATACTATTCGTTCTGTATTATGAATGTAATTAATTGTTTTTAGTAGTATAAGTAGTACCTAGTAAGTTAAGATGTAGTTAGTAATATATTATGATTCAACGTAACGTAAAGTTACGGGACCTAATCTAACCAGTGTGCCACTAGTGCCCTAGTGTGTGAACCTGAGGGCTCTGGAATCAGTCTCACTAGTTTACTTTTTACGTAGGTTATACGGACTTATCGTGAGGAAACCTTCATACCTACTGCATAGCTGCGGCGATGGGCTAGGCTAGCCCCCTGTCATGCAAAATGGAGTATTGAATAACTGGCTAAAAGTGGGCACAGTTGTGCCTCTGCCAACTCGTTTGGAAAAAGGCGTGACGCTATGTTTGTTTGTTTGTTTATTTATTTATTTAGCTTTTACAATCGTATCATCTTCTCGAAATCTCATCTCTCTCTCTATCATCATCATCTCTTTTATATACGGTCCACTTCTCGAAATTCATTCTTCCATCGTGTCTTCGTAATTCACATGCAGTTGTGAAATCGAATTAAATATATTCTGTGCTACTTATAGTTTTTTTTGCAATTTAAGTCTCTCCATTTTTTTCCCCCAATTTCCATTCGCACAAAGAAAAGTAGTTTCCCTGCACATCCCTTAGGAATTGCTTCATTAAAGAAACTATCAGCATCAGCCTGCTTTTCAGTGTTACCCTAATTTATTTTCGAAACAACCTACGTTTATTAACTCGTAGGCTAAGGGACGGCGGACATTGCCCACCTTCCATTCTGGGCCCGACTTCATTCGACTATGAAGTATTTTTACTTTTACTTCCTAGTAATAGAGTAGCTTCAGTTAAGATATTTATCGCATTCAATAATAATTTGGGTTGGGACCAGTCTGCATTTCTGAATTGTTACTAGCCTATTATTATTATTTGTTATTTTTATTTGTTTTTCTCAAGTACTTGTATTACAATATCCAAATCTTAGCACAAACGCCTCGGACGAGGTACGGGCCTGCGAGCCATAAATACAGGTTATATTATTATCCTAGTTATGGCAGCAGTCAACCACCATTTTTAAGTGTACCTACCATTTTCCTTGAATAAATACTTTTACTTTTACTTTTTTTTCTTTTTTTTCCTCGTAGAGTAGGGATCCTGTGTGGTCTTCAATAAAAGATTCGACTGTATTTAACGTAGGTTGTATTCAAAAGATGATGATGTGGAACAGGTTTTAACAGAAAGATTAGCCGATACAGAATGACAGCTAGGATGACAGCAAAGGCGTTCGGTTTCACCAATTTGAGACCTTAAAACTTAACAGCCCGATCTTTTGCACGATTTAAACTAAACAAAACTAAAATTAAACGAAAGTTACCACTTTGAAGTAACTGGAAACAGAATTAATTTTAAACCACGCATCGCTCTCAATGACCTTAAAATATAAGGAGTAGAAGGCATTGCTGCTTTTATTAATTTATTTGACCGCCCGTTAACTAAAGTATCTGAAAGTTCGAATCAGGAAAGGCCCTCTTCTCCACTTCTTTCGTTGAGAATTTATTTCGTCTCCGAAAACCTTCGCAGTTGTGGCAATAAATAAAGCCTTTTTACACTGAACCAGATCTAGGACGAAATAAATAAGGATGCTTTTGTAAGGAGTTTCTTTAGCGTGCGGATGTAGAAGGAAGGGTCATCTTGAATTGATGAAAGAAATATTTATTTCTTGTGTAATGTATTATTACTGTGCCAAAGCCACATCGTATGAGAAACGTTGCAAATGTGTTGTCGTTACGATTGCTTTTCTTCGTGATTCAATTATAGAGAAGCGAGGCAATAAATTATCATATTCTATGTATCTTAAGTATCTACTAACCTATTAAATAAAATCTACAGAAATTAAAATTGTTTCTTTGTATCGACGAACAAAGAAACAGAAAATATATACCGTCAATCCGTCATTCCTTTTCCCAAATCCGCTGTCCAAAACGGGCTGGCAGAGAATAGAACCATGCAAATAACAACAATGGCACATCGTCTCAAGCCTATACCCACATGGGGTGGCACATCCAAATCTTGGAACATTTCAGGAAAACTTTTGAAAGACATAAACGCTTTGCTGCCGGCAATCATTTCTAAAAACCTAAACGAAACTTATTTCCACCACTCGCCATCTGCTCAGTGCAAGCCATTGAAACATTCCGGGCCCCCACCGCGAACTCAAAGACCTCTTTCACAAAACACCTTCGCAGTGTGAGCTCAAAATGACACTTCAGTGTGAAGGGCCCTTTACCAGCTGTCGCGTGGCGAGGTTCGAGTGATTTTGATGTTAGGAAGACTGTAGACTGGGTTGTTTATTTGGCTCAGTCCAAATATCTGCTATACGAATATTAAAACGAATTTTAATTGTTGTCTATGATTTTCGATAGAACTGCGTCCACCATGCCTACCTCCTGAATTTAATTTTGTCATTAGCAATGTCAGGTCTCTAAGAATTCACAGAAAACAATCAAAATCCGTTGCATGCCTGCGTTGCGTGTCGATGTCGGTTAATGTACGTTTAACTTCAAACTTCACTGATCGTTAGATAGAATGACAGGGTGCTCATTCCATAGAGCTTAGAATTAGTAACCTTTCATAAAACATAAAGTGATGGCGTTACGAGTAAATAATATTTGTACTTTAAACGCCATGGTTTCACTGTGTTTCTAGGTGGCGTTTATCTTAGAATAAATCCTATTATGTATATCTTCGCGCATGGGTATTTACAATTTTTTCGATGGTGCTGCAACAAGCGATAAAAGCCTCGATCTAAATATGCTTCCGTAGCAGCTCAGTTTACGCCGGTCACATATTTAGTTCTACGTGGTCTATCTGTATTAGTATAATATTACAGTATCTGTGATAGAACATAGTTTCCTGAGAACCTCAGGTTTTTTAGCTGAGATATATGTTATAACGACAAATACTATCATACACACACATAGCATAGTCCTAATAAGCCCTCCACCAATCCGCACTGAGCCAGCGTAAAAAAATATGGCTCAATGTCACTCGCATCTGGCTAAAGGTCTGTGCCTATCAGCAGAGACATCAATAAGCTACATTTATATACAAAAATAATGCTCACTCCTTTTTCCCGAAATAGAGGTAGGCAGAGACAAAAGACGTCCACTTGCTACGATCCTGGCATGCATCTCTTTCTTCCTCAATATTCTTCTCATCTTCATACATCGGCTACATTTATTGAAACAAATGTTACGGTATTGGCCTGCGCCTTTCGGTGGGCACTACTGGGCACATTAACGGGCTATTACTTTTTACTCACGTGTATATTGTGTAGGGTCCCTTAAATGTTCCTTGTAGCTGATTGCTGAAGCAGATATTTGGGGTTGCATTAAGAGCGGGATTTCCCTCGGATTCTAGCATTGTACCTGCTTAAGAGGCCGCACACGAATACATAATAAGGCACCAACCTACTTAATAGCTATTCTGTTTGTGACTACGTATGGTTATCTTGGTAGGTTAATCTATTGAATCTTGCAATTCCCTCCATACCAGCCTGTTTTCGGCCTACTGTTTCTGTTCCCCTCGGCACAGCTTATCCTAGCGTAGTAGGGCCAGAAGTGTCAAAACGTGCCTTGACTTGAAGTCTAGTAAGTTAGAAGTAGGTATTACGAATTTATGATGCATCCTAAAATATATCTGTAATAGTCTGATCTTACCGCATAAATATGAACACTAACAATAAAGCATCATAATTACCGTGAACTGCCACGATAACATAATTTGTAACTGAATAATTAAATTCCTTGCGTAACGAATACTTAACTAAGCAATACTTAAAATGGACTCCGTAAGAGTTGCTTTGCTATACACCAAACAACCAAACAAGGCTCTCTTATTATAGTAGCGGGGTTGATTATGAAATAAGAAACTTTTTTTGCTTCCATATATTATTGCATTGTACTCCTACATGACAAAACCATAGACAATGAAATCTGTAAACGTTTATTGCTTCTGTTGACTTCTGTTGACTTCTGTTCCTTCTGTTTCTAGATCGATCGTCAATATCGTCATGTTTATGACTATGAACAGTCGATGTATGATTTTCGTAGTAAAGTTCCATCGAAAAATGAACAATCGATATATGATTCAGAATAATCGGCCAAGTGCGAGTCGGACTCGCGCACGAAGGGTTCCGTACCATTATCTATAAACAACCGCAAAAAAAAAACATGTTAGCTGTATGGGAGCCCCCTTAATATTAAATATATTTTGTTTTTTAGTGTTTTTTATTATAGCGGCATCAGAAATACATCATCTGTGAAAATTTCAACTGTCTAGCTACCACGTTTCATGAGATATAGCCTGGTGACAGACAGACAGACAGACAGCGAAGTCTCAGTAATAGGGTCCCGTTTGGCACCCTTCAAGTACGGAACCCTAAAGATGCCTTCGATGACCTGAAGCCTCTCAAGAACAATGCGTCATAAAATGAGAGCTTGAAAATATGCTCACCATGTATTGAAATTCGTTGTAAAGTATTTAGATATCAAATACCCACTAGCCCATATCTGAATTTTAGGTTCGGTCACGGCGACTGTTGCTATAGGCGTCGCGTCGGTCGCTTGTGTGCCCTGCCCTCGCATGACTCGTATACAGCATTTATTTAATTTATCATTCTGCACCGTTGCGATCACGAACCAGGTTCGAAGTGAACGGACCTCTCTTACTGGACTCCTTAAGTGTTAATTACAATACAGGGGGTGTTATTAAGGCTATAACATTAAGGTCCTGTAACTCGAGCTAATGTTACGGTTATGTTCGTCGGTTGCAGTTACAGGGTAGCGAACGCGCTAGTAGTAGAGTCATAATTATACTCTTTGGGGGTAATCTCGGGTTAGGTTTTTTGTGTCGCTTAGGGCTTGTACTCTCTGTATCGTTTAAAAAAATGTTTTTATTGGTGGTGTGACGGATGACTGAAGATTATGGTGAATTGTTGACCTCTTTCTGTAGTCGTCAAGGCTCTACTTTAGAAGCAGAAGTTGGATCGACAAAATCAATTTAAAAGCTATCGGGATTGTTTCGACAGATACAGAATCTACTGGTACGGACCATGTTGTGTTGTTCCGTAAAAAGGTATTTCACGTACCTCTACTATGTATACGTGTCATGTATTCAGAAATAAGAGCCAAGTTCTATTAAATATTACGCAACGCACCATTCTGCTTATACGTGAAACATTTGATTTGTCATGTTCGTAATGTCGCTTTAGTTTTATTTATCGTCTCAGTAAATAACTTCTGCTCGGCGATTGCTCTGAATTTTATGACACACTCTAAATTATAGAGCAATTCCATTGACGGCGCACTCATAATGTTATTCTGTCGTAAATACCGATCGTACAATTTGCAATTCAATGGGACATCAAGATATTTATGTGTTTGGAGGTATTGTTTACGCGTCATATAATTTGTGTTAGTAAACTCACTGAGTGATGAAGCGTCGTAATAAGATTTTCTAGTTTATTGGTTGCGCTTAGCCGTTAACCCGGAGCTAAATCGATATTTTTCACAAATCATATAGGTAAGTATTACAAGTTAGATAAATCGTTCACCCTTGAAAAAGACCCTTCATTCAACTCTACTTTTTACAGAGCGTCACGCCTTATTCCGTACGAGTTGGCTGAACGCCCCACAATTATTCAGTATTTTGCGAAATAGAGAACTACCTCATCGCCACAAATGACGGTAACAAAGATTGTCGAAATAATAAAAGACTATCGGGTCCACAATAAACCACCCGTCTGGTCTTAGATTACGAAATATCCAATCAAAAGTGTGTATGTGTTGAGTATTTGATCCTCTTATACAGATTCCATTATGGCAGCAAATTATATTTTCTTGTTGCCGCCGCCTCAAAAGCCCAGCCTTATAAGGTGTGGACTTTCTCTAGGTACCTACAAGAGGTACTTACCTTACTCAATACTTATCGGTGTTGTAGTTAATTCTGTAGATAATGTTAGTCTAAATGTTGACTGCAATCGTTTCCTCAGTTTGTTTTCTGTTTAAAAAACTAAAAAACATTGCGTCACACGTTTTCCCGCACAGAGACAGAGCAATTGCCTTTTTTCGCCAATTAAAAACGTACCTAGCTAGTTTCCAACGATCTTTTGGGGCGCGGTGACAGATGGAACTAGCGCCTGTAGGTACTGTAACCTATCATCAACACACACAGACCTTTCATTCCTCACTGGTCACCAAGTTAGTTCCAGTCACCGCAGCTGGCGCCCCCCGTAAACGTCACTCATCATCATCAATCTCATCATCACCCAAATGATCATTGCAAGACTGTAGGTACCTACTCAGGATTTCGGAAAATATATGTAAATAAAATAATCATTTTGTCGTTATGGTCTCGGGCTCGAATTCCGGCTGGAGAGAACCAAAAAACACGTTTTGGATGTTTATAATGTTGAATGATGTCACTCCTTCTTTTTCTCACCACACAGGGTCCTAGTGTGGGGCCATATGCGACATATATTTTCTTAAATGTAATTGATTTATTTAGTTTGACTGCAACACGCTCAATCCATTGTCATCCTATTATGGTAGGTATGCTCTCCCATATTCACTGCTGATGCTGACTCATTAGACATTACAGATTGAGTCACATTACAAGAAACTTTGATGATACAAGTTTACTTTTTATGAATACTTAAATTATACGGGACGCTGCCAAAGTAGAGTAAATTATCTGATCAGTTGTAATACTTGTTACAACAGTTAAAATATGTATTCTATGTTATAAGTTGCATTGACACCAAACAAACAAAGAGCTAAAGCTAGAGTAAGAGCATTAATTTTGATCTTTTAGTGTAAACGAAAGCATAGCATAGCATTCCATAGAATCAAAATGAATGCAGAATACGAAAGAATGCTCTAGGGTCTGTCTGTTTTCACTTAAAAAAAATAGAGAGGGGATAGAATGAACTTTCGCTTGTTTGTAATTTTACTCGTTTATGCTAATCGATACGATAACGATTAACGTTCGTCGGTCGGTCTAATTTGACATAAGTTCCATAGCGCAACTGTCAAATCTAACTTTAGTAATGTGAAAACCATGGATAGATAGGTTAACGAAACCGGCCGTAAGTTTACAACCGCCGGATACTTACTAAATCAAAACAAAAGCCTTCCTTCAACGAATACCAATCGATTCTCCCCAAACAACACAAACAGAAAATCCTGTTGACTCGAACGACTTCAAACAAATCATTCGCCATAAACGAAGCCACTCCATTGTGAAATAACCAATTCAGCACTTCCTTAAAACTCATAATAAACAAATTAAAACAATTTCGTGACCTCAATCTCCGTCCGTGCCTACTTTAACATCGTTGAACGAAGTCATCCAAGTTTTTCCGAATTTAATCTTCTAAAGCAACAAGCTGTTATTTTCGGAAAATCAATTTGTGAACAACTTAGCATCTTGTTAAAATTCTTTGGATGTAATAAGCGACGGCGATCGAGGTAGGAAGTGGGGTTTACTGTATACTGCTGGCTCTTGAAGTTCACGAGACCGAAAGAAAAGATAATAGATTCATTTTCATCACCTGAAATGTTAAGCAAAATAAACTACTCAAAGCCGCTGCGAAACAAAATTCATTGATTCAACATATTAAATAACTGTTATTTTATGTACGTTCATAAGATAACTGTAGAACGCCCAAACCTGAAACTACTGACGCCACTTTGAAAGTGTAATTTCGTTGTCAGTTGTTGTAGTGTATGCTGTTCAGTTTTGGAGTCACCCCATCGCTCTTCTACCGATAACTGTACTCGATAACAGTAACTGACGCAGATGACGCAGACCACACAGATAAGATTTTTTGAGGCAGGACAAACTCGGGCATCAAACAAAAGACGTCCCCGGTTCTGCCATGCCTTGCCTGCAAAATCTGCGATGCGTTGCTTGCAATCTGCATCTCAGCATACGACAGTGGTGGGGAAGCGGCTATTGAGCTCCTATTAGGCAGAGCTGCAGCAGATGGCTCAAGATCGGAACAAATGGAAATGCGTACAGAGAGCCCTTTAACCCGGATGAGGGGATTATTTATTTATTCGAATGATTGTTTTTATTAAGTCGTTGAGTCGCTCTTATATAAATTATCTTGATGTCTGTAGCCATAAAGGCCTGACAGGATGAGATGATGAAGGAGAATAAGAATTACTGCACTAATACTTTTCCTGCCTCCACGACAACCCTCGTTCTCGCAGGCATCTAGCGAATGCAGACTCCAGAAGGCGGTTTCAGAAAGAAACTTCAGACAAACATTCTTGTCGCGCAACTTTCAATGAGATAACATTGTTAAATGCATCACAAGTTTGGCAATGTTAGAGTTCATACTTAACATGCGGTTAGTCATTGCGTCACTTTGAGATCGAGACCCGAGTCGCTGTCGCTGTCGCTGATGTATGGAACTGAAAATCACTTTGATTGAAGGCTTGAAAGGTCGGAAGCGGGGCGATGGCAGGGTGGACCCGCTTTCGGGTTTCAGGCCACCACACCGCCCGTATTGTATTTGCTACCGCCTCGTTACGCAGGTACTTGAAATGTCAAATAAAGTAAAATTTCTATTTCATCAACTACCTGCCTACCTGTTTAACATTTTTCAGTCTTAAGATGCTAAAATAACAAAATTAAGAACCCGCCACGAGCTCCATCAAACAAAGTCTTAACCCTTCGCCACCAAGACGGTAAGAAGTCTTAATCACCGCTGCACTTCTTCCTCCACAAGATTAATGGTGTTTTGATAAATTACCGTCGTCGCAGGGTTAATGGGGCGAGCGAGATAGAGATGCAGCCTGATTATTTCGTGTAATCAGTGGGATACGCGGTTCGTTTTTATTTATCTGGCTACGGCTACTGGCTAATGCATAAAAAGCTGAGTGCCACAGACGATTTAACTAGATTCGCATTCCAGCAAGCTATGGTATATCTTCACAGCTACCTATATCTGCACAGTAACTCTATCAGCAGTTTTTGGAAAAAAACATGTGGTTGTAAGTTTTGTTACGTATCCAAATCATCGCAACTTGGTAGGTATGCCATTTCGAGATAAATAACTTTTGTACCTGCTCTAAAATATGCAACGTAAAACTGAACACAAATATTTTCGGTGTTCCCGATAAATTCCTCCCATATCACAAATATCGAATTTTATCACACTGCTCCGCTCCCGAAACCCGCGATGAATATTCCATGTCCACATTCCGTCAATGCAAAACGTTAAGTTTTCCGAGAAATCGGGTAACACGTTTGAACATAAAATTTTTGAGATTTTCTCGAGAGACGATTTTCTCGGAAAAATTCCACCAAAAATGTTTATTTATTTATTTACAATAATTTATTGGTGCCATTACAACCAACCAGGTCGACACAAATATACAAAAAATATACAAAGATAAACGAGCACTTTCTTTTACGTAGTAGCCCGTTACCACTAAAGTAAAAAAAAAACTATCTTTTCACATACAATTAATCCTAAAGTTTAACAATAATCCATTTTGAGTGAAAGAGGTACATAGGTCTACATAGTACAAGTACAAGTTCACCGCTTTAGAGATATTAAGTATATTCAAAGTTGATTGGGATAGAGATAAAGATAATTACAAATTCATAAAAAGCGTTTACTGAAATAGAGAAAATTAAGGTTAATTCATTAATGAATGGTGGCTATTTCTTTCTCAATGAAGTCTACTAATTGTGGCTCTAATCGCCCAAAACACGGAATCCCACGGACTCCTCCAGCAATTCACCAAAATCCTCGAAAGTAAAATGTCTAGAAATAAATAAAAACCTCTCCTCTATCATTGAGCGCTATCGTTATACGCGGTGAAATTAAAAACCATAATTTATTTTTATTGCCAGTTTCCGCTCCGCCCGAAAAAAATAAAATGTATTTTTTTTTTCTTTAGGAGCCGCTTTGATCTGAATTTAATTGGTGAAGAAGGAAAAGTTTGAGCGAAATTCCGACTGTAAAATTCGGTAAATGACGAGGAATTAATTCCGCCCAGCAGGAGTTGCGCTTGACACAAGGGGCAAGCTGCTCGACCACAAGTTAATCAACGGACTCTGGTAGTTGAGACCCGAGATTCAATTCAAATTGAGTGAGAATATAGTATGTATCTCTGTACTACAGAATAAAGCAGAAAAGTGAACTCAAATTCTCAAAGGGTTGTTGAGGAATTCATACAAAACAACTTTAACTGTAAAACCGATTTGATCAGAACAAAATAATTCTTTAGCTCTGTGGCGTCCTGCTTACCACAAGATCTATTTGTATGGGTATTGAGTAAAACTCAGTATTTGGTTAAGCACACACTCGACGCGTCTTCGTCGCACCGGGTTCCGATACGAATAGAACGAACCTCGTTCGGTTCGCGTCGGAGCCACTCGGCGCCAGGCGCGCCGGTGCTGCCATCTTTATTATCGTAAACACCACATCTCTTCCTTTTTAAAAGTTTTCGAGTTCAACAATCGTCCTAGATTTATAAATAAATAACCATAAATATTTGAGTTAATTACAATGAGATCAAAAGATGATGTTCATATTATACACATTTTCCATAATCTACCTACACGTTTTCGTCTATAATTCATTCTTCAACCAGTCCATGAATCTGTAATTCAACATAAGCTTCAATAGTTTCATTTAATTTCCACGATTCCATCCATGTCTTTTTCTTCTTTATCTGAGTCATCATTTTCATTCGAGTCTGTAATCTTCCATTCTCCTTCTACTTTTTTCAAGTGTATTATATTTCTACGGTATTCTTGTCCTGTCGAATCGTTTCTTACATTTATATCACTTCCTTTAGCACTGGTTACCGTGTGGGGTGTTGGGTTAAATTCTGAAGTCAGTTTATTTTCTTTAGTAGCATTTTTCACATATAATTTCTGTCCAATCTCTAAATCATTTTCCGTGGCTCGTCTTTTTCTATCTTCATTTAGTTTTCCTTTCTGTTTCATTTCATGATCTCTATCTTTGAAATCAGTAGAGTGGTTTTCTATATCTAAAACAGAAGGTATTTTGTCCCTAAACTGTCGGTTATAGAAAAGTTCCGAAGGTGATTTTCCTGTCGAGCTATGCGGTGTGCTGTTGTACATCACAAGATAGTCCAGGAGATCCTCTTGCCAATTGGACTTTTGTACCTGGCTAATTTTAAGACGCTTAAGTATGTCACGGTTTTGTCTTTCGACCTCACCGTTTTGTTGAGGCCAGTAGGGAATTGAGTAATTAATTTTAATGCCTAACTCTAAGCAAAATTTTTTAAACTCTTCACTGGTGAATTGCCTGCCGTTATCTGAGCTTATGGTGACGGGGGTCCCTAGCCTTGAAAACATTTCTTTCAAGATCTTAATAGTGTCGAATGATGTGATAGACTTCATCACTTTAATTTCTTTATACCGGCTAAAGTAATCAACTATCACGAACAGATAGTGTCCGCTAGGCAGTGGCCCGAGAAAGTCAATAGCAATATCCACCCAAGCCTGTGATGGCAGCTCTCGTCTTTTCATTGGTAACGGGGGATTTGGACCTGAAACCAAAGTGCAGCCTTTGCAGGATTTCACTTTGGCCTCAGTGTCCTTATCAATCTTTGGCCACCATACTTTTGTTCGAAGTCTTGTTTTCATAGCTACTATCCCCGGATGACCCTCATGACCCGCGTCCAGAACTCGACTTCTTAACTGCACAGGAATTACTATTTTATTTCCCCGTAAGAGCAGATCATCATGCACCCAGAGTTCTTGTTCGAATAGTTTATAGTGGTTTACTTTGCTGTCCCAAATATTGTTATAAAACCCTTTTTTAACTAACTCAAATTCTGTGTCGTTAAGAGATGCAACTTGTAATTCCCGCAATGGTACAGCTAATGGTCTAGCATATTGAACTATCTGATTGACATGTTGTTCGTCGTCGAATGGTTTGGGGTAGTCATTTACACACAGACGCGAAATAGAATCGGCTATGTTATCCTTGCCTGGGCGATAGATCACTTTGTAATTGTAGGCTTGTAACCGTAATACCCATCGCTCGATTCGAGCGCACGGCTTAGATCGTGGTCCAAATATAACTTGAAGAGGTTTGTGGTCGGTGACCAATTCGAACTCATGAAGGCCATAAAGATACATGTTGAAGTGTTCAATCGCCCAAACAAGGGCAAGAGCCTCTTTTTCAGTTTGGCAGTATCGTTTTTCAACGTCGGTCAGGCTTTTGTTGCCATAGGCAATAACACGTGGGCCATGATCATCAATCTGCAACAATACAGCACCTAAGCCGACCGGGCTTGCGTCCGCGATTACTTGTGTCCTATCATTTGGGTCATAAAATCCTAACGAACGAACATCACTCAGGTTCCGTTTAAGCGCTTCAAATGCTGTGCTTTCGCTGTCTTTCCAGAATGCTGTAATATCGGCATGTTTGTGGAGTTTCTGTTTCAGAATTTGCCGTAACGGCTCAGTTAGAGTCGCCAAATTTGGAATCCATTTTCCTATATAGTTGACCAGTCCAAGAAAACTTTGCAATTCCTCAACAGTTTTCGGAGCCCTAAAGACTGCAATAGCTTTAACGTATTTGTCTAAGGGTTTGACGCCATCAGATGATAATTGGTGTCCGAGGAATTGTAACTGTTTCGCGTTATAAATACATTTATTTTCATTGAGTAGGACGTTATTTTGCTTTAGAACCTCAAGAACGCGATCAAGCCGCATTTTGTGTTCCGCCCCATTGCATCCAAATACGATGATATCATCAATAAAATTTATTACGCCCTGGCAAGGAAGTAGCATCCTTTCCATGATTTTTTGGAAATGTTCTGGTGCACATGATATACCGAACATGAGGCGCTTATAACGGAACAGGCCTTTATTCGAAATGAAGGTTGTAATATCGCGACAACTGTCTTTTATTTCTACTTGGTGGAAAGCATCTTTTATATCGAGTTTCGAAAATACCGTAGCTTTTCTAAACTTAGGAATAAGTTGCGCCATTGTGGGCAGTGGATGATTTTCCCTGACGATGGCTTTATTGGCACACCGCATATCGACACAGACTCTAACTTCACCATCACCTTTCAGTATTGGAACCAATGGAGACACCCAGGTAGAAGGCCGGTTCACGGGCTCAATTATATCCTTTTTAACTAATTCATCAATTTTGTTGTTGATCTTAGTTTCCAGTGGGATCGGTACTCTTCTGCATGGCTGGCAAATGGGGGTGACTGATCTGTTTATCTCAATATCTAGCTGGATATCTTTGAATTTTGGAAAGGGGCCTTCCATGACTTCATTAATTTTGAGGACATTCAGGGACGTTGCGGTTTCTTTTCCCATCAAATCACGGGTGCCATCATTTATGACAAAGAATGTTGCGGTTTTACTGTTCCGACCTACTGATAGATCTGCTTCAAATGTCCCTAGAACTGTCAGCGGTTCTTTCGAGCCATAGGCCATAAAAACCCTGTTCGTGGATTTCTGTTGATTGCTTACTTGTACAGAATTCGTCTTCAAATACTGCCACGTTTTATCACTTATTATATTACACTTACTTCCTGAGTCTATCAGTAAGTCTACGTCGATACCGCCTAAATTGCAATTTATAACAGCGTCATCATCGATATGAAATATGTAATCCACGCTCGTTTCTTGGGGATTTTTTGTAGGCTCGTATTTGGACTTTTTGTTGCTGCTCACATACTTGTCGCTACGCCCTGGAGTGCTTTTACGTTTGTTGGCTCTCGTACGGCATTGTGATTGGAAGTGGCCTCTGAAGCCACACTTTACGCAGGTTTTATCTTTAGCTGGGCATGTAGTGCTGTCGCTTTTGTGAGTTTTACTCCCACATCTTGTGCACTCCGTGCTTGATGTCCTGGAGGACTTGTTCATTTTGGTTTCGATCTTATTTAAATTGTCATTCAGGTTTTGTTTATCCGTGAATTGATTCAGTTGCCTGTCAACCGTTTCAATAGTGTTTGCCTCGAGTATTATTCTGTCTATGGTCACGCTATCACCTAGTTTAAGTATTTTCTTTCTCAGTTCTGGAGAAACACATTTTTCAGTAATTTGATCAATAAGATTATCATTTTCATTGGTAAATCCGCACTTGGAGCTTTGATTCCTAAGTTTTACTAAAAATCGGTCAAATTTTTCTCCCTTCTCTTGCTTCATTAGTCTGAAGACATGTCTCTCAAAAACAAAGCTCTGTTTGGGAGAGAAATATTCATCCAATTTCTGTATGGCCACTTTAAAAACATCTTCGGAATTTTCCTCTAACACGTGAGCCCCGGGTATATTGTAATATATCTCTTGTAATGAAAATCCACCGGTATGCAAAAGTGTTGCCCTTTTCTTTGATGGTAATTCTGTATTTGTGGCCAGAAGGAAAATATCTAGGGCTCTCTTCCATTTTTCCCATCGAGAACCTACGGAAGTCTGGTCCCCTTCACAATCGAAAGCTTCTAAGGTAGCAAGGTGCGTCATTTGGGACGATCTGGAAGGTATAATTGAATTGTTTAATTTATTTAACTTTTATCTGATTTGCTTATAATTGAATCTTTTTATTATATTTAATTTAATGTATATATATTTATTTCTGAATTACTTATGTTTTATTTGCGTTTAGCTCAATTACATTTATTACTTTTTTTAGCCTGGCGGTTGAACTGAGAAGGATAATACTCTATTACTATTTAAAAATGGGTGAAGCTATTAGACACTTTTGTTTGCTATTTAGACAACCATACCTTGTATGTATGTTGTAGGCACAATTTTATTTCGACATGGTCATTGCTCATTGGCAGACTTATAAGTTGACAACCATACCTTTGTATGTTGCAGGCACATTATCATTTCGACATGTTAATTGCTCATTGGCAGACTTTGGTTGACAACAATACATTGTATGTTGTAGGCACGTATCCACATGGTCATTGCTCACAGGCAGACATACATGTCAGTTGCAGTTGTTACTGCTTGGTTAATTTCATTACTGTCGATTGATATCATTAATAGAATGATATTTTTACTTATTGACTGATACCAACAAGAACGTTTAATCAAATGGCTGACCACATTGCATATCAAGCACTAAACCCCTATTCTACAATAGCGAATTTATATCTAATCCCCTTAATTGTAGAAATTGTAGCATTATTCTAATAGGTAACTAATAAGAGCTCAAATTACAACACAGTCAACAAATAATCGGTTGGTAACAGCTGGTACTTTTGTTTTGCAATTGCAATCTAGATTTATTTATATTGAGGTCATCTTTTCGGCCAGTGTGTTATGCAACAATCTACGTTGTACGATCACGGGATGTTATCGACAAAATAAAATCTAAACATTTATGCGATAGATAGCTTACAATTTCCCTTTGTGTTTACTTGACCTTGAACTCTCGCGATCCGAGAAGCCTACATTGTTGCACATCACACTCTGGAATAAACCTGTTACGGTTGGTACGTTTTCATGTTTGAATTTGACACTCTGCATTTTGATAACAATTGAGGTACTCACATTATTTATCCTCGTCGCCAATTGTGGCGTCCTGCTTACCACAAGATCTATTTGTATGGGTATTGAGTAAAACTCAGTATTTGGTTAAGCACACACTCGACGCGTCTTCGTCGCACCGGGTTCCGATACGAATAGAACGAACCTCGTTCGGTTCGCGTCGGAGCCACTCGGCGCCAGGCGCGCCGGTGCTGCCATCTTTATTATCGTAAACACCACAAGCTCAATACACGCCTATCTGTGATCGTGCTGTTTTCAGGACGGACGGACAGAAAGGACGCGCCAAGTTTTCATGGCTCTTAGATAGCTGTCACCTCTCTAGAAGGGGTCACAGATCGTCGTCGTCATACTCCAGGTGGCCATGTACATGCACGAGAACGTCGACTCGTTTCGCAGGCACCACGACACCCACGGACACGCGACCCGCAACGGTCACAGGCTCAGGTCGGCTCCACACGCCCTGGCCAAGTCATCGAAGTTGACTCATGTCGTGGGTCCGAAGGTATACAATCGCCTACCGGAACGTATTAAATCTGCGCCTAATTCCGCATGTTTTAAAAAACGACTGAAACACTGGCTTGTCGAGCAAACCTTCTACTCATTCGCTGAGTTCGAAGCGATCGCTAAATTGGGTCAATTTTATTAATATAAAATATGATACCAAATTAATTCACATTTAATTTATTTAAATTTAATACAATTCAATTTATTTTAATTTGAATTTTTTGCAATTTCAATTTGACACAATGTTTAATTTTAATTATCAATTTGTGTAACTAATGATGACATTTATACAGAGTGTATTAATAATTTTCAATTTACAAATCTGACATGTAATTAACACTTACAAATAAATATGTTTCAATATGTTTCAATGTTTCAGATCTCTCCATACCGAAGAAGTCTTTAACTATCTCGTCTAGTTTCCTCTTTTGGTTTCGCCTTCTATCGCCACTAAAACAGATAGTTTACATTATAGGAGAATTGTCTGAGGAAACGACACATCTACCTAGGCGGTGACTCATACAAGCTCATTGTTATTTACTTACAAAACCAAATGAGTCACTGAATATGCATGTTGATAATATTTCTTTTCATTGCTTATCTTCAATGACGATCAAAAGGGTGGACATTTCATTAATTAGTATTTCGCGATATTTTTGCATATAAATTGAAATGCCATATGGTTATTCGAACCCGTTCACATCAGATGGCAAATACGAGTGTGCTTAAATCATTCAGTGTACATTCGGCTTTATAGGGAAATTCGGGACCTAAAATTATAAATACAGATTATTTGTAATGTTAGTATATTTCCAGGCTTTTCTATCAAAGTTTTGGTTTCATACAAATGGGTTCAAGATTTACATAGCGCCGCGTTTTTTTTGTACGGCATAGTGGAGGCAAAGGTGCACACTGTGCCAGTGATTTACGTTAAAGTCCTCATTAGGAACTAGCCCAGCAATAAATAGAAAAGTAGCAGCTAAACAAAGCGATGCTATTAGATAATATTGATACAACTCCTCTTTATTTTAAAATATTATGCGACAATATGCGTTAATAGATAGATAGATTCTCTACTATAAACTACTCATTAAACGAGTAATCCAATACGATTTTGATCTAAAGCATTACTATATAAACCCTTAGACGTGACCATTCACAATCTCAAAATATCACGTTACAGAACCATTCTCTCACAAACTCATCTTCACACTCGGTAATAAGGTCGAAAAATTAAACAGCGCTGTTTTGGCCGACGCAGTTTCACTGTTTATCTCTTCAATCCTTAGGAAATCCTTTAAACTGTATCTAACGATCAGTGCACGGCCTATATTTGCAGACTGGACCCTTACACTATACAGGGTGAGCAGAGATATAAAGGGACGGACAGGGGTTGTGGACACCCTTTATGTTTCATTAACGACTATTCAATATAGAGCTATGAATTTGTAGAACGTACTGCTTAGGTTTTATTGTGGGTCTTTTCTCTTTGTATCGAATCATCCGTGTTTCTCAAATCTGGCGATAGCATACAAAGCTCCCATTATTATTTTTTCATTCATTCCTGAATCGGCATTTCTGTAAGTTTTTAAAATGATGATCAAAGGCGACATCAAAGTTTTGCTGAAGGTGGATCTGTCATCTAATGCTCATTATTGAACATAAGGTATCGAGTTGTCGACAAAATCAAACCATATAGTGTGGAATAAATAACTATTCAGGATTATTTTATTTTATTGATATTGTACACAATTCTAATTTAATCTTATTTACAAACCACCGTGGTTTATGTGATGTAAATGTATTTAAGACGGTTAACTCCATTTGTTAAATTGAAAAAAAAAATAAAAAAAAATTGGTTGCCTGTAAAGTCGGTATACGGGCGAAAGTTTTACGTGACAACGACTTTGAGTGGTAAAATCATTTTAATGTGTATTTGAAATTTTGAATTGCGACCCTTATTGGCACCTTACAATAAAACCACGGAATAAACCTTTGGTAGTCTATTTATTGTCGGACCAGGGTTGGTATAAAGGCACCGAAAACATAAATTCAAATTGCTTAAGTACTAAAACGAAAACATCTCACTACCGCGAGTTAGAAATTACAGACAGTTCTATCTAGGTTATTCCTACGAAACTAAACAAATCGTACAATACACACAGCGACATCTTGGTTATTTCATACGAACTCAAACAATGTGAATATTCATTCGTATAGTAGGAAGAAGGATGATTATGTCTGTCTCTCTCGCTCTTAGGCGGGCTAACCATGCCCGAGTGGAAGGGACGCGTGCCTCTCACTCGCTCTCATTGTGAGCGCATAACGTGAGCGGAGCGTAACGCAGTTTCTTGAAGTGTCACCCGGCAAACCAATTTATAAGACGTTGTCACGTCAAAAATGAGTTGTAATAAATATTGGACTCTTTACGTCTAAATAATAATAATAGTGTAGAAATTAACATCCGACTTTCACTGAGATCATGTCAGGCATATTCGAGGCATCTAAGCTTCTTGCAGTGTCGCTGTGGCGAATTACTTATTAGAGACCTATGAGTAAAAACCTCACTATGGACGTATCCATAACTTCCTCATCGAGTAATGACGACCTGTGTGGATCAGCGGTTATGGCTCTGCCAACCATGTGAGAGGTCCCGGGTTCAATTTCCAGCTGGGGATAAAAAAGAAATAAAACCCCAGGCCTTGGATGTTTACATGTTTGTAATGTCGCTGTTTCTGGTTCCCATGACGCAGGGTATCCTATATATATAAGTTTTGGCTTTGCCTTGAAAATTAAAAAATTTGTACACACAACTTCATCCCTATTTCACCCTTTTGGGGGTTGAATCCATTTATTTTTGACGTGACAACGTCTTATAAATTGGTTTGCCGGGTGACACTTCAAGAAACTGCGTTACGCTCCGCTCACGTTATGCGCTCACAATGAGAGCGAGTGAGAGGCACGCGTCCCTTCCACTCGGGCATGGTTAGCCCGCCTAAGAGCGAGAGAGACAGACATAAAAAGTGAAAGGCATACTATTATTTCATCCTTCTTCCTACTATACGAATGAATATTCACATTAAAATTATTTTACCACTCAAAGTCGTTGTCACGTAAAACTCTCGCCCGTATACCGACTTTACAGGCAACCAATTTTTTATCTTCAGTCTGAATACATAATTTTAAGATCCCAACTTCAAAACTGACGGACTTTCATACAAACTTTGACTTCCTATTTTACCCCATTAAGGTCAATTTTTTTTTAAATATCTCCTTAATGAACGCTTACACTATGCAAGGTATCTATGTGCAAAATTTCGAGTCTCTAGCTCTAGCGGTTTGGCCTCTGCGTTGATAAGATAGCAGTCACACTTTAGACTCCCGTTTTTAAAAAAACTTTCCTCAAGACCTCCTAAGGAACCTACATTTCTTTTTATTTGATTCTATGGGGCCAGTGGATAATATGGGGCCATTAGCAACGTATGTGCTGTATGTAAATGTTTATGTTGTATAGCACTTCTTCACTATACCTAGCTCTGCGTACCAGCCCAGGAGCCAGCGTACACAATGACCCCGCGTAAATCTCGCACAGCCCCGCGCCTGGACAGCGGAATTCATAAATTATGATTCACTTGTTCACTGAAACCTTTTTTATGGTCACCCTTTATACCGGAGACGCTTTCTAGTAAGCGTTTGTTTTGTAAAATGTATGTTTATGGTCGGATCGTAGTATGTTCTTTGGTTAGAGATAAGCTCGACTTTGTTTGAGTATTTATGTATTCGTTTGTGGTCCTTTTATTTATGTTACGGCTAATGTTACGAGAGTGGCTAAACCTAAGTTACGTTAAATTTGTTGTTACATGTAAACCTACTCTGACCCACCTCTGCACCCATGCCGCCCATGTAACAATAGGAAACTGATATTATTTTTAACATTAGCCGCTCACCTAATATTAGCCGCGTAACATTTATGCACAGTAAAAAAATCTGGCTAAGTGAGCTCCGATCGGAGTGCTAAGATATCATAGTGTCACTCCTATTTTTATACGTGATGATAGGGGCACGGCACATTCATACTCCATTTTGCGTGACAAGGGGCTAGCCCTACGAAGATTGAAGGTTTTTCCCACGATGTTTTCTGTCACCATCACTAAATGGTTCTTGCCTAACATGAAATTGCAACCCGCATTTCCTGCGTTATAGCACTCACAAATCACTATAGACCATACAGCGCTTTTGTATATTTCAAATCATAAAACGCATTTTCGTGAACTACTCTGAACTGTTTCTCGAAGAAAAACCAATAAGAACAACTAAAAGACTAACCTTTATCGCAACACAAAACGTATTCCGAACTAATCTATTCCAAAACTTAAATCTTCACCAAATTAGTTTTTCTCGATCGAGAGCTAAGCTCTCGAAACAACCAATTTGCTGGAGTACACTCAGAAAACCAAGCTTTAGTTACCGGTGAATGAAAGCCTTCAGCTCTCTGCGCAAGCTGTTGAGAGTACACTTGCGAGCTTGTGACCTGTCTGCCCGAAAAAAGGATAAACCCGTGTTCGTTGATAACTGCGTGCTCGGCATAGGTAGAGCGATTTTATTTTACTACCATTTCTAGGGTTCCGTACCCGAAGGGTGCCAAACGGGACCCTATTACTGAGACTTTGCTGTCCGTCCGTCCGTCCGCCCGCCCGCCCTCTTCATCTTTTAAACATACAACTAGACATGTCGCTAATTAAGCGCTAGTTAAAAATTAAGGATCCTGGTTCCCACGACAAAGGGTTTCCTAGTATGGGGCCAGTAGCAATGTATGTGCCCTGTATATGTATAAATTATACAGCGTGTAAATTTCATACGGCCATATCTCGTCCAGTCAGTCATAGTTCGTGATCTTACAAATCATATAAAAAGGTATGATAAGTAACGTTATGTTTTATCATCGGGGGTAACAGTAGCATAGTAACTTTTATAGTTAGTAAACAACGCCTGCGATTCCGAAGGCGACCGACACGAACTATACTAACTAAACTAATTGAAATGGTGTGTTTGAAAATGGAAACTGTCGCGACTGCGCAAGAGCTGTCGGATTTGAAGGTTTTCAGTTTAGTGCCTTTAGTTCCTCTAGTTTAGTGGTTTTGACACCTCAAGAATAGCCCAGTTATCTAAGTAAATAATCCAATAGTAATATAATATGTACGTACAGCCTGCTCTAATTAACCCCGCGAAGGTCCCGACGTAACTACTAAGAGGTCCAACTTGTAACTACGAGATTACAAAGTTCTATTCAGACCCTGGGAAGGATAACACGTGTTACCTGCGGACCCACCCCTAAAATGTTTATGTTTACGTCACTTACCTGTGTTAAGTTTATTACTTAAGATTTGCAAGTTTGATGAAGCGTAACATGAAAGTTTGAATAGGTACCTCACAGTAGGTAATTAATGTTATTACTTATACTTACATGCAATTATTTTCTTCATACGGACGGCAAAGGCTCTAAGAATGGGTAAGCCGGCAAAGATTAATCTATGTTCATCTAGAATTTGGAGACCATTTTTGCGTTTACAAGTGGTCAGCTCAAATGAGCCACTCGCAGAAGATATGAATTAGTTTGCTGGAAGAAATCTCTTTTTAGAGCTCGCTTGTACAGCAGTTTTATTTTGATGTAACTGATAAAGAATTGTGAATTATGATCATGAGCTCAGCTTATAGTCATGTATTGTATGGCCTTCATTATAGAAAGAAAGAAAGTATTAGTTAGTCTAAGACCCGTAATAATAAACCTCTATCAGCTCTAAAATATGTCTCTAGCCGGTGAAAACGACATAATTTCTAACGCAAAATCGCCATTAAGACGTTTATATCTATGACACCTCGTAGAGCCGGACCTAAGAAAACTTACTTGGTGATTAAAAACTCGGGGGTTAGACTCCACCGTTCCGTTCTACTGTTTGAATTATGGGGATCTTCTATAAAACATCAAGCTCAAAAGGGTGAAAGCGGCCGGACACAGCGGAATGTATAGTTGAACGGAAATGTCCAGTTGGACAAAAATGTCCGGAATTTGTCCGAAGCTGTCCGTCTTGACGGGGCGCGGCGGCGTATTTACCAAACCCTTCCTCCTTGGGGACTTGGAGGACTGATTATCTCTATTGTCGGTGGAGTTTTATTAATTTTGGAAAAAGGAGGTTATTTTGTCAAGCAAATAAAGCTTTTTTTGGCTACTGCAAATAAATGCTTCAAAATACCCTCTACTACAAAATACTTTCTTTCTTTTCATGGCTTGATAATTTTTGGTGATTTACGCGCCATATATAATTTACTACATGATTTACGCTTCATGCAACGAATAAATCTTTCAACTAATCTGTACTAATACACATCCACAATACCTACCTATCGCTGATAGAATATTCATCGATTCCAAACGCGACTTAAAAACAAACGAATTAAGCGAGAAAGTTCCAGAAAAATCAAGAATTCGCCGATAAAACCCGCTGTTGACCGGGAAATTTCTTCCCGAAGAGCCAACTTCCGGCAAGACTTGGCGACAGGTGGCTTCGCTAGTCGCCGGATAGCAAACATATGTACGTCCTAGACTACAGAAATTCTGTAGGTCTCTAAAGCGTTTGAAATAAGAACGTGAAAAATGGAAAAGGTGCAGAAAATAGGATTGCTTGCTATGTAGTACTTAGTCGGTACGGATAGACGGTGGTACCTAGACGATTGCTAGCTTTGTAAGACTGAAGGGTATTTTTATAGACATTTATGTTTGTGCGAGGTAGAGCGAGTTTTACCAACGAATAGTAACTTTTTACTCGAGAGTGTCTTCTACTTTTCCTTAGAATTACCTCATTTTTAACTGTCATTGTCATACAAATTATCCCCGTAAAGTTGGTACCTATAAGACTGTATTGTATAGGCAAGAGTACCTATAGTGAATATTGTCGTGTACCTATTGCGCCCGCAGCACCGCTGACAAAATCATTTTATGCATCAATTATCTTACGTTTTTCATCTACCTACTACCTTTCACTACAATCATCTGTGAGTCTAAGTTGATAGAGCTTAGTAAAGCATAAAAGCGTAGCGCTTCTTTTAAAAATCCTGTACCTTTAGTCATTATTGGATGTTTCGAAATCCTCGACAGTAGTAAAGCAACTAAGAATTACTACAACCAAAACAAACCATTAAATACACATCATTGCTCACTCCTTACTCTTCAGATTCGCTACGGCTGTCATCGTCTAACCTTTTGACAGTTCAGAATGCACAGACTACATTCATTTTCATCCTACACCATTGGACTTTCTTCCATTTGACGCAAGTAATAAGAACTGTTGGGAGTCTAAAAGGTGTAACGAATGGTTACAAGGGTGTGGGGCGGCACCCTTGTAACTGAACCACGAGTCATTAGGTGCAGTCATCGATGAGTATAGGCTGATGACTAGTGACTAAAGGATAAAGTATTTAAATCGTCATGACTCTTCTTCAGAGTAATTCACAAACAGTAAGTTTTATTAGTTACTTTATCAAGTACCTAATAGGATATGATTTTGAAGTAGATTTTCAGGACATCACTTTGAACAACTCTTAGACCTGCTATCACCTCTCTTAGACCTGCTGATGGGATCATCTCACTAAACGATACCAATTTAGAAGCTGCTCTAATTTGCTGAAACATTCCTTTGACTTGACTGCCTCCCCAAAAATTATAGAGTAAATTATTTCTTAAAATAATCCAAATTCCCAAACCGCCACTCCTTGAATGAGACCGATTTTATTTTCCAACATCAAACCGTCTCTAATAAATCACAATTTCCCTCAGTCTTATCCAAGTTACCAACTGGACTGAGTGACGTGGCAAGACAGTGCCCAAAATACTTGGACGTCTGGAATGCACTAAGCAGGGGTGCCACCCCGTCATGTCTCATTAGTTGGCGAGGAAGAGGGGATTATGCCTTGCTATTTTGTGAAAAATGGGGAAAATACAAACTGCTACTGTATTTCCCATAGTCCTCGGATACGAGCAGGATTGAGCCGCCGCCTGGTTCGAAACGGTTGGTGTACTTTACTACCGCTAAACTACTGATCTAACTACTAGCCTAATGGTCAGTACCAGTTAGTACCACATTCGAACCTGAATGGGTGTACGGCTGGCTGTGTGGGTTTTGTTTATAGGTTTTTTGGGGGAGACTAGACTTAACTGTATTTTTTTAGAAATAGTACTATTTCGGGATTTAATTTTACGGATATAATCTTAAAATACGGTCAAATATGATCCACGATTGAATTCGTAAATAATCAATAATCCCCATAATCTACCCTGAAAAAACCTAGGCACTCATTTGTGTTACACCCTGTGGATGACTTAACATTTGCAGAATATAATAGATACATACATAGATACATTCCTTCTGACAAGTCAAAGGATATTGCTGACATTTCTGAATTCGCGTCGCGTACCAAAAGTAAGGGTGCTTCCCTATTCGCGTTCCGAGTCATTAGAAACACTATCCGGAAGACGGACCGATGCTTTTGTAAGACATTTTATATTGCACTTTAAGTAGGTACAGTGCGTCTTGGGTCAAAATTAATAGATGGCATTTGGGGAGGGGAGTGAAATTACGCATTAATACTGCATGGATACAAACATATCATCGTCATGGATATTATAAAAGAACAAGTCCTTACTGACTGACTGAGTTATCAACGCAGGGCCTAAGAAAATTGGAGGGTAGCTTCCTTTGATGGTGTAGGCATAATTTTAGAAACCATTTTTTACGATTATCGAGATATACGATGATGACCCTAAGTGGGTCAAAAAGACTTCTTAACCCTCTCGCTAACACATCGCTCTATATTGTTCGCTATAGGAGGCCTAAACTCAACAGTGGGCTACCTGACAGTCTGATAATAATTAGTAGTAATTGTTTATATTTTCAGGCATACACCAATAATTTACATGAAATAATAATATTAATAGTTACAGATTTACAAAATAAATTAACACGTTTAAAAATGTATGAAGCAAATATACAAATAAATAATGATGATGACAAGTTGGAAATTACATAGTTTCAGATGTTTTCGATGCTGCTTGGATTTTTTCTTACAATCAGTCAGAATGCACTTTCCAGAACCTCAGCAAGGGTTGCCAACAAGCACTAATCTGTACCGACAGTTCCACCAAACCATTTTCTTTTTTTTTCCCACTCGTGGTAAACTGTACCCTCTATGAAAGTGCATCCCTCGGTGGGGTGGCGTAGTGCAGGGTAGGATAGTGTGGGGTACTGTAGGGTAGGATAGGGTGGTATATGATTCGAGTTTAATATCCGCGTCGAGTGAACTTGAGTGGCAGCCCTGCGTTCCTTCAGTTCGCAAATAGTGGGCAAGGGCGGCGGGAACTGGCGATGCTTGTGATGGGTCCGGTAGGAATTTTAAAGGTTAATTAGTCACGGAGCAGTCATCGGGGCCAAATACCGAAGAAACAACTGATTGGGCATCATCGTCAAAAATTGAATCTAGGTATCTTTATTATATAGGTAGATGTATATGTATGTTTATGTATTCTACTCTTATTTATTTTTTAATATATGTATTCATATTTAGGTTTATGTAGCATTTTTATTGTGTAGATTATAGTAGATATATGTAGTTTCATCTAGCTTCATTCCATTTATTGTGCAGTTGGACTTCTCTCAGAACAATCTATCCTATCTTGCCTAGGTTTGCTGGAAGAAATCTCTTTTTAGAGATAAGCTTGCCTTTGCCTATTTGCCTTTGTTTTATAAGACTATGTATCACACTGTTTTCCGTGCAATGAAGAATTATGAAATAATTATGAAAATTGGTTTAAATTTTAGCATCTGTAAGATTATAAATAAACGTTTGATTTGAAGTGACAGGTTGTTAATATTCATTAATATCTTTTAATCCTTACCTTTTTAGCTTGGACGCACTGACTTGGGCATGCACAGGGTAATTTCTGATAAACAGTAAGTTGGAAAAGATTTCATAAACACGGTTTTGCTTGTGTTTACATTGCTGTTGTTATATCAAAAGGTGATATGGATAGATATAGTTTTAAGCGTAAATACTAATTTTAGACAAAATGTGCATTCAGTAAATATCAATTAATTTAAAGTTCTTAAGAAAGATGTTCCCAAAAATCCCTATTTTGACTGCATTTTTCCATAAAAATTCTAGAGTACCTATCACAGACAGGAGCGCACTGCAATGCGCTTATATTCCGTGACGTCATAAATTGCGTCCAGTAGAGACGCTCCGGTGACGTCATCAACAGAAGCGAGGGTGGTAGGGGAGGGGACGTGATTTTGGAAAAGGCATAAATTTTTGACGTTGGGAAAAAAAAATTATGTCTGGTGAAAGGAAAATAGTTATTTTTTTTACGTCCACACAGATATTTACGTTGAGTCCAAATATGTATACTGTATACTTATGGTAAATCAATATCGTCGTCTCTTCCCATAACGAATGCCAAAAGCATAGTTGCGCCTGACTGTCCCGTTTCTGAGTAACAGTTATGGTAGAAACGGGATAGGTTGGGCTGGGTTGCAAACTAATCTTATACCTGTCCAGGTAATACCGATGTTTAGTGTACCACTACTATCTTACATCTTAGGAAAACCACAAAACAGCAGAATGGCGAATCATGCGCTAACCCTAATCTGAATTTAATATAAGGGTTACCGCACACTAAATCTCTGGGTGCCTCGTCGGCCATAACTTATTTATAAGGTACGGAACCCTGCGGCTTCGAACGCATTATCTGAAAACCTTTGAGACCTACGACAATGAGGTGGCTTTATTATATAGAGTACCTACTGAAAGCCTGGGTCTTTCAAAAGTTGTGTAAGGGTGTAGAAAATGAAAAGATTATTTTTATAATACCTACCTACATATTTCTTGAAATGAAGGTACTTACCTCGAAAAGTATGTAGGTATTTTTCGAGGTAGGTACCTTAATTTCACGATAACAGTTAAAAAATGCAGGTGGACAAGACGACACAAGTCTTTTTAGAAATTTTAAAGGACCTAAAAACTATTACCTATTTTGTTTATTGGTGAAGAGGTTCCGTGTTCCGTCTTATGGGCTTCTCCTCTAAGTACATCGTTTCATTAACCAAGAACTTTCTGTTCTTTACAGTTTTAACGAAAGAATTTTAAATTGCAAACAATTTATTGCAACATTGTGTTCAAGTATTATAAATAACAATTAGCAAAATTATTATATTAGAGAAATTTTGTTAAGTTTCAGACTATGAGCTTCTACTCTACTTTTACTTGTAGTTTCATCAACCTAGGAATGCCTAGAAAAATTCAAGTGTTCTCGTTACGAGCGCAGTCGTGGCTTGGCATAACGCTGACCTCCGTCGCAGCTAGCCTAGATAACTGAATACTAGCCACAGTGCTGTAGCAACATGCCTACATTGCATTGTGACCATGATTTTATTGCCAAAGGGACACATGATACACAATACTCAATAGGGACGACCTCTGTGGCGCAGCGGCTGTGGCTCTGCCTACCATGTGAGAGGTCCCGGGTTTGATTCCAGGCTGGGGATACAGAAAACAAAAAAAACACAGACTTTGGATGTCTGTTTACATGTTCGTGATGTCGCTGTTTCTGGGTCCCACGACACAGGTTATCCTAGTGTGGGGCCAGAAATAAATGTACGTGCATTTATGGGCTCGCAAAGGGACAACTTTAAAACCATGCTCATCCAGTAACTAGATAGTTCATGAATTTTAGACATATTGTAAACGGTTACCTACATCCGGGGTACGGCATAAGTGCATATACACGTAGAACGATGGCTACCAGCGCCGACTGCAAGCGCCGACTGCCACCGCTTATCGGCGCCGCCGGTCCGCGGGGTAGTCGGCGCAGGCAGTCTCTGTACTTTGCTTTCTCTGGACCTGCGCTGGTAGGCTATTTTGTGTCTTGCGTGCTACACAGAGAGACTGTGCCAATCAGCTTCTGCATGCTTTCTTTATGTACCTAGCTGTTGCCAGCGCCGATAAGCGCTGGCAGTCGGCGCTGGTAGCCAGCGGTCTACCTGAATACGCCCTATCGCTGACCTTCTACGTCGGAGCCAGCCTAGATAACTGAATAATGTAAAAACCTACATGGTTTGGTCACCAAACAAAATGGCTAAGCTTGCTGAATACAAAGCGAAAATTTGGTATACCCAAGAAGAGATAGGAAATGAATGAGTTAGATTTTTGGGATGAGGAACGAATGGCGCATAATGAGTATCAAGAGCGACCTTTGCCCAGTAGATTGTGGACGTACGCTACTAGCTAGATGGTGTATGTATTGTTGCGTCCTGTATTTCTTATTCTCCTCTCGGCCGTGGTCACCCCACACTCACTCACCTGACCCAGATTTTTATAACTGCAGAGAGAATGAAATTGCGGGACAGCCTGTAATTTTTTTATGTTTTTTTTTCGCTTTGGCCTGGGTTTTTGTAGAGCAGCTTTTTGCCTTGTAATGAAAATAGCTGTTGTATGGCGCATGTAGTTTTTATTCATGAGGTAACAAAGCGAATGAATGCACTATTTTATTTGACGTGTCACTAAATTGTTTATTTTTATATAAGCGGCGATGAGCAAGCCCCCGTCACGCGTAATGGAGTAAGTAGGTACTGGCTGAAAGTGGGCACAATCGCTAATTTTGATGAATGACATGTTAATCAATTTGTTTATAAGGTTCGGTTGACATATACACATTATGTACAATCTTGAAGTACATGCTTTATAGGGTTCCGTACCCGAAGGGTGCCAAAGGAGACCCTATTACTGAGACCAGGCTATATCTCAAGAACCGTGGTAGCTAGACAGTTGAAATTTTCACAGGTGATGTAGGTATTTCTGTTGCTGCTATAACAAAAAATACCTACTAAAAAACAAAATATTTTTTTATATTAAGGGGGGCTCCCATACAACTAACGTGTTTTTAGGGTTCCGATCCTTAAAAAGAAAATAGGAACCCTTATAGGATCACTTTGTTGTCCGTCTGTCTGTCTGTCTGTCCGTCCGTCTGTCCGTCCGTCTGTCACGACCCCTTTTCTCAGGAACGCGTGGAGGTATTATGTTGAAATTAATATCGATTACTCGGGTCTATGGTCCCTTGGAGCTGTGAAAAAATTAAACTTCTAGGTCCACGCAATCAAAACATACCGCGATATTATGTCATAATTTTGCTGGATTTGTATGAACTCGCGTGGAACTCGCAAGGGAATCAAAACCTATAGGGTACTTCCGGTTGGCCTAGGGTCATGAAATTTGGAATGTAGGAAGGTCTTATAGCACAAGTTAAGGAAGAAATCCGAAAACTGTAAATTTCTGTCTGTCTGTCTGTCTGTCTGTCTCACCGCCTGTTAAGACTTTTTCTCAGAAACGCATGGAGGTATTAAGTTGAAATTAATATCGATTACTTAAGTCTGTGAACTCTTAAAGTTGTGAAAAAATCAAACTTAAAGGTCAACGCAATCAAAATATACCGCATATGTATCAATTTTGCTGAAATTGCTGATATTCGCAAGGGAATCAAAACCTAGAGGGTACTTTACGTTGACCTAGAATCATGAAATTTGGCACGAAGCAAGGTCTTATAGCACAAATAAAGGGAAAAATCTGAAAACTGCAAATTTCTGTCTTTCTAAAAAATATTCAATTTCGTTTACATGGATGACATCACACTTTAGTCTTTTATGTGGAAACCTAATTACACGTGTTACGCTCTCCAAGTGTGATCGGAACCCTTGGTGCGCGAGTCCTACTCGCACTTGGCCGGTTATTTTTTTGTGGTTTTTTATAGATGATGGTACGGAACCCTTCGTGCGCGAGTCAGACTCGAACTTGGCCGGTTATTATTATTCTGGTTACATATTATTTTGTTTCGGGCTTTCGGCAGATATTTTGCAGAATGCTGACATCGCGGAAAAGATTAGAATGAGCCGTTTATTTATAAAAGCAAGGACAAAACACATGATTGTTTTCAGCTTCCCCCTAACTTCCAAATGATAGATAGTCCAAATTGGCGGTACACCGCGCCCCTAGCCTAACAGCAAACTGCACAACGAAACATTATATTGTCTGTCTATTACCCTCTACAGTCATGCCAAGTTTATGAGTAACATGGATGCCCTGGTAATCTTTTGCGAAAAATCTTGAGACAATAAGTCATGCATGGCATGACTCATACATGACTGATATTATAACATAGCAATGTTTTGTGATGATTTGCATTATTTGTTATCTTTGAATGAGACAAATGATATTTAATAAATAATTATAATTTGGCTTTTGGCAGCTTTCAAGACACAACGTACAGTACGGGGCCTTTGTTTTGGCACTTCAGGACGGGACCCGAGGTGCCACGAGTATGATACTCGGCGTTTGACTTAACGAGAGAAAGAGAGAGAAAGACACGACGTGCCAAAAAAAAGGCCCCCTACTTTATACAATATTGCCGATGTTACTTAAAAAGAAACAAACCCAAGCCCAATCCCTGGGTTTGATCAAGCTATCGACACTGTATCGGCTGCATAAAAAATGCTACGTAGCATACAGAATAGAGCCACACTGTACCCAAACTACAGCCTTAAGAGCTTATTACATTACGCTGTCGGCAGGGCACGATTTGTGTAGACGTCTCACTCATGATGGAACGACTAGAAAGAGACAGTGAGTCAGACAGGGCCCTGCCGACAGCGTAGTCTAATAGGCCCAATACATTAGCCATACGCGTCTCGTGCCCCTAGGACATCCGTGGGGAGGTCACTCTAGCGTGCGGCTGCAAATTGACAAGCCGTTGCTATGACACCAGTGCGACACGCGGCGGGTTACGATTCGGCTGTCTGTATTATTGGCATAAGGAATATATTTAACACTGTGCGGTAAGTCAAAGATTGAGGTACCTACGTGTCTGTAACATAAAGACGTGGTGCATGATAGCAACTTTAGTTTTTGATTTAGTTACCAGGTTTTTTTTGTAGCTGTCTCAACCACTTTCAGACAGTACATGTAGTAGATGGTATACTAATAGGTAAATCATGATATATTTTTTAAATTAATATTTCAAATTTTATTTGCGGTAATCCTGTTTTCCATTGCAATTTATTTCACCTTATAAGTTTTATGTATGACATTTCATTGAAAAAACCACCAGCCACCACCAACAAAGAAAAAAAAGCCAAATACGTCGTATGTACTACATCTCAACCCCTAGCACTATTATAATAAAGACGACTTTCTGCAAAAGCCTTTTGTGCGTTCCCAGAATAAGTGGCATCCCTAGCACAATTCGGATTCCTTCAGGATTCCCGACCCGAGGCCAACCCTTTTAAAAGACCTTCGACGAGCGGCCGGTAAATTTAATGAAATCCCTCGAAAATCCCGAATCGCGAAATAATTGTGAGGGAAGTCATTGCGGTGTTTTAGACTGGGCTTAGAATTCGCACTTCAAAGAATGTGAAAATGAAAGTGGGAAAAGAGAAGAATATATTCTTCAAATACAAATTTTATTATTTCTTAGGCTGTAGTTAGGCTGTTTGTTCTGGTTAGCCACTCAACTCAGTCTTGAAACTTACGGGGATCTTCTTAAACCGCTGACTTCCTAGGTACCTCTAATATTTAATATTACATAATTATCATCCTAAAAAATACAATAAAGAAGAGATAAACGAGCGTTTTAATTAAAATCAGCCTCTTCAGATAGAAGGGCTCTTCGCCATCTGCTTAGATGTAAGAATAATAAGATATAAGAATAAGACAAAGGTCATTAGGAACCCTTTTGCGAGGGGTCACTCTTTAATGCGGAATAATCTTCCTTTAAAAACGGCATTTGTTTGAATTTCCCCAGTTACATGCGCCTGCAAATAAAAGTGTGTTTTTAGAAATATGTAAAAAACATATCTCAACCACATAATTAGGACCGAACTTCAAGCAGAAATGTGTCCAGGGCAAACCCCTCTACTCCCCAAAAAAAAATTGTCACGCCACATACCTGTTTAATTTTATTTAATTACCTAGCAATTTAGCTGTATAGCGGATCGTAGCAAGTGAAGGTCTACACTCTCTGCTTACCTCTCTTCTAGGAAGCAGGAGGAGCGAAGCAGGAGAGCGTATGCATATAAATAAGTCTCTGTTATAAGAATAATTATTAAGAGCGGGCCCTAGGCAATCAGAACTTAGAATTTCATCCTTAACTTATGTTTAGAGGAAATTATATAAAAAAAGGTTAATGCTAAGCTAAGCAAGTCTAACTGAGGAACATACAGTGCCATTTACAAAATGATTAGATAAATAACAAGAACACAAATTCAGATGCGATGCGAAATTGTAAAATAAAACATTGTGACGACAGTCAGATTTTCTGGCAACTTCAGAAGACTTTTCTATTGAGCAAAATTAATACAATAACGTTTATGGGAAAGCAAAGTCACGCTGACACTCGTGATAAACAAGCTAGTGAAAAAACGTACGGCAAAATAATACTCGGCATTCCGAGCGATTTGTGTTTTGCTAAAGGCTGTTTTGCCTCGGCCGCCTTCTTATGGATACCTATTTGAGGTTTTTCGTGTGTTTCTGAAACTTCATAATATAAGACCAAATGTAAACAGTAGCGTAAATTTTCTTAATTCAACATAGACAAAGAATGACCCGGCAAATCATCATTATCCAACACGAAAAAGGACGTTACGTTTCGAGGCAAAGCAAAAGGAAAGCAATTAGGGCCTGTCTGTGAAGGGTTGATTCGTTTGCAGGTCTGTTTATTCTCTTTTGCTTTCGGTTACTGTCACTGGATTGTTTCTGGTTATCGCTATTTCAGGTTGAATTGCATTTCGGTTGGGAGAGGCAATCAGTTTGGTGAATAAGTGCGTTACAAATCGAATTTTGTTGAAGCAAACATACATGGAGATTGGAAGGTGGACCAAAGCTGTCACAGAGTGGTGGTTCGATTGTCCGACAACACCAAGGGTATTTAATCGGATACGAGTGAAGATTGAGCCATATTATACCATGCTCTCCGCTGATCCGGGCGCGGGAGAGCCTCAATGCACTCTTGGCTGCAGCATTGAATGATCTGTTTGGTGATGCATGGAGTGATATTGTGCGAGCATGTGGAAGGTTCTGTGAGAAGATTGGATGATAGTGTTGTCATGTAATTATTATCCCAAATGACCAATGGACATAATGTTATTGAATAATCTAATGTATGTAATTGACCTGACTAATAATTTCATGTGGTGTTTAATGCAATCTATTTTATAGTTTGGATACTTTGTACGACGAATTGGATTCTTTCTGTCATGTTGTACGAATTTACTTTAAATAAATAAATAAATAAATAAATAAATGCTGGCTCAATGATGGATGGGTGTCGCTCTAGTGGCCAACCCGACTGTTAGAAGTTATCAAGCTGCCTTATTAGGGCCTCTGTCACAGCTGTACGCCTACTATACCACCACCGAGTAGCGATAGTAGCCGGGACCTTCAGAAATATAGAAGAGAAACAAATGCTAATTTGAAACGGACACGATCCGAGACCACAGACGCTTCGCTTCACAGTTAAATAAGTATGAGAGTTCCTAAACTTGAACGCTTGCATGGTCAAGTCATCTAGAGTAGTATGCATAACCACTCCAACACATCTTGATAAGACCAACGAACTGCGGTAGAACTCGGAAATTTAAACTCTGCAACTACAACCAACCGAACATGCCATCAAATATATCGCGAACAATCATACACTATTACAAGCCGACATATTGCGAACATTCGTCAGTCGAGAGCCGGGTAGATAAGAGTTACATAAGGGCCTTTCTCACTGAGTGCCTCCAGCTGAACCATCAGATTACTCGAGTTTAGCCCTAATATTAGTTCTAGCTAGTCGCACTAAAATGATTTTTTTCTAACTCTATTCTATTTACAAGACGGTAAGTAACGGTCTTAAAAAATTAATAGTTGCATTTCTGTCCGTCGTCGCATGAGTCGCATAATCGGCTTAGAATTATGTCAGCCGATGACCTGGTAATTGGCAGCAAATTCTGTTAACTTTACTTACACTATAAAAAATACTATAGTATTCATCTGAGGAGATGTTAATCAACAATTTAATTGAAATGTTTATAAACCTGTAATTATGTAAAAATAAATAAAATGTATAAAAAAAAATACAACAAAACAACAATAACATTATGTGGGTAATGTAACAAAGCGTTCTATTAAATTTTGCTAGTTGCGACACGCGGATACCCGAACGTGGTAAAGTGTAATAGGGCCCTAAACAGCGAAACTAGCGGGACTCGTCCGTGCATATCTACAGCATCCGTTGTTGAGCAAATGTCATGCAGTTTGGCAAATGATGTCGGTTGGTGAATGAGGGTCGTAATCACGAGGCTAAACTTGGGTTTTGGAGGTTGATGTATGTGAGTGTATCTTATCAAGGTACAGTCAGCATCAGAAATGTATATGTCACCGTAAAATTGTTAAACCCGCGAGAATACAATCTAACGGTTTTAACCCTCAGACGTCTATTGTTCTACATTGTAAGTTTGTTCGGCCTATGTCCTTATGAGAGATACCGATTAAATCAGTTAGATTGTAATCTGTTGATAAATTGGGAACTGTACCGAACTTCATACAATGTAACGCGTTATATTAGTGGATAAACTGAAATGACTTATTACTGGGCAAAGTGGTGGGTCAGAGAAGGTGAAGGAAAAAGGGGGTGAGCGAAGCGAATCTCCGTTTATCCTTCGTGTTAGGTTGACTTCTAAGTACAAAAAAAGCATAAATGCTAAAACTTGTTGATCTTGTTCATAATTTTTCGCTGTCAAACAAAAGGTCAAGACGTTAGCATGACGTTAGCGCGATACCGAATTTCATTCAAACGAACCAAAACTAAATTACATTTTTATTAGAACTGAACCGAAACCAAAACTTAAAAGTTTCTTGATTATACAAAATAGCGCGATCCCCCCAGTTGTAGAAGTTTAGTTTCAGTGACAAGTAAAGTCATCTCTATCCTTTGCTACTTTCTTACTTCATTGCACTTGTTTTGTGCGCAATGAAAAATTGAACTTCTCTACACTCCTCCAATACCTGTTGCCCCAATCTTACTATGCAGCTCTAATTCAGCTTCTATGCAGCTCCTTTAGCACCAAGCGTGATATTAGGGATACATGAAGCGTATTACTGGGGGCAGTCGGCTGATAAATTGGCAACGTTCGCTGCATGATGTGGCGACACATAGAGAGATGATAGTAGAGTTACTGCACACCACTTGTTTTCAGTTCAATTGAAATTCTTCATTAATGTCGGTCGAAAAACTTAGGTAAATTTTGCCAATGTCACGTGTTTTGTAAGTTTTACTGTATTTGGACAGGTTCCCTTTCGGAAACCTGGAAATTTTCATGTTGATTTGTTTCTCGTTAGCACTTCACGGGAAGGACATGAAATGCTGTGCCAAGTATTTCCTTCAGACGTGAGAAACTGCCTTTTCAGTAGATCTGTGCATCTCGGTGTAGATTCTACTAAATACTAACTGCGATATACCTACTATACCTCCCAAAATGCCAGTTGCCTGCCGCTGAACTCACAAACAGCTAAGGAATGGGTATACAATACAACGTGTAAATGAATTAACGCAAAATGAGAAATAAAGTTGCTCTGATCAAATCGGTTTCAAGATTAAAGTTGCTCAGAATGATGTCCCTAACAAAGTAGTTCTCGTTGTATAAGTACATATATAATACAACGTATAAATATTTGTAGAGTACAGACAGCCTTGATAACATTTGGGGAATGATTTTCTTTGCATACTCGTATTATAAGTACGCATAAATTCTAAACTCTGTGCCCTTGATATAACGGTTACAGTGTGAAGGGGACGATGCGTTTTGTTTATGTCCAGTGCAACGAGTATGTAGTTGAGTGCGTCACTGTGTATGTAATGTAGGGTGAGAGCGCCTATTATCGCACACGTCAAAATGGTACACTCTGTCCAGTTAATTGTGAATACATACAATATTAGGTTCTTTATCCCACAGATACGCTATTTACTATTTAGTTGTTGCATCTCTCATTAGCTTTCTACAACTTTCTACGGAACTTTGCCTTAGTCCAAAATATACTTGACTATCTTTCAGCAGTGACCAACAAAGTACTTTACCCACTTGTGTGAATATGGTATGTCGATGCCAGCGTAAATGGAAAATTCATATCTGCCTGGCGTTTCCAGCGCCTGAAAATAGCCGCTAGTAAATCCACTTACTCACAGTAATTGGTAGGAAATCCATGTATTTTAGACGATTGCGTATATCAATAATGGCCAGTTTTCTTTAAATATAAGAAGTACAAAACTATACTTTTTTCATTCATGCGTCCTATCTAATCTTATATCTAGTGTGTTCTTACAATGACAGTTTTTGAATTAAACGTGAAAAACTGGAAAAAGTCCCAAAAAAACCCCTCCTCAAGTTAGTTAGTGTCACAGACTTCAGTGTGTATACATGTGTACATCATTTGTTTTGGTAAATAAATACTTTTGAATTTAATTTAAGAACTCGTTAAGTGACAGCGCCATTACGATTTTAAGTTGCACTTTATGAAGCAGCTGTTTGTGCATTTAGCCATTTATCATCTAATGTAGGTATATTTACGGGCGTAAATAAAAGCTTGGCTCTTCGACAAGGGTAATAAAGGTCAAACTACGGAGTAAATAGACTAAATGAACAAATTCCTCAGAGGTGTTACGAGAGCGGTAGAGCATAAAATAAAAAGCGAATTCAATCTAGTTTGATTTAATTCAATGTCTTCATTAACTGCGTTATCACATTTAAAGTTACCTTCGCCAATATTCCTTGTTTAAATAGATTTCACTGTATTTAGACAAATTGGGGCTGTTCTCTACCCTTCCCAGGGAGACCATGCATAACTAAGTATGTGATACAAGTATTTCCTGCGGTCGTCTAAAACCTATTCCCCATAAGTTATTTTACTACGAAAAGTTTCGCGTTTTTGTCAAACCATACTTGATACTCTAACGTTCAGAAGTGAGTAACTGGACCTCAAAGTACCTTCGAAAGAGTTACAAATACACAAAGCTGGTTATGAAATTCAAAATCGTTATACCTCAAACAAAACCTTTTAAATATGCCTGCCTATTGAACTTCCGGTAACGTTGATGTCGCTGCGGCTAAGCAGCTTATTGAGCTTATATTCTACCGTTAAGTACACTTTGTGAACTCCTTAGCATATTGGAAAATTCCTCTCCATTTTGTTTTTGTTAAGCAGTGTGTGGTTTTGTATTTGCCGAGTTGTTTTTGGGGATTCAAACACGTAATGGTTTTCAATTCGATGAGAAATCACTGTCATGAAAGTGTCACACTTGAAGAAGTGTTTGGGAAAGTTTTTGTAAGCTGGGACTTAGAACCCTATTTTGCTGTAAAAGCATGAGTTTGGTAGGGAGATAGGTAGACCCTATCCTAGGAGATAGGTAGATCCATTGTGTTGACAGCTGATGGAGATGTCGGGAACTTTGTGTGATTTTGCATCTCTGGCTACTCTTGCTAAGAATATATCCATAGGTATTAAATTCAAATGTCATGTGTATGTTTTAAATAGATACACCAGAGTTTTTTTTATTATTTTCATTCTAAATGTATAAATAGCTGTGGACGCTAAGGTTCCATCTGTGCAGAGCTGGAAACGGGCGGATGGAATGAGCAGATATTGAAGAGGTTAAATTTGAGGGTAGGATGGTGAGTACCATCACCAGGGCTTGTGTTGTGTATAATAACAGTAAATAAATTGATATTCTATTCTATTCTATTCTATTCTATTCTACCAGGTGAATTCTTGGGCGGAGCTCCTGCGTAACAATCGTCGTCGGCTGCAGCTGGGCTGGATGACGAGGTGACGGGTAGACCTTCGCCTGGGTTTTGGCTCCGACCACACTCTCTTCGGCGTGGAAATACTGGTTCAGTTTTCGCTGTATGGCGTGAACAATAGCTGATATAGAATATCCATAAATAATCATACGTATTGATTAGATCATAATGAAATAAATTAATATGATCTTGTGTACTAAATAACATTGAAATGATGAGAAATGTAGAGTTTGATTATCGATTTTCATGGCTATCCAAAATAAGATTGCAGATTCTTCAACCTTATAGCTATAGATATAAATATAGCTATAGACTTATGATAGCTAGTTGATAGATAGATTTTTCAGATATTACTTCTGGATATCTATCATATAGAATAGAACTGAGAGTTTATTTTATTTACATAATTACAGTTTATATACATTTGAATTGAGATAATAATAAAACAGTCAAAATGTCAATTTAAATAGAAAGTTTGAGCCAGATCACTGCCGCCGTTCGCTGGGCAAGGTGCCCAGAAGGATGGCAGCGATGCTCGCTGTATGGCAAGGCTCAGACGTTTGCCCAAGGCCTTCCGGTCATTTGAGGCATCGACCAAGCGCGATGAGAGTTCTTTGAACAGTTTTTGAATAATATATTCATATATATTATACATACTTTATACTTATACTTTACTTATAAACTTTATTGCACAAAACAGAATACAGACACTTAATAATGGAAAAAACATGTACATACATACAATATAATACAAAGAAAAGGTTGGTCCATCCTAGGTTTGCTGGAAGAGATCTCTTATTAGAGATAAGCTCGCCTTTGTATATGTTTTGTCATTATTAAGTGTCTGTATTCTGTTTTTGTGCAATAAAGTATAAAGTAAGTCAGTAAAGTAAGTAAGAAAAACAGAACAGAACTTGTATTCACTGTTCACAAAAAAATTACTATTCTATGCAGTCTGTGATGGCTAAAAAATAACATTGTAAAAATATTATTACAATTTATCTAAACTGTCCCAGTTTTAAATCACAAAGGATTTGAGATTCTGCGAAAAAGGGCCAAGTTTCTTGGCAGATGAATCTCTTTAAACCTAAACAATACGATCCGGAAAAAAGTCTGCACTTAAAACTTTATCAAGAATCATCCGTATAACTTTTAGCCATTAATTATGCGAAAGTATTAAAAAATCGCTCATCAGGAACTTAATAAATAATAAGTTTCTCGTCCATTAACGAAATATTACTAAGAGCTTTTCTTTGTTCGGACGAACACGTAAAAAACATCTCTTCCCAAATTTAGTAAAAAGTAGTGTTTCATTAAAGAACTGTCAAAAATTGGCTGCAAACTTTTGAACGTTCTCAACGACGTTCATGAACTCTTGTTATAGAGTTACAGCTTTCCAACGATCTTTTGGGCTTGCGGTGACCAGTAGTACGAAGGCTTTTTGACAGGTTTGTTGCATTAAAATGCGTAGAAGTGGTGCTCCTCTGTATACGTCACTCACGTGCCAAAAGATCGTTGGAATATTGTACAGTTCTTTAGTGAAATGATGAAGTTATGATCCTTATCACAATTTATATGTACACTTATAGCTATGTAGATCGTCAACGACTCGAGTTTGTAAACAAAATTTTGTTTAATACAGTTACAATTAACAGCCATCTCTTAATTAATTCAATTTGTGGCGTTCCTTTGTATGAAGCCCTAGTTAATACTGAATAACTCTCAAGTGTTCACTTGCTAATTCGATTATTCGATTGAAATTTGATTTTCATTACAATTACGAAATACACGTGTAATCTTCAAATTGTTTATTACAGCTAGAAATGCAAAAGCACAGGGTTAAAGCAAAAAAAAAGACCTCATTTTAATAGGACTTGTGCGCCAACTTGAAATAATTTTTAATTCAGTTAATATTTTGGTAAACTAAAACCAAAGGCTGTTTATTAATCCAAATAATTTTTTTTACAGCTAACAAATAAAATGCACAATATAATACAAAATGTCAGATATCCACACAAAAATGTAAGCAGCGAAGACTACAAACTTACTTGTCTGAATTTTAAAGTGCCTTTGTACATAAAACCCCAAGTAAAGGAGTCATTAAAAAACGATTGCACATTTTAAATTCCCTGAATTTTATTAGTCCGCGTTGAAGGATCTTTATTTCCTAAACCTTTCTCTAGTTGCAAATATCAAGCCACAACGACTCATTAAAAGTCAAGATCTATAAAGTAATGACGACACTGCCCAATTTAATGCGGCTTAAAAATGTCTAAGTGTGAGCGGATGACAGTGGGTGCATAGCTTTGAGTGTATTTCTTGAGTGTCGGTTGTGCATCCGGATCTTTATAACATACAATATATCTTCAATCTTCTTTTAGTGGACTTCAATAAAAGTGTGAATGGAGCGGGATGCAAGATTGTAATATTTCATTATTGTATGTACGTAAAGGACTCTGAATGAATTCCGTCGTCATATAGTACAGTCTGCGCCATACGAAACTCAATTTCTCGAAACAATAAGAACCATTGTAAAGTCCAAAATGTAAAACTTGGTTTACTGCTGACTAAAATCCTCTTGAGCGTCACAATTCAGTACTACCTATGGAATTCAGAATTAAAAAAAACGCTACATTTTTATACCAAGTTTTACATTTTGGACTTTATACTGGTTCTTATTTTTTCGAGAAATTGAGTTTTGTGTGGCGCAGACTGTACGATATGAGGACGGAATTCATTCAAATTCCTTTAAGTACATTTCATAAATTCTTGCTTCTGCTAAGTATTTTGGAAATGCATTGTAACATTTAATTTTCGTTTGGTTTGGTATTATCTAAGTATGTTGCTATTTTAAGATTTATTAAAAATTCACCAAGTCATGATACCTATTTGCGTATTTGCGCTACGCACAGTACAGATTTTGGCAGGTAATAGTACAGTTTTCATAGGAAAATGGATCTAATCGTTTATGAATATTTCAGGAGTCCAGTCAAACTCAAGTTTTCTGCCGTCTGGGAAAATAACTCTTGAAAACAGAGACAGTCCTTAATTTGTTTACTGAATCTCTGTTTCAGTATACCAAGCATCTGATGATGTAAAACTTTAACGCTGTCAATTTTATTTTAACCTGGTGTATCAACAGGCTACTGGAACCCGTTTGATTTATCATGAAACGTTGTGTTAGTCGCCGTTCTCTATAAACGTTCCCAGGCCCAAATAAGAAAAACATTCAGCTAATTGCTAAGCATCTCCGCGATAAATACAAATGGCCAATTAATCAGATCATCTTCATTTTATACAAACCTGGTCATTAAGCCATAAACAGTGAAACAAGGAATTACTAAGATCCAGATGATACTATAAGGAAACGACGACAGGCATACATAGCTGAGTAGTATACACTTCATGAGCTGCGTACAAACTCGCAATAGAGCGAAGTTAATATATAGTATCTATAGAAATAAGAATTACAAGTCATGGCCTGATTATAAAACTGATACTTTCATGATGGTTGAATTAAAATTTCGTATTTTCGTAAGAAGTATTTTAGGGCAAAATACTGCCCAATGGTACGAGACGATGTCATCAAGTCGACGAGATCTCAATGGATACGGTTGGCTAGGACCGCAGCGACCGGTGCTCAGAGAAGAGGCCTTGACCCAGCGGCGGGTTGACGTGGGTGATGATGATGATGATGAAAATATTGCGGTACCTAGCTAAATTTGCACTCACTGCATCAGCAATCACCATGAATGATACATCACTATGAAAATGATTTGATATGAGTTACTTTATTTTTGACTATCTGTTTCTAAGTTTCTAAATCTGCGGACACACCGATGCGGCAGATAGGCTGGACATTGCATGTCGACTATTACATTCCTAACAATTGGCTGGGCTGACTCATTAAGTTTTATTGGCACTGGTCGGGTACGACATGCTGTGGACTGATGTTAGTGGTAGTGTGTGTCCATTGCTAGATTAGAATAATAGTATTATACATTACATATTACATTATCACCTCGCTTCCTGTTCAGCTTCACACCTCTTTATTTCATGTAGAATCAACTTTAAGATCTGAATGCCTTAACTTTTTGATTTTGAAGAAAAATACCCCTGGCAGAATACAGTTACTACTCCAGTGTTGCCAGATGGCTTTGTGTATTTCCCCCCAGACCTCGCCAAAAAACCCCCGAAAAAGTGCTTTTTCGAAAAAAAAACCCCCAACATTTTTTTCTACTCCAGATTGTTTTTTTGTATTAATTTAAAGGGATAAAAAATAAAAATACATGTTTCCTGTTGCTTTTTATTTATAATTATCTTTTATACTTATTATAATTCAGCCAGAGCTTCTAACCTAACTCACTTACTGCCGGCGCCGGCAACTTTGCCGTCCTATTGAAAAACGCCTAATCACAGACTATAAACACAATATCAGCAGCGTAAAGCCGTGTCTATTACTCCATGTTAACGTGTTTTTTAACACCTTAACATGTTAGTTAACCTCTTACTCGCCGGCTAATCCTATAACGGCCGTGAGCGTATATAAAAGTCCGCGGCGGGTAAGAGGTTAACTAACATGTTTTGTTAGAATAACATGGAGCAGTAGACACAGCTTAAGCGTACGAATGAATGAGTGAATGAAAGAAAAGAACATGGAGCATCAAAAATGAGGTGAGCTAGTTATAGTGTTGTGCTTATGTTCAATTGATTCAATCGATCGACTCGTATAATTATTTCGCGATGAATTAGTAGGTTTTAAAAAACTCCTAAAAACCCCATGTTCGAATTATTTCCCCCCGGAAATCCCCCCAAAGGATTTATCCCCCCGAAATTCCCCCCGGAGGCTTAAAAAACCCCCAAATTTGCAGGGAATCCCCCCCATCTGGCATCACTGTACTACTCAAATATAAGTGTCGTTTCTTCTCTCGTATCGTCCTCTGGTATCAAAACTAACCACTTCAGGTCAGATATATTTTAAATACCATACATTAGCAAACACTTTGCCGTATCGAGTCCAGTAACGAGCACAGACTATTAACACAGGCTACATCGAATTACGGAGCACTGTTATTGCGGGGACATAAGGTTTTATGTGAGACCGATACCGAATCAAACTGTAGCGCACTCTAATACGTGTTCTTGGTTAGTATTGCATGATTATTCTGTTTCTTTGTCGCTTGGGTACTTGGTTTCTTGTGAAAGCTGACGATGGTATCTGGAACATCATTATTGGCAGCAAAGAGGCTGAATGCGACATCGATGAAGGAGTTTCGGAGTGTTGATGTATGAGATGGATAGCATGTTTCCGCTTACTTCAACGTAAAAAGCAGATAAAGCAAGTTCTTTCAGGAACGGTCATTCAGTGATATGTCCATTGTCCAGTCTTGGCCTGAACTGAGCTGATGAATAATTTTTATCAGTGTCAATTACTTATAATATGTTACTTAATAAATTATCTGATTTCTGGAATCATTACTTTGGTCAAAGACCAGTCAATATTATTTTAATATTCAAACAGCTAAGCTGATTATTTATCGGTGCTACTTCCTATTGAATTCAGAAATAGGAACATGTTAATTGCTCGATCTTAACATGAACATATTTATAAGTAAATATTTAAACCTTCACATGATATTAATAATTGAATACGGAAGCCATGATGTGCGCTTGATCAATAAATGTACAACTACCTCTTCATACCTACATAGGTAGAACTAATATCTAATATTTAATTATTGCTGAGTTATGTCACTTTTCAGTTGAGCAAAAGATCACAATTCTATTGCATATAGGTACTTAGTTAAATTTACTTTATAAAAGAATAACAAACATAACTGGCCCCGTGGCCAAAACTACTATTAAGCACCAGTAAGAAATGTATTCCGTAAACTATGCTATTGATGGTAGCGACCGACGACGCTGCCATGACCGGGTTATTTAGGTTGAATCACATGGGATTGTGTGTGTATAGATACTTACATTGATTGAAACATTATTCTAGAACGTCCTATTTAGACTAAGTGTGTGTGGTTTCAAAGGGTTGTCTGTTCCATAACCACAGAATAACTAATAATACTACGTCATAACATAACTCAGAAATGACACCGGCATATGAATAATTGATGAACACACAACAATGGGGAGATTCCCTAGACATGAGAAGTAGAGGTACCATCAGCAAATGCTACGATGATCCCTTTCCCTTATAAGGGTGAATTCAAAAGTTCATGGCCTAACGTAGAAAGACTCATGTGTTTTTTTATCTACCCTAATTTGATAGTACGATGTACACCTATATTCAAGCAAATAAACGCTACTTTACTTTACTTTACTTTACTTTACGATTCTTCAGTAAGCAATGTGCAAAATTTTGTTCCGATACTGCAAGCTGTTTTCGTGATTATTTGTATTACGTTATCTGACAAGATTTTCAATAATGGATAATATTAAACACCGAGCAGTGATGAAGTACCTCCGTAAGAAATGTCTGTCATCAAAAAAAAAACATCAAAATATGTTAAACACACATTGGGTGTGTCTGCACCGTATTCCAGTGTCAAAAAGTGGGTAGCTGAGTTTAAACGGGGTCGGTAGAGCATTGAAGATGACCCTAGAAGGCCTTCGACGTCCAAAAGACGAAACTACCTCTATAAATTCCAGATATTATTGCAGCCTTTTGCGTAGACTTCGGGATGAAATCAAAGAAAGAAGGCCGCGTTGCTTCGGAAGAAAGTTTTGTTCCATCAAGACAACGCCCGGGTTCACACTTCGGCTGAATCGATGTCTGAAATCCATAATTGTGGCTATGAATTATTGCCCCACAGACCTTTTCGCCGGATTTAACCCCCTCGGATTACCAACTTTTTCCAAATTTGAAAAACACTTATGTGGCTTGAAATTTTTAACCAAAGAAGAGCTGATAGCCGCAGTAAATGACTATTTTGTCGAACTTCCGGAAAAAGTGCATTAACCTTGATGGCGACTATGTCGAAAAATAAAAAAAATATTTGGACCCAATTTTCTTTCAATTTCATGTTCGGGCTTAGAACTTGTGGATCTACCTGGCTTACATTTTCTGATTTAGCTAGGAGATGGTTAATATAAGCACAGATGTTTCAAATAGAAATCTTGTATATTCGATGGTGGATTTAAAAGTTTCCTTGGCGGACAGACTCCTGGGTTTAACTTTGGGAACAAAGTAGATATAACTTACTCATTAGTAAACAAAACACGATTTCTAAATATAAACACCATTTACTTTCGCCTTTCCAAGCCAGGGTTTTAGTCGATATATCTGCTTTGGTGTCGCTAGCTCATCGTCCGACAACTCTGCGGCAAATCTATCTAAATTATCACCGTCCTCTTTTGGTTCATCTATTAGTGCTAATGCTTCTTCTTCGTTCAAAGCCGTCAGTTGTATTCCTTCTTCGTCTGGCAGTTTGGTTTTTTCCTCACGAAATAATGGTACGTCTCCTCTTACTTTAGGTTCATAGTTATTTATGCCCCCTCTTTTTTTGGAGAAATGATTTGTCTTCTCTGTTTCCTTGTAAGTTAAAATATCGTCAGCATGATCTTCATCACGATTATCATGTGGAAGATGTTTTTTATTAAATAAGAATTTCTTCATCGCTGTCCTTTCCGTCTGTTCATATTCGACATTATCTCCTTGAATGATAGATGCAAAGTTATCCGCTGCCTTTAATAAGAAAGCATCAGCTAAATCTTGAAACGATTTGGATGCCATGTATGATTTCAAATTTTTTAAAATAGCATGTTGGTTGACTCTGTAAATCAGGGCTGGATCTTGAATTTGACTATTTGCATGAACTAATATAGAACAAACAATAGTTAACCGCATAAATTTACACATTGCTGGGAGTCATTGAATGGTATCTGAGTTATTGAATGGAAATATTATAGATTTTTGAACTACCGTATTCTGCTATCGCTTGTTTGAGTTTTATAGTCATTTCACTCAGCCTCTACCATGTTTTCAAACAAATAATTGCTATCGGTAATTGAAAATCCATTTAGAATAGTTAGTTATTTTCCAAGATTGTGGGAAATCAACAATAAATTATTAGTATTTTTCAACTTAGTGGCTGTAGTTGAAAGATGCTAGGTGTAAGTGTGTAGCAACTCCACATTACAGGCAAACAAGCAGGTATTGTTAAAACGAGTCTGAAATTTGTCATCGACAGTGGCCCGTTTTGTGAAGAACAAAGGGCTTAGCATGCATCAATACGCCACAGTCAGAGCGTATCCCAACTGGAGCCTGACTCTCAAGGAACACGATCCAAAGAATATTGTCTGTTGTTTTTATATTCCGTTTTATACTCTTTTCAGCTGTCAAAAGTCTGCAACTCTTAGATTTCCTCAACATGAGAAAATGGAAACTTTCAAAATACAGATGATACTTTAAATTCTTTCAGATTTATCTTTTCTCTGATAACGTTTTGTCTGAAATATTTTTCTTCTTAATTAAAAAGAGCTCCATCGTCTAGTGGGTTTCACGCTCGCTTCTCACGCAGGAGATGCAGGTTCGAGTCCGGTGCTGACCATGTACCAATGAGATAATTAATTTGTCTTGTACATTATCGAGCGCTCCGTATTTTGCATGGCACGTTAAGCTTAGGTCCCGGCTACTATCACTACTTGGTTACTACCAAGTAATAGTCGTAAATCCCTCCACCAACCCGCATTGAGCCAGCTTGGTGGAGTATAGGTCAATCTTTCTCGTATCCGGGTAAACGCCTGTGCCCCTCGGTGGGGACATAAATGGGCTACATTTACTTTTATAATTAAAATGGCGGTCTAACAACTTAGGTTAATTTTGCCAATGTCACGTGTTTGTAGATTTGACTGTATTTAGACAGGTTCTCTTTCATCAACCTGGAAATATTAGTATTGTTTTGTTGGTCCTTAGCTCTACCCGAGGAGAATGGAAGGGTATTTCCTTCGGACATGAGCGACTGCTGCTCTGTATATTGTTGACAGCATGTATTTTTATCTGTGAAAAATGATATTTTACAACAAAAACGCTAAATGAAGTTCCGACTGTTTATCCAGGTATTAAGACCGCCTTCTAATTGAAAAGCTCTTATTTTGAATCCATGCACTTCACTTATTTAAAGCAGCGAACTCACTAAATTACTTCCAAAGTCCCCATTATTATTCCCCGTGCAACTGTAAAGGTGAAATGATGCTATTTAGCTGCAAGTAAGCGGCTCCTCAAGGATTGTAAAGGATAAGTGACTTTTTGCTGTTACAAGACTGGGGCTGATTTCAACAATGGCATTTTATACTTTAGGTAACCAGAGCCTCGATCACAAATGTTTTCGAAAGCGTTAACGTTTTCGAGAACGCTGGAAATTGTATTTTGTCATAAAGAATAGGAATCAATGACATTTGACGTTTCGATAGTTTTCTATCGAATCTTTATTCGTGATTGGGCTTCAGAAGTTATTTAAAATTTTGTAAAGTTTATATTTTTTTACTCTCATGGTGTCACTTTTGTGATGCCGGGTTAGAAATATGAAATATTGCTTACCATAGTAACTCTTTATTAATCTGTGGTATAGTTTTAATTTATAAACAAAGGTGTCTATGCATGTATTTTAGAACAGGCACATAATGTACAATAATGTACATTGCTTCGGGCCCTTTATGGATACTCTATCTATGTCATACATCAGAACAAGACATATTGACATTAAAACATTTATATCTTTCTTTTCCAGAGCTTCGTGGTCTTGTGGGTTTTATGATTGCTTTTCACGCAGGAGATGCAGGTTCAAATCACCTAGATGAAAAGACAAGATATTGTCATGGCTCTGAGTTGGATATCTGGATACTTTATGTCTGGAAATAAAATGATTTAATTGATTTAATTTAATATCGAAAATATCGTGAGGAAACCTTCATTACTCCATAGCTGCAGCGATGCGCTTGCCCCCTGTCACGCAAAATGCAGTTTGAATCACTGGCTAAATATGGGCACAGTTGTGCCTCTGCCACCCCGTATGGGAAAAGGCGTGACGCTATGTACGTATGTATGTATGTATTTCTTTATTCCTAGCCGAGACTGGAATCCAAGACCTCTCACTTGGGAGGCACAGGCTCGAACCGCAACGCCACCGAAGTCATCAAATATATTAAAATAAAATCTTTGACCTTTTTTACTTGGACCTCAGAGATTCCCCAAGACAGCAGATCGTTAACTTAAAACCAAGAGTTACAACGGAATGGCAAAATCGGCTGTAAACTTTGTTGTGTTCCCTACCCTGACGTTTCTATCGTACAAGCCGGTTACAATATTCCTGCGCCTCGCTGGAAGCCTTTAGCAATAGAACGCCATAATGACATCACGAATCTAGGGGCACAGATATTGTAGCCGTGTTGTACTACTAGGAGTGCTTGATTCAGTTTATTGAACTCGGATCGATGGCGACGTGAAATATTAACGCAAAACGGACCAGTGCTGCCCTCGGAGTCTTGGCTTTGCAGTAAGGGGCGACCACTGGCAAGCATGATGACACCTAATGATTTAAAATTGGTCAACTGCGGGTCGGAATCGCACACGAAGCATAACGTACTATCGTATAACAATAAAACAATTAAAAAAAGTACAAAGAAAAATAGACTAAGCCCTCACGAGAATTTACCTCAACGATGTAGGTTGACGCGAAATATAACTACCATCATTTTGAAATGCGTGGGTGTATCAAAACAAGTCTCTTGTATGGGGACCCCCTTTAATTTGTAATATGTCTCGTATTTCAGTATTTGTTGTTGTTGCGGCAACAGATATACACATTCTGTGAAAATTTCAACTTTCTAGCTATTACGGTTCGTGCTCTACGAACCGCTGACGGACGGACGGACGGACGGACAGAAGGATAGCGGAGCCTTAGTAATAGGGTCCCGTTTGGCACCCTTCGGGTACGGTACCCTAAAAATAACATACAATATGCAATAGCAAGTCAAGGTCTTTAGTCGCTGCCTACCCCTCCTCCGGGAAAAAGGCTTAAGCTTATGTATGTATGTAACATACAATATTATTATGAAAAGATAATTCGCCAAGTTAAAAACTTAAAAAAACCGACTTCATGACCTGGTCCTGCCCGCTTGTTTTACAGTGCCGCCTATAGACCCGAAAACGAGCTTACAAAATCTGTCTCCTCACAGTGAAGTCACATATAGTAAACGAATAAGTATGCGAAATTCAAGAGAAAAATCTGAAACCACGGATTTAATAAGGAAACAAACACCCAGCGGATTAAGTGCAAATAAAAACACAAAAATGTTAATGCAAAAGTAGAAGGAAAAATACGTTCGGAAATCGGACGAAGATAAGCGGAATAGAAATGTGAGACGATGCCGAAACAGTATTGGAGTTTTCGGATGCGGCGTTGCTTTTGTACGTAATTTTCCACGGAATGTATATAATATAACCGGCCAAGTGCGAGTCGGACTCGCGCACGAAGGGTTCCGTGCCATTATCTATAAAAAACCGCAAAAAAAAATGTATGGAAGCCCCCCCTAAATATTAATTTAATTTTAATTTAATTATTAATTTTTTAAGTAAATAATATACTCAATATATTGTGAAAATTTTAAGCGTCTACCTGCTACCATTATCAATATCGAGAAAAAACAAAAAAATCACGTTTGTTGTATGGGAGCCCCCCTTAATATTAAATTTCTTATAATTTTTAGTATTTGTTGTTATAGCGGCAACAGAAATACATCATCTGTGAAAATTTCAACTATCTAGCTACCACGGTTCATGAGATACAGCCTGGTGACAGACGGACGGACGGACGGACGGACGGACGGACAGACGGACAGCGAAGTCTCAGTAATAGGGTCCCGTTTGGCACCCTTCGGGTACGGAACCCTAAAAACGATCCACTGATAAACTAACTGAGCGACTAAACTACTGACTGAGCCACAAGTCGCCCAGCTAAGTTTAGTTTTTCGGTTCGGTTAGGTTCATTGAGATGTTAGGTTAGACTTTTTTGATGCTCGTTTAAAATACGTTTTTAATTTTCCACTCGGGGAGGTTGAGGTTTAATTCTGTTGAAGTTTAGCCTGTTTTAGAGCCATTTGCACCAAAAAGTTAGTTACTATTAGTCTTTCGGTATTTTTTTTTGGTTTTTTGGGGCCTGCGGTGTGCGGTCCGGTTGCCTCCTCAACCATCCTTCATACGACATCTCGGAAACTCTCAGGCCATTCCCCGCAGGGGACCGAAACTGTAGAAAGGCGACCTATTTTATATTTCCATTACTGAAAGGTAACGAGGATTATTGCAATACGTATTTTCAGACGAGAAATTCTGTAGTGGGACCACAAAGCGATACAACACTATTTTCAGAATAACTTTGACTTTCTTTAGCACAACAAGCACAACTGCGCCTTTGTCACCCCGTATAGATACAGGACTGACGACGCTACGTTTTTTTGTGTTTGACAAGTCAATAATTACTCTGCCTCCCTGTGTAGAAACTGTTCGTTTGGGTGAACTGTGGGCCAAGCAGGAATATTTACCATATCGAAAAAGTGTCGAAAGATCGAAGAAGTGTCGAAGTGTCGAGTGATCGAAAGAGTTCAGATGAAATAAACTTTAAGACATTGTACATAAGAGCCACTGGCATTTGAATACTTTTTCAATGTATATTTTTTCCTGCTACTCGTACCTACACTGGTTTCAGTATGCTTCATGTAATTAAGAGTTTCTCACTTCCCTTGCATGAAACAACCTGTATTCTCATAGCAGAAATAGTTATTACTCTCAACTCTTTCTATGAATGGTATAATTGTTTTATATTTGTATAACATTACGTCTAGCTTTTTCACAAACACTGTGTGTTAGAGTAGAGGCACAATAATAATGCCTACTTAGCCTGTTACTCGATACTCCTTTTTGCGTGACAAGGGGGCACCACAGCTATGGAGTTTTTTAATGAGATTGAAACACTTTACCATCAGTTTTTAACCGACTTCCCAAAGGAGGAGGTTTACAATTCGTCCGGATGTTTTTTTTATTTTTTATGTATGTGCCTCGATAGCGCCTAAACAGATGGACTGATTTGGAAAATTATTTTTTTATTTGAAAGGGTTTACCTTCCCATTGGTCCCATTGACACCAGGTCAGGATCTGATGATGGGATCCTGGAGAAATCGAGGGAACTCTTCAAATATTATAGGCTGTTCTATAGTGATTTTTGTGTTTTTCATAATAACTCGTGCAAATGCACATGGTAAGCATAATATTGTGATGCGGAACTGCTGATGAAGACCACAATGGCCACCAGATCTGCTCAATACTAGGTACAAATACAATGCGTCTGACGGGCAGGCAACGCATATATATCTCACCCGAACAGCACGGCTTTAAGCGCGGACGATCGGTGGAAACCAACCTGGTCTCCTACGTTGATGATTTGTCACGTGAAATAGACAGAGGTCACCAGGTGGATGCCGTATACACCGACTTCAGCAGCGCCTTCGACAAGGTAAACCACAAACTGCTTTTGAGTAAGTTAGCGGCACTCGGTGTCCACGGGTCATTATTGGACTGGTTTTGGTCGTACCTGTCACAGAGACCTCAGGTTGTGAATGTGAGTGGACACCAGTCTCAGCATTACCATGCGAAGTCGGGAGTCCCCCAAGGCTCTCACCTGGGACCAGTCCTATTCCTAATATTTATCAACGACTTGACGAACCGTATTGCGTATAGCAAGTACTCCATGTTCGCAGACGACCTAAAACTATACAAAACCATTATGTCGGAAGCTGACGTGGAACTGCTGCAAAATGACTTGAACGAGATAACGAATTGGTGCCGCAATAATGGGATGGTCCTCAATGCTGCAAAATGCTACCATATAACATTTACCAATAAGAGATCCCCAATAGCTTCCACGTACACTATCAATAACACCGAACTCGAAACTGTCAGTGAAATGCGAGATCTCGGTGTAATGATGGAGCCCAACTTAAAGTTCATATCCCACATCAACACTACTGTGTGCAAAGCTGCAAAAATGCTGGGTTTCCTAAAGCGCAATACAAAAGGTTTTCGTCTCACCAGCACCAAGATCCTCCTGTACAATTCCCTGGTTCGTAGCCATCTCGAGTACGCATCCGTTGTCTGGAATCCCGTCTACACGGTTCACTCCGAAAGAATCGAACGCATCCAGCACGCATTCACTAAACATTTAGCGTACAGTCATCCAGGCATTTCTCACAGGGAACCCTATGAACGGCGGCTAATCCACTTCAGAATGGAAACATTAAACTTCCGACGGAATTTGCAGGACCTCCTTTTCTTACATAAGGTCTGTAACAATAACTTGGACGCCAGTAACATCCTGAGCCAGATAGGACTAACAGTGCCTTACAACTATCCGCGCAAGCCCATCCCTAACACTCTTCATATACCGCTCTGCAGAACAAACATCTACAAGCACTCACCTATTCCCAGAATGTGCGACAATTACAACAACACGAGTAGCAAAACCAACACAGACATATTTCATGATCGCTTGCCTGTCTTTAGAAATAAAATTAAAAAATATATTCAAAATTGATATTTCTTTATAGAATATCGTAGATTTAATTAATTTAATACCTAATTTTAAGTTATATTATTTCCACTACCCTAGTAAGTTATTTAAAAATTAAGATTGCTATTTAGTACAAAAATTGGTCAATGTTGTGCTCATCTATAATAGGTACTCATATAAGAACTTTACTGTAGAATTTTTACTGTAATTATAATATGTGTGCTGTTGATGTGCCTTAATAAATAAATAAATAAATAAATAAACGCATAGCCTAAACCGGTGGACCTAGAGCCATGAAACTTTGTACAGGGGTTCCTTAGTAGCGTGGGGTAGCACTGATATGAGATTTGACAAAATTAATTCCCCAAGGGGGGGGGGATAAGGGGTTACAGTTTGTATTAAACTCAATCTAATCAAATAGGGTCTGTGGAAGTCGGTTTTTTCTAAAGTTTACTTTTTGTTTCATTTATTGGCTCAACTAATAGTAATTCACAGTAACAGAATACAGCGGTTTTGTTATTTCAAGTTGTGTCAGTTCGGATAGCAATAAAACTTGGCAAGTGCGAGTTTTGCCAACTCGTTAATAAGTTCAGTGACAGACGAGCGGGAACTTGGGGCGGGATGCTAAGTGAACGAAGAATAGTTGGCGCTGGAAGAGGAGACTGGATAAAGTCCTAGTTAAGGTTTGTCATTTAGTATAGTTTAGACAGGTGATCCAACATCGGTGTCCAATTATTTTTTTTACTTTCAAGTAAGTATTTGAATAGTTCATTCCAGACAATGATCATCAAAGTCTTAGATATTAGGTATTTTGATTTTAAATGTGGGTAATGATTTATTAAAAGTAAATAATAATCTTAGACAAAGATGGCCTTAAATTGACCTGCCTTCATTGCCTTATACAGAAATAGGAAAAAATATTAGAAAACCCAAGTTGGTCCAGCCTCTAAGTAATTGCTTCCAAAATACCGTTTAAAACTTTTGATAATAACAGAAAATACATATTCAAAGGCAAGCTTATCATTTTGGCAAAGAGCATCAGGAAGCACATTGATGGCGTTCCAACTAAACTGTGTAAATAAGTACTAATCAATAGAGATAAGCTCGCCTATGTAGGTACTATATAAAGATCCGTATCCGAAGGGTGCCTAACGGGACCAGTAAATAAGGTCCCGTTTGCTGACCGTCCATCTGTCCGTAAGTCCGTCCGTCTGTCCGGCGACATTCTTGCACATGACCTTTTTTTTTAAAACTTCAATGACTACAATAATACTGAAAAGTCTAGTAAATCACAACCTAGATTATTCAACCGCATGCCCGTATACTCGTATAACAATGTAAGTGCTTTAACACCTTAGCGCCACCTGCCCTTATATAAACTAAGTCACATACCTACATCACCCACCTACACCTAGAAGCGATTCAGGTCACGATTCTACTGCTAGTCTCACGTCCGTTGTCAGTGGCCTGCACTCGGCTATGCATAGGAATCAGGCACTTTAGCTGGCGTTGTTAGAGGTTTAGATTTTGCTCTCATTTTGGGTTTCAGAGAGTCCGTGGACTGTTCTAGACTAGTGTTACGAAGGAGTTGCGAGTTCGATTCCCTGATAATGAATTAACGTAATAGGTCGGGTAAAAAGTCTTTTAGTATTTTGTATGTGTATATTTGTAACTAAGTATCTTTGGATGTAATAACTGTTTCTGGCTGGTTTTGACGTCATTAAAAAGGTTTATTTCAAAAAATATATAATAAAATGTTGTTTCCAATTTTTCATTTGTTTTTCTTTATTTCAAAATGAGTGAATCTAATGGAGAAATTCAATATATTTTAAAGTTGTAGAAAAAAAAGAAGACATGTAACGATGGCCTTGAAAACATTTTATGATGTTTATGAACGTGTTACAGTTTTAGTAAAAGTGGAACAAAGTTGGTTTCAGCGTTTTCAATCCTGAAGTTTTTAAGTCAAAGATGCACCTTTTTGTTCGACCCGTGACGGTCTTCATACAAAATACGAAGAAATGCCTATATAAACGTGACGTATAGGGTCACGCTTTTTCCCATACGGGTTTGCAGATGCTCACTAGTATCTCTTCTGTGCTCTCTCTCTTTCTCTTTCTCTTCTGTGTTCTCTTAGCCAGTTTTTCAATAAAGTCATTTGCCCGTCAGGGAGTAGTAGCTGTATAGCTATGGATGTAAAGGTTTCCTCGTGATTTTTTTCATCTCAACTCGAGTAGGTATATTAAACGACGTTGTGAGTTATCGTGAGAAAATATCATAACTATGATGTAGAGGGAGCCGCCTGTCACACAAAATAGTGTATTGAACAATGTGAAGATAAAAGAATCAAAACCAAACCCCTTTACAAAACTTGGCGCTTCTATTAAAAATGTCTGCCTGTCTCTAACTCCAATTTGTAGACAATAATTTCTAATCCAGCCGGACAAACTTCATAAATCTTGCAAAATGGTACCCTATGCAGCCTTTTAGATCGCTAGTAGCATAAATTTTCAAGGAAATGTATATGAAACTTCTACAGAGTGTAACAGAATCATGTAGTATGTTTTAATACATTTTTGGGGACAACATTGGTTTTGTCTTCGAGAGTTCAGAAGTATTCAATGGTTTGGTCTTCTTCTTCTTTATAAAGGCAGTTTGATCAGCTGTTGCATAAAACTTTTCGTCTGCTAAGTAGAAAGTACAAGTACTTTATTGTTAGTTCCGAATTTAAATTTCTACTTATCGATTAGGTTTCAGAATATATAAATGCTTCTTAAAAACCACATTCTTCTTGTACGCCCTGTAAACAAGATTTATATTAAGGGGACGCATGACAATTTCCCAATCTGATGGGGGAAATTGAAATGCATGTATTTCTGTTTTTTGCTCGTATGCGGGTGCGGGCGCCATTTTTTGCCGCGTCTTTTGTTTTTATTCTATTGTTTCCAGTTCAAAAACAGGCTACCGTTTTGTTACAGCACGTATGAAATGAATAATCTTGCTGTTCTAACAGGAGTTTGTTTGGTTTTTCAGAGAGTAGTATATTGACTGTAACAAAGGATAGGCACATTTTATGTGTTATCGGCCACGGAGGATCTCCGTTGCTCCGGAATATTCTAGCCGGCTCACAAAATAGAGAAAATCTGATTTAAAGAGGTTTGCCCTAATAGTGGCAAAGCCTAGTGAGAAACGCAACAAGTTTTATAAAATGTGACTATGGTTCTATAAACCATACTTAGGACATCATCTCTATTTCTTCTTGTAAATCATGGTTTAGAAGAATTGACGAATCTACTTAAATTATATTTAGAACTTTGATTACATTATTCACTCATAATTTAGAAAATTAATTAAATCAAGCTCTGCAATCAAATTAAGGAAACGCGCGTTTTTTGAGGAAATTGGGGTAAACCCGTAAAACACAATGTCTCTTATCTTCCGCCGCTCCTTATTTAATTTTTCATAATTAAAATCCTTTTTGTAAGGGCAACATCTGCCAGTTACAAGGGCCTTCTTGGCCGAGATACAAGTTTTTTTCTTCTTATAGTACCCTAAATATCTCAGAGTTGGCATTTAGGGCCAAATAGTTTAGGGCACAGATAAGATAATAGTTACTACGTTTAGGGTACCTACTTTATGTATCAAGCTGACAATTTGATAATTACTAGGTAATTTTAAACTCTAAACTCCATTATTAAAGTGATGTAAAATCTGATTCAACGAAAAAAATATGCAAATACGAAAATATGAATATTCGTATTTTTTTTTCATATACTTCCTGATGACATTATGATCTTTTCAAACACTAAATATTTAGGAAAGGGACTATTTTATAACATATATTTTTTCTGGATTCAGAAAGTGTCTCAATCTGCTGGAATAACTCAATCTGTTGGGCATTTTAGCTGGACGGGCGCCTTAATCACTTAGTGCTGACAACTCGGATGCACAAACGAAACCACAAGAATGACACTCAAAATCATGCCTCAAAAGCATCACTCCAGAAAAGTTAGGCCCCTCCAGCCTCCTTCACTGTGTGGATATAGTCAATGAATATGGATTGAATCCTACCTTTATGTACAATACCTATTCACACCTATTTCTCCTGAGCAATCTCTTTTTCGTCACGCATTATTCCAGTCAAAGAGATAAATTAACATAATAATGTGCCATACATATCAGACCCTCCCACTATTCATAAACGTATTGTACTAAAGCGGCCACAGATTAACTTTACAACATTGACGCACTTTTCCATACGGGTGGGCAAGGTTTTTTAGGCAAATTAAACAATTTCTATTTCAAGGCACTGCTATCCCCAAGTTACCAGCAATTTTAATAGTAACTACTAAGTAAATTGTATCTATACTCTGTTCCAGCTTAGAAGCAACATGATAGCTAACTTACAACTTCATAAAATCCACTTTTTAAACACTAGGGATGTTACCAAAACAATCGGAAAGAATCGAAATTGTTTATTCAGTTGAACTAACAGAAGAGTTGTCATCGTCATCCATCACTGCTATCCGCACTTAGGGATATTAATAATTAATTCTAAAATATCTAAAATTAAAATTTTAGACATCTTTCCGATACACATATGTTTAAAGAGTGTATCGATTCTTTTGATTAAGCGATGTTTATAAGCAATATCCTCTCACTAACAGGCTAAAATTGAGATCTGTCATGTTTCCTCTTATTTTTTTACCACTTTACCTCCTTATTAATTACAAATCAATCTATCATAAATTGTAACTAATCGCTGCCGACATAAAGTTATGATATGAACTATTTACGTATTGCAAACACAGAAGTAGCGTTCAAAGGCGAGATTATTTTTATTAGATATCTTTTCCCGTCAACCAAGTTAATTAGCTGAAATTTTCCTCACAATGTTTGCCATCACCGTGATTACGTTTGTCTAATGTTTTTTTTCCCGTGAGTATTTAGGTACTTGTACCGAGATTCACACTGCGTGATAGGCGAGAAGCTCGCCACTACGCAGACATAGAAATCTAAAACTTATTCAGTATCCGAGTGAAGATATTAACTATTCTATGGCCACATTATAGCTACTATTAAGACACGTCTTCACGTTACAAAATACAACACGTGGGAGTATTATTTACAATCGAGGAGAAATGTGAAACCAGTTCGACAAATGAAGCTATTACATCGCATTAGCAAGATGCTAAAATGCCTATCTTTAAAAAGTTATTCCAGCTGTTTGAGATACTTCCCGAAACCAGAAAAATTATGTGTTATAAAACCGTCCCTTGGCTAAAAATTCAGTGTTCGAAAACATCATAATTGGAAACTATAAGAAAAAAGTAATAATCTAATAATTGTTTTTTACCTAAAACGAGTTATTCCAGGAGTTCTACAAGGAACGCTGGTATAGTTCTTATGTGGAAAAATCGGTCTACAAAATATCAAAAAAAATTGTGTTTAACTTTTTAGAAAACATCAGCGTATTTGTGTTAGATAGGCCAGGTAAATAAGAGAAGAGTGGACTGTAGTTTAAGTTGTTATAATAGGTCAAAAGGTGAGTATGTATACAAGTCAAAGCTATCAGATGCGATCGCGACAATGCTTTCGTTCTAAGTGATGGGTTGAGTTGCTGCTGAGCGGCGCGCGACCGCGCCTCCCGCCGCCCGCTGCCCCGCCGTCGTCGTCTATGATGTGCTTGTACATGTGTAATTTTCAAAAGCACACTTTTTTTCACTTTTCTGTTGCAGCGACGGACGTAAGTGCCGCGCTGCAGTGCAAGCTATTATATACTTTTATTTCGTCATATTTATTTTATAATTTATGAAAATTTCTACCACCACAAATCCAGTTGCTAATTTTGACTATACTCTAGTCTCCTCTAGTCACACTATGGGACAAGGGATATAGTGAAACGGAGGTAAAAGGTGAATGCTTAGCCCATTTAATGTCCTCACCGAGAAGCACAAGGTTTAACCCGAGTACAATGAACAAGTTCAACTAATCGACGACCTACCTATGTGGCGGTTCCGCATCTGCCTACCATGCGAGAGGTCTCGGGTTTGAATTCCGGCTGGGGACAAAACAGACAGGGTATCCTTTGGGACCAGAAGCAATGTATTGTACCTATGTGCCTGTATGTAAATGTTTATGTTTTTGATACGATTTTATTATGTCGTGTTGTAACTAAATAACATGGAGCGGCAAATCTTGGAACGGAAATTTCGCCCACTTGTAGTTCTTATATCATTATGAAACTTAAAATGAAACGTTTAAGTTTGGTAAAATGAATCCCATTATGGAGTATTGGATGAAAATGGCTGCCAAGGTGATGTTGTGGTAAGTAAGGCCTCACCTGTTTTAGTCCTTTGTTCAATTGTATGTCCTAGAGGTCTAATACCAACTCATAGAGCAGAATCTAAACCATACTCGCCGTACTGCCCTGCTTTTTAGGGTCGGGACCTAAAAAGCAGGGCAGTACGGGAAACGGGACCCTATTACTGGAACTTCGCTGTCCGTCTGTCTGTCACCAGGCTGTATCTCATGAACCGTGGTAGCTATATAGACAGTTAAAATTTTCACAGATGTATTTCTGTTGCTGCTATAACAACAAATACTAAAAAACAAAATAAATTTAATATTAAGGGGGGCTCCCATACTTTTTGCGGTTTTTATAGATAATGGTAAGGAACCATTCGTGCACGAGTCCGACTCGCACTTGGCCGGTTATTCGTATATGTTTAGTACGAACAAGCAGGACAGTACTGATTTTTTTTCATTATTATCCATGTTACAAAAACTTTTTTTTTTAACTAAGTTTACGGAGCGATCACTGAAACCTACGTAGCTTATTTATGCGTGATCTCTGTCGCTCGAACCACCGTTATTGAATTTAATATTGTTTATATTTGCAACATCATCTATTTCGAGGAGAACCGAGAAGGGTTTGAATCCTAACCAAATAAAAGAGGATCTCATCGGATCTTGAATGTTTTTGTTTGGATACTAATATTATTTTTATTTACCCAAATCATAAATAAACAGAGTTAAACTAAAAAATAAGGCGAAGGATAAAGGTATATATAAGTAAGTAGTCTATTATTTTAATATTTATCGTTGTGCACTTATGTAGGTCTACCTTTTATTAAATTATCCTCTCCATCCTAGGTTTGCTGGAAGAGATCTCTTATTAGAGATAAGCTCGCCTTTGTACATGTTTTTTGTAATATTAAGTGTCTGTATTATGTTTTCTGTGCAATAAAGTATAATGTATATTTTTTTTGCTTATGAAATTAAATTAAAGACTTTAGATGTTAAGTAAAGCTGTAATTTCATTTCTAGATCATTTCAGTCTACTGCTGTATTTGTGTTTACAGAAAATTGCTTAGTACACTTTATTTTTCGCCTCTTCCCTATACGTAGGATCGCTGTGGATGAAGAATAGGGAATATAATCTACCACAGAGTGTTTTTTAGGGTTCCGTACACGAAGGGTGCCAAACGGGACCCTATTACTGAGACTGAGACTGTCCGTCTGTCTGTCACCAGGCTGTATCTCATGAACCGTGGTAGCTAGACAGTTGAAATTTTCACAGATCATGTATTTCTGTTGCCGCTATAACAAAAAATACTAAAAATTAAAAGAAATTTAATATTAAGGGGGGCTCCCATACAACAAACGTGATTTTTTTGCTCATTTTTGCTCGATATTGATAATGGTAGCAGGTAGACGCTTTAAATGTTCACAATATCGACGGCTTACAGCTAGAACCACTTAACTGCATGAAATGTGAAGCTGAGAAAAAAATAAGTTAAAGGTTTGAAATAGTTTGCATATCATTACCCCTATCAGAAATATGTGATGGGATAAGTTTTTATGTGTTTTTATTTAGATTATTTAATGCCTAAAAGAACTAGATACAGAAAAAAGGGTGGGTTTGCTGGAAGAAATCTCTTTTTAGAGATAAGCTTGCCTTTGTTCATGCCTTTTCTGTATTGTTTGTGTTTTTTTCTGATATGTGCAATAAATATATACGAAAAAATACGAAAAAAACGTAATTCCATATGTAAGTGTTAATTTTATACATTTTACTGAGAATTGTTGTCAAATACAAATAGCCTGCAACCTGTCTGTATTTACCAACTATTATTTATCAGGTGGTCCAGCGGCGACAGCGTGTTTGACCGCTTGATTAAATATACGCATAGATCATTGATATGTTACAAAACTAGATTATAACGGTATGTCCAGTGTGTGCTCCGTGGTCTAGTGGGATTCATGGTTGCCTCTCACGCAGGAGGTGCAGGTTCGAATCCCGGTGCTGACCATGTACCAATGAGATAAGTCATTTAATTTTATCTTAATATAATACGGTCAACTTGTACTCTAAAGGGCCCCTAGTGGGAAAGTTTTGGGGTAGTACTGTTTATTTCATTTTAGATATGGATGCTGAATTCAAATCTGCGGTTTGCGGACAAAATTTCGTGACGCTACATTGAAAAAATCGCAAAAAAAAGGTATTTCCGATTTTTTCCAGTTATTCACATTTAATTCGAAAATAGTCATTTCATTTAAAATAAGTCGATGCAGATTTGTGGCCCGGAACTGGAAAAACTATACCCAGCAGTGGGTAGGTGTGGGCTGATTGATGATGATGATGATGATGATGATGATACATCAAAGAAGACAACATTTCGCGTCGATGACAAAAAAATACTAAAATTGGTACAGTACTTTGACTTTTACCTATGGGGGTCCAAAATACGCCTAAAATATGGATTTTCAGTATAGAATAGTATATTTTCCATCTCTTGTATTTACCAGGCCACATCAGCATAGTAACTTTTGCGACGCAATACTACATCCATACTGCATGCTCCAGAACATCTTCCAGGTCCAAAAGGTTTTGGGTCATACCAGTTCAGGGCTTTGAAAACCAACTTTATGTGCAACTTTGGACTACATATGCGAGCTAAATCCAGTTTCCACAGGGCTACTCCTGCCTGTCATCCAGTAGAGGAGTTCCTACACTACCTGTTTATATTATTGTTATTTTTATTGTTTTAATTCATGCTGTGAAACATCAACAAATCAAAATAAATAAATAAATAAAATAAATGTACTAGATCACCGTCCGGGTCCCAAAGGTTTTCGGACGATATCATTTCAAGGCTTCAAAAACGTACGAAAATACTTAGAAGTTGGCTTTCAGGTTTGACGTAAGTTTTCGAAGAAATACGTAATATTTGCAAAACATTATAGATACAGAGACACTTAATATTGGAAAAAATATGTTCAAAGTATAATGAGCTCGTCTCAGCATCTCTGATCCTTCTTCTATCTAACATAAATATAAATAATATTGCACCAAAGTGATAAATAGATACTTATATTATAAGCAAACAAATCATGCATGACCCACAAACCCTCGGAAAATTCGCCTTGTCGCGATTCTATCACAAAACACCGGAAAGCGACAATAGAAAGTAAATGGGGCTACAAAATCGGCGATAGAAGTCAGAATGTACATCATACATTCCAGTTTTTTACGCAGTCTAACTGCTAGACCGTTTTTTAAGGAAACTGATGGTTTTAAACCTTTTTTTTTTAATCGGCTCATCACCTTTATTGGAATCTGTTAAAAACGTGACGTCACCACCAGAATTCGAACTTCCTGCATGAGATTCAAGCGTGAAACCCATTAGACTATGGAGCTCCTTTATGTATATTAGCATAAACTTTTAGGTGAAGAGTAGGTAGGTGCATTTGCCACCCCGCATGGGAAAAGGCGTGACGGTATGTTATTGTTTAAATACTACACTTTACTGGTTCCGTGTCCCGATGTCGGGCGGTTACACCGGATATTGTAGTGCTCGAAAAATAAGGATCGCATGTAAATTCCACAAAGGATTGGAAGTGTTTGATGTTCAGTGTTTGATGGAGAGAGGTTCAGTTTGATTGAACCCAGCTAGTGTGTTTGGGTTCGAGTCCGGTTACACTGCTTCATGTTATTGTGTGGGATATTCTATGAGATTGAAATTTATGAGTTTGAGATTCTTAGTAGTAAAGAAAAGTATCATATGCCATTGTAAGGAAATACTTAATTTGGTGTGGAAATGCTAATTGATATTCGCTCTCTCATATCAATAATGATACTTAATTTTGCTTCTTTTTATTGTAAATAACAAAGAATATATTTTCTACTTTATTTGACTATATTATCTACCTGATCATTGAATAGTTTAGCACGATATGATGGATGAGACATAATATTATTAGTTAATAGAAAATTGGCATAATTATATATTCTGAACCGGTGTGATGCTTTAAGTATTTTTTTACGTTTATTCTCAAATCAGCACAAAACAGAGTTAATAAGTTACTTACAACTAATTAGGACTTGTAAGGAAACATACGAATTCGGCGACGAATTTCATCGTCGTCGTCGCAAACTGAGTTAGATAGATGCCAACAAATTCAACAAGTTCCCAATAACAAGGTTGAGAGGTTGTTTGACAACATGTTTTACTCTCGACATTGATGTGTATTGCTAGATCGGTATCATGTTAGAAGAGATTTTTTATCGAGAAAAAGTGAAATTATAGACCCCTGTTTACTTCGTCACATTTTTACAGTCAAACTGCCAAACTTTCAGACACATCTACACAGTGAGTCTCAAAATAATGATAACATCCATTATCTTACTGACTGACTGACACAAAGGATGATATTGATATTTCTGGTAGAATCTGTAGATCTATTTGAAAAGCTTCCATGCTCATACAATATCTAATGCTGTCTCTGACTGCAAGTTGTAAACATTTTGATTTCGTGTGGTGGCAAAAACAGACTCAACATCATCAACGAAATTCCGGTGGATTTTCAATGTCCCACCTAGACTTTATTTCCAGAAGCCCAAAAACCAAGATATTCCCATCCCATCTATTATGTCTTACGATCTCTCGAGATCAACTCACCTAAATACTGCAGCTTGAAGTTCGTCCTGGATTTGCATTAGTTCACACTAGTACGTGTATGTAGTCGGTTAAAACTTCTACTGCAATGTGCCCGAGCTGGCACTTGGCATTCTAGAACCAAACACAGGGGAGACATGATGGTGGCACATTACTGTGGCGGTTTTGGAGGATGTTGGTATGATAAAACTTCGCGTGTCATACGTAATTGGCCCTGATTGAGGTAGCCAAATGGTGGTTCAGTGTCTAAGAGGAGGCTACGGCAACCTACTTTCGAAATAAAGAGAACATCAATAAACAAACATAGCGTCACTCTTTTTCGCATACGTGGTAACAGAGGCACAATTTGCTTACTTTTAGTCAATTCTCTATTTGCGAAATTTTTTTTGGCGAATAAAAAAGCAGCTTTCAGGCAAATTATGGTAGAAATAAGGGAAATTGAGTTGCGGGAATCAATATCAGAAAGTTAAAATAATGGATTCTAATGTGGTCTACATTGTCTTGTAACGGTCATTGAAAGACCATTCTGATAGAAGAATCCAGGCTTTACATAAGTTTTCACAGGTCATATCCTCACAATGGTGCCAGTTACCGTGGATGCAGTATCTCGTTGGGTTTTAATGCACTGAACTTTGCATAGTTTGGGTTGATGCATGCTAAGTTGAGTTTTTTTTCTTGGAAAAAAATACTTTAATAACGACATCTAAAATGTGACAAACTTTATTTTTGACCGATTAGAACGGAGAAGTAGTGATAAATTATATAAAGTTAGTTGATTATTGGACATCAAAATGAAACCCTTTCTGTTGTGATCTACTCAAAATAAAATCATGAAGTTTATTTAAAAGTAGAAGAAAAAGTTTGTGTTTGTTCAAGATAAGATATAAACACGTTCTAATCACCCTAATGTAAGGGGCTGGGTCTGGTATTCCTTAATACAGATTATTACATAATCTAGCTAGGATACCAACTCGTCTCTCATCCTAAATGTACTACAAATTGTCTCATATTTATTTGATTCCTTTGTTACTAATCTGTTGTATTACCTTTCGCTGTACATTTCCTGTTTTTGAAATAAAAATATATTTGATTTTGATTTGATTTGTGATATCATAATAAGGAAACAAAGACGAGAGAATAGCAAAACAGATATCAACTAAAACTTCGCCAAATTCCAAGCAGATAGCTACTTCATCATGGAACCACAAAATTTCCGATTTTACGAGGGGAATGATAAGTTTCAAAGAGATCATAAAAGTTATATCCGCACCCATAAAAATGTTTTGTGTCTGAATTTTTATGTTCATTTGATCACAGAAGACGTGGGTGGGACTAACATACATGTATATTGTATTTATATCTACGTCTATTTATTATCTTCTATATATTCTTCTATACTCAATGGTCTCTATTTACCAGCATATGATTAGTTATCTAATATAAGCACTTGATGAAACGAATTTTTGACTAGACACTTTCATGTAAAGTATGTGAAGTCTGTGTGTATAGTAAGGGGTGAAATGAAACAGGAAAATGGATAAAACCAGCAGGGGTATGCTTCTCGCGCATTCGATATACGGATATTGACCACCTATATCGAACGATTCCGATACAAAAACACTCGATATAGGGGTCGATATCCTTATAGCGAATTCGTGAGAATATTACCCCTGAGCATTTTACTCTCTCGTTTAAGAATAATAAGTTCGTAAGTTTTTATGTACCTTTTGAGTTCTCATATATGTATATTTGTGTGCAATAAAGAAATTATGAGTGATGGATGACGTATATAAATGGATCCCAAAAATATTATCCAATCACTTAACGGTATTAATAGATAGCTATTTCCAATAATCCATCACTACAGGCGCAGTGGTTCCGTCGTCGTCGCCGAGATTTCAGTGATTTGTCATTAGCTATCCGACAATGGCTGTATTGCCGATAGGAATGCCAATATCGTCCTATTGTGCGGAACCCTCCGGATATGCGGTGGGGGGAGGGATCTCTAATGTGTTCATGGCTAAACATGTGCGTATGTGTTGGGTATTGTGTGTGCTTGTGACATGATGACAAAATTCATGATTCATTGATTTAAATGCAGCAATTTCGTCTTAAACTTATTAAAAAGTGACAGATCAAAGAAAAAAAAATGAACTTGTGATACAATCCAAGTCACTTATTCGAAGTGAAATTCCTGCTCAGGAGATGTGTTGTCCAGCAGAAGATAAAAAAACTTATGAAATGAAGAACAAACATTAAGTTACAACAAAATGGCGTTAGTCTTTCCTTTTTTTCCCCCCCCGGATCTCATAGTGAGCAGTCGTCTAAGGAAACTGCATTAAATTTAATTCTGATATTTAAATCATTTAAAACATTTTAAATCCAATCAAAAATATTAGGAGCGCATAACTCCAAAGAGCTCTCCCCGATTCAAATTCGCGCGCCACAACTCCCGCCACGCAGTCCGTGATTGAAGTCAACGGTAGTACGCAAGCCCCACCCACCAACGAGGACTCCATTCATCTGGATGAAGCGCCATCTTGTCTGCGCGTGAGTACAACTACTACTACTCCAGCAGCTACGCACCCAGTGATCGCGCACGCCCAGTAGTAGGCAGGCCCCGCCCTACCCACGTGGACCACATTCATTATACCACATCGCACGCAACTGCCTGCTGATCGCTGCCGTCCTGGTACCCTGCCGTCGTCGTAGTATTTACTAAGCAGAGCGCGTGGGGCGCCACTGATCGTAATAAAGCTGAAATGGCAAACAAGGCGGACAGTGGCTGCAAAACAATAAAACTGAAACCAAATACAGTACAATGTTACAAATGTAAGAAAAATGTTAACACAAAAGATACCATTATATGTGTGTCTTGTAAGAAGAGGTTTGAATTTGACTGCGCTGGCTGTTCAGAAAAATTGTATAGTCTTATGAGCGAGGAATCAAAGAGACGATGGAAATGTTCACGGTGTCTCCAACAGCCATCCACATCAAGGCAAGAACAAAACAATATCACCACCAGGAAAAAAATAAACAAAGGCGCTGCGTCCTCAAAGCAAAGTACGCCTGTACCACAGTCACCGTGTCTCTTTTCCAAGAGCGCAACGTCGTCACCAGACAGAAACCAAGAAACCTCGGATAACTTTTCTGCGTCGTTTGAGTTATTGGCTACACCAAGATTATCACGAAGTCTTAATCATAATGTGACTGACGAAACAGTTATAGATGCCACGATGAGTGATAAGATGGCTCAAATTAAATCTAACCTCATGTCCACGGAAGCTGAACTAGAAAACATCATACTAGAAAATAACCAACTAAAGAAACAAATAAGCCAACTGTTAATTGAGGTAGATACACTTAAAAAACTTTGTCAAACACCTCTAGCTGCTAAAAATAGCAATCAAAAACAGACACGGAGATTCTCACTTATAGGTCGAGATTTAAGACAATTTACGTCCACGGAATCGTCACCTACGCCAGTAAGACCGGAACTTAATTCAGAAATTCAGGAATTTCAACAAAAAATGGAAGCCTTACATGAAGAACTGAAGGACGCCAAAAATGAAATAACCAGATTAAATCTAAATATTGAGGCACTCCAGCAACAATTACTCGTTCCAGTCAACGAATCGCAGCGGGTGATGTGTCGCAAACTCAAAAGGAAGGAAAAACCTGAAACTCAAAAGAAACATAAGATACAAATAATAAGTAGCAACAATAAAAATAGCATACTGAGCACTTCAGAAAATACTTTTGGAAACTTCTCCATTTGTCACAAAGTGATTCCTAACGTCGGTGTGAAAGATCTGCTTTTGAACGGAATAGACAAGACACTGGAATCTTTCACAATGAATGACTTCTGCGTTATTATGATTGGTGAGACAGATTTTCAAACGACCAATAATTATCACGATTTGATTTATCTCATCCGTCAAACAATTCAAGGACTTCAGCAGACTAATACAATTATATGCCTTCCGACATTCAAATGTACTGAGTACAGCAAAATGTTTAATTATCGCATAGAGTCCTTTAATAGTCTGCTTTACCTAGACAACGCGACGCATCAATACGCTTACATTCTGGATTCGAATCTAAATCTAACTTACGACTACAACATGTTCGATAAACGAAATGGCAAGATTAATAATAATGGAATTCGTTCAATATTTCATAACCTGAAGGAAATAATTAACGATATGGAAACTATGTATGAAGATCAAAGCACAGAGAGCGATGATATTATCAACACTTCAATAAATAATGCTGACCAGTTTTTTCGTGACGAGTAGCCTACATGTGTTACATCAAAATATAGCCGGACTAATAAACAAATCAGACATGCTAACTCTACATCTAAAGAATCTCGATGCGAATGAATCAACGATTGATGTTATTTGCATCACGGAACACAACATGCAATCAGGAAGAGAAGACGTGCTCCATCTGCCCGATTATCAGCTAGCCTCTCACTACTGTAGAGACAACAGGAATAGGGGTGGTTCTTGTATATTGGTTAGAAAAGGTTTAATGTATAGGAATCTCCCTAGTATTTCTAAAATATCTGTGAGAGGAATATTTGAGTGTTGTGCGGTAGAGCTTACTGACTTCCAAGTTATTGTGGTATGCGTCTATAGAATCCCTAAAAGTAAGCAAAAAGCTGCTTATCTTGACTTTTTTTATGACAAAATGTCCGCTTTACTCAATGAATTGTGCATAAAAAATAAGAATTGGCGGGTTATCATCTGTGGAGACTTTAACATAAATATATTGGAGAATACCTGTCAAACGAGAGAATTTAAAGATTTCCTGCTAGGCTACAATCTTACGTTAGCTTTGTATGAACCCACTAGACCTGAGAGTGGTACTTGTTTGGACAATTTTGCTCATAACTTCAAACGAGGATGCAAGGGTGAGGTGCTTGATTACGGCCTTTCCGATCATACTGCGCAATTGTTTAAATGTCCTGTTAAGAAAACATGCATAATTGATTTTTGGAGAACTAAAAAAAGGCTTTTTAACAAGAAAAACTTAGTAGAATTCAGAAAACATCTAACATGTTTATCATTTTCAGAATCGTACCAATCAAGTAACCCAAACGAATGCTATGATAGTTTTTTGGAATCCTTTCTTCTAATATACAACTTGTGCTTTCCTTATGTAGACATAAAAATTAAAATTAAAAAGAATTTGAAATGGATATCGAGAGGCATTAAAATGTGCAGTAAGAAACAAAGACAACTTTTGTGGCAGTGGCGGAAGAGGCCATCAGAAGAAAATAAAAAGTTATTTAAAAATTATTCTAAACAATTCAAACGAATTATAAAGCTGACGCAGCAAGCCCAAAACAATCACTTAATCAAAAATCGAAATTCTACCAACAAATCGAAATGCGCTTGGAATATTATAAATAACTCAATGACACCGGTCCCCAGTGAGCCTATCCGAAAATTAAAATTAGATGATTGTGAAATAACTGACCCTCTAAAGATAGCAGAAGCGTTCAATAACTATTTTATAGACCAAATAAATCCAACGAATCAGTGTTTGGATGGGACGCGTGGGAAAATAAACCAACAAAGTCAATCAATTTTCATAAACCCTGTGACACCAGACAACATCATACAAATTATAGGTTCGCTTAAAAATAAAAACAGCGTCGGATATGATGGTATACACACTAAAGTATTAAAATATGTTAGTGACATCATAGCTCAACCACTTAGCCACATAGTGAATGCTTCCATAGTGTCCGGTATATACCCGGAAAAGCTCAAGCCATTAATTATAAAGCCACTTTTCAAGAAAGAGAATAAAGAACTGATGAAATACTATCGACCGGTTGCTCTAGTATCTGTTGTGTCTAAAATTTTTGAATATTATTTATACCATACAATTGTATCTTACCTGGAAAAATTTAATATCCTTACTCAGGAACAAAAGGGCTTCCGTAAGGGTAAGTCAATAAATATGGCGGTATACGAATTCTTACAGCATGCAACTACTAGCATGGATAAAAGAAAACCAATCGTTGCACTTTATATGGATATGACGAAAGCTTTTGACTATGTTAATCATGAAATACTAATTAGGAAACTCGAAGCGTATGGTATAAGAGGTAACGTCCTAAATCTTTTAAAATCATACTTAAGTAACAGGACTCAATCGACAGAAATATCGAAGATCTGTGTTAAAAGCAAGCGTGAAACCAAATATCTGTCAAACGAAAGACAAGTAAAATATGGCGTTCCACAAGGAAGTGTCCTTGGACCGCTTCTCTTTATTATTTATATAAATGACCTCCCGAAAAATGTATCATATCCTATGACATTATTTGCTGATGACAGTACTTTAATAATAAAATGTAATGAATTTGACGACAATGAAACTAAAATTAATGACGCTTTAAAAGAAATAATAAACTGGATGAATAGTAATAATCTAATCGTAAATTTAGAAAAAACATACTTAATGAATTTTTATCAAAATATATCTAAACTTGACAACTTAAACATTCAATATAATGGAATTAAAATTGACGAGGTTAAATATACAAAATTTCTTGGTTTGACAATAGACAGTAAATTAAACTGGAAACAACATACAAAAACAGTAAGTAACAAGCTCTGTAAATATTCCTTTTTATTGTCAAAGCTCTCTAAAATCTTGAGCGAGGACAACTGTCTTATAGCATACCACGGTTTTGTGGCATCCACACTGCGCTATGGGATTATCTTTTGGGGAAATTGTACGGAGAGGGAAATTATTTTTAGGGCACAAAAACGGTGCATTAGGGCAATGTGCAAACTTAAAGCAACTGATAGTTGCATACCATACTTTAAAAACTTGAAACTACTTACTTTGCCATCACTCTACATTTACGAGATTGCAGTCTTTGTAAAAATTAACCCTAAATATTTTGTTCGGGTCTCCACAGATAGCAACAAAAATGTTCGCACGCAACATCGCCACAGACTGTGTTTGCAATCATGTAGCACAGCCCTGATGAGAAAAAGTGTATTTTTTATGGCACCATTAATATACAATAAAGTGCCAAATAATATTAAGGATATGCACTTAAATATATTTAAAAGCAGGTTATTCACGTTACTGATTGATAAATGCTACTACCACATTAATGAATTTTTAGATGATAAGACAATTTAGTGTGAATATTTTATTATATTTTTTTTTCTGCATGTTTACATGAATTTTCATACGCCCATACGGGCAGTACATGGAATTGCACTGGAATATGTATATAAGACCTGTTTTGTTTACCCATGTACATGAATAAACGATATTTCTATTTCTATTTCTATTTCTAAAGTATTTCAATGGACAAATTCCCTATCAAATACTCATAACATAACCTGAAAAGTTTCACTTTTGTAGACGTGTCACGCCTTTTGTAGATGTGTCAAGCCTTTTGTAGACGTGTCACGCCTTTTGTAGACGTGTTACGCCTTTTGTAGACGTGTCACGCCTTTTGTAGACGTGTCACGCCTTTTGTAGACGTGTCACGCCTTTTGTAGACGTGTCACGCCTTTTGTAGACGTGTCACGCCTTTTGTAGACGTGTCACGCCTTTTGTAGACGTGTCACGCCTTTTCTCACACGATGTGGTAGATGCACAGTTGCCTATGTTCAGCCAATTCATATTCATATTCTTTATCGCACAAAAAAAATACATTTACAAGAAATATTATACGCAAAGGCGAGCTTATCTCTAAAGAGAAATTTCTACCAGCAAACCTAGGCAGGACAGGAATGTGGATGCATGAGGACAGTCCTTGTGCGCTATAAAACTACATAACACACAGAAATTATTATTATTCATTATTCAGAACTTCAACTTCACAAACTAATTCTAACATGTAAGTAGCTTTTAAGCAGATATATAATGTGTAGTACAAATCAATGGTTATTAATTTCAATCCATTCTTCTCAATGATTTTATAAAAGATCACATTATTATCCACTTTGTTTACATATTAGCCCTCATAATAAACTGATATAAATGATCTTATAATCCGATTATTAAAAAAACTCTCAGGGTCATCCATATGTAAGTACAACCAATGAGCCTTAATTGGTAACTTTTTATCAATTTGGTTTATTTAATGCGTCGCTTTTAGGATATTAATATAGTATAAATTGAATTTAAGTTAGTACTTTTAGATAAATAAGAATAGCCGTACATAGCAGATGAAATAGATGAATAGGTGTTGGAGTATTTTATTTAGCAATTCCATTTTTCCAAGCGATAGGACACCGGTTGAAAACAGAGGATTTGAGGGGAACCAGTTATTTACGTCTGATAGAAAATAAAACACGTGAAAGAAAGAAACAAACACACAAACGAAGTTGATAGATCACTATAAGTATTTATCACTTTTAAAACACTAGAGATGTTACCAAAACAATCGGAAAGAATCTAAATTGTTTATTCAGTTGAACTAACAGAAGAGTTGTCATCATCATCACTGCTATCCGCACTTAGGGATATAATAGATACACTATAGTATAAGCTATTTAAGTAGAATATTGTTACTTTTTTAGGAAAATAAATAAACAAACAATTGCAATCTCAAATAAATTGTTTGATCGATGATAGGCTTTAAATCCACCTGCATCTATTTAGTTGACAATACAAGTACAAGTGGGTACGCTGATTATGCTTGTAGACATTGCTTAGCTGTCTCAAAACCAAATTCAAACTAGCTGTTCCCTACAAAGTTCTGTAACGATGTGAGCCTTCTGTAAAGTAGCAACAATAATTCCTTACGACGGTATCCAAACTGCTTCGTTGACAACCAACGAAGGTATTATTTCTTTCTCTATGTTCTCTCTACACACACAGGCACACACACAAATACTCACATACGGAAAAGGTACCCCGTGAAGTTCTTTATTATCCGTTTTACGGGAAATAAAAAGTTTTCGGGGTGCATAAAATAACAATAGAATCTTAGCTGAATTGAGAAGGTGAGGTGAATTGAAATGCACTAAATTTTGGAACTGCTGAATTGTAAAGAAGCTGCTACGTCGTCACCGTGTGCATTTATCAAACGTATGGTATTTGCCGGCGTGGTTCACACGGCATAGTCCTGCACGTTTTTTTGCAGTATACGTCTTAACGGATAAACAGTGGCCTAGGTTCACACGACGTATACTGCAAAAAAACGTGCAGGACTATGCCGTGTGAACCAAGAAAACTGTTTATCCGTTAAGACGTATACTGCAAAAAAACGTGCAGGACTATGCCGTGTGAATCCAGCCTCACAGTTTTAAGTATCTAAATACAATAACAATTTCAACTTGATATCCAAGAAAAATTCCACGCGTTCACGCGACGGAGAGATGTACAACGAAGTGGTCCTATGCATTGAACTACTATTACTATGGTATCTCAATGGGTCCAATAGGTTTGTATTTTCCTTTCGGTACCATTAATAAAACTGAATGTTGCCATCCATTTAACATAACTGTAATATCTAGCTTGTAATATCTAGTTTGATATAACAAGGTTTAGTTAGGTTACCTACTTCACTAACCTTAGTGGTTAGTGCAGTAGTTAACCTAATTTTTTGTTACTTACTTCACTAGCCACTAAACCACTTCCAAACAGTTAAACCACGTTCCGATATTACGCACAAATACACTACCGTTGCCTCAGCAGAACATCACTACCTATAGTGTTATACAGTACAACGCTCGTCACTGTAACATTACTGGCCGGGATCTTCGATCATATATGCCGGGATACACAACATCACTCAACGGTGCGAGCAGTTTTCCTCCTTCATGAGGGAATTACGGGTTATGGTGTACGCACCCTATCATACGATGGTTCGGTCCCATTCCCGACCATAATTTCAATTCGGTACTGAGCCTCAAGTAATCTGATTAATTAATATGTATACTAATAAAATATTCTATTCTTTTGTAAGTAGATAAATGAATCACTGTGTCTTAGTCTTAATACTTGATGGCCTGTTTCAATTGGTGTTGATAAACTCTGTGACAAATTCATACATACAAAATGATGTATCTATTCGTAGGGCCGCTCATTGAGACTGTTTGGAACAGGGATAATGAAACAAATGACAATTCTATGAGATTTAATACCCGTATATCAGCAAGATGACAACCTTCAATTTATATAAATCGTTTCCTGCAACTTAGAGTTAGCCCGGTTAACAGTACCTTCAACTGAATTCCTAGAAGACTTTTGAGTCACAACCGACAAAAAATGAACACAAAATTGTGTGAAACAGAACCAGCCCCTGGTTATAATAGCATCTTCTAAGGCAGTGGCCACATGGCCCCACCGAGACGTTATGTTGTCTAAGGATGGTAATAATGCCCATTATTTTGATCCCTTGGTGTTGGCGGCTACGGAGTATGGTGATTTTGTATGTTTTGCTCAATTTATGAGTCGGTAATATGTGTACCTATGTGTATCAGTATCAGGCAATAGTGTATAGGGAAATCGAGTTTCATATCGTTTATATAAAATAAGCAAAGACGCTGCGGCTTGCCACTTGTCACGCAAAATGGAATAAACGTGAGTTCAACTTAAACTACGCCTTCAAAGGGAAACGATGATATGCCACGTTTGTAAAGCGTAACATTTCGGAAGTGGTCATTTGATATTGAACTTTGTGATAACCTATCTTACCAGTCTTCTATACCCACTGTTGACTAAAGGCCTTCTCTTCATTATGTCATTTATAATAATTATAACAGCAGGCTGCCGAAGGGACAAACAAACCACCATATAAAAGTTGCGCGCAAAATGTAGTTACATAGGTACTATCCTGCTTTGCTTTTATAATTAAAATTATCTTGTAACTTTTCCTACGAGTTATTTCCAATCCCCTAAGCCTACTAAACCTAACCAAATAAATCCCCAAGCAAGACTATATTTACCCGAACCAATCAAATTGCAGAACCTGAAGCTCGCAGCGAAATCTGCAAGAGCATGCACCGTGAAAGCGGATTACATCGGCTGGGCATCGAATCTGGGACCTAACTCCACTGAAATGGAGGTTCAATGACAATGACGTAACGATAACAATGCATTTCCATGATTCAGCTTTTGGGTAATTCATTCATGCAATTTATGATAGAAGTTGCATTAATTTGTTTGAAAGGGTTTACCTTCCAATTGGTCCCATTGGCACCAGGTCAGGATCTGATGATGGGATCCTGGAGAAATCGAGGGAACTCTTCAAATATTATAGGCAGACTTACATTGATTTTTGTGTTTTTCATAATAACTGGTGCATTTACTCATGGTAAGCATAATATTGTGATGCGGAACTGATGATGAAGACCACACATGGCCACCAGAATTGCTCAATACTGGGTACAAATACAATCTACTATGCGTGGCTGAAGGGCAAGGCATAGCCTAAACTGGTGGACCTAGAGCCATGAATTTTTGTACAGGGGTTCCTTATGTAGCGAAGGGTAGCACTGAGATGGGATTTGACGAAATTAATTTCCCAATGGGGGGAAATAGGGGGTTACAGTTTGGATAAAGTAAACTCAAAAATCAAATAGACAAACCCTATTTGATTTTTTCAGAAAATTTACTCAGGTTTGATTTCGCGTGTGTGTGACACTTTTTTTCAATAAATAAATTATAATCTTTTTTTTTGTGACACGGTGAGTCACCAGTAAAGAAAGTAAGATAGAATACGAACCACCTACCTTTAGATATTTATCAAGGGGCAGTGATGGCAGGGGTCATATGGAGATGGTATGGAGGGAAATCTCAAACCAGAAGACCATCCCGCCACTGGCCAGAAGTGAGACACCTTTTGATTCCAGAACTTTGATATATTTGTATGTAGCCATTACTGAATGATTTTCTTTTTATTATTCATTTTTATTGTCATGCATTATGGAACCATCCTATACTATCACGTCACGTTCATTGGGTGGTGTAAAACGTCTGTCTTGTTGTTGTAAATGAAATGAAATGAAATTTATTTGCAAGAAAACAGTAATAAGATGATCTTAATTTTAAAGTATGCCCAGTGTTTTCAGCTTATGTATAAGCATGCAAAATAGTAACAGTTTTAATTTATGAAATAGCGTTATACTATAGTAAATGCTTTTAATTTCATTATTGTTTAGTTATATAATTCAAATTTCAAATGTCAGTTTGTAAAATTTTATATTTATAAATGTTTAGTTTCTACAATGTAGTAAATGTAAAGGCACTAGTAACTGATAAATAGCAGTTAATAAATACAGCATAACGCAAACAAGTGAAAGAAAGATGGCGGCGATGTCCTCTGGCCTCCCTTCCCTGCCTCTCAGGAGGAGGGGGCTGTAACAGGTGGTCAACGTCATTTTACCAGTAGAAACAACTCCCTGGACCTTCCTAATACTCCGCTGTATTAAATTTTCGATAACGCGTCGTCTTCAAAGAGAGATTGGATCGCGCGTGCATCTGGCATTCGGTGCAATGGATAAGGCGGGCGCGGAAGAGACAATTGGTTTGGAATTAAGTTACTGGTCTTCTTGGGGGCTGTAAGACTCGGTGATGACGTTGAGAATTTCCTCGGTACGTGCGTGGGTGGGAGGTTTTGTCGTGTGACAGCGCTTTTTTATCTTTAATTTTTGGATACATGAACCACATGAATCAACAAAATAAACAGTGTCGAAATGGCCCGTTAATTTGAACCAACCCAAAATTGGTGAAAATTTTAAAGAATAGAGTAAAGATTATAAATTCAAACTTTCCTAAAATTCTATTTTGGGGAAAATCTAAAGTCTTGAAAAAAAACACTACCTTATGAATTGAACTGCCTAAGTGAAGTAATTTGAGACAAAAATTAAGACATTTAAACCTCCTGGTTGAGCCGGTATGCTTTTAACAGGATCGATTTAAGTTTCTGAAATTGATAATTAAATAAGAGAGTATTAAGAGAGAGTGAGTACATATTTGTTAGGAATGACATACTAATCCCAAAAATATGACTACATATTTCTGCTTTACCCTCTAAGATTAAAATACCGTTCAAGCCACGACTCAGGAATTACGGTATCGGTAAATAGATTCCCTACCGGTAACAAAATCTTCTTTACAATATAATAATAGTAGTACGACGGAACCCTCTGGGAAATCTGACCACGCTAGTCTAGTACCCTTTCTATTTGAGTGTCTATGTAGGTAGACCGCTACAAACTTAACAGGCCCGGTTTTGGTGTCGCTAGCGTCTTTGGAACTTGAATGGCATTTTATACTGGCGGTTTAGTTCTTGTTATGCCCGGTCAGTTACGTTTTTTTTAGTTGTGTATATTATACCTGGTAGCTCAATTCTATGTATCTTGACATATCCCGAATCCTTTAAAATTCTTAGGCGTATTTCTGACTCTAAGTAATCGCAATCAAACAATAATCATTTATATCAATTAATTAACATAGCCATCTAATACCAACAGTTATCTACTGTTTAAAAAACTACATCTCACTTCACAATATTATAATGACGTCAATCTCACGGATAGAATAAGCTTCTTAACCACAACAAGACTGTCCAATCTAATAAAGCCATTACCATGCCATCACCAATAACAATAATCGTTGTCCCAAACGACAAACAAAACAAACCCTAACTAGGTATAATGCGCGCGATTCTCAAGGCCTCACTAAACCGAACTAAACTAACAAACTAAGCTGACAGCTTGAAATCCTGATCCTGAAGTCCTTAGGTTACCGGTTGCAAAATGTTCTATTTTCAAACTCGTTGTGTTTATGTGTTGCATCATTGGGCAATCCGAAAATGGTGATCAAATTATATATTAAGGCTGGATTTCACCAACAAAAAGTTATACGAGAAAAACTATCCCGGGGATAACTTGTATGACAAATGACAGTTCAAAATGAGGTGATCAGGATCTAGGTGTCACTGGTGTCAAAAAAAATAAAAGAAAAAGTAAAAGATACTCTCGAGTAAAAGTTACTCTTTCGTTCGTAAAATCCAGCCTAAGTATATCAAGTTTGCTGGAACAAATCCCTATTTATTTGTTCACCATGTATGTATGGTATGTATTTGTACTATTAAAGGCTTGTTCCCCTCGGTAGGACCATTCATGTGATACATTTATTTATTTCGTCAAGTCGTAACGCTTCTAGAATTGGTCTCAATATAACCAGCGTTTGCGTAATATTCAGCAATCGGCAAACTTAGAATCAATGTTTGCCTCCACTGGAATACCACAACAATGCCTTCATCACCGACGATGGGGTCTTTATGGGGACATAAATTTCTGTAGCGGCGGCTAAGACTTTCACCTGTAAGTTGGTCTGCACGGCGACGACTTTTCATTGATTGAAATGGGCTGAAAGATGCAAGCGAGTTGGTAAAAATGCAGAGAAGATTTTGAAGTTAACTGGAACTTGACTCGAATTTAATAAATCCATGCGATATAATTGTTGGTCTTAACAGTACCCATAACTTATCCAAGAATGAATTGAAACCTCAGAAAAGATTTGTAGCACCCGTAGCATGCCGAGCGCGGCGCGTTTTGTCTATACTATGTGGCACCGCGCGCAGCTTCTATTGGAAATGTTAATAAAATAAAATTACTGTATGCTGCAGTTGCAAATACGTCATCGACGCTGATTGGCTGTTACTCCAAATTTAAAACTTTCCACACGAAGAAAAAGAAGCCCAGATCCTGATATCATAAGATAAAGTTATTGCCGGCTGGACCGAGCTTTTAGGAAGGCTAAAGCTCGCCGGAAAAGCGGAAACGGTGCGGCTTGCAGGATTCCGCGACGATCTTGGAACAACTACAGATTGATGGCTGCATTTCGGTAATGGTGTCTTTTAACTAACTAGCTTAGTAGCTTCGTGGTTTGTAAATAAATACCGATTAAATGGTTACTGAAATTGCTGGCCTGCTAGGGATGTAATTAAGTATAATTAGGTTATGAGAATGAGATTTACAGTTTTGTCAGCGTTTACCTATAACCAAGGGTCGGATGAAACCAGGGTTTTTGATATTTTTCTGGAAGTGAAAATGTGTTGTCCTTTAGCTGTGATAACTCTTTAAAGTTGGACATTTCATTATAGGAATCTTCTTAATCAACTGTTTCATATAAATGGTAAGTATACAAAAATATTAATATTATATTGACGTTGACTAAGTAATATGTATGATTTTATGGTCAATATTTTTTTTTAACTTAACTGTAACCCGGAATGCTTCCGGAAACTACTAAGTTAAGTACAACAGTAAACTACTAAGTTAAGTAGAACAAATATCATGGCGAGTACCTAGAACAGAAACGTTTCTATTCAAATCTTCCAATTGAATAAATAGGAGTTCCGTGGTCTAGTGGGTCTCACGCAGGACAAGCATGTTCAAATCTCGGTGCTTGCCATGTGTCAATGACTTGACATTTATCTTAAGTACTTTGTGCGGACGTTTTAGCGGTGATGGAAAACATCGTGAGGAACCTTTCATTACCCCATCTAAGGCGGCTAGCCTCCTATTACACAACAGGAGTATTTAATAACTGGCTAAAAGTGAGCGCAGTTGTGCTGTGCCTCTGCTACCCCGTATGGGAAAAGGAGTGACACTATGTTATGTTATGTTTGAATAAATAGGACCGAATCTATCCAGACGTGAGCAGGATTCCGATTTCAGTCACAGAGTCGAAATGTTTCATGTCATTGTTTTTCTGTAAACAAAACCCATCAGCTCCACAAAGGGCCCTGATAACGTCACTCAGATGCCTATTCACTCGAAGCCTACACCCATTTGGTAGCCAAGACGGACGTGGGCTGGAAGAAGCCGAGGATATAATGACAGCAAGTAGAAATTGAATCGTTATATATGTATAATAGTGGGGCGTTTGTTTTTCTTTGAAGTGAAAACTTCTTTAGGCGTGCTGAGCATTTTTTGGTTGAGGAAAAATCCTTGATTTCGTGTCATCGTTAAATTGTACCGCCACGCTTTGTTATATGATTGTGAAATTAGACTTCGCTACAAACAGCCGCATGGCTCAGTGGTTGTAGTACTGCCTACAACGCAGGCATCTGTTCAATAGGACTTATCTTCTCGATAAAATTTTAATTGAAACAGGGCTTTAGTTTTCACTTCTATCGGCAGCTTGGAGGAACGCGGCCTTTCCCCGGCAGTCCCCAAACACTGCCCGTTTTATCGGCAGTCCCCAAACACTGCCCGTTTTTTTTTTCTGCATATTATGCGGTACTTACATACTCCAACGTCCGAGAAAAAAAACGCCGACTAGAGATTTTCAACCTTATGACTTGGTTGTAATGTTTAAAACGTTTGAAAATACAGAACATAACCGATCCATTATGAATGTTGGAAGCTTGAATAGATAAGTAGACACTTCGTTCAAATAATGTTATTTTCACACGGCAATAATCACTTTTATTTCGGTATTCGATCTATCTCTTAGACCTATGTGACACACAAAGAAGTTGAGAAAAAAACTATTAATCTTTAAATAACTGACTCCTGTTTTCTGGAAGAGCGATCAAATGATAATCTCATGTAAAACTCATTTCAGCCAAACGCACGTTGTAAATATCTACTCTTTTGAATTAATGTCCGAACCTGGTTACATTTGACCACTCTTTCAGAAACTAGGGGTTAACACAGTAACTAATCATGCTGGGATAATTTCCTAAGTACTTTATTACTAAAACTAAAAAATATAGAAGTATACACACGCTATCTTCGCGACGAATTAATAGCAAATCTTTCCCATTGCATCCATCCTTTAAACTTTAAATATTCGTGCTGAACTAAAAATACGATAAAGAGCCTGAAGTGAAATAACAAAGGCAGGAAAATAAGTTTCATTATCGGTTCCTTGCAGCTGCACTTGTGTTCATAGTCCAACCGATTCCAGAGGCGTAAAAACTAGAGTAATTGAAAAATTATTCGAATTTGTCCCTGAAGAGCAAACTCGTCGACATGTGCATCCTGCCCATCCTAACCTACGGTGCACAAACGTGGTCGGTGACCAATAATCACAAGTCCAAACTCAAGGTTTGCCAGCGAGCAATAAAGCGCAGTAAATATTCTAGTTATTAAACGTGTACAGACCGCGTTAGGAACGATAGCGCTCCAAAACTGGCTTAACGTCGACGTAGGTGTAGTACAGAACGCCAAACTCAAGTGGAACGGGGCCGGACATGTCTGCCGAATGCATCCAGACAAATGAGCGTAATCAGCCACTGAAATTGATGCCTGTAGACGGACACCGTTGTATGCAGGGGAAAGCCCAGAAGGAGATAGAGGGACGACCTGGATAAGATCCTGCCAGGTTTTATGAATCAAACTGCAGCCAGAGATCAGGGGGGGGCAATGCTACTAAAAATAAGCGTTCCATTAGCAATTTGCAACGCCGCGAGAATGCCTCAAAAACACCTTGCTAATACTGCCAATCCATTTGCAATGTGTTACCGGAATATCAAACTGTTTTCTCGAACCGGTGAGGCCTTTCCCCAGCAGTGGGACACCGCAATAGGCTAAATAAATATATATATATATTAAAAAATTGTATTTTTGACAACAGTTGCTCACGTCCAAAGGAAGTTCTTGGCTCCTACAGCCTTTCACGACCTCCCAGGGCAATGCTAACGAGAGCTTAATTTATCTCAAGATGTTATTTTCCAGGATATTGAGAGAGAAACTGACCAAATTATGATCTTTCAAAACATTTGACTTTTAAAGAGTTTAACATGCTATTTTAAGAAAAATAATACATATTTTTGACGGATTTAGAATTCGACCCTGAAGGTACCTCTACCTACTGCAGACGTCTCGTCGCTTACCTTTGTTAGACTTAATAAGCTTTATTAAGAGATCTCTTAAGTTGGCGCTAAGTTGCTTTAAGAAAATGGAAGTTTATCTAGGGACACTTAATTTTAGTTGCTGCCTGAAGATAGTTGACTTTAATTAATGATGTGCTAAATTCATTGTTCTTTGGGTTCTATCTTATTCTATTGCCATAAATTTAGTAAGCTATGTATAAATACCATTTACCAATAGAAGTGGCAGAGGCCAGCACGTTAGCATGCCCTACGCAACTCAATGTTCGCGTCTGACTCATACAAAAATGTATGTGCGCCAAACGTTAGTCACGGGAACAAAATATATGGTAGCCCTGGAACAGCTATATCTAGCGAAATGACTCTATCTCAAAAATATTTTTTGTGATACACGTCAAAATCCAACTACAGAGACACTATAGTTTAGTGAGAGTATCGTGATCTTTTCCAATTAGATAATAAAACAAGGGTTTCATTATCTCCACAGCCAGTTGCGGGGTCGATTTCACGAATGTTTGTGTCACGCGGATGAATCATTCGTGTGACGTGAAACTGACCCACGAACGTTGTAACGCACACTACAAATAGCGTTGCAAGCGTTACGAATCTTCTACGAGGGTCGAATTCACGAATCATTCGTGTGACGTGGAAATCGACCCTGCGGCGATCAGATAGCCCCTGTCACCCTTTTTAGGGTTCCGTACCCGAAAGGTGCCAAACGGGACCCTATTACTGAGACTTCGCTGTCCGTCTGTCTGTCACCAGGCTGTATCTCATGAACCGTGGTAGCTAGACAGTTGAAATTTTCACAGATGATGTATTTCTGTTGCCGCTATAACAACAAACACTAAAAAACAAATGAAATTTAAAATTAACGGGGGCTCCCATACAACAAACGTGTTTTTTTTTGCTTATTTTTGCTCGATATTGATAATGGTAGCAGGTAGACGCTTAAAATGTTCACAATATATTAAGTATATTATTTACTTAAAAAATAAATAATTAAATTAAAATTAAATGAATATTTAGGGGGGGCTCCCATACAACATGTTTTTTTTTGCGGTTTTATATAGATAATGGTACGGAACCCTTCGTGCGCGAGTCCGACTCGCACTTGACCGTTTATTTTTAATTATTTATTCAAATATTAAAAGCTTAGGTTTAGGTACAAGTAGCAGCGAACGAAAACCAGACAAGACAGACCAGACCCAAATTGTTGTTTTGAATAACTGGCCAAACGTGGGGATAACTGTGCCTCTGCTACTCCGTAAGGGAAACGCGTGGTGTTATATTTTCATCTTCATTTGAAACCAAAATGTTTTAGGTATTTCTGTTTGTCTACTCAGCTCATATTACCGCTGAAGTCGACATATCATGCCTAATGAAGAGTCTTCAATTAACTCCCACTTTGCAGGTGAAATTTTAATTTAATTTTGCGAACAACCCCACAAACATTATCAGGCAGGAAATTTATCAGCGCACTCAATGCTCTTCCGTTAAATTAAACAACAATGTTCTGTGGTACAAGTGCGAAACCATTTCTGCCCCCGATAGTAAGAAGGGCGCATCTAACATTTTTTCCGAAATTGAGTTGAATATAGGGCCGTGATCAGCAAAAAAAGACGCATCTGCTCATATTTTTTTTATTTGTCTAGCTCGTCCGTACACGGAGTTCTGTAACGTATAAGGGCGCATTTGTCAATGCATGATGTACGAGTACTAAGCCAAAAGGGCGCATTGGATATAAACTTAAATGAAAAGGCTTATTTGCGTACATGTGTCCTTTTCTTTCGGAAAATTTCAATCACTTCAGAAATTGAAAAGACACATTTTCTTCTGAACGAAGTAGGTAAGACGTAAGTGATCACATGCGCCTTTGCAATCTATTAATTCACTTAGTTATTTAAACGCATGTGGCAAATGGGCCTATTCTATCTAGTATATCAATTAAATTTTTAGACGCATGTGCGGTAAATGCGTCCTACTTTGCTGTGAACTTTTTTTGTCGTCGCTGGAATACTACATTGGAAAGACGCTAGTGCACATAAGTGCCCTTTAAGCTAAGCACTGGAGTCCCGATCGGGGCGGGAGGGGGTGGCGTATTCGACGATCGATCAGTTGCGCCCGAGTAGTCGTGCAGAGAGCCTGTGCTGCTAAGTTTAAAGGACGTAAATGGCTATTTGCGACTTTTCAACCTGATATTGACTATTTTTCTAACATTTTTTTGCTAAGAAGAAAAGGAAAATTCTTAATAATTCAATAAATAATTAAAATATAGAAAAATTATCGATTACACATTATAACATAATAGCAAACCCATTTTATTGCATCGATAGAATATGTTTATAGTTTTCCTTTGTGAGACAGCCAGGCATTAAAATATTTTTTACATAAAACATTTTTATCTCGGTTTGAACATGATGCTACATGCGCCTTTCTTATTATCGGGGGCAGTTGCGTACCTATGATTAATTAATAAATTAATGATAAGTGTAACACTTATATGAACTCCATTAAATTCGATGTAAGTGGCGTAATAACAAGTTTTGTTTTACAGATTTCCTATCATTTGTCATTTCTAAATTTCAGGTTTCGGATTCAGAGATTTCACTGTTTCTGTTGCGAGATCTAACCCGTTCCGCCGATCTAATGGAGCTCTGTCCGCTATGCAATCCCTGCACAACTTTTTATTAGTACAAGGGGTTTAGAGGATTTACCATATTAATTTCTTCTTGTATACCTGGCCCGCTGCCTCACTTAACTTGAGCCTCTCGTACCAGTTGACAGTTCAAAATAAATTCGACTGCAACGCCGAAACCTGACAATGGCGAGGTAATTAGATGTCATAATTTAACGAAACCCGAGACGAGAGTACAATGTAAGCTACGCCAATACACCACGATATAGGTCTTTATGCCGCATGTTAAAAGAAATGTAGGAAAAAAGGTTTACCAGAGGCTGTGCCATCTCCTTTATAGGTGGGCTTATTCACCTGTATACTCCAATGCTTTTGTTGAGTTTAACGTGGTACGGCATTGTTAGAGTTTTGAGTCTGCCTCCCATTTAAATACATAAATATACTTACCACATAATTGTCCTCAGCAAGAGGCTCATGCCTTTTGCATATTCGCGCATTTATTGAAACTTATGCACGTTATAATAATATCATTTTGTAAAATATTATAACAACAAAAGCGTATTGAGCCTCTGTGCTGTGTGAAATACTAACCTAGTGACGTCATCATTAAACACTGTGTTTTTTACACAAAATTGACTTTAATACAACGACTAGAAATATACAATTCTGATATTGTCAAGCCATTTTGTACATAATGCTTCAACTTTCGACAGGTTCCTAGATTGATTTGACTACCTAGTAAAATACCGTGTTGTTCCCACGTTTACTTTATTTTTGTAATATCGATCGCTTTTTGGTATCTTGGTATGAAAATATTATTGACCATAAAATCATACAGATTGCTATGCAAGTCAACGTCAATATAATGTTAATATTTTTGTATACTACCGCCCGTTCGGAAGTTGTGGGCTTACGGATGGAGCAAAGAAGGGCAAGAAACTCCCCCGTACCTCTTTTAAGATATGTCAGGCCTTAAAAATACAATTTTATGTATTTCTACTTACGTCTAAGGAATTACACCGAAGAGCGAAGTACTGACTCAGTCCATCGCCCATCTTTGGATTTCTGTGCGCCGAGATGGTAAAGACCATGTAGTTCTGTCATCTAAATATTCTTTTACACTGTAATAGGACTTCTTTAATAGACCGTTTTTGACAAAGTTTTTGAACCTCCTTTCTGGTAGGTCCGTTGCTTCGTTAGGTATTTTGTTATAAAAACTAACACACACTCCCATAAAAGAATTAGCAACCTAACTGAGTCTGAACGCGGGCATAGCAATCTTATTTCTATTTCTAGTGCTATGATTATGACCTAAAGTCTTAAATAAACCTATGTTTTTTCTGGTGTACATGATATTTTGATAAATGTTTTGACAGGTTACAGTAAGTATATTGATATTTTTGAATTCACAATAACACATTTAGATGCTTTAAGCTTGCCTCTATGCCTCTATCCGTCTCCTGATGTGACTCACTCTCATCTGTCTGGTCCCACTTCGCAAGCCATTCGACCACTTCAACTACCACCCAGTTCCACTTTAACTTGGCTGCCTGTGCATCCAAATCAGTCCATCCAGTTTAACCCTACATACTACAATATAATGTAGACCTTCAAAGACTTATTTGCTGTAGAAAGTCTAGGTAACAACCCTTCCACGACGTGAAACTAAACGCCGAAAGCAGACGTAATTAATAAGGTGGATGGAGAAGGAAGCTGCACAATTTTCTACGGAATTCCCTCTAGAATTTTAATTTGCATACTAATTGAGAACCCGTTGTCAGTTGGTGGCGATTAATTAAGCGTCAAATCTAACTAAAACTATACTAAAATCTATGTTACTTGACAACTCAAAAAGTTTTGAAGGGGATAAAATAACAAATCACGAGTATCTAAACTGATAGCTCAAAATCACAGACTGAAGAGGATAACGAATCAAGAGGATAACGATACAACTTATTAAATAAATGAAAGAAAAAAAACAAGCTTTTCTTGTTAATCAAATTAAGAAGTAAAAATATAGTAAGTATAATAAAAAAAATAACAAGAAAATATGTATTGTGGTAACTATTATGTATGTAGGTATGGATTACTATTTACTGAGCTGGTAGGTAGTCAGAAATCCAAAAACTGTCCTAGTTTAAAATAATTTTAGTTTAGATATACTAAAGACAGAATCAGCGCTAGTTACAGTGTATAATTGCGTAGTGACTTACAAATGAATGCTCTCGGAACATGATGCTTCAAAGACAATTCCAGAGAATGTAATGTAGTAATAATTACTAATAATTACTATTGATCTAAATAATTATTAAAGAATCATATCTCATCTTACTAACGCGTCTATGAACACCACCTATATCAAAGAAAAACATTTATTTCAGTATTATTTTTCATACTACTAAGAAAGACATTACAATTCACATAAATTAAATTGTATTAATTGGAAATTCAAATGACTATGTACTTTCCGTCGATTTATATAACAATAAGGTTGCGCCTTCCCGGACTAAACTTCTTACTGATTTCTGGTCAAAGAAATGGCGCAAAATATTGTTATTTTGCATGAAATATCATAGAAAATGACATTGGGAAGTTTCTGACACAAAACCTGAATTTTACGTACACGAATGAAACCTGTGGTAGTTGTTAGATTAAACGTCCTTCAAAATTATCATGGGAATACTGAACAAATTACGTTTATGTGATGAATTTCGTCGACCGCTGTGGGTAATTTTTCCATAGATAATGACCCAAACACATGAACTTTTGCGGTCACCAATGAAACCTATAGTAGTTAGAAAATAATTTAACGTCCATTAAAATGCTGCATTTTTTTCGTATCTCATTGGAATGTTGAAAAATTTACGTTTTTTGATGAATTTTGAAAGCTAAACTAGATATATTGATACGTTTGTATGAAACGGTTGGGCCATTATATCCCAAGATTCCTATTACCCACAATAATGTGACTTTGTTCTATAACAAGTAGATGTTTCAGTCTGTAGAATAAGCCATAATTCACATTAGAGATCACGCATAAACCTAGGTTTCCGTGATCGCACCGTAAACTTAGTTAAAAAAAAAACATTATGTTACATGGATAATAAAAAAATAAAAATATAAATCTGTACGACGACGAGGCGTGGGTCATTTTTCCATAGTAATGTTCCCAATGTTATTTGCGTCTACGCTTTCATTTCGCATGGGCAAGAATTTGTCCCCTGCATCTCCTGCTAGCGTAAAACACAGTCTGTAGAGCTCAAACAATGAATACATTTTGCAAATAATATATTTTTCGTACCAATCACAATTACTCGCAAACAGCTCGCCTTTTTGTCAAAATGATTTTGCAGCGAAACAATCAAAACAATGTTAGTTTTTATTGTTTTCCGTATAATGCAGTGGCGTGCAGAAAATCCCCAATAGTCTGCGTTCAACACGTTGCGAGCCGGATGAAATGAAGAAAAAACTCAGTGAAGCCGGTGGAAAAACAATTCCAATCCAGAAATGAACTAAAAGGGGTTTTCCACGGTATGGTCTACCCAGCCCTCTATAGAAATGGTCATTAACCGACTCGAAAAAGGGAGAGGGTTCTCAATTAAAGTCATTGTCACGAGATAAATTCTATGGATCGATTATTTGTTTATAATATATTATTGTGTCATACGAGTGGATTTTACTGTCAGGAGACAGATTTCGTAGGCTCATTTCCGTGTATATAGACGACATTTGCATATCAAAGGGAGGAAGCAATAGGTCTTCGGTCGTTTTTTTTAAGTTTTCAACTTGGTGAGTTATGTAATGATATGGCCTCACAGGTACAATTGTTCAGGTGTTTTGTCTAATACAATAAAATAGAAAATCTAAAACCTTAAAAGATTAATTTGAAATACTTACCTAATGTAAGAAACATACGTATAAGACTATACAACTACTACTTGATTCTGGTTTTACCTACACTGGGTTAGTCAACTCGTACATAACACGAGCTTGAGCTGTAAGCTCGGGTCATAAACCCAAATTAGGTACGTCTTAGTACAGGGACAGACGGGCAGGTAAACATGCGAGTAATTTTACGAACTTGTTAGGTTTAACATATCAAGAACTCAAGCCTGTACCTACATAAAATCATTTTGAATAATATGCACTTAGTAATATTTAATTTTATGAATGTTTGGTTGCCTTGTGTCCACGAAAGTTAGTTTTTTTTTTTAATTAATGTTCAGTATAATGACCTTAGTTTAATTCAATGAGACACAACTTAAAGTCACGTTTTTTCCGATACGGTGTGGCAGAGTGACAGTCGTGCCCATTTTTGTCCAGTTATTTAATTCTCAATTTTCAATGAGATGACATCGTTGTTTTCATATTTTTATGCTATAACAAAACATAGTTGTTTAACTAAGTTTCTATCGCCATAAACTACTTCATATTTCTAGTTGGCATTTGACATCTTCCGAGCCTACTCTTTGTTTTACTCCTCCCGTATGTCCACAATTTAAGGGTCTCCACGTGTGGTAGTATCTTAGTTTATATTTACCTTATTTTCTTGTTACTGCATGTTGTTCTCCTGGAATGAATGTTTTACTTCACTTTATCTAGTTTGTTGTTTTTGTAGTTTAACTTCGCTAAGGCTATCAAAGTGTACAAGTGCGTAGTGTGCTTTATGGTTAATTACTTCGTATCACCTTTACCTTTTATGCTATGTTTTAATATGCCACGGCACGTACAATATCACTATGTGCAGAACGCATGGACAGTCTATCTTGTTTCACTGTATGTTGATGCATGGCTATGGCTCATCCCTCCTGTGACTGTATTGGTCAAATACTCAAAATAATCGGTTAAGTGCGGGTCGGTATCGCACACGAAGGGTACCGTACCATCGTACAACAAATCAAAAGCACTCAAAACAATAAAAAAATAAACAAAAAGAAAATTTAAAAAGTTTATGCCTTCACGAGATTTGAACCGACGACCTCCGGATTGAGAGTCTACACTACATTATACCAGCTAACCATAACCATGTGGGTTGACGTGAAATATGCTATCATATTTAAATGTGTAGTATAGTATGTGTCTATGACATGGTTGCTATGACAATAAATAAACAGTTTCAGTCAAGATCTCCATTTTGAAATGCGTAAGTGTATCTAAACACGTCTCTTGTATCGGGGCCCCCTTTAATTTGCAATATCTCTCGTATTTCAGTATTTGTGGTTGGTGCGGCAACAGATATACACATTCTGTGAAAATTTCAGCTTTCTAGCTATTACGGTTCGTGCAGACGGACCCGGTGACAGACAGGACGGACGGACGGACAGACGGACAGCGAAGTCTCAGTAATAGGGTCCCGTTTGGCACCCTTCGGGTACGGTACCCTAATAAAAGCAAGGATTAATTATGGGACTACCCATGTCTTAGGGTCCAAGTAAAGGTCCTCTAAAACATGGCGGGAATGGCACGTGAATTTGAATCCTTGGTCTTCAAACGTTTGTGAAATAAAGCCAACTTAATAATTGAAGGTGCCATTTCGGGAATGTCTTTGAACTCACATTTTCCAATTTATGAGAAAATAATTATTTATGTTTACTCAAGATATTCAAACTTTTATTCAGTAAAAGAAATACAGGGTGTTGATTTGTAAAGTTACGCCGAGCTCAGAGGTTGTTATTTACATGATACTGAAGCTAAAAAAAATATATAAAAAAATATTTTTTGTTCAGTATTTTTTCTTTAAATTAATTATTTATTTAAAAAATAAAAATAAACATGTAAATGTGGTCTGAAAAGAGTCGCACGGGATGGGGTGGGGCTCAGGGCACGAGGGAGAGTCTGTTAGCACTTGTGCGCGGTGGCTGGCGGGGGTATCCACACTTTTAGGTATTTTCAGGAAAATTTTCAGATGGTAATTTATGAATGAAAATTATGCGAGGGAAAATTCAAACTTTTATTTTGTCATCAGCGATACGTAAATTATCAACCCTGAGTCGGGCGTAACTTTACAAATCAACACCCTGTATACAGATTATTATACGACGTAGATACAAATAACTAATCTACAAGGCATAACGTAAATGATAAAAACACACACACACACACCCTCACACCCTCTCACACGTCACAGGTACACGCACACACAGAGAAACATAAGTACGCTGTACAGTTAAAAACGAAAATAGCTGAGCCATGCCGCATATCTATTTGATTTATTGACCCCACAGACTTCTTCACTCTAACTGCCAAAGCAACTGAATGGCTGCAGACATTAAGATTATTTTTATAAGAACGTCTCGACGACCCTGTCATAAGAATAAATAAAATAAATAAATTTGATTTATTAAAGCTAATATTTCTAGCCTCAGATATCGTTTATCCGTCTGAGGCACTTGACATAGTACAAAAAACATCGATTAATTTTGGCGCCTTCAGAAAAGCAAATGAAGAAATCTTACTAAGATGACGTCATGATGACCATGGTGGGCTCAGTTGCTTAGTTTTTATATTAGTGAGTGTGACCTATAGAATTGGACTGAAAGTATCAATTAAAGTTATTGGTTTGTTTATCTGAGTGTGGAAAGACTAGGCCTTATTAATATGAGATGGTTTATTTGTATATTTCCCTTCCAAAAAATGCTTTACCCAACAAAATTCCACGTAATATCTCAATTTAGAATCTACAAATCGCCGTAATCCCGACTCTGCAGAGATAAATCATGAGAAGCGCTGTGTTGCCAGCGCTAAATACAGTTTTATCGGTATCCCTCGCAAATCTCGTTTTATACCAAAAAGTAATAAAAAAGCGGTTCTCATCAAGCCGCGTTGCAGTTTCCGCGGAAGCCTTCGTCAGGACTTACGGGAACTCATTAACGAGAAACTGAAAAAGGTGGTTATTGCGGGTTTAGGGTTCCTCGGGTGGTTCATTGGAACGATGGTTGTAGACAATTATCGCACACTTTATGCTTGTAAACATCTTGCATCAAAATTGAAACCGGTCAAGTATGAGACTAGCCCGGTTTCTGAAAGGAAACTTAGCTGTGACATCTTGATAAATTCCTGCCAATATCATTTCAGCCAATTACAAAACGCTATTATGGATATATCTTCGATTAATTACCTGTCACATTTGATTGCTCTTTCAGAAACTGGGGGTAACTCGCTCTCCGAAGGTTTCGCACAAACCTCTATTTCGAACCAAAATTAATCTTTCTAGTTTTCTTTTTTCCTATTATGATACGGAACCCTTAAAAATATATCTGTAGAGACATGTTTTCAATCAACATCCTCCTCCGAGGCTAGCCCATGTCACCCAAAAAGGGACATTAGAGAAAAGATGTTCTCGTTTTTAAACGAGGTGCCAAAACTCAAAGGCAATTTTCCAATCCACAGACCGACAGTTTTCAGCTTTATTTGACATTTCACAGCTAAAAATTCCTCAGATAAACTGACTGATATCCTTTAGTCTAAGACTTTAGGTACTTGAGGACTAAAAATTCAGCAGATCATATTAAACAGTGTAACTGACGAATAAAAGGGAGCAATACTGATGTTGACCTTTTTAATTAGAAACAATTTGGGCTTTTATGTTCTGCTAAACAGACATTTTATCTCATCAAAAAAGAATAAATTGTTAATCAATACCTTTTGTTCCATTTTACGAGTACTGCCTCCCAAATGAGTTTGATTAATTCTTGAACGACCAATTCCTATCCTTGCATTTATGCTCGCTTTTGAAAATTGGTTAACAACCCCGGTATTTTATCAACAAATAAAAAAGAGAAATTACAATAAATAGCCGAGCTAATCTCAAATAAGACTAAAATTACTACATGAAGTACTGTAATGAACTACCGTGAAGATCAATAAATAATGTTAATGTAAATGTAGCCAATTAATGTCCCCACCGAGGGGCACGGGCCTTTACTCGGATACGAGTAAGATTGAGCCATATTCCACCACCACTAAATAATGCTACGAGAAAAATGATGCTACGCGAGTTCGTAGCAACTATCCGTAGCAGGGTTCTTTGTCCGTTTTCCACCTGCTACGTAGAGCGGCCTAAATTATAACCTCAACTTGGAACTTGGGAGGCACTTATGTAACCGTGCTTCTGGCAAGTTACGAGTTTGTCAAACTGGGTCAGATCGGTGAGTATGGAGCATTTAACTTTACTATTAGGTCTTTCTACTTACTAAAAGTGCATCAAGTAATTTGTGTTTTATTACTGGACTCGTATAATTGTATATATTTACCAAAATTGCATTTGAAATGTAGCAAATTAAATATATTTTGTCAGATTACCACAGGACTTTAGTAAAAGGACTCGGAGCCGCAAAATTTCTCTCCCACAAGGAAAATATTCAATAACCTCGGCGAATTCCGTTCAAAACATAATCATTTAGGCGGAGGAAGCGAAATTTAGATACCGTTGTCTCTAACGTTAATTTATTATTCACACGCCATTTAATACCGCCGTGGGTTGACGTGCCAAGTTTATGATTCATAACTTGGCATAACAGATAGCTTGGGGTGCTTTCGGTTATTTGTTTCGGACAAATTTTGTGATCGTTGAATCGTATAGTCATATTATTGTTAACCTAAGACTGCATCTTAGATCACTTTGCGTATCGCGAGATTTGTCTCCGGAGAGTGAAGGATTATTCTTCTTCATCTTCTTATATTGCCTCTCCACAACTGTGGGTTGGCGATCAGATATCAATACTCTTTTACTCCATAGTTATACATTGTGCATAGCTTTGTCCCTCAACCTTCTGCGCCTAAACTAGTCCCCACTCGGCATGCCACTGGTGCAAAACGCAATCATTTCACAGGAGCTATCATTATAACTGACTGTTTGATTTAGAATAGGTACATAATCTAGCTTCAATTGATAAATTCCCGAAAAGCCCAACACGATATGTTGGGCTTTTCGGGTCCACAAAACCATACAAAACGCTGCCACCCTCGCAAAACGGCAGTTTGACGGAAAACTTCCAAACCATTTCACAAATCTCACACAACTTCCCCAGTTTGTAACATGACAATCCTTAAGAACCTCCGACTTTGAACCTTACCCTATTTCAGTCGGGCCGCCTACAAAACTTGCCTCATAATTTCTCGTGGAAAGGCAGCCCCGCAGGTCACGTAGTGCGGCCCTCAACTATATTAGCGGCAATCGCAGCTGTTCGTAAAGCACGAACTAATCTTGTAGAGTGATATCAAAACGTTTTGGAAGAAAATGGGGGTTCGCTTTGTCTGGCTCTGTTTTTTGCGTAACTCAAGGCTGTTCAATTCAAAGAATTATCAAGTATTAAGTTTCGAACTTATACAATTAGTTTGAACTAACAGTTTAGTTGAGTGTAAATAAACCATGATTCGGTATTCAAGTTTCAAACGCTCCAGAATTTGAACTCTTAAGCATGGTAGCCATATGTTTATAAAAGTATGTTGTATAAAGTATGTTTATACGTGTTACTGGTTGTCATTATTATATTGATAATATTGGAAGTCACTTTTTCGAGAAACACGTTACGTTAGATAATTTATGCCAGTCACCAAGCGTAATTACAGAAAAGTGAGACACTTTTCAGCTTTCATTAGTTAAAATTACCCTTAACATAAGTTGCCGAGATGTTTATTACATCGTCATCTCCCTTCTTTTGAAACAAGTTTTCATTCCGAGGATGAAGTTACCATTTCATTCTTTAAGTTTTCGACAATTTATTACCTTCAAAGGGCTGTCTGAGAGTTTCACACTCAACAATACTCTTGGAGGATGATTGATGGGAGAACGAATCCAAATTGAATTGTATGGCTCTTGTACGCTCAACTGCTTGAAGATGACAGCCTTTCGAAAGTAACTGAATTAGGAAAAGAATCATTATGAAACGGTTCCATCAGTGTTGCGATTGAAAAATGAAGCATTATCTTATCAAACAAAGCTTGACCCCTTTTCTCGAAAGGGGTGGCACAAGCACAATCAAGCATCCGTGGATAAATCGCTTGCGGGATATTGACGATAGAGAAGCAATAGAGTCTTCCATTGTTTTTTTTGGCTAATGAGTGACGTTTACCGGGTGCGCCATCTCTACGAAACTTTATGCAACGAACCTGTCATCAACACAGACTTTTCACTATTGCATCAAAGGATCGAGATGTCAAACAAATTAATTCTCCGTTAAAATAAACACGCTAAAAGAATTCTGTATCTGAAACACCAATCAGATCTGACAAGCGAATAATCGAAGATTAATTCAAAATACGGCATGTGATTGGCTGACATTGTTTTACAAGAGTTAAGAAGTTTTCACAGATAATTTTCTTTTCAAATACCGAGCGTTAGGCTCGTAATAATAAAACAATCTAGGATTTAAGCGTTGTCTCAGCTATGACACAATGAAGGCTTTGCAATATGAAATCTGTCATTTTTATTCACCTGAGATAGCTCTCAGAGGTATGGTTTATTTTACTTGCCTAACATGCTAACTTTAAGGACTCTTGCAAGCGCAACATGGAGGACTTCAAAGTGGAACCAAGAGACTGGGAACTTATGGCACTGGACAGCCCTGGTTAGAGACACCAGGGCAGAACCAAACATGACGAGCAGTGGTTAGGCTGTGGAAAGGAGTGCAGATATCCCGAATCGTTCTGTTCAGTCGCAAGAGGGAATATGACTCCCAGAACACACATCAGCTGTAATTAACATCTGAAAAGATGAAAAGACCAATGAAGAACATGCTAACTTGGGGAATGTCTTTTACTAATAAACGAAGAAATGTTATTCAGTCATGCATACTAAATTTTGTAAGTAAGTTTGCCAGTTTACTCAAAAATACGACTATTTCACACCTCTTCTACTATTCCAGCAGGTGGGACCGTAAGAAGACTGAACACTTTTCATAATACAGCACCAGTATCGCACATAAAAGCGTAATCCTACTTGGCAGTTGCCAACACTCGGGAACTGGGCTCCGTGTTTTCTGAGAAAACAGCGCAGCTTCTTATGCAAAAACCCGAAGTTTCTTGGCAGATTATTAACTAAAAGCAAAACAGTGTAACACATGGGGATATGTCATGCATAAAATACTCGTACGCTGAGAAATTTCGAGCGTGTGCCCGTCAAATTGGTTGGGTATTTTTTTGGTGCATAGGTGAATTTTTTTGCATGTTGAACATAGACAGAACATAGACAGAACAAACAGCGTCGCGCTTTTTTCATACGGAGTGGCAGAGGCAAAGTAATGCCCTCAGTTAGCCAGTTATTCAATCAATCGAGTACTGCCGCAAATGCTAAATATGAAGGTTTATGTAGATATCAAGACTTCTTATGAATATTACATGAATTTAATTATTTCCGCATTGATTATAGTCTGTGGTATGTTAAATTCAGATATGTGTCGTGTTTTGATTTCACGGCTTTACTGCTTTGTTGTATTAAGTTACTTATTTCGTACAAATAAGTACACAACCGTCCGTCGGCCCACGATTTTCAACCTAACCACATCGAGATAAAATTCAAAACCTTTAAAAAAACAGAACAATAGATCTTTTGTGGACGCTGGATGAGCTACTAGGTAGTTGACCATTTGACGTAGACAAGTAGAAATACATAACATTGTATTTTTAAGGCTCTGATATTTTAAAAGAGGTACGGGGGAGTTTCTTGCCCTTCTTTGCTCCATCCCTAAGCCCACAACTTCCGAACGGGCGGTAGTATACAAAAATATTAATATTATATTGACGTTGACTAAGTAATATGTTTGATTTTATTATTTATTTATGGTCAATAAAAATTTTGAACTGAACTGAACTGACGATGAGCTAGCCACCAGTTATGTAAAATTGGCTAAATGTGGGCATAATTGTGCCGCACCCCCCCCCCCCCCTGCTGCGTTTTGTTGTTAGGTAAACATTTTATATAACCTGCAACAACTTATACAACATTAGATATTTTTCTCCTCTCCTCTTCTCCATTCTAAATTTCCATAACATTTGAATTGAATAACACAAGGCTGTGTGGTACTTAGCCAGAGTGTTTTTCCTGGATCTTACTAATATTATTATTAAGATCACTCTAAATACTACGGGCCCCACGATAATTAATCATTACTTCTGAATCTTGCTTTGTCTACAGTAATTGAAACTAGAGGGAGGCATAATTTGGTATTGGGTAATCGATATCTTAGTTAATTCTCGTGTTACTGTAACGAAACGTAGAAGGTAAACCTGGTATATGAAACGCTGGGGTTACGATTTACGTAGTTGTACTGTTGAATGCAGTCCATTTTGCTTCAAAAGAGGCTAGCCCATCCCCGCAGCTATAAAGAGTGAAGGTTTCCTAACGGTGGTTTACATCAACATATATTTATACAAAAATTTAATATGGGTCCTCTATTAATTGGAATATTTATGAGAAATTCCAATTTCAACTAAAATAATGTTCAATAGTTTATGCTGTGGCCAGTGTGGACAATAAATAACTAACTACAGGCAGCCAACGAAACAAAAGTTTTTCATTATTAATGAGTCAACACGGAATGCATGTTTAATTCACCATTCGTATCCCATTCTACGTAGTAACTGCACCGGCATTGATCAACAATTATTCGTTGAGTTAGTGATGTGCTGTTTCGATTTTGATATTCTGTCTATATCAGCGACAGAACTATTTTGCATGCCTGCTCTACACAGTTTCTCTTTTGTAACATTTATAAACAGGAGTTACCGTTCCGGCATTTTAAATCGGTTTTTTTGCCTGAAGTTACGCACTGTCATATTTGCAGCTTTATGTAACAGGTTTTCTCTCATAAGCACAACGGTCGAACAATTTTAGTAGGAGAACTATAGAAGCGTCGACAAAAGGGAAAGGGAAAAATAAATTAGACTTCAATGTTACATTGTTTATTCATAAACTGTACCAAATAACCTCCGGGCATGTAGCCTAGTTAAGGTTGGCTTCGCTCTCCCATTTCTTACTATACATAATTTACACGACCGTCGATTCGCGTAACGTGCTTTGCCGCAACGTCGATTCTAAATAAGCGCTCTATGAAGCGAGAGTCGACGTCGCGGCAAGGCGGCGTAACGCGAATCCACGTCGTGAAAACAAATAATGTTTGATGACCCTGCAGTTCTAGCATAATTCCCATATCGATGACCACCGCCCATCACTACCGGCAGATCAATCAAAAGCAGTAGTCCGACCGAAACGTTAAATAAAACAGTATTGAATCGCTGCAACTTTCTGTACAAATAACAAAGGAACCGCTCCTCCTTAACCGCTCCTCATGAGGTATTTTTACAATTGTTATTCCATTGAAATCTATAAAACAAAAAACAACACTCACACGCATTTTCGCCGACCTACACATTACATATTATGCTCTCACAGTATAACAAAACTTGTTTCTAAAGTATAGAATCTAATGGTGTTAATGTGAGCAACCAGTGATCATCACAAGCATTTTAATGCTTAGCTTGGTTGTTGGTCTGCTGTATGAAAATAATGTAGCTTCTCTGTATAAATATAAGTTCTTGTGATACACTTTTGTGCTGTAAGATTTTAGGAATAAAAAAAACTTACTGCCATTTCTTATTTAGATATAGAATTATTTAGCAGTTACCATATTCATAATTCATAATTTCTTTATTGCACACAAAAAATGTTAACAAAATAACAGTATGATATAAAGTGTACAATGGCGAGCTTATCTCTAAAAAGAGTTCATCGAATAAGTTCATTACTATGTTTTTTATAGGACAAACAAAGGTAGAAGGTTTAACCCCCAAACTCGAGCCATTTTTTTTTATTTTTTTTATAAAAACAAAAAAAAAAATTGGTTTGACAGTGGGTACCAACGCCAAAAATTAGACATTCATTGACGTCTTGGTACCCACTGTCAAAATAATTTTAATGACATTTTTTTATAATTTTAATGTCAATATTGTTCCAAGGACTCTTTTGTCCTTACGCTACCCTGGGTGTTAATGCTTTACGCAAAAGCCTGTTATTTATTGCGGGGGTTAAGGTTACACATGATGCAAATCACACGTGCAAACTAATTGTGGTCGCACAAGTCCGGCGCATGATATTTATAATCAGCATAAAGGTCAGTAACAGTGATTTTTACGCCGTTAAAAAGCACGCTAATAACATTTGTCCTTTCGCAGAAGTAAGCTGTAAGCTAAAGAATGACGGTTCCATTGCTAATTACTCTCAGCTGAAACTAGTCGAACGGAACGATGGATGTGTCCAATTTATTGATACAACAAATAAATAAAATATATCTTTGTTGTGTTGTGTTTCCTCTCATGCTTACATTTTAGAACCGCAATCGTAAAGTTTTGTTTTTCACTAAAACATTATTAGCTCTGTTAAAAGCAGCAAGTCTATTTTTGACACTTTGATAATTTTTTGGTATGTTTCACTTTTCCTTTACATATACAGGATGTTACAAAAAGGTAGTCATATTTCAGGTGTTGTGGGGGGAACCATTCTGAGCAACTTTTACCATGAAACCGATTTGATCAGAGCAACTTTATTTTTTAATTCTCCATACAAATCGGCTGACAGCTCGGGTCAAAATTTACTGGGAAGTAAAAAATTAAGTCGTTCTAATCAAATCGGTTTCATAGCGAAAGTTGCTCAGAATGATGTCCCTTCACAACCACCTAAAATATGACTACACCTGAGTACACATTTTTGTTACCTGTATTTCGTGCATCAGTGTCGTACTATTTATTATCTTTTCTGTGGTGTCATGTAAATAACCGCTTCTCGGGCGTCACTTTCATCACTTTGCAAATCAACACCCTTTGGATAGTCCGATCAGCACCGCGTTTTGAAACGTTTACAAAATACCAGAGACAATATCCAATTGACTGCGCCAGAGCGGGGGAATGCGGCTCGCCAAACGTTTGTTGTATTCAACAAACGTTCGCATACGCAACCTATGTACGATGACGGGCCGCTACCTCGTCCCCCGCCGCCCGTAAATTGGTGAGTTGCGTTTCAAAGGAAAATGTATCTATGCGCTCCCTGCAAAATACCTACATTAAATACGTGGGTAAACGTAGGCATAACTGTCCCTCTGCCACCCATTATGGGAAATAGCGTGACTATTATGAAAAATTTAACCCCATTAACGTCCCCACCAAGGGGAGCAGGCCTCTAAACGGTTACAGGTAACATCGAGCCATTACTCCACCACGATCGATGGCTCAATACGGGTTGGTTGACGTGACTTGTGTTCATTGAAAATTCTCCATGACATGCTACTCGTATAAGACAAATATTTTAACGAACTACATCATAAAACACATACGTCTTCTGAAACTCACTGCCGCCCGCTATAAAGTAAACTTGAAATGCCATTACACGCGCGGAAATGACGCTTTGTCCCTCTGAAGTGCCATTCCACTGATAAATATGGGCTTCAGTTGTCTCCTTTGTAAAAGAGAATGTATTTTAAAGGGTGGTAAAATACTGCTTAGTACTGAAACTGTATTATTTGCATCTATCTGAGAACTTTTGGGTCTAGAGTGGTTACACCTTTTTGACTTCATTGCGATGGTTCTTGGTTAAAATTAAAATTTCTTCAGTGTCGTTCAAAAGTTATCAGCTTGTTAAGAACCAAGCATTCCCAATTTCAGCCTCGAGGTTTCGTTAATGTGTCGGTGAATTTATAGTTATATTACATCACACGTAGAGCCTAAGATCGGATTTCTGTAGATTTGCATACGGTCTGAATTACTGAATTAGATCATCTCTATTTGAGTACCTACCTACCTCATCACACTAATAGCAGTAGGCAGCTAGCTGACTAATTGAATTACACTGTACCAGTAATTTATATAGATACTAACTATGCCGGGTGTAACAGAAAAGTGTAGTCATTCATTTATACTTTATTGCACAGAACATAAAAGACACGTAACATTTACAAAAAGGTATGTACAAAGACGAGCTTATCTCTAAAAGAGATTTCTTCCAGCAAACCTAGGCATTACAGGAAAAAAAAAGATACAGAGAGGGAAGTCAGTGCACAATTTATAAATGACTAAATAAATATACTTCAAACATAATATAATAAGTATACCTACCACAAATACTAAATAAATACACAATATGTAGATAAATAAATAAGTACAGCTAACTACATAAATACGAGTAGTCATATTTTCTAGGTTTGTTAGTGAAAATAAACTGATAGAGTTCATTAAAATCAGCTGACAGACCGGCCCAGAATGTAACCAAGCTTACATTTTATTTCCCGCTTTCTTTAGACGTTTGAATTGTAGTGAGATTGATAAAGTTTTTTTACCTTTATTTTAAAAGTCGTACTATTTTTTTTTATTATAGAAAAGTAATATCATAATTTCTTTATTGCACACAAAAAAATGTATCAAAACACGGTAGGTAATATAAAGTGTACAATGGCGAGCTTATCTCTAAAAAGGGATCTCTTCCAGCAAACCAAGCTTCGATGAGAGAGGTTGATAGCTGAGCGGGGGTAGACCCATGTGTACAACAATAAATTAAAAAGGTTGAATACATAAATATATAATATGCATTCTAATATTGTAATAAGTACCACCTGTCTATTGAAGGAAATACTTATTTTTTTACTTGTAATTGTAAATAATAACATTGTCTTTATTCTTCGTGCCTAATACATAATAATAATGTATTTCCTTACGTCAATTCCCATACAGAGTGGCAGAGGCACATATACACCCAACTTCTAAACACCCTGTATGCAATTACTCATCTTAGCTTGTCTATCTAGACTTAATTAATGTGAGCTGGTTATTAGCTTAGTAATTGATATTTGCAAATTAATGATGACAGATTAATCTAAAGGGCTATGAAATACCGTTTGTAGTTTTTGAAACTTTGAACGACTAAATTCATGTTAGTTTGTGATTTCTAAGGATCATAGAAAAACGCCTGACCCTTACAGGATATCGACTCCTAACGGAGGAGATACAATTTGTGGCTTTATGATTTTGCCCTATTAAACAGATAAATAATACATTTTTTATTTAAAAGCTGGGTCCTGATATGTTCTTTTGTTCGTTACGTGCCTCCGTTCCTTATCCGCGTCGCGATCCAAAAACTCGGACAGTCCCGTCACGGTTCCGCACTTCCTAACATATCGTATAGCCATTTAAACCTAATCGTCGTCACATCTTATCTATCTATTGTTCTCCATTGTTTGTTTGTTCGACCGGTGTGCTTCTGAGAGAGAACCGTTTAAACGGGGCGAAACAAACGACTCGCGAATCTAACGACGGATCGGGGTGTACAGTCTTCCATCGATATTTTTGCTGATGAATGACTGACGTTTACAGGGGCGCCAGCTCTACGCAACTTAATGCAACGAACCGTTTATCAATCATCATCATCATCGGCACCTTTTTGTGCCAACTTATCCGGTCCTGCGCCAATCGAATCCTGGTCTTTCTCCGTTATCGATACAGACCTTTTATTCCTCACCGGTCATCAAGCGTAGTTCCACCTGCCACCGCACGCCAACAGATCCTTGGAATGCTGTAGTGTGCGCTGCGGAACATCTACATTTATCATATCAGTATATTTTTAACCGACTTCAAAAAAGGAGGGGGCTGTCAATTCGGTTGTATGTTTTTTTTTAATAATTATTATTTTTAATGTGTGTTACCTTGAAACTAGTTATGAACCGATTTCAAAAATTTATTTTTGTTTGAAAGGGTTACACTCATAAGATTGATCCCATTTAAAAAAATCAGGAATCGGTCCAGTAGTTAGGTCACTACTTGAAAATATCTGAAAAGTATAATGTCTTACTTAACGTATTAAATTAAAGGTACACAAAATCACGTATTGTTTCTTTTCTGTGACTGTCGGCTGACTGAAGGGACCGATATTCGTCTAAGTATATTGTGTAATATGTGTGGACTTAACAGCCAGAACACAGTTGTTGTAGGCTCGTCTTCGTGTTTTTAGATGACATTCGCAACTCTCGAAGTCGGTTATTTTTTAAGTTTTTAACTTTGTGAATTATATTGCTGTAATCTTGCCGCGTATTGAAGGAAGACCCCTTGAGGACCCATTTCAATCTCAGTAAAATCTCTAGTATCTTTTTACTCCACTCTGAGGTCAACTTTGCGAGCGGAGGACAACTTTGCGAGCTGCGGTCAAATAAATTGGTATTCAAAGTTTCAGTATCCGGATTCAGGTATAGCTCATTGCGCACTTAAAACATTCTTTGAATTCCTATGCAGTATTTTTGAGTGGTCCAAGTTATGAGATTTACGATAGGGATAAACAGACCGATAAATTTCAGATAGAGAAGTAGCAGCAAACAAATGTTTTTGATGATAAGATTTACAAAAATAGAAAAAGTTTAATGGAAATTTTTGTATTTTGATTACAGACCCGTTACAAATTAACCAAAAGGATTGTTAGGAAATAGAATCCATGGCAAACGGAAAATACCATTCTGATTTCAATTCAGAAAGCAACAAAGATGGCGTCACGTATTTGCTTTAAATTGGGAACGTAAAAGGCACAATGCTTTAAATTCGATGTCTTGATAATTCTGAGTTTCCGGACAATAAACTATTGCTCATGCATTTATAATTTCATTAATATTTTGTAACTGCTTCCACCAACACCAACATTTGAATATATTATTTGTTCCTCTCGTCACCTGTAGCTTGCCACAGAACCCTAAACTTTTCCAATAAACGCTGCCTACGGGACCCCGTGACCGCTGCATTGCCCGCTGTGGTCACACTCCGCACTTTGTTTTGTTCCCTGTCATTGATTTAAGCCGGGTTTTAACTTCGGGTTTCAACTCCAGTTTTAATCTTTGCAAAATCCTGATCTGCAGGTCGGAATCGGAATTCTTTATTCATTTATTGGATTTGGCTTTTGAAGGAGATTGATTGGGTTTCAATTGGTTTGACTCTTTGTTTTTTGAATCGTTAGCTTTGATGGTTGATTTTTCTTTTTATTACTTCTTAACTGGTTCACTCTCAGAAGCACACCGGTCGAACAAACAAACAATGGAGAACAATAGATAGATAAGATGTGTCGACGAGAGGGCGTCAATAATATGGCTCTATTGTAAAGAGTGAACTTTTGTGCACTGTTTATTATATCAAACAAGTATATGGAAAACAGATTCTTAGGCCTTTTCTCCACAAGAAATTAAGATGTTTATATGATCTTACTAGAGATAAGATCGACTCCGTAAAATAAAGTGTGTCGTAGTGTTGATTGTGTTCAATAAAGAAATTATGAATTTTGAATCTCCAATTGCTGCTATCTTGGCACAAATATTACCAATCCTCAGCTTCCATAAGTCTGTTCATACAATCTCTTCTCTATCGAAATACCAAAGTTCCATCCACGAGTCTCCACTCCGAGCGTGCAGGGGTGGACTCCATGTAATATTATCTGAGGGAAAATGACGCGCCCAGTCATCTGTGAACTCCTAGATAACGACGTGAAGCGATGATAACAACGTTTCTGCTGGCTTCGGAAAATGTACAAGTTTGCAGCGAAATTACAGTAAAAACACTAAAGTGTTACTTAGTTGCAGCCGGCTGGACTTTAATGAGAGTAATTAAGTGGTTGATAAACTCGCTGTTTTTGGATCAAGCTGAAACGGGTAAGCTATATGGGAACGTACCCGTACTACGGGTGGGAGGGGGTCTTCAAAATACCACGCTTGGTCACAAGGGCGGACATAGGATATACTACGGGTGGTCACCGAAGGGCGGCAGGGGGAGGGGGGGAATTGGAAAAAATGGGTCATGTAGACTATAGTTCTCTGACTTATGGCCGCGCACAAAGTGTCAAGTATGAAGAGTGGGATGTAACTTGCTTTCGTACCACGCCATTTTGATGTAGTATTTGCCAGATTCGATCACGCATCCATCACGCGTCACGTAATCATGTTACTTACATCTGGTTTCTGAAAGTGTAATCAAATGCTTCAATCTTCATGTCAAACTCGTTTCAGAGTTCTAAACCTTGAACGCAATTGTGCCTTTGATACCCGTTTTAAAAAAAAAATTTTTGTATGGAACTCACGTTGAACTCAAGAAATATTGCGATTAGTCTACATCTTATCGTCGACACCAAAGAACGTAATGCGCTTACTTACCTACGATGTAATTTTTCCGTTTTCCTCAGTTTCATACACCATCAGTCCATTACTGCTGTAATCTATGTAATGGAAGAATCATGTAACAAAGGAAGGATTTAATACTTTGCATCATCATGGCAAAATATGTTCGTCGCTGTTTGCACACGTAAATAATGTTTTACTGGTATTCCATTACAGAATTCCATTACATACAACTTTCCATTAGATAAAATCAATGTGACGAGTTAAAAAATGCAAAACCTACTACCTACTACCTATACCACTACCTATACCTTAGCAAAAAGCAAAATAAATTAAAACACTCCCAACCCGTAAATAAATACTGACATGTTTCCTTTAAGTTATTAAGTTCCGTTATTACTTCTCTGTATTTTCTGTGTTTTGTCTTTTATGTGCAATAAACGAAATATATACGAAGTTTCAAACCACTGGACCGATTTTAATAAAACATGCCCTGTTAAAAAAAAATCCTGGTTAAAAACCGCCCGTCTGATCAGTAGACAATCATGGACAGACAAACACCAGTCTGTCTCTGGAATCCAGCTTAAAACATGCAACACTTACTTATATATTCATTCTCTTATCAAATTCTTTTTCGTTGTTGGTCAATAGCTATAAAATGCAATTAAATAAAGTGATGTGGATTGTCCTGACTTTAAAATATATGTACATTTTGTTACTTCCTAATAATCAGACTATTGGTTACAAATGAGTGTCGTTTTACAATATTCGTCATTCGATACCCGAGGTGCGAGCTCGAATAATATTTTCCTCGTTAGCCCGAATCCATAGTAACTTAATACTAATAATTGACTCGCGGATCGCTTACTGAAACCTTAGAAAGTTGCTTGAGTAAAAAAGTTAATTTTAAGTAGCGGTTTTGACGGCGTCATCTGTTTTTATAAAAAAATGTAATATGCACTTCTCGTGTTGCTTACATCAAATAAGGCGTTATTTGTTGAAACAGTCTTGTAAGGTTGTATGAGTTTTAAGTGTCTATAAACTTGAAGTGAAACCAATAGGTACCGATCGATGCCCGGTCGAGGTTGTGTTTCCCGAGCAAGAGGTCTCGGATTCCAAGCCCGGCTGGTGTTAAGAAAAAAATCTACCTACCCTAGGACGTTTTCATGTTTGTTACGTTGTTGTTTCGGGTTCCCACGACACATGGTATCCTATGAACTAGAAGCAATGTGTGTGCAATAGTGTGCATGTGTGATATGTATGATCCATAAGGTATAGGTTCATTACCTAGTTTAGGGGTTAGAAATCGAAATACATTATTATCACCGTGTACAACAATGTCTCTGTACTCTATAATTAGTAATTGTAGAAAGTACAATTAAATTTTACCATATTTCGTCGACGGTTCCAATGATCTTTTCTGAGTTAGCAAGAGAAACTACGTCAACTTTTTTAAAGCAAAAGTTGTTATTGGGCTGTTGGGTCATGCATGACTCTACATACTTGTATTTTCACTCAATTCCTCCGCAAGTATTTCGGAATAGTTAATAGTTCTCGGATCCATTACGACAATACAAAATAACTATAATTTTGTGCTTTCGAGGATTTAAACACTTCGCGGTACAATCCCAGGAAGTGGCTAAACTGTATGCGTAGAGCACCATCTCGAACTATACGAACTTCATCCAAACTGTTCGATCCTTGGCCTACTGATATGACAGGATGAAATAAACGTTAATCAAAAATCTGTAGAGAAGTTAACATTGATTATGATTAATCATACAAAAATAATATTACAAGTAATCGGACAAGATGCAAAGGAAACCTGCTTACAAAACTTATATAAAGTTTAAAATCATGACAAGACCACGCTATCGTATAAAGCGTATTTGGAAAATTTATATTATTCAGCCTCTCACTTAGATATATTATGTCATGGAAACCTGAAACTGCGACTATAATCAAAACCCGATAGTTATTTTTCAAACATGTACTGAGTTTATTCATTCACAACAAAGGTAATAATCATCATGGCCTCCCACTCATCATCAACTTTGGCGAATTCCGCCATTTTTACCGATACAGTGTTGAACTCTGATGATAAACTCCACACAACTAGCCGTCTAACCAGTGAAAGCCAAACCGTGGCGGATCGCTCATTCGACTGTACTTTATGTTTGCCATAACTAATTTCTTATTTGTAACAATTGCTAGAATGGTACTCTCCTTGTACACTTACAATGGGTTGTGTTTGAGCGAGCCATGTATAGCTGGAGTGGGATGGAAACCTAGCGAGTGCCTAGCAATGTTCTATAGCCGTCTTTTGTTTCAGAAACACTGAGAAATTTAAATAACAGCACATGACTTGGTTTTATTTCATGGCATACGGATGTCAGGATAACACAAGAATTCTATAATTAATATCAACAAGACATGTTTCAATTCTGAAACTCAAGCTTCAATAAAAAAGTAATTCTGAAATCAGCCAATTTACCGAGACTTTGCGAAGAAGCAGGAAAAGTCACGCATTCCATTACCGACGAGCAAATGAAGTAGCGCAATGGAAATTGAAATATTCAATTTCAATTACAAATACGGAATGCGCGTTTTGAGAAAAAGTTGACATTACCAAGAAGCATTTTATTGGTGAATGTTTCACTTAAGGAGGAGATTTAGGTCCAAAAAGCAACGGCAATATGTATGGTCACAACGTTGTCGTGAAACTTTGTCAAAGGACCTAGCCTTAACATTATACATATATCGTATATATTTATTGCACACATCAGAAAAAACACAAACAATACAGAAAAGACATGAACAAAGACAAGCTTATCTCTATTCAATGATTTCTTCCAGCAAGCTCAGGATGAGCATTATTTGACAGTCTGGTTTGCCACTAGCCTGAAACTCCTTAAACTTTATTGCACAAAAGAATACATTTTACAATGGAAAGTGGAGAATACTACATACATTTTGAATTGCATTTATTTGATTTGTCATTCATTCACAGAGTGGCAAAGAGAAAGAAGGACAAGAAAGAGCACCCAGAACCGCAAAGTGTCCAGTGGGCAGACCACCACCGGCCAGATGGACGCCATAGCTGGCAAGCAGTGGCTGCGGGAGGCACAGGACCGGAGTGGATGGCGTGGTGAAGAGGAGGCCTAAACCCAGCAGTGGGTCAAGGTGGGCTGATATGATGATGATGATTGTAATTTAATAAGTCTATTGTATTATGTAATTTTGTATATTTGTGTCGACCTGGCTTTGGCTGTTAGGGAACAAATAGTTTATGGAAATAAATAAAATATTTTTTGCATGACAGGGGGCTAACCCATGACCGCGTGCTGTAAGTAATGAAGGTTTCCTCACATACGTATACGTGAAAACAGGCACTACCTGTACGTTTTACTCCTCGATCGGTATTCCCGCAACTTGCAACATTTCTATCTAAAACTGCCGCCGCCGTCTGAAAGGCTTTGAGCGAACAATGCATGTCGCAGTCAAAGTGTTCCGGTCGGGCCTTTTCGACGTTGTCTGCTTATACACATGTACACGTAACACGCGTGTCGCTGTCATGCTTCAACTTCCCGTCTGGGGAACGGCAGTGACGAGCGGTTTTATAAGCAGAGCGTTTTTGTGGCCCAACTGCGATTAAACTATGATATTATGTTCTCTGGCTAACTTGAAATTTCTTTTTTTAAAGAGTTGTATAAGAAATTCCCTCCTAAGTTCTATTAGATAAATATTCAAGACTTAGATCTTAGATAGATTTTAGAAATAAAATACTTTGGATAACTTTGAGAAACATTTCTTTCTCCTCGTCGATATCCAAGTTAGATAACTAGAATTCTGCAGGGAAAAACATTACCTAATAATAGTAAACATTTGGTTTTCAGGATATTCTTTCCATAAATAAGTATTTCGGGTCTGACACATATGCTTAGTTTCTTGAACCCGATTTGCCCTCGACTCATCCTAACTCATGAGATTTTTGTCAAAAAATGCCTTCAAATTGGATTCAGTGACGACGTCTCGACATAAAACTAAGTGAACGACCTGTCAAGCAAACGCCATAGTACAGTTTATTACAGCACCACCAACTTAGCTGTTCAGATGGGAAACATTCGAACTACGGCCTTGTCATCCGCCATCACAGAGAAAACATACTATTATTATACTACGTCCACCATTATGAAGACTACATGACACTAGCGACGCTATCAACTGTAACGATCTTTTGGCGCGCAGGTGGAACGTGGAATGGAACCGCTTGATGACCAATGTGGAGTGGAGTGAAAAGTCTGTGTTGATGACAGGTTCGTTGCATTATGTTGCGTAGAGCTGGCGCCCCCCTGTAAACGTCACTTATCAGCCAAATGATCGTCGGAAGACTGTATATAGGTATTAGAGCAGATTTCTTCAGCATTTTAAGGTAAAGCCGCCTCACCGTGGCATAAGAGTGAAAAACAAGCTGAAGATATTGTGAAATGTGGCAGTATAAGGCGGAATGCGGTTAAAGTTAAAAGTTCCGGAGTCCGGGCGGAGAGTCGAGGAGTCTTAAGGATAGCTTTTAAGGTACCGATTAGGAAATACTCGAGCATTATTGTATTGTACCTATATGTTTGGAAAGGGGAATGAAAAATAGATTGGGTGACCAAGCATCAAGCAATACACATTTTATTAAAGATTTTGACTTTGCTCAACTTGTTTTGCTTTTGACTAAAAGCTCGACCCAGACATCGCCTTTCTTTTGACTCTGAAGGTGCTGTATGGCCACTCTTTCTTACATAGTGTAAGCGGGGGTCAAGAAAAGAAAGGTGATAGCTCTCTGAGAGCAAAAGAAACTTGTCGCAAACTGTTCATTCCACGTCTCCATCTCAGAACATTAAGATAATTTTCAAAACAAAATGGCCACCTTTTATCTCAGATGAAAGGTGTCTTTCATTAAATTTTACCTTCCTCTCGTTCCGAAGTTCTTTAATATAACTTAATTAATTTCACATTTAAAACGTCAGGCTGGATTAGGGGATGCCACTTAAGCGTACTTATAGGGATTAGGGAGTTGGATCGCACCTGATCGCTTTTGAGACCGATCTCAGGCGGGTTTGACCTCAATGTTTGCCGGAGCGTGTAATCATTATTTGATTTGAGTCGACTTCTGCCGTAATGCTGAGTTTAAAGAGCTCTTAGTTTCGTGGCGGTAATTGCTGGAAATATTGGTGAGAGGTATTTAGTTCAGAGGTTCAGGAGGCCTCGCTGCTTTCTCGTATGCGTTTTAGTACGAACAAGCAGGGCAGTACTGTTTAGGTCTTGCTTAAAGAGTTGGCATTAGGCCTCCAGTTATATTGAACAATTATGTTCGATTTTTTGACAAGTTGTTCTACTCATTTGAAGAGCAAATTACGAGGTGAACTGTGTCAAACCAGAAACGCGATGTCACAAAAATGGCAACATCGGCTTATGTTTTCTCCTACCCGGCCATATTTATTAAGTACGTTGGTACATATCGCATTACCGTTTAGCAAAACCCGCCAGTGACTTGAGTGTACCTTAAAATACCCAAGGCCCGGTTGTACAACCTATAACTCGAGTTTGACAAACGTGCTGTCACTGTCTGTCGCTCGCAAATAACAAGGAAAGTATGACGTTTAAGCGGCACTTTACTTGAGAAACAGTCTGTCTGATCAAAGATCTGTTGAACCAGCTATTATCAAAGCTGTGTGTACCAAGATTTCTACAAAAAACTATACTGCAAAAAGAACTCTGATTCCATAGAATAGGAGTTAGAAAATCGTAAAGTTAGCCTGTTCGATAAATACTGGTACGGCCTGAGGCGCCTGCTGGTCTCCGATCCTATCTCGGTGTCATTTTGTGCAAATATCGATCTTATCAGCTGAATAATTAGGCATAACCAGCAGTTTTGCGTGTTCCTTGCGAAAAGTTACCATGTTGTAGTAATGTATGAAGTTTTTTAATAGCACTAAAGAGAGCTGATGAAAAAGTAACACACTTTTCGGGGTTCTGTACCCGAAGGGTGCCAAACGAGACTCTATTACTTACGTGACAGACAGACGGACAGCGGAGCTTAGTAATATGGTTCTACTTGGCACTCTTCGGACACCCTATAAAAGGGTCTTCCCATGCAAGAGACGTGTTTTTAGGGTACCTTACCCGAAGGGTGCCAAACGGGACCCTATTACTAAGGCTACGCTGTCCGTCTGTCCGTCCGTCCGTCCGTCGTCCGTCAGCGGATCCTAGGGCACGAACCGTAATAGCTAGAAAGTTGAATGTTTTACAGAATGTGTAAATCTGTTGCCACAACAACAAAAAATACTGAAATAAGAGAGATATTACAAATTAAAGGGGGTTCCATACAAGAGACGTGTTTTTTTTTTTGTTTATGTTTTATTTTTTAGAGTGCTTAAGTTGTGTTGTACGATGGTACGGTAACCTTCTTGTGCGATTCCGACTCGCAATTGACTGATTTTGTAATTTTTACTTATTCTTGTACGATGGTGCGGAACCCTTCGTGTGAGAGTCTGACTCGCACTTGACCGACTATTATTTATTTGAAGTTTTATGGAGCTTTGAGTAATAATTAGTAATAGGCAGTATTGAGTGAAATATTTTAGTTCTGTGTGAAAAAAACATAGCAGCAGTCAAACCGCAGTATACTATCGTAGTACTATTAGTTGTTCTGTGATACTAACAAACGCCACATTACACAAAGACACTATCGAAATCATAAAGTTATATCCGAACTGGTCTAGTCGGATAGCCATGTTACCCTATATTTACTGCTCTGCTCACCCACTCTTGTCGGTAGCGTTAAGATACGGCGACGGAAGGAAATAAACAGGAGCGGTGGCCATGGAGTCATACACGCAAAGACTATATATGCAATTGACTGCGCCTGCGGGGGAATGCGGCTCGCCAAACGTTTGTTGTATTCAACAAACGTTCGCATACGCAACCTATGTACGATGACGGGCCGCCAGACAGTTTCGCAGCGGCTGACCAATCACAGCTCTCTTACCTCGTCCCCCGCCGCCCGTAAATTGGTGAGTTGTGTTTCAAAGGAAAATGTATCTATGCGCTCTCCACTGGATAAGTGCTCCTTGCCATGGAGTCATACGTTTGCTATATTCTATATAATTTCTTGTTTTCTATCTTTCTATGACAGTCGTATAGTGAAGTACTACATGTGATGCACAATACTGCTTACAAAATGTGAATGTGATAAACCAAACCCTATTTCTCCACGAATAAAGTTCTCTTTTGTTGCTACTTACATTATTTTTATCTGTTGTTGTTGTACCGGCCAAGAATCAGACTCTACGAAGGATAACATCGTCAAGAAAAATCGCAGAATACACTACGTCTCTTGTTTTGCAAAAATCATTGAAGTCTTATTTTTTTTCTTTTTTTATTATTGAACAAATATCTTACAGCCAGGAGAGAGGGCGTTTATCTTAGGGAGGTTCTTGTGGAGAAAGAAATTTTTGAAACCTAAAGGGCTCAGCCTAAAACAAAACTTTAGTGCTGCTCGTGCTTTTGTGAACAGATGGCGTTGGTAGTTTTTGACACGGCTTGGACATGGACACGGCGGCGTATAGTTAGTATGTGCGGGTCAGCCAGTATAGTTTATATAAACCGGCTTCTGTTACATAAACAGCAAAACGAAAATTCATCACAGTATTTTAATTTCCATTATGTACTGCGCCAATCGCACATTAATCATTTTAGACGACATCATGACAAAACTCATTTGGCCAGTTGTCAACATTTCAGTTTTCTATTAAAACTGGAGGCAAACAAACCATTCCTGAAATTCACACATTGACAGTGTTATTAGTTCGTGCTGGTTTCATCATAATTTTGTGGTATTTTATTACGTAGCCAAATTAAATGATAATTTTGTGCCATTGCAATCATAACAGAGCGTCACTCTTTTTCTCACACGAGGATAAATACTGTCATCTCCATGTTTAGTTATTGAATCAAAGAATAGATTATAAAAGTGGGCACAATATGCCTCTGCCACCCAGTATGGGAAAAGCCGTGACGTTATTGTTGCTGTTGAAAATAGTCTATTTTGTGTGATAGGGGTCTAGCCCATTACCGAAGCTCAGAGATCAGGTTTCTTCACGATCTCTACCACTATTAAAACGTCCTTTTGATAATGAAACCTCCTGACTTTATTATTTTATAGTTACATCCGAATCATTAAAAATATTCTTACAACAATCGCGGCCAAAACTACCCAGCATCAACACGGTTTAAAAATCCTAATTTACACATTTCATTCATAACTCCGAATAGCATACGTACGCCACATGACAGCCACGCGTGACATATGCCGCACGTGCGGTTGATTTTGACAGAAATATTTCCGGATCTGTCACGTCACCACTCGTGCATGTCATACTGAAGTCTTGCTTGTGTCAGGATGTCTATTCGTTGTCTGTCATCGAGAGTCTGAGTTCAAGACATTTTGCTAAATTAACTGCTGATATATTTTCCTATCAGACGTATGGTTTCCTAAAAAAAAACATTTTGTGAGGGGTGTTTACCCCAAGTGGGTTTCCACTTGACTTAACTTTAGACTTTATTGCACCAACGCGTAGTCATTACAAAATCATGTAAAAAGGCGAGCTCATCTTTAATAAGAGATTTATTCCAGCAAATCTAGCTATGTATTTAATTTGTAGTCTGTAAAGTTATTTGTGAGAAAAACAGACTCGAAAATAGCACATCCAAATATCATGAATCAATATTCTACATCCTATTCCGAAATGAGTGACGTTCTAGCGAAACCGTTACAAATCGACCTACTTATTCAAATACCACATCCGTTTTACCATATTTTACAACCATAATCCTACAATAAATCAAACAAATCTAAACACTGTAACGTTGGTGGTAAGGTACAAAAATTAAATCTTAAGTTCACATGTATGGCTAATCTGGTGTTAATTTTATGTCCGTGTAATACATTTGGTATTTACATACAACTTGTGGGTTATCGAAGTTGTTGGTTGATTTTTGATACTCACTTTTATGAGGGAATAATTTTACGGACGTATTTTACGGTACGGAAATGAGATTTGTTTAGTATATGTGGCAACAGAATTGGGCTTACGTGAAAATAACTCTTTATTAGGGGAATATATCTAGTATTCAGGAATATAAAATCAAATGTAGAATCAAATAAAGATCCATCAATAAAAAAAATCAAGACTCATTGCTACCACACCGATTAGATAATCTTTAGATTTTAAAGTCTGTTAAAAATTACCGTAGCTTTACAAACTGACTGTTTGTTGCCTGGTAAATTGGCAAATTATTTATTTTTGTTTGTAGCCTGCGAAATTGGCAAACTGTTACCTCTATTTTCAATACACATTTGTCTTGACTTTAAACCAGAAGGGTAAAAATAAACACCTACTACTAAAAGTCTGCAACTAAGGCGAGTTTTAGTTTCACCACGCAAGACACACCACTTTTTAAATGCGGAGTAAAAAGATCCCGGGATTAAGACTTCCCAAACGTGCACTAACATCGATTGCAGCCAACGTTAAGTAGCAACATAACAATAAAACAAGTCGTACTTGCTCCCAACTATTCCGGTCCGCCCTATTGCCCCTCGCGGATAGTGATGTTACTCGATACATGTCGATAGTGTGTCAAAAGTCACCAAACATAAGGTTTTTTTGCAATTTAAAACATAATATAGCTTTTCCCATACGGATGACAGAGGCAAAGTTGTATCAATTTTTAGCCAGTTGTCAATGCTTCATTTTGCGTGACAGTGGGCTAGGTAGTAATGAAGGTTTCTTTACGATGTTTTCCATCACCATTTTTTTCACAAATATTTTACAAGTAAGTAATTTTCTGCTCTGATATTTATTTCATTCAGCAATAGCTCGAAATTGATATCAATAGATATTATCAATATCGTTTATTTGGCGAAAACTATAAAGTAGTAATATTAATGACAGTATTATTGCCCTTGGTGAAATAACTCTCGATAAGAATCCTATCGATATCATTACTAATCTTCGAAGTAAACTATCGATAGAAAATCTGTCGATGCTTCGGCAATACTACTCGCAGTGCGATAGCAAACGTCTTGGATGCCGAAAAGGAGCTTTTGTGATAATATTAATTGCATTTCTCCCCACTGCAGCCCTCGGAATGTTCCATCGAAATGTTTCTCTATCTTGGATTTTGTAAAAACTTCTAAGGCTCGTATTAACAAACAGCTCTCAGCTGTGATAGTTGTCTCAACTTTGTTACAACGACGGTTTCGCCATAACAATTCTGTAATTTTCACGCGTTTGAGATACCTCTCAGAGCGGAGAGCGGGTTATTATTGAAGGCCTAAGAAAGTACCTAGGGACTTAATTATTAAGAAGAGCTTAAATAAATTATAGGGCTTGTTCAATCTGAAATGATGCGCCCCATTATCGCATTTACAGCATGCGTGGCATTTCAGTTTGAACAAGCTTTAACACGTTTGGCATTTTAAATCTATTTAGTAGATAACACGCTAAACTGAATAAACAAATGTATTGTGCGAGTTACCCGTAATTTAGACTATGCTCAAGTGTGCAAAATATGAAGCTGAGCCCAGCCAGATATACATTAGGTATAGTATAATACAGATATAGTATAGTACAGATATACAGTATAATATTAAACAGTCATTTCATCTTTCCACATAACATCTACTAAAGGAGATACTGCCCAAGTGCCCACACTACACTTCAAAATGTCCACAACCTGAGGGATAAGCGAAAACGCTATTAAATAGAAATCGGCTTTAATATACAATCTTCATACAATTGCTAACGCCTCAAATGAAACACAATAAGTTTTCAAGGATCCCGCAAACTTTAGGGGTCGATTACAACATCTGTTACCATATTTCTATGCCGAACTTAGCAAACACGCGATTGTTATCCTTAAACTTATCGAAGCAGGTTAGAAAATTGATTGTTGTTGACAGACATGCATGCATGTATTTATAGGCACATGTTGGATAAGTATTTAATTAAATGATTGAAGTCGGCATATTATGTTTGGCCATCTAAAAGTTTAAACTTGGTACCACTAGAATGGGCAAGGAAAAGGGGAAAAGACGCAGAAGGAGCTTCCTCGTGGCTCCGCAACATTAGGAAATGGACGGGAGTGGCGTAAAACAGTGATGCGCTTGGCGACGACAGGGAGGAATATGGAGAGCTAACCGCCAACCTTCAGAGCTAACCGCCAACCCCGTGCTTCGCGCTCTTCTTGGCGAGGGCACTATACCATGACTGTTCTTAGTGCTAACATATTACAGTCTATTCGTGATAAGAATGCAATGAAATTTAAATTTAAACCTGTTAACACACACTCACAGGACAGGACACAACCTTCGCGTTCGAAAGTTTGCCTTGTACTGGTCACTGTGAACTTGGCTTGATAATTGAAAACGATTTAATTGGTTGCGGGGCGTGGCTAGGCCGCCGGAAAGTGATGACTTTACTGCATTCTTATCACGAATAGACTTTAATTAGGCCCATAACTTGATATCCCACACGTGCCTGCTAAAAAGTATTTTTTACGCATGTTCCCTAGAGTGTGCCATTTATTATTGAATCTAGTGTGACACCAAATATACTTTACAGAGATACCTCATCTTGATGCTTCTAACGATACTTTACTTGCCAATCATTTTAGGTCGTTAGACGTTCTGTGTGGTACCAATACAAACATAACGGACTAAATCATAAAACTCCTTTGACTCGCCCGTAATCAAGTAAAATGGGGGCAGGATGATGACTTATGTATAGTCAAACCCCATATCTAAATCACCACATTCAAACGGTATTCTAAACGAATAAAACTATTACACAACCATCGTAACACAATCACCATTTAAAATCAGGACCCCATTTAGGGGCCCGAAACTAAAGGTCGGCAGGTTAGGGAACCATTTACCTAATGAGCCGGATTAACAAATAGACGATGAATACAGAGGGTTTAGTTGGTTAGGTACAGCACAGAAAATATTGTAATAAACTTTTTGTGATGAAATAGGTTAAGGCTCTTTCTTACCAATTTTGCTTCGAAACCAATTATTACAGGCCAACTATGTTTTTCTCTTCTTATTCTTCTTTATCACCATCATTAACCATTATATACCCATTTATAAATAATTTTGTCATAACATAAATACTTCCTCCTAACTTCTAGATTAATATCTCTTAAAACTTTTATTAAAATGTATGAACGGTATTTGCAAAATGTTAAAATGTAATGTTAGCATAATAAGAGCCCCTAATTGGCCTAGGTATAAGTTACTTATTGTGCTGTACATTTTTTATATTGTGCTGTGGGCTCAGTTCCCAAATAAACAAACAAACTGTATTCTTCTGTTGGTTCGCCTACAAAATAAATAAATAGGAATTTAAAAAAAAACATTTTTAAACCATATTTTATGATAACGATCTATTTGCTTAAAAATAGTACACGCAATACAGAGAAACTCAGCTACCTGAGCAGAGTACGGAGAGGTCACGAGAAATTTAATAAGAGGCCAGCGAGCGTTGGCAGTGCGTCTTTATGCAAATGTGGCGAAGCTTCCCTTGACGAGTGAGGGCTGTTTACACTGGAAGACATAACAACAACAACAAAATACCTGAGTATTTTTGGATGTTTCTGTTACTGTTTTTGGTTAACCTCCCACCTACCTACTAGTTAGTGGATGTAGCAATAAACAAATTCAAATCGCCTTTTAAATTGAATGGCAACTGCGAAATATTGTGAAATAATTATACACCAGAAAATGGAAGGTCGAGATAAAATAGAATAATCTGCTTTCCTCCTCTCTCACTCTTAAACTTTTGAATAATCTTTTACATTTGGAAACCTAAATATATCGATGAATTTATTGATTTATTACGTGTCTACACGTCCTCTGCTGGACAAAGGCCTCTTTCCCCCTTTTCCACTCTGTCAGATATTAAGTGTCTCCCTCCAGTTCAAGTATGTAAATCTAAGATGTGAGTGAGTGTAAAATCTGTTTCCGATTTTTACTGGACAAATCGTACAATTATTTACAAAACCGTCTCCAAATCGTAGAGTCTAAAAGCAAAGGACTTGTAGTCAACCACGGAACAGCATAAGTTCCTGAGATTTACTAGCTCCAATATTTCGGGGATTGCTTTCAAGGGGCAGCTATGAAAGCCTCAAGTTTCGCAAACTTGGGAGAGCTTACGAAATCTTGGAAATAAAAACGGGTGGCTGTGGCTGGGTGGTTTGTGCAAAATGATTATTTTTACCCTTCTATTTTTTGTTTCAGTAATTTTTGATGACGTTGTCTCAAATCGGATACCGGATTTACGTGGATACATCTGTGTACAAGACGGTATCTTAGACCCGTTATAGTAAAGCGCTCGCTATCAGCGCTGAGAGCTATCTTAAGCGCGTGAAAATGACAGATTTCGTTTGGCAAAACCGCCAATAGCTGAAACAACTCTTAAAGGTGAAAGCGGATTAAGCCTTAAGTATTTATGAAAGTTACCTTTGTCTGATAAGTAAGTAAAAGCCCAATGACCTGCCCTTACTCAGCCGTTCCAAAGGTTTCCAAAGGGCACACGCCGCTCCAAATGCTAGACCAACCAGATCTGGGTTAATGGCAAAATGCGAACACCGCTTGAGTGGACAATCCCGTTTTAATAGACCCTATATTGTAGACGAAATGTGACACGAAATTAAACAACAAACGAATCTTGTAATTTTTTCCTATATGGGATGGTAGAGACATAGTTGCACCATTTAGCCAGTGATTATCAGTATGACTTGCGTAACAAGGGGTTAGCTCATCGCTAAATCTCTGAAGTTTTGTATTGTTTTACAACACAGTTGGGCGTTTATATATCACCGTATAATTGTGAAACCCGCGAGATTACAATCTAACGGTTTTAAATCCGTTAGATTGTAATCTGTCGATAAATTGTGGACTGTACCGAACTTCATACAATACATATAACGAGTTATATGATAAACTTAAATGACGAATCTCTGGGCAAAGTGGTGGGTCAGAGTAGGTGAAGGATAAATGGGGATGAGCGAAGCGAAGAAGGTTGCGTTACGTACCAAATAAAATCGGTCAAGTGCGTACACACACGAAGGGTACCGTACTATCGTATAACAAAACATAAGCACTCCAAACAATAAAACAAAAACAAAAAAATAAATAAAAAAATATGCCCTCACGAGGATTTGTTCTCACGTCACGAACTACGGATTGAGATCCTACTGCATACCCGCTGAGCTACCTCAACGATGTAGGTTGACGCGAAATATTCCATCATATTGAAATGCGTGGGTGTATCAAAACAAGTCTCTTGTATGGGGACCCCTTTAATTTGTAATGTCTCTCGTATTTCAGTATTTGTTGTTGTTGCGGCAACAGATATACACATTCTGTGAAAATTTCAAATTTCTAGCTATTACGGTTCGTGCTCTAGGACCCGCTGACGGACGGACGGACGGACGGACAGACGGACAGCGGAGCCTTAGTAATAGAGCCCTTTTGGCACCCTTTGGGTAAGGTACCCTAAAGAAACATAAATAAATGCTAAAGAGCTTATTACATTACGCTGTTGGCAGGGCACGATTTGTATAGACGTCTCACTCATGATGGAACGACTAGAAAGAGACAGTTAGTCAGACAGGGCCCTGCCGAAGCTCTTAAACCTTGTCGATCTTGTTTACAATTTATCGACAGATTATAATCTAACGGTTTTTTTCTAATGGTTTGTGACAAATAAAGCAGAACTTTAGTCTCTGCTTACCCCTCTTTCGGAAAAAAGGTGTGAGCATCTCAATATTCATTTTCAGCTCTGGCAACCCAATATCGCAGATCAAACCATACGAAATTAAAAGCCGGGATATCTGAGAGTGTTTTATATTCAGTCGCATTCGATACGGGGTATTAACATTTTAATTCAATGGTATTTCATTATCTCTTGCCCGCTCTTCGGTAATGAAGACCGTGAGCAAACAATGGTCTGGCTTACAGCAATATGCATATTAACAGCGAACCTGCATTTAATCATCATGAATATTTTGATCGATCCGCTGGGATAATGATGTGAAGAATTTCCTAACAATTATACAATAGTCTGTGCAATGTAGGTAATGCTTTTCTGAATTAATTCTACTCTCGGTCTCGGCCATAGAAATTTTTCGCCTTTTCAAGGATCGCGCACGGGCCGCATCGTGCCGGGTCGCAGCGCACTATCGCACACTATGTCGGGCGCAACGGGCCGCATGATTTTGTATGCGGCGCGCTGCCCATCGCCGCGGTGATGCGGCCCGTCCTAATGTGCGCGATCCTTTAGAATAGAACCAGAAACATTTGATTACAAAGATATGATCCACCCAGTGTTTCAGTATTGGGCTGTCGATCCGCCCCGCAATGACTGCTAGGATGGTGTTGGAGATACCGCGAATTCTGTTCAATAGGGAGGCCGTCCTCTTTCTTAAGATGGCTTGAAAGCCATCGAAGACGCGTGCCTCGGCAAACATGCCTGACGCACTACTGCAGTATCGCGGCAGCCATAACAGCATCCTAAAGGCATTATTGTACTGGACACGCAGGGAAGTGAGCGAGAGCCCTTTGCGTATAGCTGACCCACAGGCTGCAGGTGTAGAAAGATTGGCAGTACGCCCTGAATAGTGTTATCTTCACCTCTCTTGTACAACGGGCAAAAAGGCAATATACAGCTTTTACAATCGTATCATCTTCTCTATTTTGCATACTCTAATTTGATAATCGGTGTTCTTGTTCACCTTTTTCCTACGAGGCGGAGCTCCGGATTGATGACTAAATGTGGCATGAACTCCCATTTGATGCCATTTCATGATACAAGTATACAACCATTTCTGAATCGGCATAACATACGCAAGTTTTTAAAGGTATTATCTCATTCCGTGCCAAGTATTTTTTTTTTTTCAGGACAAGCGGTCAAAGGAGTGGTTATAGTTGGTGCAAAAGATTTAAGCTTCGACTAATTCATCATTATCTCGTATTTTACATTAGTTATCGACAAAATAATACTTAGGTCGTCTTAAGTATCTTATAGCAATAGCTTAGAAATAAAGAACATGTAAAAAAAGGGATAGGCAAGTAATGGCATGCCCTAACAATGTAAAAAATGGGGATTTTCATGAAAAAAATTAAACCGTCAATATCTCGAATTACATGAAACTTTCACTGAGGTCAAGTTGGGCTTATTTGATGCGCCTAAGGCAGGTCTACCTTCGGTGTCGCTGTGGCGCGAGAGTTTTGGGACACCCTGTATGTCTTCCTTTTTTATCTGTTTGATTAAAATCATCCAATAATAATAATAATAAAAACATTTATTTCGGACAACAATAAAGAGATCCATATATTGTTAGTATCACACAATTGACTTAAAGCTATGTTAGTTTCTTAATACTATACACATTTATATACATATTTAAACACTAGTTTATGTAGATATGTCTCTCTGTGGTCCGACTCATTTTTCCACAGACTGTTAGAGTCCCTTTCACCACACTCACCCAGTGTTTAAGCATTGGGCCATCGAGCGGCCCTGCAATGACCTGCAGGATGCTATTGGTGCTGCCACGCGTTCTGCTAAGTAAGGAGGCCGTTCTCTTACGTATGATGGCATGAAATCCATCAGTACGTGCCTCAACAAACATGCCCGATGCACTACAGTAGCGTGGCAGCCCAAGCAGCATCCTGAAAGCATTATTGTACTGGACGCGCAGGGCATTGAGAGTATTTTGGGTATAGTTGATCCATAGGCTGCACGTGTAAAACGATTGACAATAAGCCTTAAAAAGTGTAATTTTGACTTCCTTTGTACACCGTGCGAACCTACGAGCCAACATATTCACCCGAACTGCTAATGCCCTGCGCTCCCGCCCAATGTCAAGATCATCCTTCAAGTCCTCTGTCACTATGTGACCAAGATATTTAAAACTTTTTACTCTATTGAGATCTTTGCCATATAAATACACTCGGAAGTTTATTATCCGTCCCAAAGACCATAACTTCACTCTTCTTAACATTATATTGTCAATACAATGTTTTCCAAGGTCATCGGATTTTTTTGTCGAGGAAAACTTTAATAAGTGCATTTATTAGTTCGAGAATCGATGGTACCGCGTTAATGCCTGTAAAGGTAGAGTTATTATTAAGATCCTCTTGGACATGTGTTAGATATAGAATAGGGAGATTGTACACATGTCTCATAAAAAATATTAAGCAATCATACTGTAAATGATAGCAATAATAACGACATAATATTGCTGCAACCATGGGCTAACTTCATGTGCACGCAAAATGGAGTAAAGAATAACAGCCTAAACTTTTTCATGGTTATAATCATAAACAAACAGCAATCCCTTAGCTACATAGACCGAAAATACAATTTATTTATTTTTAAAACATAAAAAGTGAGTAGCAATCATATACGCTAAGAAAAAAATGCTTAGACATATAAACAGTCCAAAAAGTATTTAATTATCTACAGCTATTAATGCAAATTCAGCCAGTTTAGCAAAATCCATAATAGTTCTGGTATGATCAACTAACACCAAAACAATAATTACAAACGGCCACGTAACAAGTGTGAAACAGTAATAATTTTCATCCCACGCGCCGCAAAGCCAGCTTTCTCATCAGTGTGCGCACTCCTTAACCCGAGCTAACACACGTTTGATCGAGTTATGCATTATTAATGAAAGGCAAGCTATAATTACAGAGCCACGCTGATTTATCGTCTCCAACGCAAAAGTTTGAGGTTAGTCCCGTTTCCATACCGCAATTCAATTCAATTAAATTTCTTTATTTCGGACTTCTAGGTCCATAATACATAACAGTACAGTAAACAGTAGGTAACATAATAAAAAACAAAACAAAAATAGCCTTACTTGGAAACTAGATCCGACCCCCAGACACTGGGCCCTTCCAGTTCTTATTCGAGGCCATGTGTAAAGATTCCCAGTGTCTGCGAATCGGACAGTCTACCTTTCGGCAATGATCGCCAGGATAGTGATGATCGCCATGAGCGCTGCCGCGCACAAAAAACGCGCCAAATGCCACATCTAGTATTTAGCCGCATAGTTAGTTTTCTTTATTCACGATTCATAATTTCTTAATAGAAACCATAAAAATAGTGTAACAAGGCAGGCAAGTTCCGATGAGAGAGGTTTCATTCATTCTCATTTCATTCGGTCCAGATGCAGTTCAGCACGATACTATTCCTCGGTAATAGGAGTAGTTTAATAAGATCAAATAGTTTTACACAAGCTTAAAAAAATATAATTCAGGTCTCGGATATATATAGTCCACTCAAACTTGACCAACATTCAAAATCATTCTAAAGATGCGAGTCAGAAAATTACGTTGCGATGTGCGACATACTATTTTTCCTTATAACCTGGCAAAAGCACAAATTTCTTTGTCCGTGTTGACACAGACGAATAGGTTCAATGGTTTCCTGCTAAAAGTAGTAAAGTACCTAAGTAAAGCGAGTGATGGGAATAACCCAAAAGTTTTCGTAGAGGTACCAAATCGGTTCCCAGAAATTTCGGGGCACTCCGTGTGTGTCCGGATTTCGGCATTTGATTGAGTTGTCGAGATTCAAATTGAAACTTTGTTCCAAAATTCCGACATTTCCATACTAATGGTCTTGGTATGTTAAAAACCAATTTTATAGCTCTTGATGAAGCAGTTTCTACCATTTCTTTTGATTTTAAATCAACAAGATTACATTATTCGTAAGAGATCCATTCATGTTTTGTGAAATATAAAAGGATGACTAATTTGAGATTGTCACCATTACTAATTTTACAAACCGTCACCGTTACTGTTAATAAATAAGGATTCGACATCATTTGCGTCTTTTGTTTTTGTTACAACTTTTTTAAATAAAGGTTCCGAATTGTGAATCAATAGATTATGTGTGCTATCTTAGATAACACAACATTAATTTCACACCTTTCCTATACCGGGCCGCAATGGTACAAAATTGTGCCCACTTCTTAGCCAGTTATCCAATTCTCTATAAGATAAGGCTTATGTAAAAGATTAAAAGCTCTACCATGTTTTAGAAGTACGTAAAGCTGCAACTACATTTACATTTAAGTGGTTTATACTGTAAGCAATATGAAAATATTTGGATACAAATTCTGAGCGTATTTTTACAGAAAGGACCAGTTCAGTTCAGTTCAGTTCAAAATTTTTATTGACCATAAAATCATACATATTACTTAGTCAACGTCAATATAATATTAATATTTTTGTATACTACCGCCCGTTCGGAAGTTGTGGGCTTAGGGATGGAGCAAAGAAGGGCAAGAAACCTCCCCCGTACCTCTTTTAAAATATCAGAGCCTTAAAAATACAATGTTATGTATTTCTACTTAAGTCTAAGGGAATACACCGAGGAGAGACGTACTGACTCAGTCCATCGCCCCTCTTTGGATTTCTGTGCGCTGAGATGGTAAAGACCATGCAGTTTTGTCATCTAAATATTATTTTACACTGTAATATGACTTCTTCAATAGGCCGTTTTTGACATAGTTTTTGAACCTCCTTTCTGGTAGGTCCGTTGCTTCATTAGGTATTTTATTATAAAAACTAACACATACTCCCATAAAAGAGTGAGCAACCTTACTGAGTCTGAACGCGGGCATAGCAATCTTATTTCTATTTCTAGTGCCAATACTATGATTATGACCTAAAGTCTTAAATAAACCTATGTTTTTTCTGGTATACATGATATTTTCATAAATGTATTGACAGGTAACAGTAAGTATATTGATATTTTTGAATTTGTCCCTTAGTGATTGCCTAGCATCTAGTTGATAGATAGCCCGAATGGACCCAACACACATCGGCAATTAATGTTCGTGTTACTTCTGACATAATGCATGACATATGGTTAGACTTTTCACCAGTCTGGATACGTGATATGAACCCATTTAGACCCCCCCAACTCCTTTATTCATTGACAGATGAACCATCAAAATATAAAAGCATATGTTATAAGAACAAATATAGGAAAGTTTACTATGGTTTTGTCTATTTTGTTATTTGGACTCACCCTTTTAATATCGGCTATTTACACTAGATGGCGGTACGAGTCGTTGAGTCGAGTTCTGCAGCTACAAAAAAAACAATATTGCTACTGCCAGTCTTATGGATGGATAGGTGTAAATGCTCATGACGATACCTATAAAAGGTTTCTTTCTCGCCTTATAACCTTTTCTCAGATTTGATATTAAATGTTATTATTATTACGCTTACGCTTTATGCAGAAACAACAGTCAACCGAAGATATTAAATAAAAAAGCTGCCAAGTGCGAGTTGGAATCGCGCATGAAGAGGGTTTCGTACAACAATAATAGGACTACCACCAACAAAATACCCCAAAAGTACCCTAAAATTTGGTTTTTCATACAAACTTTTCACCCCAGATTTAAAGGGTTAGGGGGTTAAAGTTGTGGATTTGTGGGATATGGGTGCAAACATGTGCTGGCATACCAAATTTCAGATTTTTAGAACTTCGGGAAGTAAGTAAGTAGAGTTTTTGACGACATGCGAATCGGTCATATTATTGAGCACAACTTCTTAAAATAAGTTCTAAAAATATTATAAAAATACATTTAAGAGCCTCACACCATACGCTTTCAATTAATATGTCACACTCACGGCATGTTTTGTTTTTATATTTTTTTCTCATTTGGCCCGCCAAAAGTGTCCCCCCATATTTATATATTTTCATTGCACTTCTCTCTTTGGGTCACAGATATTGTTATGTATATCAATTTTCAATTTTATCGGTCCAATACGTTTTGAGTAAATTGCCTTTGCCAGACAGACGGACGGACGAACGGACGGACGGACAGATGCACGCACAAGTGATCCTATAAGGGTTTCTCCTTGTGAGATACGAAACCCTAAAAACACAAGGACCCTCATAATTTTACCGTACGCTTTTTTCCGCCGAAACTACCAACATTTTTATCACTACATTAAACTTCGATGTTTGCACAAGAACACCTGGAAATATCTTTAGAATTACATTAAGCTTTAAAAAGAACAGGAATTTTATCAAGTCCAGAATACTTTTATCTTTAAATCGACAATTACGTTCACTCATTAAAGTGTTAAAACCCCATTTGTTTGCTGTTAAGCCCTGACACCAGAATCTGACTTGGCTTAAAAGGTTAATAAATACTTGTACTTTGTCGGTCGAATAAGATCACAGGAACATGATTATAATACTGTCTTTAAAACGTCATTGGCGAGTTTAGCTACAACGGTTTCGTATGTAAATGACAGGGTTTGATATTTCCGAGTTATCTTTATTGATCCAATTATTTTGAGTATCTTTCGTTATGAATATTTTAGGAATATTTAATGAGTTAAGTAAGTAGTTTCTGTTTTTGTCTGAAACTCAAACTAGAAGTTTAATTTTGAAACGCCACTTTAGTCGAACTCTTTAGAATGTGACATTTATATTATATATGTTTTGTTTGTTAAATGCCGTTACCATCCTTGCTGTTTGTGGATGTGCAATGCACGCTAAACGAGATAATTCTGTTGATAATGTACTCAAAATCAATTGAATCTTTATCACATAGAAAACTAGGTGAAAATGGAGAACAATTCATTATGATAAACGATTCATTCATATTTATTTATTTATTTATGCTTTATTACCATTTAAAAAAAAAAAAGTTCTTAACTGGCACTCCACTCAATTTTCATGCCTTAATTACACGAAGTCGGGTTGAAACAATAAAATTTAATTTATTTCCGATAAGTATTCATTTTATTTTATATCTCGTAATTTAATCGCTCCTCAACATTTATTTATGGCCTTCGATTTCCATAAATTCAGCCTTAATTATAGGTTGGTGTATAAAATAATGTCTTAATCTATAATTTGGTTTATCAACTGACTATTAGTAAATAGAGATTTTTATAGCTTAAAATATTGTTCTTTAATCAACTAACATTCTATTGAGTTTATTGAGATCGTTATATTATAATGGACAATAAAGAAATATACCTACATTTAGATATTTAATTGGAAATCCAAAATTAAATAAAAATGGATTTAAGAATATAATATATTATAACCAGTGATCGGATATTCAGATGCATATTTACCTAAAGTTTGTTTTTAGCTGTAAAAGTATGGAAGCGGCTTCATAATATAATTTATCTAAAAAAAAAACGGGTATAAAGTATCCCGATATTGTGTAACTTATCGGATGCATATTCATTTAGTGTTAATGTTTGATCCCTGATCCAATTATGTGTATGTAAGGGTACTAAGGGAACAATAGAGTGTGCTGTTTGAAAAAAAAAAACAATTTGAAAAAAAAAGTTTTATTAAATTATATTTGTATCTACCATTTTAACCACTGTCTATCATTATCATTTGGTCACTTAAGTCGGGAGTTTTCGTAAACAAAGTGCATTCCATATTAGCCAACACCTGAACTTTAGGTAAATATGCATCCGAATATCCGATCACTGATTATAACCTAACTAATCAGGCCAGCTGCTCATAAAATATGTAGAAAGAAAAAATCCGAAACCCAATTTATAAAAAGTAAGCATTGTGTCAAAACAACTCAGTGTACATAACAACAATCCTGCGGCCCTGTCAGTTTAAAAACGGCTGACACAAATTTAAATTCGTAATGAACGCACCCACAAATCAGAAATCAACGTCTGCTGTCGTCTACCCTCATCATAATAAAAATTCAAATTACTTGTTCGATAAGACCTTTTTAGAAGTCAGATGACTGCCTTATCACTGGCATTGGTCTCCATCTGAACTTTTGTTGGTCCAAGCTGCAGGAACACTTGATCAAAAGATAAATTATCTGTGAGAAACCTATTGTCGTTTCTTATCATGATCATGTAAAGACCACAATTGTCTTTTTTCGACGGACGTTTGTAATTGATTCTCAGAAAAATGATAAAAGGTTGTTGGCTTGCTGATATTAATATGCAATGATAAGACTAGTAGTAAATTTGTAATTAGTCAGTTTCAGTTACGCTCACATCGCTGCGGCCTAATGATAATCAGTTTACGAGCCCATTCTATATTGACGATACCAGAGAAATTATTGATAATTCCTGTCTGATTGCTGCAGCTACTTGACTTTATAAACTTCCTGTTAATGGCAGTGGCGTCTACTTGTCTCTCATTCATATATTTTCTTTGGAACAGTGTTCGCCAAAGAAAGTGTTTTCTGCTTATGCAAACAATTTTAGTGCGAATATTGTTATTGATAAATTTTAAATTTTTATATGAGAGTGGATTTACTTTCTTTCCATCCTGTCTTTTACATTTAGTTAGCATACCTCTTGTTTAACTGAATATGTCTCTGTTGGTGGTCGATGCTATCGGATTAAATCTTTACTTGATTAATTAGGAGTTATCTGATTACCGCGTGTGATTTTCTTATTATCTTATCTTTCAAGAAGTGACGGTGTGGAAAAAAGGATAAGTGTTTGGACAAGCGTTGCAGTGCGATAACACATTGTTCTTTGAGGTTCTTGTAACCCATTACAAGTTTTAATTCAGAACCAGGGGTATGATGATCGCGTGAGCATACCCCTGGTTCTTTCGAGTGATTCCCATACAAAATCACTCGGTATAGTTGTCGATATCATATATTTAATTATTTCAGAAGCAGAATGCACGAGAATCATACTCCAGGAAAAAAAACTGCCTGGGTTGAAGTTGTGATTTTCCTTACGTTGATTAAATTTGCTACTATAGGGATGATTTTGCATAATATATGTAGAAAAATATTTTGCTGGCATCGTGTTATCATTAAAACATGCCTCAATACCAAAAACAGTTTTCCAAGATACGTTTATTATGCAAATTCTAGTTTTCAGTAAATCATTAACATACGAAATCGCCTTTCTCTAATTTATACCACTGCACCCGTCGCATCAATCTAAACCAAACCCTATTAACTCTCTAATTGCTGTTCCCTTTTCTGCAGTAGGTCTTACCTCTCAACCCTTGCCTTTTAAATTAAAACTGCGATTCCCGTCATCCGAGCCTCCTTTGTCCACTGTCACGACTTCTGTACACGGGCAGTCACGACCACCAACCGCTCCAAAAGCGTCTCTCGATAATATCATTCCTATTCCCTTTCCTACTTGACCCTGCCTCTTTGTGGTATGTGATAAAATACCACTGGCTGCAGTTGCTACTGTTGGAGATATGATCCTTGGTTTGATGATATGTAAGGTACTTACTACTCTGTCTTTAAATAGTTCCAGGCTCAGTCACGAATGAAGATAATTATTCCGCATAGTTCTACAATTCATTGAAGATCTTTTGTTTTTGAAAGCTTCTTAAGCAGTGAAATCACGATCTGTTTTACTGAAGAATTATAAGTAACCTGCATCAAGAGTACTTTCAAAGAACCTATTTAAAAGCCTTTTTTGCGAATGTCACTGTAACACACCATTAACTCTCTACAGAACCAAAATACCAATCGGGTTTTCCTCGGAAATTAATAACGTCCTTTGTAAAAGTAAAGAACAAAGGCGGACCTAATAATGTCGAACAGAAATAGTTAGGGACCAAGCACACTGCCTTGAGGAACCCCGGTCGACAATGACCTTTCTGTCACCATGGCACTTGATGAATTGATACCCTAGCCTTTGTAAGGGCCGATAACGAAAGGGGAGTCCCTGCCCTTTGGAATAGCGATTGATTAGCCGACATTTCAGAGCCGTTTCAGTTGTGGGGCGTCTTCAAGGAAGCCACATAAAACAGTTGGGTGAAATGTTGGAGGGTTGAAGTAAGTAAGTATTTCCTTGTCGAATTGTGCTAATAGTTTCGAAGTTTGGTCGGTGGCTGTGGCAAGAGTCATTAGACACGTACCTATCCATTTAACTTAATTTCTAAGATTATTGGTTCTTTGTGTTATTAAATTCAAATTCTATTGAACTTTTATACATAGTTGGATATCATTTATGTTAAAAAAGTGACAGTAGCAGTTTTTTAACGTTTTCGTTTATAATAGCGCACCTGCCCATGCCGCCTGATCATTCCAAATGCCTTTGTAATTTATTTAAAAATATTCCGAGGCACCCTTTTTAGTAGGCGTTTGGCCATATGTTTAGGGTGCTCCTACCATAATGGTAAATTTCATTTTAAACCTTAAATCCAGGACCAAATAGACACTCTTTCGGGTTGCTTTGTAGTAACACGTAATGAGGTAAAATAACGTGTGAAGTATTGTAATAGTGTCAGAATGTAAGCTCACACCTGCACACAAGTGATCGTTGGTAACAATAGTCTCTACCTTATTTACATATTACCAAATTTCACGCTTTTATTGTCCAAAACATAGCTTAGTTTCAGTTTCTTTTGCTTGACAGTTAAAACTTGGTTATGGATATTTTGATTTATAATGGCCATATTAGTAACGTACCATTTGGGGCAAGGTAGTTGACGCACGGCTTCTATTGTTTCCACAACATGTTCATTCCGGTGAGTATACCTTTGTTTGTTTGCTATGATTGATTAGGTCGAGTTTCAAGGGCAATAACAACAAAAGACAAAAGTTATTACAGAGTCTACGAGTATAATATATCTATTTGGAGTTAGGTACATTACTAGCAAAATGTATCATTCAATATCTGGCTAAACGTGGGAACATATGTGCCTCTGCTAATCGTATAGGAAACAGAGTGACGCTGAGTTCTGCATATTACTTACCCGTGTCTACCTACGTTTAGATTTAGCATTCACTTGCTATAAATAAAATCACTCAATGCACAGTTAAACATAATTTATTTTATATTATTCAAGTATCACAGATCCATTTATTTTAATAGTCATTAACAAAAATATATAGTCTACGCTGGCGTTACAGGTTCATGTACAAACTTGTGAGTAAAAGATCCCTCTACTTTTTCTAACTGCGATACAAATATTTACACTTTCTATTTCTCTATATACAAAGATTGAACGGCTATGGCCATCTACAGTGATTTCACAAAGTTACAGCTACGAGGTTAACAGATTTATACATGTAATTGGTAAATGCAGCTGTTGAAATCTTAACTTGTACAACAATTCTTTTGATGAAATTAAGCGCAGTGCTACATTAAATTTTGATATAGTTACCAAGCAGCACAAATGGCATCAGAGATTTGGCACAGTGATTAAGAATTGTTATTGTAAATAAAAAGCTTATATGAAAATGCACTAAAACAAGCAAAAGTTGAAACTAAGCAATAGATTTGATACTCGTAAAACTTTGAACACACATAACGTACCCTATTCGTACATTTAGAAAAGTAACAAAATAATAACAAACTGCGTTCCCGTGTAATGGATTGGCAGTGATTCTTTTCAAGACAATATATAGGCACTATTATTGCTAATAATAATAATAATAATATCCTTTTCCTCGCTTATCTACAGCAGAGTATAATAATGATCTATACAAAATATACTACCACGACTTTACATTTAGGCCACCAGCCGAAACTATTGGTATACTTCCGCTAACATATAATTTAAACTACGATTTCACCAACAAATTGTTCATAGTATATCTTATTAGGTACGTACATCGATCAGACAACGCCTTAACTTCGTTAGATACAAAAATGTAAACAGTTCATCCTCATCACTCATTACTTCAAAGCATTCATAACCAAGATGGTCTTCCTTGCAACAGATCGGCCGCATCGTGGCGTTCCATTTGCCTCAGAGCTGCAGCAAGCCCCGCAGTGGCTCCCTGACCTCTCTCTCTACATTCCCACAGTTCCAATATAGCCTCGGTAGGCGAGCTCTTTGTGGCGAACCAAGTGGTGTAACGATCAACGCCAAGCCGCGTGGCTAATGCCCGCCAATCGTTGCCGCGCGCATTCGGAGGGTCCAATATGGCGCATAGTTGTCGTTTTATTCGAGCGCTCAGTTTGAATGGCCCCTCGCCTGCACACTCATTAACTCCTGCCTCGGTCACAGTCACATTCCTTTTAGCACTACCATCGCTCCCATCCTCGCTGCGGCACATTCTAGCCTCTAAAAGATTCTCTGTAATATTAAAGCTCCTTTGTGACTCCGCTCTCGGCGAGCGTCCTCTAGGTGACCTACTTCTGACATCCTCCAAGGCTACTCGGAACATTTGTTTGTACGAAGGATTGGTCCTTTGACAAGCGGAAATGCTGAAGTCAATAGAATCACAATCGTTCGTTCTTTCTAACGTAAATTTGCAATGCAGAGCGTTATAGTGAGAGCTCCATACGTGATTGAAGGGGATCTCCTGATAACCAATGCCGGGTTTGGCTTTCCAGCCGGGACTAACGTGTTCCAAATTCAAACACAAATTAGAGCCGCCATCTTGGAACAGTAAGGTTTTTGGTCTATCAAGAAGAACTCCTCCCAATTTCTTCTCCTGTTCTTGACAATAGTACATACCGCACGGAGTGTCTTCAAACACGTAGAGCCTAATAGTGTATTCCGAGCATGACTCTGTCGGCGCCGGCGGTGCGTAGAGGGCTAATTGCAGCGCCTTGACAGCCTTGCCATTGAAACTTTCTCCGACCAACACAAACGTAGACAGCATATCTGTGACAAGGAATATTTTGTCGCTGTCCAGTTGCGTGAACACTGGCGTATTTATCGTCTCTTGTCCAAGACCAACGACTTTCTTCCACTGTGGCTGGCTGTTATCAGACTTGACGTTGTGGTCGATGGCGTAGAGAGAGAGGTTCCAGAATCCATGTTTTAGGCTGGCGCAATGAGGTATTTGAAGGATGACTGACTTGTTAAGCTGGAGCCTTGGGGGCCCGCACTTGACTACTGGACTCAACTGCGTGATACCTGCGGGGCGAAAAATTTATTACACTTTTTGTTGTGGGGAGTATACGCACGCGCGATATCTTTTTTGTGTAATTATAGGCTACGCGTCGAGTAGCCATTGTTAAAAATTGGATATCTATGCAAATTGCGGAGCGTTTATTTACGCTAGGAGGTTTAATTTTAGAAAAATACAAGACTGTTATATTTTCAAAACTCATTATCGACCAATGAGAATATCATGAACACAATTAATTATGCTTTTATTATTATTTTCAAACAGCTGAAGAAGTTTATGGAAAATGTATTTTGAAACATTTTTTCAAACATCATCTTAACTTAATTTTAATAGTGACAAGACAAGCTGTGACTATAAACATATTCACCAAGTTAAAAACTAAAAAACGGACTTCATGATCTTTTACTTAGTCCTATCCGCGTGAAATGCGAATGACGTCTAATAATTCAAAATATTACACAAAATAAACGAAATCTTTCCTTACAGCCAGAATTCATCTACACCACTTAGGCTGGATTTTACGAACGAAAGAGTAACTTTTACTCGAGAGTATCTTCTACTTTTTCATAGACACCAGTGACACCTAGATCAGATCACCTCATTTTGAACTGTCATTCATTTGTCATACAAGTTATGCCCGGGATAGTTATTCTCGTATAATTTTTTGTTGGTGAAAAACAGCCTTAGTCACAGAAAGAAAAAATATGTATCTTTGGATACTTGGATGCCAGTATTTTCTATGTAGAAACCTAAGTACTGGACCGATTCGTGATTTTCAAAAAATGGAACCAACCTTTCATATAAAGTGAATTTTTGAAATCGGTTCACACATAATACCAATTTCGAGGTAACACACATAAAAAAATGATGAAACATAGAAACATAACACAACCGAATTGATATTTTTTTGAAGTCGGTTAAAAAGTGACAAACGAAATAAATCGAAAACTTACCTTTTCCTAATCTCGGTCTAGACCGATCGTCCTTCACCACAGCGACGTACATCTGTTCCCTCCTCCCCCTCCCCAGCCCCCCCTCGGACACCGTCAGGGCTACTCCAGCAGCAGGCAACGCCAGCCTCGCGCCAGACCCCGAGACCGACATGGACTGTGAGGTTGGTGAGTTGGAGACCAGCTCAGCCAGTTGAAGAGTGACGGATTCGTTGGTCGCATCGTACATTGAGCCAGCTAGAGGTAAATAATATTATTTAAGTTAAATCAACCGACAGATAGACAGGCAAGTAGACAGTTCGTATCTCCTAACAAAGTTCGTATTAAATAAAGTTGGAGAATGGAGATAATCTTTCATAACATCAATTTTCAAAGGATTGGGAATTTGGGATAGATGTTAGAAATACCAAATAGATAGTTTTCGATATCAAAACACCTTAGCAGTACAAAGAGGCCTTGTCGCTCTTTGGTATAAAGTAATCATAAAATCAATCAATAAACCTAATGCTAGATTTGACATAATTCCAAAGTTTGTCAAACTTAAAGTTCTTAACAGTGCGTTTGTTTTGACTTGCGCGTATTCGTTTTTTCGGCAAGCGTGTCAATCCAAAGAGATGCAATCCTTCTAATTATGCAATCAACATATCGATAATAAAAATACTTTCTAGCATTGTCCGAGATACTCACAGCTAGTAAAGCAGCTAGACACAGAATGTTCAGATTCACTGTACGGCTTGCTGTCATATTCATCACTCTGTCCCTTACTCGACGCGCAAGGAGTGACCTGATGGTCCACGGGTGAGGCATAGCTGCAAAAGAAAATCTAATGGTCAGCCATTCATTTTTATCACCATGTGAAGCAAGTTTTATATTCCGTCACAAAAACATAACGGGTCACATTATGACGTGTGAAAACAGCTTTATGTTTTGAATTACAAGCTATATCTAATTTGGAGAAGGGAATTTATTATGAAAGTTTAGTCATGGAGTTTATTGCAGGCTATTCAGGTTTCGAAGCTGTATTCGAGTGCATTGTGTTTGAAATTGAAAACGTGAGATCAGGTTGTGAATGAGGCTGTTTATTACCTGTTAGTTAGATGAGGAACGTCGTAATGATGCTCAGCTCTGGTTTCCTGTGGTGGATGCTCGTATCTGGGTGGTCTGTGCTGCATCAGATCAGGTCCAAGAGATAGAGACTGTTTTTCTACTGTGGGATACATTTCTGGTTGGAAATCTGGAAACAAAATTATAAGAAGACCTTTGTTGTAAGAATTTCAAGAAGAACTATAGTAAGTAGTAAAAAAAAAAGTAAAAGTTGTTTATTTCTTACAAACTGTTAAAAACACAAAACAAGACTTCCCAGTAAGTAATAAGAATAGTATATCAGTCCTCTTTATTAGAAATTAACATCTAGATTAGATAACCTTTAGATTAACATCTAGATAATCAATCAAAAGGCTCAGGTGTATACCAATCCCGGAGGCTTCTCAACTAAACTCATAAAAAATAACTGATATTAGTAAATGGGATTAATTGGCTCCTAATAGGATTGCTTTAAATGAAACTGAATTGAACGCTGCTTACCAGTCCTGGTCATGGTGTAAAGAGAATGGTCCCTCGTCTTCCTCTGCAAGAGTTTGTAGACCACTGCCGCCCCAGCCAGGAACACTACAACTGCTACAGCAATTCCGATGTATAAAGGAACGTCACTATGGGCTGCTACTGTGGACAATAACAAGCATAACTTTAGTGTTTATTATTTATTTGTTTAAGAAAATAATATGAAAAAAGATATACAAGGTGTAAATGAATTAACGCAAAATGAGAAACTGCTTTGTTAGGGACGTCATTTTGAGCAACTTTCATTATAAAACCAATTTGATCAGAGCAACTTTATTTTTCACTTCCCAGTACATTTTGGCCTGAGTGGATCTGCTGATTTGTATGGAGAAGTGAAAAAAAAGTTGCTCTGATCAATTCGGTTTCATATTGAAAGTTGCTCAGAATGATGTACCTAACAAAGTGGTTTCTCATTTTGCGTTAATTCATTTACACCTTTTATTACCGCGTTACGTAATATATTATCCTATACCCCCTAACTAAGTAAACAGATGACAAAAAGCTGCGCTCACGTTCATACTATACTCCAATTTGCGTGATAGCCGACTTTTTAGTGATATGGGAATAGCCGATCGCCGCAGGTCAGGGTCATGTATTTAATACTATTATATTGAACGACGCATCGCACGAAAGCATAGTAAATTACAGTCAGTGTATTTTCAAGAATTACCGTAAAGAAAAATAAACTTAACACTAACTTTCTCAGAAAATATGAATTAGATATTCAAAATTTTCAAAACTTCATCGTCGCATTGTCTCAGTGATCACTTCCAGTAACCGTACAATTTCCAAGTAAATGCATTTGATTACTTTCAACAGAATGTTTCCTATACGACCGTTTGTCATCACAATCGCCAACATTCCAAGAACAAGCGACGAAACATTCCAACGTCAGGGAAACAGGTTCATAACTAGCTGCTGACCTAATTTTGCCACTGTTTATTACAACTGTCAGGGGTAACACTTTTCGCCGCAGCATCGTTGAAAACAAAACATTACCATTAAAGCGTTGAGATAATAAAGTTTTTAATTCCTCTTTCATCTGTCACAACGTTTAGCGCAAGGAGACACAAAGTTGCCGCTTCACACAACTCCAATGCAGTTTTTGGAATAAAGCACTTCGTTCGAGGATGCTTGAAAATACATGTAGTAAAAAATACCACAAAATTATGAACCCCACCTGCATGATAAGCTTTAAACGCTTGATTTTACGAGTTTGACTATAAAACGAAACTGGTTAGGGTTTCTGGCAGTGGGCCTTAATATTATTTATGTCATCGCCTCCCCAAGTTTACGATTGGACACGCGGTACGGAGTTAACGTCTGTTTTTGTGTTATTACATTGCCGTGAAAAGATTTTAAATTTGGAGCCGTCTTTTTGTCACTGTGATTTCTAAAGATAGAAAGCAAAACTGTGAGCGCTTTGAGAAATCTTTGGTTTACCAACACAAAATATGTAGTGTTGGATTAAATATAATTTCTTCAAAGAAGGTTTAATAGCCATAAACATGACAAAAATAGCAAATGTTAAATGATAATGGCACAATATTACCTTGAAACAATAACCGCAAAAGATAAACAAAAGTAAAGCAATAAACGCCAGCCACAAACAACTAATTAATAATGCATCAAGCCCATACAAAATGCCGCAGACTCATCGATTACAGAATTATCTCCCAAGCAAATCGGTGTTCGATACATAACGAACCTTTTACAATGAAGCCATTGCATTCGGCATGTCGATAACGATCTCTACGATCAAGTAATTAAAAACGATTCGATAGTGGGGCTCGAATCGAAAAGGGATATATTTGCACCTGGTCGAGAGAAACAGGGGACTGTGAGCGTGATTATTGTTAAAAGAGCGAATAATATAGGGCTTTAAAAAAGTTTGCAGCAAACGATGGCGAGTGAAGATATGAATTGGTTGGAATAATAATGGAGCTACCAAGGTCAATTTAGTAAAAAAATATGTAAAAGTATTGGAATGTTGGCATAATATCAACTATTTTCTGATAACCTAATGATTGAGCAATAGTAGAAAACAATAGAGTAAGTAATAGTGTTAAAGTTGCGTTGAGCACAATCGTTTGATTACAAGCACACGATTTTAGTACTCGTGTGTAACAGGCATTACGTTTGAATTGTTCCAATTAAGATTCAACCTCGATAGGGCGACTCTAGTTACCACGTCTAACCTGCAACTAGGGCATACCGTAGCAAATATCCAAGATCTCAATACCAATAAAAGTCCAAGCACCCATAAATTGAATGTATAAACAATCTCTCAAGGGCGCCAATAGGATACTGGATATTGGTTTAACTCTGTTTAGATTCTCGTAAACGTTATGGCTGCTACTTCATTCGCCACATCCCAGCCCACCGCAAAATATTCGCTAAATTAATATATTTTTTATGCCGACGTAATCCTTATCCGATTAATGTTGAAATTTGTTTTACTGTGTAAACATTCAACTGCAGGACCGTATATCGTACTGCAGTGAGATTGCAGATACTGAGTCCAAATCGAAATTTACTAACCCTTGTCGCTTTGTCCATAACGCAGTGGAGGCCTTGCGAAATTAAACACTCACTTTGGTTATCTCACAGGATTTCAGTCCTTTTGTTTTAGGTCTTAAGGGTTGGAATGACGTGGAGTGTTTCGTAGATGGTTCCAATGCATGTTTCGAGCGCCCGCTGAGTGGAGTCCTCGCGATCACAACAAATCAGTTACTGGGCCCACCTCCAGCCCAATGATTGTAGTTACATCTACATGCATAATATAAAGTAAGGGCTTTATGGCATTCCTAGACTAATATTCGTATTTATAGGCAACGTACGTGAATATATTTCCAATGCCTGGTTGGCTTTAACACTATCTTTATTCAAAAAACGCTGCAACATGTCAAACATTTTAAAACTCTAACTGCTAAGGAAATGGCGCCCAGGACGTGATAATAGAGAAAACAGTGGTGCAGAAGGCGTTAAAACGAAACTAATTAAGTTCTTTCAAGCCAAATGAGAGATCCACACACGATTCGCGTGTTTGAGCTAACAAAAGATGAAAAAGCGCGATAAAATTTCGCCATTTACTCTCTTTGTGCGCGCAATTAGGCTAATGAAGTGGAGGAAGAGAGGAGTGTGAATGAATAGCCCTTGCCTCGGTTTGCTGTGCATTCGGTCGGTAGCTTTCACTTAACTTCATCATGTGGTTTAGTATTTTTTGTATTTTCTGCGCGAAATCAATTTAAGATGATCTGCGGTAATCAAATACATTTTGTCGTTTGTCGTTTCGGTTCCGCAATTTTTTCATAAATCCTTACACATTTTTTTTACCACTACCTAATATTATTTATCCAAAAACTTTTAGATTAAATTAGAAGTACAAACTTAGGAATACAATTGTATAGTGAATGCAGACTGTATCTCCTGGAAGCTAAAACCCGACCAATTGGCCATGCACATAATATCCTCAGACCCCAGAAGGGTAAAGGATCCGAATTACATATGAAGTAAATACATACTATCACGAAGTATCCAGTACGACAAGGATATAACCTGGCAGCCTGCTGTGATGGAGCGCGTAATGTAACGGAGCGCGTAATGAGAGGCGAGCGATTGACAGTTCTGGGTTACCAAGCCCTGAGGAGAAGCAACGTCAGACGCAGATGGAATTGGCGCATAACCCATGTAAGGTTATAACAAAAATAAATACTAGAACAAATATATACTAATGACTCTTATTTACAATGGGTTAGTTAATTGATTAAAAAACATTTATATAGATGCCACTATAATACCCTAAGTCGTGGGAACCTGAAACAGCATTGAAGCATGTAAATACCAAGACCAAGACCTGGGGACTCATTTTGTCTCCACCCGGGAAGTGTGATTATTGTAATGAAATATGGAAATAACCCTATAAAATACGGGTGACAATAACTAATCAGAGTGTTAGAATATTTTCTATTGCGTTTGCAGCAAATGCTACTGCAAAGCTTTGTATATAAATTTAATGAACAACTAAAATTCAAAATACTTCACAGAGAACTAAACTTTATACTCTACCAAACGACAAGGTAAAGGTACGTGTATAAAGCATTCCTCTCCCTGGCATTTTCAGAAGCATTCAGAGCCCTTTCATGTGGGCAATTTGCTGATGGTCCACATTCTATAGCTTCACTTGAATTAGTTGGAAGTGGAGGTAATGGAGGGATAAGAGACGCAGATAAGGGATTTAATTTCCTTAGAGAAGTGGAAATGTACGTTTGGGACTATACATCATGGAGGGAGACAAGGTGAATTTGGGCCTCCGTATTTACGTGGATTCATTTAAAAACGCAAAGTTTTAAACTGTAAAAAGTTATATACTGTAAAAGTAGATTTTGTGCAATTATAAGAATATTGGGTTATTTCCTCGAAATCCGAAACAACAGCTGCATAAGATCTGCTTAGGATAAAAGTGAAAAAAAAAGCTTCATCCTAGCAAAATTGGGATGGGAGTAACCGTTCGTAAAATTATTTTCGCACACAAAGTATTCTGAATGATGAGCTTCGTTTAATATCAATAAACTTCCTTCAAAGTTTAATAAAGAACTATCTATCTTTCAAGTTACTGCATCTTACGTAGCACAAGTTTATTCTGTGCTTGTTGATGTTATATTTGTGTAAACTATTGATAGGCAATCATTACATTTCCTAAACATATATAGGTATAAGTCACGAGTAAAAGACATGTTACAGTAACCAGCACATACAGAAGATCATGAAAATTAAGCCAAGTGCCTTATATTAAATCGAATAATGAGCCAAAGGAAATAAATGCTTGCTATTTGCTTTCCAACTCTACCTTCGCCGTGAACGGAATATAAGAAGGAAGAACGCGCCCAAAGGCTATTTATCAAAATATACGATAAACAGACGCATAGGAAATTGAATCCAAGTCAGCGGGGACCACAAAAATGATTTATTGCTATAATATTACAACAAAATATGGATTGATCCTTCACCATCTGTGATATTGAATCCGGACCACCTAGGGAGGTTGCATTTGAATGAAATCCGATTATTTTAATGACGAAATCTGCCGACATCTTTAATTTATCCCCAGGCTGTAAAGATTATCATGAACATTCGTATACTCAAGTTTATTCAGATTCCGAAATCTATTACTGATTTAATATTCGCAGTCAATATAAAACCACTACCGACCTCAAAAGAAATTTCATTCCGTACAAATCGTATTCATTCGGGTCACGATTTAACAGACCCCTACTTATAACGTATTTAGAACAGGTTGATATGCTCCAGATGGTCACGGCCTGAATTTTATATCTCTCCAACCTTTAAGTCTGGCCAGTGTACCAAGAGCTTCGATGCCACCACAAGCCTCATTGGTTTTCATCTTGGAGTGGTTATTTCTTCCAGGGTTGGGGAGTAAGATAATTTGGTGGGTGTCAAAAAATTTCAGCCGATGGTACGTTATAAAGACGAACATAACATTCCTTGTTGCATTTCATAGTTATGACGGCGTGCGCGGAAAAGGAAGTATATTTTTAGGAATACGGCATCTGGCTGAACACTGTTGGTCTTTTCATAGAAATGCCTTAATTATCGTGTCCCTGGTGGAATGGTTTCATAATGTGTGATACTCCAGACAAGTAACGATGTGAATCATAAAGTTAAAAGCCACTTTTGCGGTTAGGATTTATTTGTGGTGTGGTCTCTGTCATCGCTCGTGTGGTAAATGAGGCCTTTTATTATAGTCGTGAATAATAGTGATTATGAAGATATTTCTGTTAACGAGATGATGAAGACATAAGTGATGAAAAATATGATCTGCTAAAAGCGTGGCGGGTGTTGATAAGTGTGATACGAATGTTATTGGAATTGCGCAGTAGTAAAAACAAAAGAGGACTAAAGAAATACTGTAGATAATAATAAAGGACCAGCAGCATGCGAATTAGGATAAGTATATCAACAAGTGGTTTTCAAATCAAACATTTGAAATATAAACATTCGATACAAATAAATATCCCTTATTAGAGATAAGCTCGCCTTTGTACTTGTTTTATCCATTATTGTCTGTATTTTGTATTTCTGTGCAATAAAATATAAATAAAACGTAAATTCTACAGATAAAGAAACTTGCAGTGACTGTCAAAGCCGCAGCCCCAGTAGTGATGATACTATCCATCAAACGATAAATTATACTTCAGTTTTAAATTGACGCTCTAACGGTGATGGAAAACAGCGTGAGTAAATCTTCTAATATCTACTGTTGGTATGGGGCTCAACTATCCCAGTTTATTTTTTTGTCATGCCAAATAAAGTAAGAAATAACTAGCTAAATGCACAATTAATTACTATGTAACGATGCTTACAGAACGGTGCTTTTGCCACCCCTTATGAAAAAAGTATGGCCGATGTGTTAATAAATAATAATGAATAGCCCATTGATTCTGACAAGTACAGGCCATGTTCTCTTACATGTCAACCTATTTTCAACCTATATCCGCTTCGCTCTCCCCCTTTATCCTTCACCTACCCTGACCCACCTCTGCGCCGATGTAACAATAGAAAATCTAGCCGCACTACTAACATTAGCCGCTCAACTAAAATTAGCGGCTCACCTAACATTAGCCGCTCACCTAACATAAGCCGCTCACCTAACATTAGCCGCTCACTTAACATTAGCCGCTCACCTAACATTAGCCGTAACATGTAAAAAAGTAAACTCAAAACCGAACTCACCGCCATGCACTCCACAATAGTCGCCTTCACAGCTGGCGTGCTGCACATGCGAGCCCGTGCACGGACTGTCGCCTGCGCATACTCGTCGCCGTGTCTGTCTGCAGTCCGTTGCGCAGACCGACCATTCGGACCAGGCGCCCCAGCGGCCAGGCATCGCTGGAAGGGAATGGAACGTTAGTTGTTGACGACAAGCTTACAATTAATTTACCCCTGATAGCTGCGAGGGTTGACTGTCGAAACACCATAACCTGGAAAAATCCAGGGCCCTTACTCCCACCTACAACCAATGCGGATCAGCTCCACCTAATTGAATCCGAGAAAATAATATGACCGTTTAAAAAACAAATCAAAATAGAGGTAAAATAAAGTTCACTATTTAAAAAGGGTTGGAGTAACCGTGCAGGTGGTTCATCTAAAGAGGTATGGTCCTAACTCACTACGTGATTGCATAGCATGCTGTTTAGTCAAATCACCTGGGTTTTCCAGATGATGGTGGTTTGAGAGTCGAATCACAATGAAGGTAGCAAAGGGAATGGATGCTGCGGATGTAGATTTCTTAAGAATGCCAACCGATGAGAATTTTTCGAATGATTTTGCCGGACAATCAGACAATGAAAACAGGCAAATAAATATATTAAAATAAAAGTAAAGAATCTTAATGGCAATAGGGAGTGACTTTTCAATTGGTATTTCAAACATTTTAGATACATTTTATTTTTTTGCTTAATAAACCTTGTCAGGCTTATCTAAATTACATAATTAGAATAATCTTACGCGTAAAAATCACACAGGTACTTTAACGATAGTGAGCCCAAGAGGTGTTACAAAAACAATGTATTATCCAATCCAAAACATATTCCAAGGCTTATAAAAACCGGTTCATACAATTTCCGGTACGTGTTATGGAAATTGAAAAAGTAAACACTCGTGTCGAGAAACATCGCTATAAATCCCCGAACAATTATCGAAAAAGGCGTTCCACAGGGTACTATTCTTGGTCCACAGTTGAACACCAATTACAAAATTGTTAACTCACGAGCATAAGCTCATATTCAACGTTTAATAATACACAGATCCATAACTCACAGCGTGAAGCATCAGCTCTATAAATTGAAATTAAAATACACCGGCAATTTAGTTCCACAAACTGCCCTTACATGCAAGTCTGGTATAAATCACATCTTTTTTACAAAAGGAAATAATAGAGGAGTATTGGTGTGTCGAGTTTGTGTGGGCATTTTGTGTGTTACAGACGACCGGCGGATGCAGTCAGGATTGCTAAGGGCGACACTAATTTTATGGGTTGATTAGGCTTTACAACGCTGAATAGTGTAAGTACCTATAAGATTGTAATTCTTTTTTATAAATATAGATTTGGGAATATGAAGAATCTAGGAATCTTAACATTTTCATGCAAAACAAACTAAGTAATTAAATGTTTTGTTGTTCTATAAAGTAAATGTTGAACTTAATACTTTGTATTTTGTTATCAAAACGCTTAAGCTTATAAATTGTTGAATTAGCTGTCATGTTCTCACAACTACCATCGTGTGGGTGTTACATATGCATACAAAAACAACGCACACATGCAGTCTTTCTTATTAATTAATGCGCACACACATAAATCAGTCGTGGTTCGTTAGAGTAACCGCCGAACAACTACGTTTTAAGGGCTTTCACATTGAGTGAAATGTGTTCGAAAAAAAATTACTTTTTATAACATGAAAGCGATGTAAATAAATTCTACGTAATTGCGTCCCACTGTCGCGTTAGTGGCGGCACTGAATTTTTTAAGAGAATAAATGTACCAAGAGGACACGGAAGTCGTTTAAAAAACTTGTTAAGTAGGTAAATAAAAAAGTGCTTTGGATCATTTCAACAATGTCGCGTCTCATAAAATATTTCTTTGTGAAAGTCCACTCCCTTTGTGCTGTGGTTAATTCATTAACCCACTTCCTTTCATATGCTCAACCTTTTTATCCCATTTTCATCGCTCGATAAGTACCGACAAAAAAGTACTTAAAAAGTCCCTCACACGCTTTTATACAGCCAAAGTGTCGCACGTGGCCAAATCCTTTTAATTCCTGCGTTGATCATAACCACTTGACTACCGTATCTTACGATTCATCTGAAGTCGTCAAAACGCATTGTTTTAAAATCCTCAACTCAATTCTAAGATTTTATTGCGCTACATGAAAGAATTAAGTTTACGGCTACATTAAAATTAAAAGTAAGTTGCGGCACAAGCCACAAACTACGTATTTCACAGCATGCATGGGTACAAAATGTTGATGCTGGTAATACGGGAAAGCGTATTGTCGATCTAAAGAGAACACATATCAGCTGAGCATATCAGTTAAGTGGCACTTAATGATCCTAATAAAAATAGCTGCTTTTATGTAACTTTCTAGATGAAAGTTAATGTTGCTGGTGGAGAAATAAACGTGATAATAATGAGTAAGGACGATAAAGCAGTAATGACAAAAACAAAGCCCAAAAACACACGAAAACCTTTCGACCTGTGTTTTACAACTCTATTAAACAGACCGAGTAAACGCCAACCCGTGGGTCTCTATAATAAAGTAGACCAACCGGGAAGACAATAAAATTCAATCAAGAACAGTTGTTTTAAGTCGTGAACTTAAAGTTATACGTCGTTTAATTGGTAGCACATGGCGGCAACATTTGACGACATAACTTGTACAAACATGTGACTAACCCACTCGGCTTGCTTTGTCTTATCTAGAACGTTTGAACGAATAATTGAACAAATATTTGATCAAATAACTCAAGGGTTAATAGGTACTTAACTTACCAATAAGAAGTTGTTGAGAATTATCGTACGCTTGCAGATCCATGTATCCTTCTTCTCGGTTAGCAGGAAATAGATAATTTGGTTTCATAAGAATTTAGACAAATGGTTCGATTCAAAATATCGAAATTAGTCCTATCAAGGAAGATACACACGCAAAATCATCACTCTCTTTTGGTGCAGTTAGTCAACGTGACACAAAAAATACTGTGTGTGTGTATTATCATTTTTAACCATATCGTTACAAAGCTTCTCTGAGGAAGGGTTGTGGATGATTCTGAGCGTCAAACAAAACGGCTAAACTCAAACTCACCACTCTGACAAGGAATACAGTCTGCCGTCCTCTGAACGGGCTGTCCCTGGCAGGGGGCTCCTCCGTTCAGCGGGTGGGGCTCCGTGCAGGTCCGTGAGCGACGCTGACCGTTGGCGACGCGGCCATTGCAGCGGCATTGCGTCCATTGTCCCCAGGCGCTCCACCCGCCGTTTACTGTGGACAAAAAATAACATAATATAACATTTCCATACAGGCAGATACAGTGCTTCTGGCCCCAGTCTAGGATACGCTGTGTCGTGGGAACTAGAAACAGCGACATCAGAAACATGTAAACCTCCAAGACCTGGTTTGTTTTTTGTCCCCAGCCGCGAACCTGGGACCTCTTCCCTGGGAAGCTCAACCTCGATCGCAACTAAAGGTTAATAATAAGAAAATCTCATGTTTATGTTCAAGACAAGTTTTTGATACAGTCGACATGACTTTTTCATCAGCATCACATCACATTATGATGATTAAACCAATTTTATAAAATAAGATAACTAGTTATTATAATAAAATAAATAGTTGGCTTGCGTGCATAGAGCCTTTAAAGACTACTAAACTTATATCCCCATCATATTCAACTTTCAAGTCATTAACTTCTGTATAACGGGAATGATTGGATGATAAATCAAATATAGTTAATAGATTCGGTATGTTTAATTATAATAGATAAGTCATAAATTCCAATAAACTTTAACTTGAAGTTAACAGAAAATAGTTTTAACGCTTTCAGTAGGCGAAAACTACGAAATGTCTTCGTATTTATTATCTTTTGAAGATTGTATGCATGCGAAATCATCACGCAATATTGCGTGCGCGCCCTATTCAGTGTCTGTAGCAATTCTAGCTGAAATGCCTTAAACGCCTTCGCTATGATCAGATAATTTGGCAAAACGTCAGAACCCATTTCTTTTTTGACAAGCGTATTAATGGTTACAAGGCTACCTTTTATTTTGATGCTGATACCCATCTGCTGATACTTTAGCTCGTATATCGGAAGGAAAGCAATTATGGTCTTTTATTTATTGCGGCCGAGTTACGAAAGTTTTGGGATAGCAACAGGATTTTTAAACTCTTCACAGTATACGGAAAAAGGTATCACCACTAAGTCAAGTAAAATCTTTATTACGAAGCCATGCAGGACATAGTTTTTTGCTTAGTAAATTGTGATAGAGTCAAACACATGATATCATCAAATAATTACAATTCATTAAGAACCTTAGAAATAAAAAATAAATAAAAAATACAATATTTTATGACATCATTACGAAGTAATAATGAGAAAAAAGTAACTCCTAATAACATGTTGATTGAAATCCGAAGCCCTTGGTTTAATACCTGTCCCTTACAAAATTGGGCGTAATAGACTACAACTACACTATTACAACTTCTTAGCCTCGCATATAAATTCGTGTCTCAGTTCACGCCACATGTTCCCCAAATTATACTAAGCTTCGGGGAATGGGGTCGTTTCAAGGTCCTTGGAATTATTATTAGGTGCTTTTTGTTGCTGATCTACATTTTGGGTGTTTGAGGATTAAATGTTGACTTTGAAGTGAGATGTCTCTAATTAGGGTAGTATCGGTTGGTATATGAAAAAGGTGAGACAACAAATGCTTTTGAGGCAGTGTCAGATGATTTCATACTTTTGTATCTGTTTGAACATTTTGATTCTTATTTTGTTGTTCATGAAATGGTACACGATTAATTTCAAGATAATTTTTATTCTACTGAATCAAAAATATTCTAAAATTCATTTGAAGTCCTCTTATAATAAATAAACCGCACATGTCTTAAGTTATCGAATTTTTGAACATTATATGTTTTATTTAAAGATGATGATAATTGTTTAAATATGAAGGATACACGAGAATCCGACCACCCGTGGTTCTCAATTTTGGTATTCTCCACAATAAAAATTGATTGCCCTATTAGACTTTGGGTTTCTTATTAACCTATTAAACTACAGTTAATCTAAATAAAGTGTTTTAATATTCATGGAGATCCAAAAAAGTAACTGCGCATACAAATAAAACTATTGCTGGTGTTGAAATCGCAGGAAATTATTGACGAGCTCGGGATCGTAATGAATGAAATAGTCGCCAAGAACACAATAGTAGTGACACATTGTGACCATTTAAGAAAAGTGCGTGAAGTAATAAAATGTATTGTTGAAGCTCAACTAAATATGGCTACTGCCCACACTGAGACATTTTATGAGGTGATAATGATAATAACACTTTACATGGATGACAAAAACAATTTGCAAGTAAGTGTTACAGAACATACTGGGATGGACATATGGAAAGACTCGTGCACATTATTAACCAATAGCTATAAGCTTCTTATTTTGTAAATAATGCTGCTGTTTTACGACCATATAAATCTTTGTAACTGTGTGAAATAAATGATTAACGCGAAATGAATAATGTTGTTTTGAATTATGAAACGTATGATACAAAGAAGTTATGGGTAGTTAAAGACACAAATAAGTCAACCAATCCTTTAATAACAGATGGTTCAAACAGATTAGACATAAAGAGAAATCGCAACAACATCATTTGAAGCGAAGGACTTGCTAACATCTATTTTAATTCTGACATGACAGCGCAGAAACTTTGTCCCGGCATGTATGTCATTTGTCATCGGACATTACGCTTTGCGGCCGTTAAACATCTTAGGTAGGTTAAGACACTTCTAATATTGAATTATCCTCGGTGGTTCTGTTGAATAAGGCCATTTGTTCTGTTTTAATAATTTTTTGACAGTATCTGATGTTGATATTTGTATTGAATAACAACCAAGTAGTGGTAACAATCTTTAACCAAGTGATAGATACCAGTTCTATGTTAATTGTTGTTCTGAAACAATTTCATTTCATTCCTTTTTATTTGATTAATTGATTGATTTATATCAATATACCTCTTTAACTTAAAGTAAGCGGTTAACCCTGAGTCAAAGATATTATAAACACTACCCTGAAAGGCATGTTTTTTTTTTAAGGTTGTATTTTAACCATATTTCAAGTCCCGGACCAGCATTTCGAGGGTATCTCAAATAAATATTTCTACTGCATAAAAGGAACTTGAATTTCAAAGTGTCGTGCAACTCAGGTTAGACCTCAGACCTTCATAGCAGTTTTTGATTCAAAAAACAATTAGTAAACAATAAGAGTAGCACCTAGCTTTCCTAAAACAGTAGACAACATCAAAACCGAAGACGTTATAATCGGACAAAGTTTCTCAGGTCCTCGCTGATTGCAATCAGTTTCCCCGGCGCCATATTTCCATCGCGGCGTAGTGGCGTGGGCGCAGCGGCTCTAATGACTCTCCCATGAGCCCGCGCATCGTAATAATTGCAATTGGTCTTGTCTCGTTTGATTTCATTTTGTACTATTTTGAGGATTTGCTTAAGTTTGTTTACCTTTGGCTCAGTGTTATTTATCCTGTTTATTTATCTGTTGTCTGATATTTCTGAAGGGTCTAATAACTCAAATAAATAGCAAAAGATATCGCAGACATCTTATGTAATAAATAGATAATTGTTTTGATTCTGAAAGGATCTACCTTCAAGAGAATTTGTCAACTGAATCGATTTATGAACTAGTACATAGTGAAAGTTCTATACTGTTAAATGTTTTAAAAATATAATACCAGAATCAAAGATTCAAGAAAATTCTCTCAATGAAAGACACTAAATGAAATTCTAACCAAACGCAACCTAGCATAACCGGCACGGCGCGTGCCCTTTGATCTTACTGAAGGAAGGAGTAAGTATAGTGTAAGGATAGTTATTATCCGTAAGTGAGTGTAGCGAGCTAGCATGGAATCAGCGCTAAAGAGGTTCGCTCGAAAAGATTGCAGCCTGTCGACTCTATGCTAATAGGATGAGATATTTACAAGAGAATGGCGATTTAAGAGAGTCATTTCAATATGGAAGTTGCGATGACTTGACAAAAAGAGCATCGGCTTTTATCAGAGGAAATGATTACTCTTGAAAATGAAGATGATTTGATTTGGATTTTGTATGAAGTTGATTTTAAGAGCGAATGCGTGAAAGCCGTATGATTTCTAATTCGTAGTTTGCGGTCAAGTAACCTTAGTGAAAGGGACACTACACTTCTTTAAACCATGGAAAACAGTTATACATATTTTTTGTGGAATATAATATAACGGCAACATCGAACATTCTAATAGTGATCAATACAACCTACCGCGGAGGTTATGAATAGTAATCATTATGTAAATTAGCGTAGTATATGAGATATTACACCTAATCGTACATGTATATAAATCGACTTACCATAAACTGTTAGCAAGGCCGGTTCCGTTGCCCTCTTGCCTGCTATATTCTCGGCCATACAGGTATAATTCGCCATGTCCTGTTAACAAAAACGATTACATGTAAATTAAATGTATAATAGCTATGTGCATCTTTCAAGTTTGAAATTTACATAGAGAAATTAGTGTCCGTCTTTTGCATAAACAAGAGTCATATATACGTCCTGTTAGCATCTGGCTTGTAAGAGAAACTTTACAATATAAGTAGTTTCTAAGTTTGTGTAATTTTAGAAGTATCAGATGCAATAAATGAAAGCAGATTCTGAACAAGAAATTTACAACGCACATTAGAATAAAACATTCAATAGATAAAGTTTTATAAGAAATTGCTCTGAATTGGTGATAAAAATAACATCCCTCCCTGCAGTAAAAGATAAGAATATATAAACTCTGATGTAGACTTTTATAAAAGAGAACAAAACGTCTAAAATCACAGTCCACAATGCCACAAGGCCTAAAAATCCTATTTATCTAGAAAGAAAATCGCCCTAAATAATGTAAAGTAAAAAAAAACTGTGAGAACTCAAACAGACTAACGGGATTTCAGGGGACGTCCTCCAAAAAGCGCCAACATAATTCAGTAACACAAACGGAAAAGCTCCAAACAAAATGCAAAGCAGACGCGTATTAGCACAGACGGACAAAGTAAAAGCTTTCGACACAAACGCGGACAAATTTCACGACGACACAACACTTATACTATGTGAGCCATTCGACAAAGGACGGGGACGCTAATACGAAGATGCATGAAAATTCGTAATTAGGTAATTGTACTTCCGAGACCTAATGATGTAATTGAGAAAGAAAAGGAAAAGACCCAACTTTTTATTTTGGGAGATTGGTGATGGCGAATGGAAATGTTTGGAATATTTTATTACATAGCTTTTACATCAAATGAATATTTGCTATTTAAAAACACTAATATCTAATATTTTAAAATACTTATATCTATAAATACCTTTGATCAAGAACGAGTTAACATAAGTCACCTAACAAGATGAAATTGATAGTAATTTATTAGCGAGTTGAATACCAGTCAAACGAATGCAACCCAACCATAATTACCAAACTTAATGATACGTCTAGTACAAGCCTACCCCCAAATTATACACTGCATTCTACGCTACAAAAGTGACACTCTCAGCTAGCAATTAATACATGTCTGGCCGCCCAAGCTAATTAGTAGCAGGCGTGAAGCGGAAACCAGGCATGGTATGAAATATTTGCGATTGTCCCGTTACCGGCAGTATCGAGGATGTGGGTGGGGACGTGACGACACATGCTTCTTTGTTGGAGAAAGTTCGGGGGAGATATATGAGAAATGGAATAAACGGTGAAAACAATGTTGAATGAAAATGAAAATGATTTATTGAGCCAAAGAATATCTTATAACTAATAACATTATTGTTATAGAGAAGGCTTCTTGATTACATTATATTTATTAAGATGACTCGCGAACTAGATAAGAACCTGTATGTCGCGGGCCATGATACTCAGTTATGGTGTGCTTCGAACAGTTGCCTCATTACTAAATAAATAAGTATGTATGTACATATTTAGGTTAGTTGCATATAAGAGTCAGATATGGTAATGTGGGTAAGGGTTATTATAGTTTTCGTTCAAAATGTATTTTCTGTAACATTGAATTTTATTTTCAGTTCAGTATATTATCAGTAGTGTTAGCACCGAAATTAGTATACGTAGATAGGTAATAATATATAGTAATACGCATGTGAATTGTTTAAAGTCTGATACTCAATTTTACCGAACTATAAAAGTAACGGCCTATTCTTTGGATTGTCATGCAAAATGGAAAAATGTATTTATAAACTGTGCCTTTTTCGCCCCGAATAGGAAAATGCATGTTTTATGTTTAAAAAAGTAACCAAAGGAAACTGAAGAGCAACACTGCAGTCAACAAAAGAACGACTACGCCAACGCGACAGCGACACAAGTCGCAATTTATAAACGTCTGTCGGTTGCGACTAATTGGTCGCGCTCGCGTTGCGGCGACCGACGACGACGTAAAGAATTTGCAACGATGCGGCCAGTCGCGCAGTTCCCAATCGATGGGCTGTGAATACCACATGTATTTCAGGATGAGACAACTCGTCATTACACATAATGTATACCGGAGCGATGACGAATAAATACGCATCAAAAACGTTAGCGAATTGAACTCTGTGTGACAAACGAGTTGTTTTAGTGCTTTATACGTATCATCAGCATCACACTAGCGATTTTCGAGCGAGTTGAAAGCGGGGCGTTTCCGCAGCAAGATCGCCGCGAAGACGCCGCGGGTTTGCAGCGAGATCGCCGCGGGTTCACAGCGATTTCACGGCGTGCGATTCGCGTTTTGTACATTCAGTGCCAGAATGGATTCCGACGAGGAATTATTGCTGTTACTTTTGTTACTCCGAAGACAGACACAAAAAAAAACAGATTAAACGACGAATACATATTTGTTTCTCAATCCGTGTAGGAATCATTTCAGACAATTTCGTAATTTTTTACCGACCAATCGACTATTTAGGTGATCAATCTATTATATAGGTGACCATTTTTTAATTGTTTGGTGATCCAAGTTAGGTAACACATTTATTTTATCTTAGGAATAAACAGGAAATTATTGGTGATCAATAAGACAATTATTATGTGATCAAAAAAATCATACCCTTTAAAAACAGGGTTTAATTATTGTTCTGAGGAAACGACTTAACGCGAGTGTACAAAATGGCGTCGACAGCGCTGATCGCCGCCGGGAGCTCGCTGCGAAATCACTGCGAACCCGCTGCGATCGCACTGCGAAACCGCGACAAACTCGCGGTGATTTCGCCGCGCACTCACCTTGCCCTGAACTCGCTCGGAAATCGCTAGTGTGATAAAGCTCTTAGGAAGAGCTGTCATAGCGATTGTGTTTAGTAAATTTATGGTGATCGAAATTGGAGTTAGAGAATGACGCCCTATTGTCACCCTAAGGATAGACTCTGAATGCCACATGTAGATAAGTATTTCAGGATGAGTCAAGTACTCAAGTCATTACGGGTAATGCATACCACATGTGAATAAATGTCATGACACTGATTGCGAAAGAAGGAAGTCGCTTTTAAGAGCTGCCGTTTCACAGTTGGCTGTCACAACAGATGATTAAGCTTGAAATTTAATAGCACTATACCTATAATCCTACTGGATAAATTTAAATCACAGTTACACAACCGTTGGCTACCAGGTGGCTAACTGTACCTGAAAATAATAAAATTGAGAGCTTGGAGAAAATTATGATTATGATCGGCAAAGGAGAGCTTATGTATTTATGTTTTGAGCTAATTTGATTGTTTTAGTCAATGTGGAGGCCTTTCAAACATATACGGACAGCATATTTTAGTTGTAAAGCGCACAAGGGCTTACCGACATGCCTTGATGAATGCTGTAAATAAGTTGTAAATAAACTCGGAAGAATCTGTGATAATATAATTCACGGTTGAGGAACTTTTGTAAATATTGTCCGTGCTACAGGATTGAATCCAACCAGAGCACCAGGGAGTTTGGCAGGGTCTCTCGACCATAAAATCCTTCTGGCGTCCACCTTGTACATAAATTTACATACATACGTAAGGTAGTTTATTCATTTCCAAAGCACAAATGTATTTAGTGCTTTGGAAATGGCCAAATGTAAATATAAAGTAAGCAAATACGGAGCTGAGCTTATCCCGTTTTCCTAGAAACATAACTAAACTGACCTGCAAAGTGGCTCTAGATATGAGCAGATTTCCCTCAGCAGAGACCATCACATTCTGGTCCTGCTGCAGTGGCGCTCCATGCTTCAGCCAGAATATCCTCGGCTGTGGTGCAGCGGCAGGTGGGGCGCAACGAAGAGACACGGCTGAACCAGCCTCAACTGACACCGGGGTTGGAGATAGGGTGAACTGCTTCTTGAGATCTGTAGAGGAAAAAGTTAAGGTTGGAAAAGGTGATGTCTATAATGAAGTTGAAGAGAAGACAAGAGGATTGTTGGGTTGGTTGATTTAGAAGATGTTGTTTAAACGTCATCCATTACCATGAGGCCTCTTACTTCTTGACAGTTTATCATCAAGACGCATCTGTATGAAGACAGCACCGCTACACGAGAAATACTAACTTTGAAGGTATTAATGGAACGTTTATAAACTTAAAACTCAATTTCTTTTATTCTGTAGATATTACAAATACGTAATAGGGTTCCAATCCTTAAAAGGAAAAAAAGAAACCCTTATAGGATCACTTTGTTGTCCGTCTGTCCGTCTGTCTATCTGTCTGTCTGTCCGTGAGTCACAACCTTTTAAACTAAGAACGTATCAAGCTGAAGTTTATATTAATTTATAAGGTCCGTAGCCGCATAAAACTGTGAAAAAATCAACCTTCTACGTCCACGCAATCGAACGACACGACCGTTTATGCTGTAAAATTGTTGTATTTTCATAGTAATCGCAATGGACCCAAAGCCTATATAGGGTTCTTCCCTTAGGCCTACGATCATGAAATTTGGCACAAAGCAAGGTATTATAGCACAAGTAAAATAAAAAATAAAAATAATTTATTCAACAAAAAAAAAGTATAAACAGTAGTTTGACCCTGGTCCCCACACTAGGATACCATGTGTTGTGGGAATCAGTTTCTTCCGTTTAGGGCAAAAGTTATTAAATAGTACACGTTATCAACTATTAACAAAAAAAAAGAAAGAAAAAAAGTAATTACTATGTGTAGTTATAAAATATCTTACATCGATCTCATATTGACATTATATCGACTATTATCCAACTGTGATGTTATACGGTATAGCGTAATTAATTAAACAGTCATCAACCTAAATTACAATCCTATTACCTATATTTATTCCAAAACCCAAGTTCAATACAGCAACCCAACCCAACCTACTCATAAAGCGCCTCATAAGTAAACGAAAAAAACCTGAAAACTGCAAATTTCTGTCTTTCTACAAAAATATTCAATTTAGTTTACATGGATGACATCGTACTTTAGTTTTTTTTAATGTTGTATAACAGAATTACACGGGTAATGCTCTCCAAGTATAACCGGAAATCTTGGTGCACGAGTCCTACTTGCACTTGACCGTTTATTTCTACATTGGACCACTTTATTAAGATCATGTTTGTGTGGATTACTTAATTGTATGATGGTTACAAATACATTAAAATTATTAAATAATTAAATGTCATTGGCATTTAAATAGTAAATGTAGCCCATTATTATCCCCACTGGCGGCCACAGGCCTTCACCCTTTAGGGAGCGTCCATTAATTACGTGAGGGTTATCATCAGATACCCCTGGTGAGATATCATGAGATTTTACGCAACCCCCTCCCCATCGCCCAATCTCACGTGAGACTAAGAAAAATGTGTGTTTCTATCGTAAAAGCGTTGGATTCATTCAGCGTTGGATCAAAACAAAAAAGATGATAAATATTATTATAAAAATATGGTCATATTTCCGTGGAGGAACATGTTTTACTTAATGTAACCCATATTTTTTTCAATTTCAAACCTCTGTTTCTTGCGAAAATAAATAAATACGTGATATTGGCCGAGTCCCCCCCTCTCCCCAGAGTGAGATAAAATGAGATTCGGCTCGAACCCCTCCCCCCCTGAACGCCTCACGTAATTAATGGACGCACCTTTATCCGGACACGAGGCGGTAAAAAAAAATACTATAAGGTTCATTCCATGAAATCCCACGGCTTCTGTTGCTGTCTTTTGATATACCTAAGTGTAAAGTGAGGATAAAAGACACTAAAAACTACTTGTCTTTAAAATTGAAGCTTCCGACCACAATCTTGAGTAAAACCATCGGTAAATTGGTTGATCAATAGCAATTATCTCTGCATGAGAGTGAGCTGGCAGATCTCTAATGACGTAATTGACAAACTTGTTAGAAGTTTATTGAGATTGACGTGAGACTGCTTCTGTTACGCAATATTGATTGATCGACACATCATTGTATTAACAACAATGACAGAATTAGATCCAGAAAAGTGAGGGTGTAATTTTTGAACGAATGAGTTCTTTTTGTAACTAGATGTGACACAACTGTCAGTTGAAAAATACAGGGTGTAGTTAGTCAGTATTTAAAAAGTCCGTAAGTAACATTTTCCTGGACAACTTAGTTTTCCAGTTATTTATCCATAATGTCTTGTGTTATCTAACCGCTATTATGAGTTTTCACTCTGAGTTAAAGACAAACAATAGAATATTTCATGACCTCATATTCATATAAAACATCAAATGAATAAAATAAAATCCATATCTGAAAGAAAGTTTTCGATGAAAATACGTAGAAGCAGTACCGCAAATATACTCAAATCTGAACCAAACTGGACCAAAGCTTTAAAACACCAGTATACCATACCAGGGCTTTTAAGACATAGTTAAACTTATATTGCCACTATATGTTTCTACCACCCGCCTTAGATGTGACAATAAACACCTAAAATAATGACCCTCGACAATTTAAAACAATAATACATTATTTACTGTCGCACATGTAGAAATTAATCCCGATCCTCCAGACCAAAGGAAGGCAGTGAGCGCAGAAAATAAAGTACTTGGAAATACCATGGAGGATACATCCTGTCTAGGGCAGACGTGTGGAAGTAATGAAGCGAGCAACGCTCAGATTTATGGGTTCACTACTACAACTAGCTAATACCGAGTACCAGGACAGCCAACTGGTCGATCGCATTGGTTCGGTGCTCGCAACTTGCGAGTCGCAAGGTACGATTAAACTCGAAAAGCTAAAAATAAGCGGTCATGGAATAGAATGCCTGGATTCTCATGTGATACAAACACTATGAAAAACAAAGTAATTATTTGCTGGTGAAGAATGATAGTAAGAATAATATTTGGGCTAAGTATATCAGGTGTATAATGATGCTACTACGGAACCCTTCATAGGCGAGTCCGACTCGCACTTGGCAACTTTTTAGTATAGGCACTAATAAGACTACAGTCATAAAAACTGTACTCATTCATCTATTAGTAAATCGTTCGGTCGGTCTGGTTGGAAGATGTAGAGACAACCCAACTTGACTATGAAGCACTCCGTAGTTGAAACGTTCATTTTGCACTGAACAGCGACACAAAAACTAGTTGGTACGAACGAAATATTAGTTAGGAGCTTTGTGCAACTCGTTGATTAATTCGTCTAAACTTTCTGAAAAATGTTATGTTGGAATTGGTTTTCCCGTCGTTAATTGGTGTCTGGATTATAGATAGTGGTAAATCTACATACCTCGAGTAATTAATGACTTATGCCAAAGTTGTGATGCTGATCGTGAAACTTTCACCAACATTATTATTTTAGAAGTCGTAACAGATGCGATTGTTTGAAGCTGAGGCGAATGGAGCTTTTCCGTGGCATTTGCCTTATCTTACCTTTCCCGTGATATTTTAAGACATGTTTTGTTTTTAAGGTCCATCATACTTTCCGCATATTTTTATAGATTAATCTCATAATACCCGACAGTTTTGCAGCTCATAGTCTACGTCCCGAACTTACGGTGGAAACACGTTCGAAGGATTATTAACTCGCGCATTTGCTTGTAAAGATTTCACCAATGATTATAGGAACGTGAGGTCAGACATTACATTGATCTTTAGCAATCCTACATCGGTTTCAACAAGCCTATAATTTTATCTCCTTATGGGATTACTCAATAGAAACTTAAAGAGTCTCTTCATTTATTCTGAATCTTTTGCAATTTGAAAATCGGAAGACCTTTGTTTTGTCCCTAATAGAGTGTTATTATTATTTACTTATTATGAGCCTGCAATATCCCACTGCTGGGCAAAGGCCTCTCTCCCCCTCTTCCACTCCATTCGATCCTGAGCGGTCTCCTTCCACTCTTTATCCCATAGACCCAACTCATCACTCCATCTCTTCAATAGAGTGTTAGCAGCACTTAAATCTATAAAACTACATGTAATAGAAAAATATTTTTGCAACAACATCTAACAAGAAGAGTCCAAAAACCCAATGCATTTCCATGCAATATTCAAATCGCCCAAACTTCCAAACGCTTTATCGTTCGATTCTTCAACGGCGGCGAAGTTTGCGATGGTTTTAAATCCAGCAGATGGCCATAAATGATAAGTGTTAGCTAAAACCTGGGGTGGCGGGGTCGCTACGTGTTCTGTCGGGTGGGGCTATAAATTACTGAAAGCGTTTCATTTCCTCAGCGAAAATTTCGCTATAGCGTTCCGCTGAAACCGTGCACGGATTTGTGTAGACTGTAGCGTTTTTGTGAGTGTGTAGGGTTGGTATTTTAGTCTGGAGTCTGGGTGAAAACGATTGATAGTGACGTTACTTAAAAACAATGTGATAAACAATTGATCAATCTTGAGAAACTCTTCGTAGCTGCATCGGAGGGCTAGCCCCCTGTCAGGCAAAATTTTACTATAGAATAACTGACTATAGACATAGGTTGCATACTTCCCTTATTTGAATTTTTTTTTTGGCGCATAATTTCATAATTTATTTATTGCACATAAATTAACAAAATAACACTATGCGAGCTTATCTCTAAAAATATATCTCTTCCAGCAAACCAAGTTTTGATGAGAGAGGTTGATAGCTTAAAAAACAATAAATTTAACTATAAAGGGTTGCTATCAAAGCAAAATTTTGGATTTTAAAAATATACCTCTAATAGCCCGTGTGGGACTACTTAATTTTTGTTCCCTGTAGTTTTATATGATTCTAGCAAATTATTTTAGAAAAACATGTTCTAAGAATTTTGGTAAGACGAATTGTACGTGTGTGCACCCTATCCGTGGCTTTGCTTTGGGATTTATACCCGCATCCCCGAGTGTATCTTATTTATTGATATCTGCGGTTTATGGTGCATAAAGAACCAGTAGCATTGTTTTCTTATGTAGATATCGGCAAAAAATGGCGGTGTGACTTTTCCTTTGTTGAAACTGCTTTTTACTTTCTGAAAGTATATTTAAATATTAATTTTACGAATCAATATTGCCTTTATACATAATAATAGTAGTTTATGAAACTGTTGCATAATACCTAGTTATGTGCAGTTTCATACACTACTTTATCTACTCTCATACTTAAGTGTCTCTCTGACAAAAATCAAAATTAAAACACAACAATATTTTCACATAAATCAGTGCTTAGACACAACAACCAATAAAACGTTGTCACGTCACGTTGACCTTTTGTTGCCGCCAAAACCCAGCATATCACAGCGCATGCGCGGAACATGGGCCACAGCGGCCACAGTATTCAACCTCAGATCAATGAACCTCTTTGTTTAAGTCTTCTTGTCTCTAAGTACTTTATCAAACACTGAGTGGCTGTTTGGTTGTCAACTATAGCTAAAAAATAAACTTTCCAACGATACAGACTCTCAACACCTTGGCTGTAAGGTTTCAAGATCCTTGCCTCTCCCAAAAAAATTAGAACTGTATCGTTATGGAAAAAAAGTTTAATAATATCTTTATTCGGGAAGTAGTGTGATTATATTTTATTTTTTTATTTGATTACTGTATTGCGTTTATAAAGTACGTCATTATGAATTCGATTTCAAGTTTGTAATTTGAACTTTATGACATGAGAGTAGATAAAATAAATAATATTTGTTTTCCCGGCAAAATGCTTCTAAGTAGCAAAGTGCAACTACGTTAGTGATTTATTTAGAACTCTGTCGTCACCTATAAATAAGAGACATAATGTGGTCTAATAAATTAATTCAATGCAAAAAGGCGTGACGCTTAGTTATGTTATGAAAAGATTTCAATAAAATCATTCTTAAATTCAATGGGTTGTTTTAAAACACATGGATGATGTTGTTTCCGGATCCGTGATGGGCGTTTCTTGAGCATTTCATCAAAACTCATAATTTGAAAGTTGAGAGTTTCCGCTGATAATTTTAGACTAACCCACTTCGTGTCTTCGAACGCCCATCGCCGGTTAGAGCGTAGTTTTGTTCCTGAAAAGCTTGAGCTACCGGTTTGAATGTTATGATTTAATTTATTCAACGTTACGAGAGGAAGTTTTTAGCTAGCCATTTTTTAAAGCCTATTAAAATTTACTTTTTGTAGTACAGCAAATTAATTCTAGTTTCTCATTCATAAGCTATTCAAAAAGTGAAACGGTTGACCAAATGACCTGCAAACTCTGTGCCATAAATCTTGTTAGCCAAATTGTTCAGCAATATTTTAGAGTTTTAAATTGTAAAAATACTTCGAAGTAGCATTTCGATGGTCATAAATTTATGGAGATGAATGATTGCGCTAGAAATTTTTATGGTTCAACTGGCTATTAAGCATTTGTCAAACAATCATTCTCTCTCATAATGTTGAAATGTTGAAGCACGATTTCAAAATAACTATTGTTGAAGTTAAGGACAACTATAATTTCCTATCGACTTCACATAATTATTAATATCAAGAGCCAGCACCCTTGGTATAAGTTGAGTGTAAGTAAGACTGTTTTGCGTCATTTAAAAGGGAGGTATAGCTGTTTCAAAATAAGAAAAAAAAAACTAATGTGATGAAACGGCACTTGTCATCCTTAATTAGAAATAGTCACTAATTTAACTTAAGACCATCTTGTTATTCCTCCTTCACGACTAAACCACTTTGAAAGACCACCTGACGCAGCGCTTGTTTTGAAGTCCATAAAACTTAGACTTTCATTGCCACATTCGTAACAAAGCAATATAGAAGCTCACAAGAAGCTGTGCCGCAAGCAGCATAAATCTGCCGAATGGCTGTTCAGACGTTTATTTAATATGCACAGAAGATTTACCTCCGTCGGGCATTGAATTTAATCGAGACTCCATGTAATGGGTTTTACGGCTAATATTAATGGGGGCCATCCGATGAATTTTGAAACTTGAGAGCGGATACGGTCGAGTTATCGGACCGAAGCTCACACCACCGCAGCAAGTATAATTAATATTTGTAATACAAGACTTAACAAACCAGTAGTTTATGCAGGTATGGTTTCTAAATTAAGTTCAAATACAACGACAAAGCAGTGCGATTCACTCCACTCAGCTTGAGGGTATAATAAAATCTCGCGGTGAAACTATGCTAACAGCTTTTTGCTTTTCTAACCCGGTCCAGCCTAATGAGCAAAATGTTATTCTAGCTAATTTATAACAAACACATTAAAATGTTAAAGCGGTTTATGTTTCACAAACACAAAACTTACACGTAGAAACTGAAAAGCGTTAAGTAACAGAACATTTCGAGCGTTCACTTTGATGCAAACTCAACACCGCTTTCGGGTGGGAGCTCATAAATGTCTAAATATACTCAAATAGAGGCACAAGAGAAAACGCTCTCTCGCACCAATTACAAGAGACACGGAGTATATTGCACGCGCCCTAAATAATTCTCCTCTTGACAGTTTTAATTGTTCCCTAAGAGCTTAAAATATAAAAGCACCTACGCCTCTCTACATGGTCTATTAAAGATAATACTCGTACATCCAGGATTGTAAGATGTGTCGCTTTAAAAGATTTACTGTATGCTTTCCCTAGGAAAGTGAGTTTTGAATAGGAAGTTCTATAAATGTCGCAAACGAAATTGATTTATTTGAGTGCCTTATTTTTTAAGTTGACGGTGACACATTTTAAAAACCAAAACAACGAAACAGAAGTCAATGATCAGTCCACAACAGATCCAATATTTTTAATTAGCTTCGTAATTCGGAATTTTAATACGATTGTGTTTAAATAAAGTATGAACGGTTTTATTTACAGGTAGTTTTCTAAACCAGCTAGGTAGATACTTACATGACAACTCCACAATCGCCGGCTGACTCCGAATGTCACCTCTGCTACTCCAAGCATAACAGTTACACGTAAAACGATCCGCACCAAAATATTCGTCCAACTGGTCCCTTGTCACATTGCACTCCGCTTCCACAATTCTCACACCGGTCTGAGGGTCCACAAACTCGAATTGAGTACTAGCCACTGATCGTACACCGTTACATTTAAAGTACACTTGCAAAGCATTAGCCGCACGGCACCTTAAAGTCGCGGGTTTGCTGCGAACCACGAAAGCGTCCTGTGGTTCCAACAGAAACATCGGAAGGTCATCAGTAGAACTTTGAAGCAAATGGTCTCCTGACAGAGAAGGCAATTCATCAGTTTCTTCTCTATTGTCATGGTCATCTTCTTTATGAGGATCGTGGTCGTAGTCCGGTTCTAGATAGTCTTTATGGTGTGGGGGTGGATTTTTTTCTGAGTTGTATGGGTCAAGAGCTTCTGCACCTGCTGGATGGGCATATTCTGGCCGAAGGGGTATAGGTGCTGGCGATGATGGTGTAAGTTCTAGAACCGTCGTGTTTGTACCATCTGAAACAAAGAAGGATAGTATAAGGTTTATATTTCTGCTAATACCGATTATATGATGTCCCAAGTAAAAATTATTACGACAAATTAATCGTTTATGTAAACAATACACAAAAACCGATTGCTACTTAACATAATAATCGTAAATTTAACCAAAATTAGCATAACTCCTAAACCCATTTAACAGCGCACTCTCTACCGTTGGTAACAATTTGATATCAAGCGAGAGTGACATTTTAAATTAACGGCATCTGTCATAATAGGTTGTACCCTCCTCGTGCCATCGATTTCTCCACTCCACACACCTGGCGTAACGCTTCACCCGAGCCTATTTACACGCAAAACATAGATATTTGGATACCATCTTACCCACTTCTAAAAGGATCTCACTCACGTCAACGAACACAGCAGAAATATCTAACAGTGCCAAGGAATATGGTTTGTTTTACCTTGAATAACGTATTCAAATTCCCGGGTTAAAATTTCGCTTAGAGATTGCTATCGACAACGTCGGTGTATGTTACTTCTTCAGTCTTTAGGTGAGTGTTGAACGTTGACTTGACAGTAATACTGCTGCTGTTTGTTTACGGGAATTGTACGAAAATAAACCGCAACTCGCGTGAAGCGAGGATAACTTAATTAGTACCACTTCCGTTCAACTCATTTCTATTTCCGAGATGGCCTGTCGTCCTATTTTCTGAATCCATTTTTCAGTAATAACATTAGTTTCGGCAGCGATTTAGTGACAATTTTGGCGCTCGACAAGCGTTGTTGATATTCCATTTACGATTTTGGGGTCGCGGTGGTGCCAGATATTTTCGGTTTGACCTACATCCAGTTTTATCTGATATGCAAATATTGAACGATGGAATTTGGTATTTCGCGCGAGATTATTTGCATGTATGTATGTTCCTTTTCGCTGCGATACTACACAACTTTTGTCAGAATTCTTTCATTAACTCGACACAAAGCCATAGTCATTAGGCGTCTTGGGAATCACACCGAGTCAACTCATTTCTTTTCTCCGATCCCAAGAGACCTGTCTACATAGCAACGATACACAATTACACAAAACACTGTTACTTAATTACGCCGGTGGATCGATAAAACAGATTCAGCCGACGTGTCACCCGTTCAGGCGACATACTCATTTATTCTGAAGCTCAGTCAATTATAAATTCTGTTAGACGTGGCTTGACGAGGCGTTTGATTAATACGGGTGCCATGGACCTTTCGTGGTCAAGCTGCCATGCTTAGGATTTTGTATTTTTTGTGCCGCTCTGTCATGGTTTTGATACCTATCCAAGAGCACCTGCTTCAAAACCATGAGTCATAGATGTAAATTACTATAGATCGTACAGAGATACAAAGTTACCAAGCTTTTTAAATTTCGAAATCTAACCCTTAGTCACTACTCAGTACTACTCACATTGTAAAATAAGTAACATTTTTATTCTTTGTAAATCATCAAATCATTTGTTATTGTTAGTGTTATTATGAGGTTCGATAAATGGACTTTTTTGTCAATAAATTAAATGGTGGTCGAAGCCGACGGGCGAAAAACGCTTTTGATCGGAGCACCTATAATGTTTACAACCAAGCTGAGAATTTCTTGGTATATGTCCTTCTCGTCGTATTACCATAAATGTCAGTATTCATATATTAGGCTCTACCTTATAGGTAACCGCTTCCTCCTTTCTTTACTCAACACCATGGCACATTATCTGATTTGTTTATCCCGTTTTCAGTTCCTATTGGTACCTTTGGATTGTGAAACGGCTCCATCCAACCTGTCAGTTTTAATTGGGTTTTAGCACTCTCCGATGTGATTAATAACCGGTTCGATGCTCATTATTTCATAATGCGTTAAGTCGCTTCGATTTCTGTTTGATTTTCGTGTTATTGGCTTGTTCGGCTTAAAGTGATTCATTATCAGATTCCTCTATATTTCATTTCATTTCATTTCATTTATTTGCATAAATATGGTTACAATGGTTGGTAGGTTTATTAGTAGTCCAGCACATTTAGCCACATATTGGCACGCAAAGAGTATATTTACAATATTTATTCATGAATGGCAATTACGAACTAACAAAACAATAAAATAAACAGCAGGGTCAATTTAACAAAAACTAAAATAAATACCTGAGTCAATTAACACAATGTCATATAAAATTTAATTTAAATTAATAAGAATAACTAACTACCTAACTGATTTGCATTTTACAAAATATTCGTCTAAAGAATAGAATATAGCAGTATTCTTTGCTTGTAATAGTTACAATATTAGTATTACAAAACCACTGCTTTTGATAAGGAATGTAGAAGCTTAGTTATCGGATTTCAATCACCTTTTATGTTTGTAGTTGTCAGATTCAGCTGAATTCATAATAACGGCTGATTTCGAGAAATACTGACTGGCATAAAGAACACCTGTTACAAAGCTTGACTTAGTTAGTCTGCGTTTAAAAAAGGTATCGGATATCAACATAAACTTATAAGTGTAAATTTATATCCGAGACAGGTGTCGATTCTTTACGCATAATTATAAGGTAATTTAGAAACAAATTCGGCTATTACATCCTGCTTTCCACACATTGAATGAGCAACCAATTTTTCCATTCCATTTTTTTTAAAGTTCCCCTGATATTTTTTGAGTTTTCCTAGAAATACAACAGCCATTACTTTTACATACCACCAAATAATTAAACGATTTTGTAAGTATCAAGGTAGATCGTTTTCAATAAAAAGTGGGTAATGTAGGTACTTAAAACTCAAGTGCCTAAGACCAAAGTGATGAAACCGCAACATCACATTACTGTTATTATGAGATATGCGCAGTCTACTCTAGTGAGTTGCTGTTACGATCATCTTGTTAGTAAACTGTGTCTATTTATCCATGAATGGTTTCAGATATCTGCTTCTCATTGAATTCGGATGATTTTAAAATAATGTTTGTTTTTAGTTTTGATAGTTGATACGAGTGGCGTGAAACGATTTTGTTCCTTGATGTCGAGTCCCGTCACATCGAATAGCCTCTTCTGATACTCGGTTCAGTAGTTTTGTGGAGATTATAATAATTGTATTCACTTTAGCTAATTGGTTCCGTATTTTGTAGAGTAAATTGTTTTCTTCATCACAAATTATCTAAAAGGTGAAAAAAAGTGATACGCTACATAATCATATTAAACTTTATGAGGTATTTAGCTGAACAACAAATTGTGATCACACTGATGAAACACAATGAGACACAAAATAAAACATGTATATTTGTGAAATATCTACGTAAAAGCTGTTTTCATCAATCTTCTCTAACTACAAACGACTGGTTTCATTTAGTACAAGCTGTTGATCGAATGTTGATAGAACGCTAAAACGGACACGCTATTCAATAACTATTAGTAATTTAGTAAGTTCAACAACGACTACAATATCTACTTTCGACTTGTTAACTGACTTTCATAAAATGACCTTTTACTCATAACACATTTTGTATACTTTCATCAATAACATTTAGTAGGTAATGATGTTCGAGCTGGTTAAATTGTCTACAGGTTTTACTGTTTTGTTTGTCTAACATAACTGTTGTGTGTTTGTTGTTAGGCTTTCTATTCAAAAGTTTTTATTTGTATTGAACTAAAACCACGCACATATTGTAAAATCTTCATTTAAATACCGATATTTCAAAACTATAGTATTAAAACAAAGGACTGTACAGAATAGTAATGTTTTAAATAATACATAGGTATTTTACTAAATTTTAAAATTCCTACGAGACGACTCCAAACAAAACATGCAACGCTTCAAAAGATAAATGTAAATGGAGAAATACCTTATCGCCGCGACAAGAAGTGAGATATGTCGTGTCTGATGAATGTTCCGATCCCCGGGACGTTTACTAACGAGGTCTAAAAACAAACTGAAAACTCATCGAATTGGCGTCATCCCGTCGTTTAAAGTTCTGCTGGGTGATTCTCGTTGCTACCAGGTATGGCTCTTAGTAATAAAATAACGGACAACTTTCTGATTGTTTGTAGATAAGTAACGTACATATAAAGCTAAAATTTCTTAAATGACCTCAGACAAAACTGTAGATGTGGTTAAACCGTGTTTTAAATGAAACTAGGAAGACAAACTAAATTCAACGTAAATTTCTAAACAACGTGGCAATGTGGTTGAATTCATAGCCAACAACACTCAAGAGCATCGTCTTGATTGACAACAAGGCTCTATCTGAAACTATAAAATTTATTTTAGCAATTGTAGGTCTAGACGGTATTTTCCCGTTCATATAAAATATAATAAATGTGCAAAAAAGGATTCTTTTTTTTCCATCAAAGTCAATAGATCAAATCATCACCCCCCGTTAACGTCGCTAACGCGAAGCTAGAACGTAAACAAACCAACTGATGAGAGTTGCCCTACACCTACAACCCACAAAGCACCGCGCCGCATCCCGTCGTTTGGACGGACTATTCAAATAATTAAGTCAGATCGACGATGGCCAAAGAAGATATTGATGATCGGAGCTCAATCAACGTCCGTAACGAATTACGAGACGTATGGGATAGCTCTTTAGAATCTATTTGGACTATTCCAGTCTTTATAGCTTGGCCAAATGCAGAGACTGCTACTCAAATAAAGTGCCGCCTATATGTCATACTGGCACTGTCAGTCCCCAAGTAAGGGACAGTGACAGCAAAACTTTGAGTGTCCGTCAAAGCTTGAGTTCGAATTAATTTGTTGTACAGACGGTGTGTTTCCGTAACGGTTCGTGGAAACTGGAAATTAACAGATATTTAGGTTTCATTCAATATTTGCGCTTTGCCGAATGCAGCTGACTCACCTAATATCGATTTTAGAAAAATATTTCAACTAAACCAAAAACTTACCAATTGATTACAACAGAGAAATATAGCTCTTCAGCGAATTGCTATTTATTTAATAAAGGAGACAGATTAAACAATATACAAACATAGCAGCATACCATATTCCTTAGTTAGGATATGTAAGTTTTACAAAGTTTCATCACGATGTTACACTAGAATTAAAATTAATCACTGTTGCTGTAAATATTATGAAAGCTCGACTGCCGAATGATTAACTAAAGTCGTCCGAGTTGTCAACTTCCTGTCGTTAATGTTATTAATTATTTAAATTTTTACATTTCTCCTATAACTACGCCAAAAACCTGGTGGAACCGTTAATCTTCCAAGCTGTTAAGCAGTTACAAATACATTTCAATATGAGTAGGGATTGTAAGTATTTATTTATTTTATTTTGTTGATGACCTGTTTCATTTATACAATAAAAGTAAAATAAACGTTTTTTTTCAATAGTTCTCGTATAATTTTAAAAACAAGGCAGTTTTTATTTTATGAATGACTCATGCATACTTTAATTTGAACATCAGTAAAATGTACCTTACAAGCTTCTTCACTAAGTACTCCAGAATACCCCTTATCTTAGGGTGGGCATTAAACCTATCCTATTTCCGTATAATTAATAGCCCTCACACGTTTTTATCTAAAAAGAAAACATATGGACGCAATCATTCCCTCCACTAAGTGGCGCTCAACCCAAATATGGAGCCGATAAAACTCTCCAGACACCAACATTGATACAATTGCTGCATTAAAACCCCGTCTGTTTTTTGAGTGGTCTGATAACTTAGAAATGTAACGCCGAGCACTCAAGCAATCTAGTGCACCAGAAGATATAAATTGTCCGAAGAGAACATGCGTCACTTCTGATAAATCTGTTCCTTGGATGCAATAAAACATTGAAGCGTGAATCCGCATTTGAAGACGATTCACTACTGCTTGATTCAGTTTACTCGTAAACGCACTTAAGACTGGGGGAGGCATAAAAAGATGCACTCAAACTAGCTGATGTGCGTGTGGGCGTTACGAAGCCATTTCCGAAGTTCACTTCAGACTTTATGAGACGTGTGAGATGTCTTCTTCGTACCCCTAACTTTATGATTGATATTCTTATTGTCTTTCTCAGGATTGACATGCGTTTCTTAGTTTTCATTGCTTACTTCAAAGCCTACTGGCCATTTTATTGCAACAGTAACTACATAATGTACGCGCAGGCCCATTTCCTTTTCTGAAGCTTGCACGAAATGTACTCTTCCAATTACGCATGACGTATTTCTCGTACAAGATTGTAATACTTCAAAACCACCCATCAGTCATTCCATTCTCAGTTCATTTTTAAATGCATGAATGGCGATGGCAAGGTGTATCTGTAAACCTTCATATTGTCCTTTGCCTTCACCGACAAATTCTCACCAGTGTTGCTACAAAAACATAAAGGCCGACCACACCCACAAAAACTTCGTGAATAGCCACCACCGGTGCACTGGAAATGTAACACGACCCGTACAAAGAGTCGTCGAGTGCCAGTCAAGAGGTTCCCAAACAAGATAATCCCTTTGTTAGTCAAGTAATAATGGCGTCTCCTGGGAGTCTTGGTTCGCCATTATTTTTTGCTTCATTCATGCAAGCAGCTGTGAGGTGTGCTCAAGAGGCCGTTTCCTATTTCAGTGCTAATGGAACTTCAATTCCTGCAACCTTCAGTTTATGATTTACGAAAACTTGCTCCAATCTAATGGGATAGTCGTGTTCTGAAGTATGCCACTTAGTTCGTGACGATTTTTTTTGCTCATGCTTGAGCTAACGCTTTTCTTGTATCGCCCTTTCTAATCTTTTGCTTTTTGGTTTTATCGGCTCCGTTGCGTCTCGTCCGTGAATCTATTCGACGACAGTTAAAGTTTTTTTGCTTGAAAACTTGGACTGATTTAAGAATGGGGTGTCGAAATCTCAACACGCCATTCTAAGGCAAGAGAAATTGTATAAAATAGGTAAAAAAATATTGATTGCTGTCGCTTCTATGGCATCGAGATAAATCTTTCACTTATCATAAGTTTCTTACTCGAAAAATGTTTTCTCCTATATTTTTTAAGGCACACAAATGTAATTTAATCTTCATTGTTCGACCAAGAGTATGAATGAAATAGAAATTTTAACTTCTTTTTATGTTTCCGTACCCAAAGGGTAAAAAACGGGACCCTATTAATAAGACTCCGCTGTCCGTCCGTCTGTCTGTCCGTTCGTCTGTCACCAGGCCGTATCTCATGAACCGTGATAGTTAGACAGTTGAATTTTTTACAGATGACGTATTTCTGTTGCCACTATAACAACAATTAATAAAAAACAGGATATGATACATATTTAAGGGGGCTCCCATACAACAGACATGATTTTTTTGCTGTTTTTGTAGATAATGGTACGGAACTCTTCGTGCGCGAGTCCGACTCGCACTTGGCCGGTTTTTTTAAACCTGTGTCACACAGATGTGCCTGAAGCTGATGAATTTTCTAAGATTGATGATTGTGACTCAATAGGCAATATTAAAGTTAGATTCTGTCTTCCTAAATACGCCCGCCCACGTTTACATTGCCATCCGGCCATTATTAATATCCTATCGCTCGGAAACGGGCAAACATACATGGCTTTGTCCCATATCAAATCAAATCTCATCGAATCGAAAAGGACATAAAAAAACAAATGTAATCAGAAATTCTATCCAGGGTTGTTCAACTTACCAAGTCCCCCATCCGCCACAACAGTGGCCACCCACACCAAGGCGACTGCCAGCGCCGCCGCCGCCATTGCTCACGGCCTAGCGCGCATCACCTAAAACAATACCACCACTGTTTGAGTACGTGAAAGCTGACCAATATTTACGGAGCACACGGAGGCACGTACGGTGGAGCTTGGAAATTGGGTTGGAGATAAGATGGTAATCGAGTTTTTTTGGGAGTCTTCTTTGTTTACTGCTGTGCATGTGAATAGGAAGGTATTTGGAGGAGTTTCTTGGATATGACTGAATATGGAACAACTCTGTGCTTCTGCCACTTCGTTTGGGAAAAGAGAGATAGAGTACCAAGGTTTCGTAATCTTGGTGAGTCATATTTCAATTAATCTTTCAAAACGGATAAAATTGACGTTTTGCTTATTTTACAGAAGGAGGTTGCGGGAAGGCAGACCGCTTAAACTTTACTTATCAGCTAGACAGTTACATTTAGTTAGCCTTAGATTGCAAGCACGACATTAAAGTGTCTTACACTACAATGATAATATTTAATCATTGTTTTTCACTGATGCAATTCTCAAAAAATCATAAATGAACTAGCGATCAAAACTGTCGACAATTTTTCGAGAATTCTTATCAATTTTCCATAATTTCTAATTTCAAACTATTTTTATATTAGTTAGTCGTGGAGCCTCAGGAATCGGTATCAGTATTTCAATGGTTCACTCTTAGCACGGTCAACCCAAATACTTATCCCATTACCAAAGAGTCAATGTTTGAACGTTGCATTCGAAGGGCATCGTCGTGTGACCAATTTGGTCCACTTCGACTCCGCTCCGAACAAAAAGCTAATGATCACGAGAGGCGAGAAATAGAGTGAGAACAAAAAGAAATAAACATCGTAATAGTAATGGTAAGAAAGCTAAGTAACTCAAAGGTAGACAGTGAAGTAATCGCGGAATGACGATTGGAGATAAGAAATGTGTTACTCGCTGATGTTGAAATACTCCATTGAGCGTTTAATTTGAGGTTAATTTATTTATTTATTATTGGCAATGGGGCTAAATCCCGTGCACGGCCGAAAGATTATTGGGTCGTTCTTCTTTTAAACCTACAATTTTACATAACATTTTCTCAATTTCGATAAAAAAAAATTAAAGCTTCCTCGTCATTAAATATATATTTTCTGATAGAGGAATTTCTATTCTATTGGAAAAAGTTGTCGGCCGAGAAGTTTACACATTTTTGTAAGATTTTCAGGACCTGAAAGATGAATTCGACAAAAAAAAATACACCTCCGTCACGAAATCTTTTATTTTATTCTATCGAATACTCTTCGTCAAATATCTTGTACTTTTGTGATACATTAATTAACAAAGTAAACTTTTGGAATACATAGTAAAGCGATACATTTGTATTTATAAAATAGGTTTTATTCATGATCCTTTACCATTCTGTCACATTTTCAGATTATATAAAGTATGTTTTTGCTATAAATATTTTTTTTGTATCATTTACAAATAAATATGAATATCACAGACGGCAATATTATCAACTATTATATGTATAAATTTTCCATAGTTGCACTAGTCATATCAAAATATATAAACGACGAAAAAATAAAAACTACCAGGAGACAAAATTGTGACAGAGTGGTAACTTATGTGACAGAGTTGATATTTTAGGGAATATCAGGCTACGTTTTGGAATAAAACAGGTTTAATTATTTAGAATCGCTTATTTTGTTATAAATCTTAATCAGTCTTCAACTTTGTCATATTAAATAACATGAGATCGAACTTAGATATTAATGAAATCACATTTGAAAACCCTTGGAATAAGAGATCTGTATTTTAAGAAATTAAATGACTACTCACTTGTCGCAACAAAATAATAAACCTCGTCTAACTTGACAACAAATTTAAATTATCAAAAACATAAAAAATTAAATAATCATCGCTATCAATAGCTTAGTCTAGCAAGACAATATTTCAATTTAAAGCCACTGATATAGTCTTATTTTTCAAATACTGGCAGGGGCTCTTTGAACTGAAAATATTGTCTCTTTCCCTTTTTAATAACATTTGGAGCCGGTAAGACTTTAATCAAATCATCAAAAGGAACATCCGATACGTCACTCTCCACCAACTTAAACAGTATTCCACTATAATCGACTGTTTTTAGGAACGTTACTAAGACATCGCCTTCTTCATAAACGGTACCTTTTGCTACTCCAGCGTAAGTGATTTTCCTCTCGCTTCGTACTTTAACCATAACGTGTACTCCGTCTTTTATTTTTGTTGGCTGAATGTCCTCTGGCTGCAGTGTTTGGTAAGAAGTACCGCAGACGGCAGTTGGATCAGATGGATCTTTTGTTTTTAAGCGTGGCCAAAGTCTGATCTTCATCAGATGAATCATCTGGGCCATACACCGCATCGTAAAAACTTTTTCGGGGGGATGGTATTGTGTTTGTGATATCAGCAAGCGATATCAAGCAAGCGTTATCTTCCACTTGGATTTCAAGCAGAGGCCGATAAGTTTTAGGAAAGAAAGAACGCTGTACTTCTTTTTATTCTGACTATTACTTTTATCTTTGTTGCTGTTGTTGTCTTTTTTCGTTTTTCTGTGCAATTTCTTCTTATATTTTCGAACTTTCTTCTCCAACTGGTCTATTTTTTCTTGAAACTTAATAACTCTGTATAACTTTGTTCTATCCCTTTTCACTTTCTTTCTTCCCCTTGAACTACGCGTAGATAGTACAGAGGGAGTCGGTGTTGCAGAATAAGGAGTCACTCGTGGAGTTTCTGGTATTGGTGATGGAGCCGGCGTATTTAAAAGAACCTCCTGAAGCATCTTTTTCTTCTCCTTTCTTTTTTATTTCCCTCTTGCCATTTTCGCTTCTTCAATCTATGTTCTCGGACGCTCAAGTCAGCCACAAGCTTCTTACGAGCATGGTACCTTTCTCTATCTTTACGCTTTACTTCGGCTATCTTGTCGGAATCATTTTTTCGTTTCTCCCGACAACGCCGCTGTCTTTCTGCTGGCGTTAATGTCTTCTTTTTCGCCATGATGGTACCTGAAAATATAAAATAAGTAAAGAAGTACTTAAACATACAAGATAGAGAAATATTTTTAACACTTACCGTAGTAATAATTACCATAATGACTAGTATCTATTTCAGTATTTCTCGGATTCAGCAAAAATAGAATATGAATATATCGTTTATTTTACCCCTCCGTCACGTACTTTACCACTCCGTCACAAAAAACTTGTGACAGAGTTGTCATGTGACGGAGGGGTAAAAAATGGTTGCAAAGTCGATAAACATTTATAGGTATCATAAAATATATAATTTACACGTTGGCAATAAAATATTTCTTATTATGTATGAGTAGACAACAAAAAATTACTATAATTATTATATTTTGAATCAATTACTTACGTGACGAAATGGTTGCCTAATAAACACACGCACCTCCTATCACAGCTTTCGGGCGACTGACTCGCTGTCTCTGGATCTCAGAGGGGAAATCGTAGCAAGGGGGAGGGAGGCCTAAATCTCCAATCGTAAGCGACAAAGACGAGCAGCGCAAACGCGTATTTCAAAGAACAACCCCGTGACAGAATTTACGAAATAAAACATCATGTAGTAGGAGACAAGTATTTGTGATTTTTTAAATATTTTATAAGAAGTGAGAAAAATCATTGGTCGCTATTACATGATAGGTAATATACTTAAGAGTTAAAAGATATTTTTACATTTTGTGTCATCATTTAAATTTTTCGTAATATTATGGATTAAACGCAGGCCGAGGTTGCGGGAGACAACTATGATTTGTATGAATTACACTTCTGTCACGCGGTTTTACGACTCTGTAACGTACTTTTTATAATGAAATTATTAATTATTATTTAATTGTGCACAGCCGTTGGGAGTATAGTACAGTGCATGTTGAAGTAGAATTAAGAAGAAAATAATGGTAATTTTCTTGTTATTTTTTTCACTACCATGGTGGAGACACCTTTTTGTAGGTTTAAAAGAAGAAATACACTATTGCCTAACTGACTAAGAGCAAGTCTATTTTGGCTAATTTACTTTTTAACCGACTTCCCAAAGGAGGAGGTTTACAATTCGTCCGGATATTTTTTTTTTTTATGTCTGCACCCCGATAGCGCCTAAACGGATGGACCGATTTAGAAAATTATTTTTTTGTTTGAAAGGGTTTACCTTCCCATTGGTCCCATTGACACCAGGTCAGGATCTGATGATGGGATCCTGGAGAAATCGAGGGAACTCTTCAAATATTATAGGCAGACCTATAGTGATTTTTGTGTTTTTCATAATAACTCGTGCAAATGCACATGGTAAGCATAATATTGTGATGCGGAACTGCTGATGAAGACTACATATGGCCATCAGAACTGCTCAATACTAGGTACAAATACAATGCGTGGCTGACGGGCAGACAACGCATAGCCTAAACCGGTGGACCTAGAGCCATGAAACTTTGTACAGGGGTTCCTTAGTAGCGTGGGGTAGCACTGATATGGGATTTGACAAAATTAATTCCCCAAGGGGGGGGGGGGGGATAAGGGGTTACAGTTTGTATTAAACTCAATCTAATCAAATAGGGTTTGTGGAAGTCGGTTTTTTCCAAAGTTTACTTTTTGTTTCAATTATATTTGTTCAATACACCAAAACTTATGAAACAATTATTGAAAGTATAATATAATAAAAAAAACGGCCAAGTGCGAGTCGGACTCGCGCACGAAGGGTTCCGTACCATTATCTAATAAAAAACCGCAAAAAAAAAAAGTATGGGAGCCCCCCCTAAACATTAATTTAATTATTTATTTTTTAAGTAAATAATATACTTAATATATTGGGAACATTTTAAGCGTCTACCTGCTACCATTATCAATATCGAGCAAAAATGAGCAAAAAAAATCACGTTTGTTGTATGGGAGCCCCCTTAATATTAAATTTCTTTTGATTTTTAGTATTTGTTGTTATAGCGGCAACAGAAATACATCATCTGTGAAAATTTCACCTGTCTAGCTACCACGGTTCATGAGTTACAGCCTGGTGACAGACAGGACGGACGGACGGACGGACAGACGGACAGGGAAGTCTCAGTAATAGGGTCCCGTTTGGCACCCTTCGGGTACGGAACCCTAAAAAACATGGAGACAATATCACCTTTTTACCATTAATCGACGATCGGCAGTTTAAACTCACATTAAAATTTGACGAATCATCAAATTTATGTAATTAGCCGATTTCCACAGCAAAAATTACTGGCAGATTAAACAATTTGAGGATTTTAACGATTCGTCCGATTCTTTCATTCAGGCGGTACCAAGATCGAGTACAAATTGTTGGCCCGCAGCAAATTACAAAGCGAATCGAGATAGCGTAACTGAATACTTATTGAGAACACCGGTAGGAGGAAAAGATAGGGTATCTTGGAGGCTTTCGCGGAGGTAGGATTACTGAAGCGCATGGTCGACTACTGCTGGTTTTAGTGTGGTCTTTTCGGGGTTGCTGAGGCGCAGTTAAGGTCGCGTTTAGTTTTGTGTCGTTTATACTGTTTACGGTTGTTTCTAGGGTTCCGTACCTAAAGGGTAAAACGGGACCCTATTACTAAGACTACGCTGTCCGTCCGTCTATCTGTCCGTCTGTCACCAGGCTGTATCTCATGAACCGTGATAGTTAAGTTGAAATTTTCACAGATGATGTATTTCTGTTGTCGCTATAATAACAAATACTAAAAAAAAGAATAAAATAAATATTTACAGGGGCTCCCATACCACATGATTATTTGCCGTTTTTATAGATAATAGTACGGAACCCTTCGTGCGCGAGTTCTACTCGCACTTGGCCACTTTTTTATTATGTTTCTATGTATTATTTCAGTTTGCTACCTATTGAATTTTTCCTGTCCTGTTTTCAACTGCAACGGCTTATTTTGCTAAATGCATTTAATGGCAATACAGCATTCTCCGTAAATCTGCATTTAATTGTTATAAGAGCATGATAGTTGTTTTTGATACCTGTTAAGTCAATAGACACGATTAAATTATGCAAATTCAAATCTAGTATTACCAGTAATCTCCTAGCGTTATTTTCTGTGGAAAGCAAATTTCATTGTGTCCTTTTCATATTTTACGAGGATTCCAGGTACTGATTCACTTTGGCTTACAATTTCCTGTGCATCCATATTTACCACATTGTTTTACGACCGCTCACTTTGTTTTACTTCTGATAAGCGAGCTTCCGTCCTACCGTTATCGAGTTGCGCTACGTAAACAATGTCTGTGAGAGCTTTCGCGTGTTCTACGATTACTGTTGTTGCTTTGGGTATCTCGTTACTCGTTGTTACGGTTTCAGTTGCTACTGTTGATTTGGGTATATTGTGACGTAACAAAAAATAAATACGAGTTTTCCTCTCCCTCATTGATCCCCGGTGAGTAGTACACTGTAGGTGTAAGTATGCTATTTTGAAATGAATAAATCGATTATATAAAACGGCCACTAAAATCGAACTTTTCTAAGTGAGAAGGAGTTATATTAGTTAATAGAAGTGTACAATTTTTGAAATATACATGATAAACTGCTGAAAATTCGTAATTATACTGGTATAGAAATATTAGTTTTTTCTAAAGTATAAGATCATTTTGACTATACCTACATATAATTAATATATACTATCAGCTATGACTCATTTCAGCTAAGCAACAAGACTATGATTAATCACTTTGTGCGACCATTTTGATACCCATGTGGTAATCCAAAAAAAGACTATCGTTGCTTCATGGTTTTTGCTAGTGACACTATTTTTCAATTAGATCGATAAGATCAGCTTTTTACAAACGGATTAATGCAACCCATTGTGCTTTTAAAAGCTCCAGGTGGTGATTTTTTACTGTACGATTTGTTTTTTGTAAAGCTTTTGCCTGCTTCGTACTTATGAAGGTATGTTACAATGATTGATCACTGTTATCTCAATGTTAGTTGCCACACATACTCATACCTATCAAGCAAGACAATTGATACATAATCCAAAGGGCGTAACATATTAATATTCTCCGAAAAGTTTTTTATTGCTTCCAAAATAATTAATACCCACCTTCGTTAGCTTGAAAAGGCTATTGTATGTTGGATTCGTGACTTCTTCGAATTGCTTCTAAATGAATTCATTTTCGATTCCAATACACAACTTTTGCAAGAACTCCATGTTTCTATATTGTTCGTTCTGAGAAGAAGGCCCAAGGTTTATTTTAATTGGTTACCTACTTAAAAGGTCAGCGTTGTCATGATCTACTATTAATCAAGTTAGAAGCTTTTATTTCTTTTCACTTTAAACATTTTAATTAGTTCGTAGTTTATTAATGGTTTCCTGTTGCTTGATGTACCAGAGCTATTAGTTATTGTTAATATTTACATTGCATTATTCTAAACATGTTAGGTGCGTCCTTTCTAATCGACTCTCCATTCCCTTACCTTTAATTTAGATAAATACACTTGCTTCCACGTTATCAGCAATACTTGACCTAAACAGCTTTAAATAAAGAACTCTATCTAAGCAATAAAAGGTCATACTTTTAAGTTGTACGACAATTTTTGTAACCATGATCCATGATAACCATCTAAAATATTATCCCAATTACAGTACTGACTCTACTGGAACATCTTTTCTAAGACGCCTATCTTCACCACGCACACAGGCGGAAAATCGATAAAAGTTGGCATAAACCTAATGTTAAATATATTATTTGATGTTAAGTGTTGTATTATATAATTTTAATGAAAACTTAATTACTCAAATTGAAAAATTCATAAATAAAACTATTTATTTCTTTATAGTATGTTTATATTATGAAAAAATTTCGTCAATCATACTTAAATCTAATGCAGAGAAAGATAACATCTTTTTTGGCATTAATTTTCTAAGTCCGGTTATGTATGGGTCTGAAGATACCATTAGTCTATGGTACGTATCTTCCATAGCCATTTTCCTCGAGAATTTTCTTGAGAATTGTTCTCTATATTGTCGTATATCTTTATTACGACTTTCTTGTGCATCTTCGCTTAGAAGTCCTATAGCAATACCCATTTTTTCTACGATTTCATGACCATGGATCAAAATTTTGTGTAGAGTAGTAGGCATGTTAAACCATGGGTAGTTAAACACAAAAGCCGATGCAGTTCGGAAGCAAAATTGCCTGAATTTTTCTGTGCGAATTGTATAGCCACACGATAAAAGTTTCAATATTGTGTGCAATCGTTTTATGATATTTAAATTGACACCCGTGATTTGAGACACCTCTTCGGCATGCTGGAATATTAAACGAGCCGTATTTCCGTCTGTTGACGTCCCTCCTCCTTGTCTCGGTTTGTCAACATGTAGCCCAAGTATCTCGTGGAATTGGTTCTGAATTCGTAGTTTTTCAGCAGCTACGATTTTTTTATCTTCGTCACCTCTTGCTTGCCATTTAGAAAGTTTTAATTTGTATGCCAGATGAATAATGCATTCAGCGCATCTAATCCAGGCATGGAGTGAGGAAATGCCGTATTCCAAATTATCAGTTTTTACTGCTTTTTCTGAACAAATTTTCAATTTATTAAATTCTTTAGATGTTGCACCACAGAGATAGCAACGCATCGCTGAGCTCGTGTTGGTTAGTGCATTTATCATTTTTCCGTCAACCATTGTCAACTTTAATTCGTGTTTTATACACCATTCCTCATTTTTTGTCGGCAAAAGATCTGCTATTTGCTCTTGTATATTCGCAGCTTCTTGTCGCGATAGCTCTGAGGTTTCATGAGACATCTGAAGTCTCAAAGGTCGGCAGTATCGTGGAGACGAAGGCCGGGGATTTTGCCAGACAAGAACATTATTTGTCGTTACCAAACGTATCGGTACTATCGAGGTAACTATCATGTTCTCATCCGAAGATTGTACATCTTGAAATTTTTGTTTGTATTGAGAATGTGACCCTGACCCGTCACATCCCCACTTTGAAATAAGGCACAAGTTTTGTTTTTGATTGTGGCTTAAATTTGAAATAACTACTTTTAGAGAAAGCAGCAGTCTATCTGCAGTAATATCTAAAAGATGTTGAAGAGGTACTTCGGCTTTTGTTTCGGTACACAATATACCTTCAGGATAACATTTCTTTTTTGCTTCGGTTACTCTTTCATAAGGAGGGTAAATATTACAATTCAACTCCAAAGCAGACGTGCGCAGTATGTTGTACTGGTGTTTAGTCAGGTGGCCCTCGATAACCAAAGATAAAGCTTTGTCTGGGGTGTAGCTTGCGTGTGTTTCAGACATTGTTTTTGGTATATCCATGGAAATATCTTTTATTAATTTTGACTTATTTACTTCTCCAATCTCTCGGTATTTCATTTGAGTAGCAAAAGCTAACTCTGCAGGTGCCAAATTCTTTCGAACATCTTCGGTCTTTTTCCGTTTCGTACGTTCAGCGCAATCGTCAAAGTCTTTAGCAGGACGACCTCCAGATCCACTGCTTCTTTTTTGTTGTTTGTTTGGCACAAAAAATGACACATAAGAATCAAACCAATCCTTATTTGCGTTTTTACAGCGCTCAAAGTTGTAATGTGATTTTTGGAGCTTTTGTTTGTACGTGTAAATAATCTTGCTTAAAATACTTTTTATGTCACTTGACAGATCGACCATTCTCAGAGCATTTTGAACCTTGTCACACAAGAACTTGATTTTTTCAGCATCATTTAATAAGCTACACTCTCGGTAAAAGTTTACAAGAGTCAATCTGCTGATACAAATTTCTTCATTGCTGGACCCTAAAAATAAGAAAAAACCACATTAGATACTCCTATTTTATATTTTGGATAAATAATAGTCTCACCAAAATTTATTGTAAGTCAGATAACTAGTTTACTATGTATATCTAAATTTATAACCTAAATATCCATGGAATGATGATGAATTATCCATTTGACACCATCTGTTTTTTTTTACATAAGTGAACATTTTGTTAAAGCGTCGGATTTGGTCGGGTCTTGTAGTAACTTAAATGGGTAAAGCAATGAAAAACGCGTCTAATAAACTTTATTTTAAGGCGTGATATGGCAGGAAATTGAACATTTACTCTATGAGAAGTACTGTTATTTCCAAAAAACTAAGTGTTTCCGTAAAAAAATCCCCACAAATGCGACGTCTAATTTAGAAATCTGTTATGATATAAAAAATAGAATCCATTACCTCCTGGAACAGCATCCATCGTTGAAACTCGAAGAATGTCGACAAAAGTCACAATTGCACTTACGTGAACTATTGCTTATTTACAACAAAACACATCCGCCGCTTATCAAGTCAAACTTTGGACTAAGATGGCTTTCGTCTGGCGGCTCGTAACCGGTCAGCGCAAGCGCAGATAGCTGGCCTAGTCTATTGTGAAGTGAACTATAACAATTAGAACCGGATTTGTGACATTTTTGCTTTTTGAGTTTATGCCAACTTTTATCGATTTTCCGCCTGTGTGGTGACAAGGCACGGTAATGGTAAATGGCATTAGCCTATTTTTGAGCCGCACATAATGGCAGGTTTTTATCTGATTCCTCTTAACTACACCCATCGCTCGCTTTACCATCCACACCGCCGAGTTCCATTGCGTAGATCGTAAAAAGAAATCATAAACAAAATAATAGCCGTACCTATATATCTTGGTGCGTGCTCTCGCTTTGAAAAGAAGCGAAGATGCTGATAGCTTCGTGACCAAGTCAGATATCATTGACAGATGGAAACAGCAATAAATCTTCGTGTATCAGTGCAGGGTAATGTATCTAGAGTTGTATTTTTAGAAGTTGGTATGCAAGGAAGAGGAACACCCATTGCGTGATATTGATAAGAATCGGCCGCTTTGAAACCATATCGATTTCTATAGTAAACTTTTTGAGTTATTCGTTGACTGTTGAAATGTTGAATTACAATATTCATTGATTGACTTGTTTTGAGTATAGTAAAAGTAAACCTGAATGTAACTTACAAAATAAATAATAACTATAATCCAACACTGATAGCACACAAAACATAAACAGAAACCAGTAGGTATCAATTACAACACAATCACTAACTATTATTTTTCTAAATAACACATTAATAACGAATTCTGTGAAAGACAAAATCCACCAGTTAAGTCACACCATCAACAAGAATAAACACAAAAACTAATATTTACTTCAAAAGTAAAAATTCTTCACGTGGTCCTGCGATTTCGTTTCGTACCTACTAACGCAACGAAGTTTAGGGCTTTACATCGACCCAAAGCTCGCGCGCGACCGTTGCCGACTGGCGGCAGCGACCGTTTCACTGGGGAGGGGGGCAAAGGGACCGGGGAGGAGGGGGGAAGACACCCGCGGCGGCGGCGCGGAGGGAACCACTCCACTAAAGGAGATAACTTTTGATCTCTTCGGAGCCATCGAGGATCTTAATGATGCAGCCACATCTGGCGAAGCACCAGAAAAAGTGCACGTCACAGCTCTAAGTGTTAATGCATGTCAAGGGCTTAGCCGAAATGAAGTGACATAAAATTGAGAGCACATTTTGACTGGGGGTGACATCTCTAAAAATAACCTGTACGCAGCAGTAAATTTTGGAACAAACAGGCGGATTGATTGGTTGTAAAACGAGGACCTTTTTCAGTGTTACTAAAGAATCGTTTTAACGTTTCGACTCAGTAGAAATTTTTCTAACTGTGTTGGATGTTAGATTACAATCTTGTCCCGGACAGACGTCGGCGTTCGAAATTGGAAGATATACGAGACTGTCTCGCGGCAGTCAAGGCGAGTCGGAATATTGCGTTTTATATTCTTCCATATTATTTTCGAATCATCCCCGAGATCTTGGGACAGACAATATTGCGCAAGACGGTTTTTGTGTCCCGTCCCGCATATGTCTGGGTTCGTACAAAGGCGCAAGGAGCGAGCAGGTACACAAAAGCCGGCCCCAACCTCGCGTCGAGTTACAACGGACTCCTCATAGATTAATGACGGGAACATTGTGGAGTTAAGAACCCAAAAATTTACAACTGCATTGTGTTCTGCCCGACACAAAGGGCACAAAAGATCGGATCAGCTTCTGTTATTACCTTATCGTTTATCTGAGCTCCATCCATGTGATTTCTCTCACTTTTCGAGCAATAAGACTCACATTATCAATGGGGATTTCTTTTACCCTGCTGATCTCTGGCGTACAGATGTTTGGAAGGCGTACAGTTACTTTGTATCTTACAATTATTTTACCTACCTATTGTATCTCGAGAACTCAATTTTGGTTTTTCAAGATTTCAAAAGTTTTTTTTTTGGGACATGATTGAATTAGTAATAATAAGGCAAAAGAAATTAAATCTGTTAAAAAAGTTACTCTTAAAAGTAAAAAAATATACCAAAACCAGAGCTCTTTGAAATAAAAGACGAGACTCCGGTCGCCAGTCACGACATGTAATGAGTAATGGGCGTAGATCTATCATTATTCACCGCTCTGCCCCCGAGTTTACTGTTCTACACCAACTTTTATACAGTAAAAATAAGCCAGTATGAACCTTACTACTTCGCTTTATGGAACTTTGAGTATAAGATAGAAAGAACCTGGTGAACAGCCATCATCTGTCGTCGCGACATCACTCTATCGCGTCTATTCCACTAATGGCTCTATGGAAGACGTGCACTCCACTTGACTGAACGTGAGCATCACTTTTTGATGAGACATCATGTGATGTGTGAAAGATATCTTTGAATTTCTAGGGTGTCATGGTTCTAAAGACAAAGAGATAAGACTTAGGGAGAAATATTTTGTTTTGTGCATCCTTTTAATCACACTGCGTCCGTCAAACAAGGAGAAAGGCACGGGTAGGAGAAAGGTAGCTGCATAGTTCAAGTTATTTTTTAAGCTGGTAGAATACAGTGACATGATATTTTTTTGTTCATTCTGGGGTGTCATTTTCGAATACGGCCTCGACTGAAATGCTACCGCATTTTAAATTTTACAACCAACCCGCCCACAACTGCTCACCATATGCGTCCATCCACGCGATTAAAATCTTCAACTTGCGGTATTCGAATATTTATCTTTTTCCATACCAAGTTATGCTTTTCATCATGATTTCAGATAAGCAAATAAGGCTCACAAATTACCTCATTTATATTTTCCTTTCTCTATATTAGATTAAAATTTTCTTTATTTGCGCTTTGAATTTTATGTCTCGCCTTTCCCCTGTTTGCTAATTAAGCTATACAAATGACTTGGCAGGACCCTAACCACGATACTGATTGCCTCTGACCGCTTACTGTGCTAAGGAATTGTTATTCAGCGAGCGTGCAGGCTTGCTCATCCGTCCGTCTTGCATTGTCAATGCATTCCCTTCCATTCTTATTGAGAATTTTCTATTTCTCCATGGTCACGTTTAACTGCATTTGCTCCAACAATTGGTAGCTCAGAGACGTATTTCACAAAGTAAGGTTACGTCATCCACTATTTTAAGAAACCATTCTATCAATGAAAGTTCAGAAGTAACTTTGTTAACATCGATACTGACGTGTACTTCAAAAGGTTATAACCTAAATGATAAGCTGAGTCTACAATGACTCATGTTTCTTTTGTATTTGGAGTACGAACATTGTTCATACAATATTCACGAAGAAACTATTTGTGGATCACATTAACCGTTCAAGTCAAACCACAGTAAACCATTTAATAAATACCATTGTTTTACCCAGTAATAGTGACACGGAACACGGAAATGCATTGCGTACTCTTACAGAAAATAGAAATTCGCGCTGTAAAGAGAACGTGACTTATTTAGCAATAAATCCAGAAAGCTAATACAAAAACGACCGGTTGTCCTAGACGGCAGAAACAACATAGCAAGTTTGAAATTATATCGCGAGCGCCAATGTTGACTCCCGCGTCACCCGGGGCAAGTCCATCGCTCATCGACCAACACAAACAACCAAAGAGAAAATTAATCCCAGTTTACATCCACCGCCACCACTCTTCTATGATTTTCAATCGTCTACCTTGTTTATTTCATTGTTCACTTACAATTTTTGGTACACTCTACTCTCTTGTCAAAGGGCAAAGCGATATTCTACGTGACTGTAAACATCCTACTTTGAAAGATCCCATTAACTGATCAGCTTTTTGTTGCACCTATTGCTTCACCTACTTCTCCAATTGTAAAACGGAATCACTTTAGTAGCTTTCCATTTAAAATCACGTTTCAGCTCTAAAGAAAGGAGAAAACTCTCTTACATAGAAATGAAATCTAAATAAGACCGTTAGCTGCTTGCGTATTATTTTTGTACAAACAAATAGAGTCTGAATCCCAACTAAATAAGAGGTTTCCCTTCGGGATGGGAGGAAGGAAATAAAAATGGCACGATACCCAGAGCCTGCGGTTTTATTGTACCTAATAAAACCTCCTGAGCTTCGATACTGTACCGGTTTCCTTGAATTATAAAACGCGATACGGTGAAGATAGACTCAGTTGCCTTGTGCGCTACCGTCAGTTATCTGACTAAGTAACGTCTAGAGCTTCGTTCAATTTGCATTAAATTAGCTGTGCCTCTCTGTCAACATTTCTTCACTTTATCCGTTTCTTTATCTGCAGTTTCATTAGCCTTAATTATAACATCGGAATGTATGACGAAGTACTGTCGAATTAAGCATTCATACAGTAGAGTCCTGTCGGGAGCTGTGTGAATTATAAACTCGATGTATATCCTCAGGCAAGAGTACAAGGCATCGTGTGCTACCGGTGAGGTCGTCTCACGACGCCATTTGTCTAGTGCCTGGGGCCGCGCTTCGTGCAATTTGCATCCCTAAACCACGCCTCTCGACTTCCACACTATTATTCTTGCCATTGTTCCCTTCGCTTATCTTTGCGTTGATAGTAATCGTTACAATCTACTTTGAGATTTGTTAACTCCTCGCCTTTACATCTCATATTCAGTTCAGACAATCTCATTTTTGCTGCATCTTTCATACAGTACTCGGGTTGCTGTTTCAATATTCATCTGATATACGCCACTTCGCTATTTTTAGAAACTGCGCTCCTCGTAACGGCCACTCTTACTCTGGGTATTGGTTTTTGTGAACTTGTTTCTAGCAATAGCCGTTTCCAAGCAAATGTTAGGCTTTAAAATTTTATTCGAAAAACAAACGCTATCAGGACTCAAGATAATTTCCTTTCATACTCAGTTTAATGGCAGTTCTTACGACGCTATGCGATTTCAATTGGATATCCATCGCGCTTTTTAATGCTAATGACTATTTAAAAGTGGTTCACACCTATTACCATAAGATATGATTGCATTCAAGTTTGCAGAGCAATCAACTCGTAATTAAATACCTTCGTTTGTAGATGTGCTTCTGAGTTCATGCCTGTTCACGTTGAGCTACATCATATGTCTACAATATTCGTCCCTATGTCTTATGAAATAGCGAAGGAATAAAAAGGTGTAGCTTAGCTGTATGGCAGTGTAGAATCGGTACATATAATTTCCATGTTGGACTCGCGAAACTATCGCTAGACAGTCCGCAAACTATACCCTCGACTCTAGAGCGAGAGTCCTCTCCAGTGCAGCTATTTATTTTAATTTGATTAATGGGGTTGGCTCACATCTATAAAGGTGTATAATAAACGTAAATATGTCAAAGGGAGTAGTTTTGGTGTTGTCTTTGCACATTTCAGTACGTAATTTGTCATCTCATCTACTATTTCTATCTGCTAATGTTGGATTTTATTTCACGATTTTATTATTTGGTTTTCATTGAGAAAAGAATTATGTAAGCCACTCATTAGCACATTAATACTGCAATATTCAAAATTACAATATAATTACTATACAAAGCAAACTTTTTCACTTTTACTTTTTCCCGTACGGGGTGGCAGAGGCCGCATACCGCATCTCTGGAGATACGATACGACTCGTATTTCGTACCGCGGTATCATTTAAATTCAGAATAATTTTAATGGCTGTCTCAATATGTACACCTCCGCTGTGTCTGGAGCTCTCAGCAATTTTATGTGCCACTCGATTGCATTGCACTGCATCGTCGACGTCTCAAGTTTTATTATGACTGCTAGTGGTAATAAAATACGTCTTAAATATAATCGAGATTGGATTTGTGTCGTGATTTTTATCTTTAATTCCTACGGCAAACTCAACCTCGTCAATATGGTATGGATTCAGTTGCATTGCATGTCATAATGTATACTTGCATATTTACGGAATTATGTAATCGCCTGTGTTATTTTTAGTTGAGTTGACTATAACTAGTGGCTCTGTGAGCTGTAGACCTCGCGAGTATGTCGGTGGGAAATCTGAACTGCTAACACACAACTCACAAAATTTCACGAGAATCGGTTGGGAAATGCGCCCTGTAGAGGTTCAGTTCAGTTCAGTTCAAAATTTTTATTGACCATAAAATCATACATATTACTTAGTCAACGTCAATATAATATTAATATTTTTGTATACTACCGCCCGTTCGGAAGTTGTGGGCTTAGGGATGGAGCAAAGAAGGGCAAGAAACCTCCCCCGTACCTCTTTTTAAAATATCAGAGCCTTAAAAATACAATGTTATGTATTTCTACTTAAGTCTAAGGAAATACACCGAGGAGAGACGTACTGACTCAGTCCATCGCCCCTCTTTGGATTTCTGTGCGCTGAGATGGTAAAGACCATGCAGTTTTGTCATCTAAATATTCTTTTACACTGTAATAAGACTTCTTCAATAGGCCGTTTTTGACATAGTTTTTGAACCTCTTTTCTGGTAGGTCCGTTGCTTCATTAGGTATTTTATTATAAAAACTAACACATACTCCCATAAAAGAGTGAGCAACCTTACTGAGTCTGAACGCGGGCATAGCAATCTTATTTCTATTTCTAGTGCTAATACTATGATTATGACCTAAAGTCTTAAATAAACCTATGTTTTTTCTGGTATACATGATATTTTCATAAATGTATTGACAGGTAACAGTAAGTATATTGATATTTTTGAATTTGTCCCTTAGTGATTGCCTAGCATCTAGTTGATAGATAGCCCGAATGGCCCTTTTTTGTAAGACAAATATTGTGTTTATATCTGCCGCTCTCCCCCAAAGCAGTATTCCGTAAGACATAATACTATGGAAATAACTAAAGTAAACCAATCTGGCAGTTCCTACATCTGTGATGTGTCTGATTTGCCTGACCGCATAAGCAGCTGAGCTAAGTCTTCGTGAGAGACTAGTTACATGAGGACCCCATTGAAGTTTCGAGTCTATAGTGATTCCAAGGAAAATTGTTTCTTCAACGAGGTCTGGTCTTTCCGTTCCTATGCTTACACTCGTGTCCACCTGCCGCACATTCGGTAAACAGAGGAGAACGGGAAAAAAAACAACAAATAAACAAACAAACAAAAAACAAACAAACAAACAAACAAACAAACAAACAAACAAACAAACAAACAAAAAACAAACAAACAAACAAACAAACAAACAAACAAACATACGAAAGCAATTTTTGGCCAATCCTGAAACGGAGACGCTTCGCTCGCTCGGTCAATAATATGATAATCTTTATTTGGTCTTCCAAACCGTATTCGTCTACAAGGTGACTGCGGAGTCGTGTAGCAACAAAGTACCTTAGATTTGCCTATTCTTTAGGAACGTTATGCTGGAGTTAAGAGCTTCCTAAGTCACCGTTTTGTTGGTACAAAAAAAAATATGTATTTTGGTTCAGAGTCAGTTGGTCACCCTACATGCTCTACAAGCGCAATTTGTTTTTGTATTTGACTTCTTACTCCTCTGATTAGTTTATTCGAAAAAGGTTTTAACTTGAATTGTAAGGTGTCCAAACATTCAGAATTACTATGGATAATAAATGTATTAAACTACTAGCGCATAGTTGTGAACTTTTAAATATTTAAATACTAGTATTCGCAGTAGGTAATAGCTAAAACTGCAACCATTTACCGAGTTATAAATAAAATTTTAGAGTCACGTCCCAAAAGTCATCCTGTATAGTGACTGCTGCTTATGAGTTCCCTGGTTGGTTTGTTGAGCGTCAATCGTGTTCCCTCATATGGCTAATAGAGGTCTAAATAAAGAATCTTGGTTGGAATAGTATTAGACTTTTTCTGCTGAAAGGAATTGCTGTAAGACTAAATGTGAACCTGTGTAAGGGATCCGGATCAAAACGTGAAAGCTCACGTTCCATAATAATATTTTACTCCTTTGTGTTGGACAAGCCGTACGTTTTGTCCTTTCTTTAATAAATCATAATATTTCGGGCTCAGCCGGTCGCCTCCTGTCCCTGAGGATTAAGAATGATGTTTTATTTGACGTGAACGCTTATTCATTTTTCGCGGAAACCCCCTCGCTTATGAGGAAAGTTTGGGAAGTGGACGAAAGTAAGCGGGAATAAATAAATGCGGTGAAATTTCTGAAACAATCTTATCTTTGATTGTAGAACTTAATTTTCGAGGAATAATACTAAACGGGATTTTCAAAATCTACTAATTTTTCATTCACATTTTATACAACAATTTAACTTTACTTTTTTTGTATAATACCAAAGTAAAATTACGTACGGACGTCTCAATAATTAAATGTACGTAATTTCATGACGTACAGATTATGCCTAATCAGAATACTTTCAAATGTCAATTTATTGCTACTTCTTAGTACAACCTTATTAAACGAGTAAAGTAAGAGTGATAACTATCTACCTATACATGAGATTGCTCTATTTTCCAATAGGAAAAATTGTAGTCGTGCCCTCGGGGACAACATTCACTCTCGCAGATATCTTAAATCTCGCACCATCCTCAAAAACTAGTCTAAACGATTCTCGGCCTAATATCCAAGATAGGCATACAGTACAACTTTGGATCAAAATACATTTTCCGGATGGTACTCCTATTCCATGTCCCATATTTTTAGACGCCATTTTCTTGTAAGTTTACTTAGAGAGGAATTGTTTTAGTAAATATTGATAACTAGATTATGTATTTCTTAAATTGCGCTAAAAAAATTCTAAAAAATATCCTATTTAATGTGGCATTGCAGTTCGGAGCTGTGCCTCTCAAGCAAGAGGTTCTGGGTTGGAATCCTGGAGGGAGAGGTACCTATACAAAAGTATGAGAGAATGAGCTAAAAAATATGAGATTGTGAAACCATGTTACTGAAGCACTGGTTAGCCCTAATTGGGAATTCAACATTAAGTTTTAATGCATGTAGATGTTTAAATCACAACGGGTTATCATTAGCATATTTAAAGCATCCACTTCAGTTGCATAACGAATTCCCAAAATAACAATGCTTTTACCTACTAAGTGCTCCTTAATAACATGTTCCATTTTAGTAACTAAATTAAGTTTTGGACCATAAAATATAGTTTAGTGAGTTTAAAGTTGGGTGCTCTTGAGAAGTGACTACTAATGTAGTTCTCACCTGTTTTAATTAGTTGCTTCTTACACTTTTTATGGACATTAAACACAATTAAAAATGTTTTGTTTCTAGATTTTCCATTTTGGAATAATTGGAAATATAAATAATTACTACCCTGACTATTACCACTGATACTATAATAATATACTACTATTACATACATACAGATTATAGATGTAGCTCAGAAGGCTGCCCAATTAAAGTGGGACTGGGCCGGTCACGTTGCTCGAATGCTGCCAAATTGTTGGGCTAAGAGAACCACAGACTGGCTCCCAGTAAATGCAAAGAGAAAGCGTGGCCGACCCAGGAAGAGATGGAGTGATGAGTTGGCTCTATGGGATAAAGAGTGGAAGGAGACCGCTCAGGATCGAATGGAGTGGAAGAGGGGGAGAGAGGCCTTTGCCCAGCAGTGGGATATTACAGGCTCATAATAGATAATAATAATTACATACAGCTGTGCATACAGGGTAAAAATAAGTTTTTTAACACACAAATCTGAATATCGAAATACCTTGAAAATGGTGTTGAGAGGTAAATCAGCTTATCTTAATGAAGATACAATAAATAATAACAAAAAACATGAAACCCATCGAAAAATGGTAACACAAAAAACAATTCCCTGCTAAGTTCCTCATAGATATGCCATAAGGTTCAATCAATCAATGTCCCTAAAAATAAAAAGGTGGGTATGAGAACACGACCCACGTAAACTTGGATTGAAAAAACTATGGCTTGTATATTTTTTGTGACCCAACCGAGCATAGGGGGATTGTTTTGGACGATCTATTAAAGATTCAGTCGAGTCACATTTATACGAGTAACATTTTTTAGCCGACTAGAAGGTAAAAGTTCATAATTTCAAAACTATAGCAAAATAAGCTGCCAAGTGTGAGTTGGACTCGCGTCGAGAGGGTTTCGTACAACTATAATAGGACTAACACCAACAAAATACCCTATAAGTACCCTTAAATTCAGTTTTTCATACAAACTTTGCACCCCAGATTTAGGGGGTTAGGGGGTTAAAGTTGTAGATTTCGGAATTGTTATGGGATACAGGTCTAAACATGTGCTTGCATACCAAATTTCAGATTTTTAAGACTTCGGCAAGTACCCTAGAGGTTTTGATGACCTGCGAATCGCTCATATTATTGAGAACAACTTTTTCAAAATCAGTCTTAAAAATAGTTTAAAAATATATTTAGGATCCTCACATCCTGCGCTTTCATTTGATATGTCACACGGCATATTTTTATTTTTTATTTTTTTTTCTCATTGGGCCCCCCAAAAGTGGCCCCCATATTCTATGTTTATATATTTACATTGCACCTCTGTTTTTGGGTCACAGTTATTAATATGTGTACCAATTTTCAACTTTATTGGTCTAATATGTTCTGAGTAAATTGCCTGTGACATACGGACGGACAGACACACGAGTGATCCTATAAGGGTTTCTTCTTCTGAGATATGAAACCCTAAAAGTAAACAACGTTAAATATATCAATATTTAACTCAGATAATATGACGCTGGATGGATTTTCCCATCCAACATTATTTTCAAGATATTATCCAAGATAATATTATTATTGTTATAATTTTTCATGCGTATTTATGTTCAGTTTTGAAGGAAAACATCAAGGTAATACGAAACACCTTACATCACCCCGCCTAACGTAATCACATGCATATATCTTCACATTCATCAGATCCCCCTCATCCATGCTATAGTTCACCTCGTCGACGAATGTGCTTACGTAGCATTATGAGTACGTACATTCATGCATAGGATTCCACATAAAAATTATGATTACCTTTCTCTTTGACAAACCCCATATTTCTAGCACTTAGCATCCCCTGCGTTCTACACTCTGATCCTCGAAAGAAATGAATATTTATGACTAGTAGGGCACATTTTTATCGCTTCTCCCCTGGTCGGTTTATACCTGTTGTCAGGCAGGAATTTGATGAGCGATCTCTCGTTTGCTACAAAAACCTTGTCCGTATACACGCGGGTTTCATTAGACGGGGGAATTAGAATTCGTATGTGGATTTTGGAGGCTTCCGAATGTGACCTCGTAAAGCCAGAAAGAAGTATCCGTATTATACTTTCAAATTGACGAAATACCAAAACAGGCGACGGGAGGTTTTTAAATCAAGATCGTTATACTGCCGAGTTCTTGTGTCTATATCGGTTCGAGGCTTGATGGGTTTTGAAGGCATCAACATTTTTAAACAGTTTCATCTTTTATTTAAAAGTAATTTTAAAGAGCAGGCAGTTTCGTTTTTTCCACTGTGGCTACTGACCATCTATCTTTAGACTCGCATTAAAATTAAATCATTGGTTCAAATCTACTGTAACTATCTACATACCTATAAGACACAGTTGAGTGTGTTTTGTGTATGTATGACCACGTCCCATAATGTCCACAACACACCGTCCGCACCTAATACTGAATTCGTAACTATGATTATCTCTTTGTTGTCCATAAAAGTCTGTTACACTAAAAGTGGTCCTTAAATTACATTATCAGTTAATCTCTTTAGCGTTGCCGACACAACTTTTTGTGTTTCTCCTTTGTCCTATCTCACAAGCATCAACATTGTTTTCTTTTTAGACATGTTGCTTCGCTGTTCTATCTTGGCTTACTCTTTCATTTTTACTTCGCTCTATCAGATCCCAAAGAATGGATAAGAACGGCCAATTTGCTCTTATCTGGGAAAATTGAATTCGATTCTGCTTTGATACTTATGGACATTGACTTTCATTTTATTTTCATCTCATCGCTTTTATTCTCTACCTTTTATTGCTTCTTTATACTGTCATAACGAAATGTGGTGTGATATTCTAACATATTTAAAGATGATCCGCCTTTTAATCATTTTTAATTTGCTTATCCTTGTAACATTCTCGTTCATCCATTCAGCCTCCAATACTGTCGAGTACCAGCCCTCTCCTATTACGCCGTTTATTGCAGTCTTGGGCCAACCTCATCCTCTGTACACGAGTAAAATAAATCATACTTAACATTTTAATTATAGTCAAACATCATGCGCATGTTTTGGTTAAATTTTAATCTTCGTGGCACAGCCGACATTTGACCTCTGGCCGGTCGCTGCCGCGTCACCTGACACATTTTACGATCTAATCATTTCCGGATGGGTGGACCAGGCGCAGCTGAGCCTCGTTAGCGCTATGATCATTACCTTCCTGCTCATACAGAGCTGATGTATGGCAGCCGTGTGTCAATGTCAGCAGGTGGAACTTTTTGGTGTCATGGGTGGTTTAATTTGATACAACCCGCTCTGTAGGGAGCAAAATTAATTATAGTATCGGAGTCTGCCCTCCTCCATCAACCCGCACTGAGCCAGCGTGGTGGCTAGTGGCTCAATGTTACACGGATCCAGGTAAATCCCTGTACTCCTCGGCATGAGCAGTATTTGGCTTAGTTTGATAATATTTATCGGTGTCAAAATTTTAGAATTATTATTTAACCATTTCGGAATTGCTTGTTTACCTCTTTATTTAGAAAAATGTTACTTTATGAAAATTTCCAACGCTTCTTAAATGCACACAGTTAAATGAATAAAAATTAACAATTTTTTAATTTTGATTCTTTAGTCCGCATAGGAAAGAAACATGAGAATTCAATAGAGTAATGAAACTAATAAACGATAAGCTCATGACCTCATACTATTGTGTAAATGTATTTAATGGTCAGGAATGTTTTTGTGACCTCAACTAGTAAACAATTTTTCAATGTATCCAAAATAGTTTTGAGATAGATACGTAACAGTACAACAGTCTAGTGTAAAACAAAAGGTCTTATCTGACACGAAAAGACTGTCAAAGAGCTGCTTTATGTCATTTTTATTAATTTTATTGTTTTGTTTTGTTACTTTATTTGTTTTTGTTATAATTTGTTTTTTTTTCTCTCTTTTCCTTTACAGGTACGGTCTGAAAACCAGCGCTTTGAGATAGAACATGTTTGTGCTACTCACAGCAAACGCTGAGACCGTCCCTTTTTTGTCTTAAACTAATGTACCCTATTTAGCTGTACTTTTTATGTATATTTTTTTAAGGCAAAATAAACTATTTCTATTCTATTCTATTCTTCTGCTCAAGCTGCCTACTTTGTGACGAAAATGCTAGGACCAAACGCAAAATAAATAAATCTGAACTGCTCCTTTCGGCAGCAAAAAACAGTGTCAAAACGGTTTATTGAAATGAAATCCGAACACAAATCTGAAGCTGATAAAAATAATGCTATACAAGTAATGCATTCCCAATCAGCGGAATGACGTACGCACAGATAATGCCAACTTAGTTTGCGCTTTTCTGAAACTGGCGCGCTAATTGAAGGCATTTGTTTCGAATAGCCCAGTCTGTCTAGATTTCGTTGTATGGAGAAATTCGAATAATTTCCCGGCGTTTGAAATTTGGTATGTGATGAAGTTAGGTAATAAATATTTATAGATGTAAAATAATCCAGGTATTTTTTTTACGAGAAGTTAGGTATTTTCACCTAAATAGGGAAATCCTGTATAACTCTCTGTGAATATGGCCTCGGCCTGAAATACTTTCTGTATACTTAGGTTTGTATCATTTAACATAGGTATATAAAAAAATCCAGCTTTTTTTCCATTTTGAATATACCTAAAATTACCTTTTTAATATTTTTCACTCTAGCTTCTACAGATAATGAGCTCTTTCATTTATTTACTTTTAATATGTTTTGATATCCTAAAATACATAATTTCGTTTTGTAATCCAGGCGATTTTCCTTTTTAAACATAGTGAATAAGTTTTTCCTGAAATACTGAGTGTGAACTAAAGCTCTTTCAAATTTTATTCCTTTTTTAGTTATGACTCGCTGTATTACAATAGATTTTCCAATAATCCAGTCACTTTTCCAACTTTTATTTACTTTTTGGGATATATTCGCAGATTAATGCTGAAACACACTCATAGCCAATACGTTCCGCGTAAGCACATGCCACGCCCCGCCCCTGCCACACGCACACATGACTGAGACGGATTCCTACTAGAACTGGTTTGCCAAAGCGCCCGGCCCGTCGCTGCTGCCGCCTTGCACGTCGCGCTGCCACGTATTTATACAATATGCAAAAGTCCATAAGTACTTTTATTAACGGTTTTCATTTATTAACTGGTTCGCCTACACATCTTACATAACAATAGTTCGCCATTGTTCGGTCGTTCGAGCGGTATGCTTCTGCGAGTGCGGTTAAATGATTAGATATAATTTCAATACAATATGTACAACTTAACCTAACTTACGACTACAAATAATTAAATTAAATAAAGTATACTTTTCTTAATTTGTATTAATACACACTACATATCGATTTAAAATAACCGGCCAAGTGCGAGTCGGACTCGCGCACGAAGGGTTCCGTGCCATTATCTATAAAAAACCGCAAAAAAAATGTATGGGAGCCCCCCCTAAATATTACTTTAATTATTTATTTTTTAAGTAAATAATATACTCAATATATTGTGAACATTTTAAGCGTCTACCTGCTACCATTATGAATATCGAGCAAAAATGAGCAAAAAAATCACGTTTGTTGTATGGGAGCCCCCCTTAATATTAAATTTTCTTTTGATTTTTAGTATTTGTTGTTATAGCGGCAACAGAAATACATCATCTGTGAAAATTTCAACTGTCTAGCTACCACGGTTCATGAGATACAGCCTGGTGACAGACGGACGGACGGACAGACGGACAGCGAAGTCTCAGTAATAGGGTTCCGTTTTGCACCCTTCGGGTACGGAACCCTAAAAACGGTCAAGAGAGTCCGAACAATTAATTGGTTAGGTACCTAGGTATTACCGATGTTTTGGGTTTTTTTTCAGCATTCTGCTTTTACCAATCAAAGGTCATTAATTTAACATTTTTTACCCACTACCTTTGCGACCATTATTTTTCTTACCATTAGAAAACTAATTAGTCAAATAAAATTATCATCAGACGAGTTTTCATCTGATCCATTCGTCTAAATTTATTACAAAACTATCATACAAACAAACCATTTACCTATTTTAAGCAGAACCCTGCTGCAAAGCGGGTCCCGAGCGCGAATTTAAATTAATAATTGAATACCTACCTACCATGTATTTATCCTATTTTGCTTATTCACCGGCTACCTTGAGAAATATTCTCATACGTGTAAGCTTTAACTATAGTACTCCGAATCCGAACCGTTAATTAAACTATTTATTAGGTGGACTTTGCCCACGTTAGAGTGGAGCATAGGCGGTGAAAGCCTGAATTGCTTATGTGAAGCCACAAATAACTACGTATCGAAAAAGTATTCGAATCTAATTTTAAGTGACTATTATGATCAACAAGTTATGGTTGGAAATGACCTCGCTCGACTTTAGTGGCGAGTCGCGTACGGGTATGGCTTGGCAGTGTCTATAGCGAGAGCGAAATATTTTTCGTTTAATTTAAGGCGCGCGCGGCGGCGCGGCGCGTCTCTCGGCACACACCGTTGACAAGTAAAAACAGGTATTTTTGCGCCCCGCACGCAATTCCGTATGCAACTCCCGGCCCTGGTCTTATTATTTCTCATGAACGTCATCAAAATCTTTCTATAGGATACTGCAAATACGTACAAAAATCTATGCTTACTTAGTACTCGTAAATTTTATCTCTCTATCGGATAAACTCAGTTCCCAAATAAATACATGAACAAACAGATAAATGTGGCAGAATGAGGGCTATAGAATTCCCACTGATAGGTACTACCAATACCTACACTAATCTCAACTCACTAACTATTTGTAAATAAAACAATTCCATATGTAAAACGTAGGTATACATCACGTGCATGTGCAAACAATCATTTTAGCAAATTCTACAGATAAACTAGCTGCAGTAGGTAACTACTACTAGTAACATGAATGATGTACTAGATAGAGATATAACAACATTATTATTTCAGTCATCCCCTCTCACTCGCACGTCTATTGTTCGCTATTATTAGTTCCTCTGGAATATACTTCATGCAAGAACGCTGGAAGTGCTAAGCGGTGGTATGCAATTTACGACAGTGTGCCCATGCACGTAAGGACGCTATCGCCATGCATAAAACCACATCTCTTTAACGAGAATCACACCAGTGTGCACATAAGGACGCTATTGCCGTGCGCCGCTCCACCGCCTCTAGCGTTCTTTTTAGAGCTCGTCTAAGTTAAAATGACGCGCCCCACTCCTTGGTTTTGTATGACAAGTAAATACAAAACCAAGGAGTGGGGCGCGTCATTTCAGCTTAGACGAGCTCTACGTGAAATCATATTTATAACTATAACTTAAGGCTCTGGGGGTTGCCAGATTTTTTCATGGTTTGGGCGTGGCCTAGCTTTTCCCGCCGCGCAGCCATGCCTCATCCCGCATCACGAGATCGCGACGCCGGAAACCAAAGTTTCAGAACAACGGTATGCTAGTGCGTGTCAATGATAATTATAAGATTATGATCTAGATACATGTACCTACCCCACCTACACATAAGATTTTATTGTTTATGTATGTACCTGACTACCTGTCTCTTGAAATGTAAACCTCACTTGTTCATAATTGACTTTTTACATAGTGAAATCTTCAATTGACTTAATTATTAAATCAAAATTTTTGTTTAATTTTATGTATAGCTGTGGATTTTTGTTCAATAAATAAATAAAACATGTATGGACGTACCTATCGTTCAAATTAAAATATATCAAAGCATTACGCCCCGTTTCCATTTAGGAAGACAGTCTGAATTATATATAACCTATTTGATCTACTAACTGCTATGCGTATTACCGAGTGATGTTTTATTGTAATATGACGCTTTTTTAGGAAAACATCTTGGATATAGGTATACTTTGCGTCACATAAAATAACCGGCCAAGTGCGAGTCGGACTCGCGCATGAAGGGTTCCGTACTATTATCTATAAAAAACCCCAAAAAAAACACGTTAGTTGTATGGGAGCCCCCCTTAATATTAAATTTCTTTTGTTTTTTAGTATTTGTTGTTATAGCGGCAACAGAAATACATCATCTGTGAAAATTTCAACTGTCTAGCTACCACGGTTTATGAGATACAGCCTGGTGACAGACGGACAGCGAAGTCTTAGTAATAGGGTCCCGTTTTGCACCCTTCGGGTACGGAACCCTAAAAACGCTGGAGGCGATGGAGCGGTGCATGGCAATAGCTTCCTTATATGTATGGGTACACTGGTGTAATTTGCGGAAAAGAATGTGGTAATAAGCATGGCAATAGCGTCCTTACCTGCATGGACAAATTGGCGTAAATCGCCTACCACTGCAGCGTTCTTTTTAGATGATTATATCTATATTCATAAGGATGAGCAACTTATGATATGTGCTAAGAGAGTTCATGACTGGTTACCTAGAACTAACATGTGACAATGTTTCCGTTTGGTAGGTAGTTGTTTCCGTTAGGTAGTATTCATGAATTTCGATGGTTTTCTCATAGAATTTTCCACACAAAATTAGATACTTTTTCTCAGAGCATAGAGTTTACTTTTACATGAGCATAAAACTATCGAATGTCAAAACGAATGAAACCACTCACGCTTCACGACTACCTCGATTATCGATTGTTTTAGGATTATTCGAATACTTTGAATGATTTCTACAATCGAGTGGCTTAGCGATTGTTATTCACAATCGTGCAACAGAGTGGCAAGTATAAGTTGGCGTTCCTGTGGCGCCTCCTACACACTTTTATCGCCGCCGACAAAAAGTCGCCGCCATCTTGAACATTTTCGTTACTGGTCTGATTTGCTTCAAAATCGATACCTGAAGATCTGGTTGGAGTCCAATTATGATTCTAAAGACAGACTTTGAAAAAAGTCGCCGCCATATTGATCTTTTTTGTAATGTACTAGGCCGATTTGCTTCAAGATCGATTCTAAGGATGCGGTTGGAGTCCAATCATGATTCTGTAGTCAGATTTAGAAAAAAGTTGCTGCCATCTTGAACTTTTTCTAACTATAGTCTATTCGTGATAAGAATGAAGTGGAGTCATCACTGTCCGGCGGCTTAGCCACGCCACAGATTAATAATGGCCACGCCCCGTAACCAATCAAATCGTTTCCTCTTATCAAGCCAAGTTCACAGTGACCGGTTGAAGGCAAACTTTCAAACGCGACGGTTGTGTCCTGACCATTTTAATTTTAATTTCACAACATTCTTATCACGAATAGACTGTAGACGGATTTGTTTCAAAATCGATATCTAGGAATGCGGTTAGAGTCAAATCATAATTCTGAAGTCAGATTTTGAAAAAAGTCACCGCCATCTTGAACTTTTTAGTTATTGGTCTGATTTGCTTCAAAATCGATATCTAAGGATGCGGTTGGAGTATATTCATGATTCTGAAGTCAGATTTTGAAGTTTTGTGCCGCACCGGCTTCAAACTGGTATTTTAAGCCCCGCTATAGCTATTGCTATGTGATATCAAATTTAAATTTTGCAATATGGGTATGGTTTTCGAGGTATTTTGGGGTTCTAGTGACGAATATAGAGTCCATTTTGCATTTCAAGATGGCCACCGCGCCTAATTTAAATTTTGTAATGTGGGTATGGTTTTCGAGGTATTTTAGGGTTCTAGTGACGAATATACAGTCCATTTTGCATTTCAAGATGGCCGCTGCGCCAAATTTCTATTTTGCAATATGGGTATGGTTTTCGAGGTATTTTAGGGTTCTAGTGACGAATTAGTGGTCCATTTTGCATTTCAAGATGGCCACCGCGCCAAATTTAAATTTTGCAATATGGGTATGGTTTTCGAGGTATTTTAGGGTTCTAGTGACGAATATACAGTCCATTTTGCATTTCAAGATGGCCGCTGCGCCAAATTTCTATTTTGCAATATGGGTATGGTTTTCGAGGTATTTTAGGGTTCTAGTGACGAATTAGGGGTCCATTTTGCATTTCAAGATGGCTGCCGCGCCAAATTTCTGTTTTGCTATATGGGTATGGTTTTCGAGGTATTTTAGGGTTCTAGTGACGAATTAGGGGTCCATTTTGCATTTCAAGATGGCTGCCGCGCCAAATATCTGTTTGCAATATGGGTATGGTTTTCGAGGTATTTTGGGGTTCTAGTGACGAATATAGAGTCCATTTTGCATTTCAAGATGGCCAACGCGCCAAATTTAAATTTTGCAATATGGGTATGGTTTTCGAGGTATTTTAGGGTTCTAGTGACGAATATACAGTCCATTTTGCATTTCAAGATGGCCGCTGCGCCAAATTTCTATTTTGCAATATGGGTATGGTTTTCGAGGTATTTTAGGGTTCTAGTGACGAATTAGGGGTCCATTTTGCATTTCAAGATGGCTGCCGCGCCAAATTTCTGTTTTGCAATATGGGTATGGTTTTCGAGGTATTTTAGGGTTCTAGTGACGAATTAGGGGTCCATTTTGCATTTCAAGATGGCCACCGCGCCAAATTTCTAATTTGCAATATGGGTATGGTTTTCGAGGTATTTTGGGGTTCTAGTGACGAATATAGAGTCCATTTTGCATTTCAAGATGGCCACCGCGCCTAATTTAAATGTTGCAATATGGGTATGGTTTTCGAGGTATTTTAGGGTTCTCGTGACGAATATACAGTCCATTTTGCATTTCAAGATGGCCACCGCGCCTAATTTAAATTTTGCAATATGGGTATGGTTTTCGAAATATTTTAGGGTTCTAGTGACGAATTAGGGGTCCATTTTGCATTTCAAGATGGCTGCCACGCCAAATTTCTGTTTTGCAATATGGGTATGTTTTTCGAGGTATTTTGGGGTTCTAGTGACGAATATACAGTCCATTTTGCATTTCAAGATGGCCGCTGCGCCAAATTTCTATTTTGCAATATGGGTATGGTTTTCGAGGTATTTTAGGGTTCTAGTGACGAATTAAGGGTCCATTTTGCATTTCAAGATGGCCACCGCGCCAAATTTCAATTTTGCAATATGGGTATGGTTTTCGAGGTATTTTGGGGTTCTAGTGACGAATATAAAGTCCATTTTGCATTTCAAGATGGCCGCTGCGCCAAATTTTAATTTTGCAGTATTGGTATAGATTTCGAGGTATTTTAGGGTTCTTGTGGCGAATTAGGGGTCCATTTTGCATTTCAAGATGGTCACCGCGCCAAATTTCTATTTTGCAATATGGGTATGGTTTTCGAGGTATTTTAGGGTTCTAGTGACGAACGAATTCGCGTTTATTCCCAGTAGTACACACCCCGCCGTCCACACTGTTACGGTATGGAAAAAAAATCCCATACGGTAACTGTGTTGACGTAGGTATGGGACTTTTTATTCCCCAGTAGTTCCGTTGGTTGCAGTTCATTGCGTGTTGAAAAATTGTGTCGATTTTGAAGCAAATCGGTTCAGTAACAAAAAAGTTCAAGATGGCGGCGACTTTTTTGATATTTGACTTCAGAATCATGATTGGACTCCAACCGGATCCTCAGATATCGATTTGAAGCAAATCGGTTGAGTAACAAAAAAGTTCAAGATGGCGGCGACTTTTTTTAATATTTGACTTCAGAATCATGATTGGATTCCAACCGCATCCTCAGATATCGATTTTGGAGCAAATCGGTTGAGTAACAAAAAAGTTCAAGATGGCGGCGACTTTTTTAATATTCGACTTCAGAATCATGATTGGACTCCAACCGCATCCTCAGATATCGATTTTGAAGCAAATCAGTTCAGTAACAAAAAAGTTCAAGATGGCGGCGACTTTTTTGATATTTGACTTCAGAATCATGATTGGACTCCAACCGGATCCTCAGATATCGATTTTGAAGCAAATCGGTTCGGTAACAAAATAGTTCAAGATGGCGGTGACTTTTTAAATATTTGACTTCAGAATCATGATTGGACTCCAACCGGATCCTCAGATATCGATTTTGAAGCAAATCGGTTGAGTAACAAAAAAGTTCAAGATGGCGGCGACTTTTTTAATATTTGACTTCAGAATCATGATTGTACTCCAACCGCATCCTCAGATATCGATTTTGAAGCAAATCGGTTGAGTGACAAAAAAGTTCAAGATGGCGGCGACTTTTTTTAATATTTGACTTCAGAATCATGATTGTACTCCAACCGCATCCTCTGATATCGATTTTGAAGCAAATCGGTTCAGTAACAAAAAAGTTCAAGATGGCGGCGACTTTTTTTATATTTGACTTCAGAATCATGATTGGACTCCAACCGGATCCTCAGATATCGATTTTGAAGCAAATCGGTTGAGTAACAAAAAAGTTCAAGATGGCGGCGACTTTTTTTTAATATTTGAGTTCAGAATCATGATTGTACTCCAACCGCATTCTCAGATATCGATTTTGAAGCAAATCGGTTCAGAAACAAAAAAGTTCAAGATGGCGGCGACTTTTTTAATATTTGACTTCAGAATCATGATTGGACTCCAACCGCATCCTCAGATATCGATTTTGAAGCAAATCGGTTGAGTAACAAAAAAGTTCAAGATGGCGGCGACTTTTTTTAATATTTGACTTCAGAATCATGATTGGATTCCAACCGCATCCTCAGATATCGATTTTGGAGCAAATCGGTTGAGTAACAAAAAAGTTCAAGATGGCGGCGACTTTTTTTTATCAACTTTTATCTCAGCTTGGCAGGCATAGCACATGTTGTTCATTGTGTAAAGTTGCTTAGGACGACCGCTAGGGGCGCCACTGTCAACCTTATAAAGTTTCTTCTGATCTCCGCTGATATAGAGACGGCAGCACTCAGACAACGATGAGCAAAGAATGAAAAAGTGGTAATGTCTGTGAGGATCGAACTTGGACCACTTGTGTTATTCAGTGCTGGCCCAAAACGATAACAATCCGAGCCATTGCTGATACTAAGAACTGATTCGAATATTGGCATATGATCGTGCGGGCATTTACGTTGTATTGATTGTGCAGGTAATTTGGAATAATAATTGAAACAAAAAGTAAACTTTAGAAAAAACCGACTTCCACAAACCCTATTTGATTAGATTGAGTTTAATACAAACTGTAACTCCTAATCCCCAATTGGGGAATTATTTTGTCAAATCCCATCTCAGTGCTACCCCACGCTACTAAGGAACCTCTGTACAAAGTTTCATGGCTCTAGGTCCACCGGTTTAGGCTATGCGTTGCCTGCCTGTCAGCCACGCATTGTATTTGTACCTAGTATTGAGCAGGTCTGGTGGCCATATGTAATCTTCATTATCAGTTCCGCATCACAATATCATTTTGCTTATCATGAGTAAATACACGAGTTATTATGAATAATTGAAACAAAAAGTAAGCTAATACCCGATACTACGCCATACCCATATTGCAAAATAGAAATTTGGCTCGGCAGCCATCTGGAAATGCAAAATGGACCCCTAATTCGCCACTAGAACCCTAAAATACCTCGAAAACCATACCCATATTACAAAATGAACTCCAAATTCAGATTAGCTCGATGGCACCATATTCCTAAAGGACTTGTCACAACGAACCTAATGAGATGAGTATGAGAGTAGATAAATAGTGTATGAACTAAACATGGTGTGAAACTACACATAACTAGGTATTAAAACTCTCGTGGGATACTATCAAAAACACCCACTCGTGTTTTAATACCCCTCATTATGGAACAGTTTCATAAACTACTATTTCAATCCTACTGACTACCAGTAAGACACCGTACTACCAATTTTCAGGAGTATCAAGACGAATCCCATAAATTTTTTAGGCCTTGGCTACTTTTGAGGAGGAAAAACCGTATTTTATTATGCCATGACGATGCCGCGTAGCAATTATTTTATGACTGACTTTTATTGAGACGAGCGACACAACCTCTCCCTTCGAGAGCCTAAGCGGTAATGCCTCCCGTCGCCTTCGCGCATACCCGCATGCAATTTATTTCAGCGCAAGTGATAAAATGAAGATTGATTCGAAATCGCCGATTAATTCTAAAATGTTAAACACTAAACTTTAAGATATTTCGATTACCTATTTTTAGACACAAGAATCAAACCAATATTCCTCGTAGAACTGCTGGAATAACTCGATTTAGGTAAAAAAGGACTATTCGTTTATATTTTTTTTCATATACTTTATGATGACATTATGATCTTTTCAAACACTAAATTTTTAGGAAAGGGACTATTTTATAACATATATTTTTTCTGGATTCAGAAAGTGTCTCAATCTGCTGGAATAACTCAATCTGTTGGGCATTTTAGCTGGACGGGCGCCTTAAGTTGAAATTCCATGAAATGTCGCATTTCTCGCGTACACCTACAAAAAATGATGTCCATCGATCGGGAATTTAATAACAAATAAATAAAACAAGGTGGCCATTTTGAGTGGGACCCTGGCTGATAGACAGTCGCTTTGCCCCTTGACTAATCGTATGCCGTTTCGGCTGAAAAAAGTTTGGTCCAAGACTGCTATAATATGGACTAGATCTAAAACTGTAAGATCCATATTGGTATTACAGTTGTACACAAGAAATTAGTCCAATGAAGTGTACCTATTTGCAGTGCAGTGAGTATCTAATTGTTCGTATATTTTGTATATATTTATTGCACATAAAAGACAAAACATAAAAAGATACAGAGAAGGAATGTACAAAGGCTAAAAAGAATGTCTCTAAAAAGAGATCTCTTCCAGCAAACCCAGGATGGACAGAGAATATTATAATTGAAACAAAAAGTAAACTTTAGAAAAAACCGACTTCCACAAACCCTATTTGATTAGATTGAGTTTAATACTAACTGTAACCCCTTATCCCCCCCTCCCTTGGGGAATTAATTTTGTCAAATGCTATATCAGTGCTACCCCACGCGACTAAGGAACCCCTGTACAAAGTTTCATGGCTCTAGGTCCACCGGTTTAGGCTATGCGTTGCCTGCCCGTCAGCCACGCATTGTATTTGTACCTAGTATTGAGCAGATCTGGTGGCCATATGTGGTCTTCATCAGCAGTTCCGCATCACAATATTATGCTTACCATGTGCATTTGCACGAGTTATTATGAAAAACACAAAAATCACTATAGGTCTGCCTATAATATTTGAAGAGTTCTCTCGATTTCTCCAGGATCCCATCATCAGATCCTGACCTGGTGTCAATGGGACCACCCTTGAGGTATTACCTATACGCCGAAAAAAGATTTGTTCAAATCGGTTCATAATTGGCGGAGCAATCGCGTAACAAACATAGAAAAAAAAAATTAAAAAAAAAAACATACGGGTCGAATTGAGAACCTCCTCCTTTTTTTGAAGTCGGTTGAAAAGAAATAAATTTTGATTAAATGTCGCAAACAGTAGGCTTTATAAAATAATTCAGTGTAAATAAATTAATGAATTATTTATAGAACGTGTAAATGAATCAACGCTAAATAAGTAACTACTTTGTTAGGGACATCATTCTGAGAAATCTTAATTATGAAACCGATTTGATCATAGCAACTTTGTTTTTCACTTCTCCGTACAAATCAGTATTAACTATTATCCGTATTCAAACTGAATTTTCTTTGAATTGAGTTTTCAATCAATGGGAATATGTTTTTTTTAGTGTACACGAAAAAGCAAAATGTTTGCTTTCAGAGTATCAGTCCCGCAGAATAACAATGACCCCGACAGTTCCATACATTTGATGGATTTTGATAAAACGTAGCTCTTATTTCTATAGACATACTGTTCATGACACTGTCAGATCTTTGACGTTTTACGCATTATCAATCCGCGGGGCTTATGACAACATATTTTACCCCCTATTGTAACCCCTAATGAATAGGTAATAAAAGCCAACTATTGCATACAGGCAAAGCGTACAACGGCCCCGATGCGCTGTGCCACCCTCCCCCCGTCCCCTTGTCTCCCCGCGCCGCCACAACGCCGCCGCCACCGCCGCCGCTGCCTCACCCGCGTTGCGTCATCACATCACGATGCCTAGGTTAACTAAATACCTAACTATGTTGGTTACGCGGGGCGGGCGGGCCAACTATTCATAATTCATAATATAACAATAGATGTGCGAGCGAGAGGGTAAATTTATTGTTTAAGTTAGGGCATGATCAATCACGATTTGGCGATTATTGCTAAGTTTATTATAAAGAAATTAATTACACGCTGCCATTTTCTTGCTTGTTGCATACAACTAGAGTGGAGTAATGAATCATTGGCTGAAAGTGGGCACAGTTGTGCCTCTGCCATCCCGTATGGGAAATGGCGTGACGCTATGTTATGTTTTGCATACAATTAAATTGACGCAACAAATGACTTGCATGGTCTAAACAAAACGTAAAATTATATAGGTATATTAAACAAAGCGTCACACTTTTTCCCATACGGAGTGGCACAGGCACAACTGTACCCACTTTCAGCCAGTGATTCAATACTCCATTTTTCCTAACAGGGGGCTAGCCTATCACCACAGCTATGAAGCAATGAAGGTTTCCTCACGATGTTTTCCATCACCATTAGAAAGTCCGTATAACTTACTTAAGATAAATGACTTATCTCATTATGGTCAGCACCGGGATTCGAACCTGCATCTTCTGCGTGAGGGGCAAGCATGAAACTTTCACACTACACCACGGAGTTCTTAGTTATTCTGTAATAATGATATTGATAATACTATAAACAGCATAATTGGTTTATAACTATAAACGTTTTTCAAATTATATTAAGTTATCTACTAAAAATTTGTTTGTTAAATTTTTAATTTTTTCAGTATTAGTTACTTATATAAATATTTTGTACTTTTTTGAACCATTGCAATAAATAAAATTGTCAAACAGTAAATAATTTGGACACCACGATACAGGTTGGACCTAGTGTGGTGTTCACAGATAACACTTTTTTTTGTACTAAGCTTTGGTAAATAAATAAACTTTTAAACTTTTAAACTTTTGCATACAAGTTTTTGACGGAACCTGGGTAAAATTATGCAAAGCAGCACACCTTTTTCTATACATACGTATATTATGTTATTGTATTATAAGTATGTATGGAAAAAGGCGTATTACTTTATTGCGCTTAATTTATTGCATTCATCTAAGGCTGCACTGACTGTGTTAATTCATTCTAAAATAATATATTATGTTTATATAATATGTTTCTACAATTCTAGGCTATAAGCTCTTGGTAATAAGGAGTATAATGGCATGTTACACAAAATTACATCCGCTTTTCAGGTACACTCCGTTCACAGTTATTTTACCTCCACATATATCTGCGCCTCTCTTTCTAGCTGTCAGGATTCCGTACAGCTAGAAAGAGAGGCAAAGGTGTACCTGAAGGTAAAATAACTGTCTACGGAGTGTAGAACCCGTTGAGCAAGAGTATTAGGAATACGGCCCTGTGTGTGTGTGTGTGTGTGGGTGTGCTTCGACGTGTGACGTGCAGTACCCGGCGCGGCGTTTGATTTGGCACGCACGTCTCGGGGACGAGACCCGTGTAGGAAGCAGGAAAACTTACGCGTCGAGAAAGTTTTCGAATTTAAATGTCAGTGACTCTTATGTATAATGCTATTAGGTTCATTTCATGTAAGCTCGAACACTTTTTCGCGCTGTCAAATATTCCTACTAGAGCTACCGAAGTGCGACGAGTATTGATACTCGGCGTTTGAATTGGCGAGGGAGAGAGAGAGAGAGAGAGAGAGAGTGAGATGAGACCCGACGTCCCAAATCAAACGCCCCGTACTGTACTTCAGTGTGCTGTTTGTGTGAATGGACTTTAGCACTCGTTCAGACTAGCGGCGGCGGGAGCCGCGTGGTTTGAAAATTGTGCGGGCACCGTGCGGGTCTATTTCCTTAGGAATGTATCGTTCAGACACAACTGCGTGGCTCCCGCCAGACAACTGCCAAAAAACAATGGGTGAACTAACCGCGCGGTTGTGTTTGAACGATTACATACATTCCTAAGAAAATAGACCCGCGTGGTGCCAGCACGATTCTCAAACCGCGTGGCTCCCGTCGTAGTCTGAACGGGGCCTTACAGCTGGCCTTGATTGGATTGGAAATTCTTTGGTATAATGCCGATTTTCCCCTGGATTATTGGAAAATCTATTGTAATACAGCGAATCATAACTAAAAAAGGAATGAAATTCGGAAGAGCTTTAGTTCACACTCAGTATTTCAGGAAAAACAAATTCACGATGTTTAAAAAGGAAAATCGCCTGGATTACAAAATGAAATTATGTATTTTAGGATATCAAAACATATTAAAAGTAAATAAATGAAAGAGCTCATTATCTGTAGAAGCTAGAGTGAAAAATATTAAAAAGGTAATTTTAGGTATATTCAAAATGGAAAAAAAGCTGGATTTTTTTATATACCTATGTTAAATGATACAAACCTAAGTATACAGAAAGTATTTCAGGCCGAGGCCATATTCACAGAGAGTTATACAGTATTTCCCTATTTAGGTGAAAATACCTAACTTCTCGTAAAAAAAATACCTGGATTATTTTACATCTATGCATGGTATTACCTAACTTCATCACATGCCAAATTTCAAACGCCGGGAAATTAGTCGGTAGTCAAATGCCTCCTCGATTGGGCTAGAAGCCTTTTAGCCGATAGCGTCATTTTTGACGCTTCAATTGATAAGCACGTCCATGGAAAACCCCGTCAAGTTCGCGTTGGATTCACATTCGAAGGGTTTCGTAAAATGGTATCGGTATATAACACTATGTACTTTTTAGGGTTCCGTTAGAGAAACAAGGAACCATTACAGTTTCGTCAAGTCTGTCTGTCCGTCTGTCCAACGGCAACTTTATTCCGAAACTATTAGGACTACACAGTTGAAACCTGGTATGTAGATGTATTCTGTGAACCGCTTTACGATTTTTATACAAAAATTTAAAAAATAAAAAAACTAAGGGCGGCTTCCCATTCATGGAACTGAAACCAAATACTTAATATTTTTTTCATCAAACCTATTTGTGTGGGGTGTCTGTAGATAAGTCTTTAAAAATGACGTTGAGGTTTCTGAAACCACTTTTCTTCAAAGTAAATCATTAAAGAGACAGACCCTTCGAAAGTGGAAAAAAAGGTTTAACTCTAACTTTAAAAGAAAGACAATGAAAAAAATAATACTGTGTATCTCAATATAAACTTTCAACAAAAATTGGTTTGAACAAAATAAAATAAGCAGTTTTTAAGATATAACATTTATTCAAAACCGCAAAGTTAACTTTGTTATTCATACAAACACTATGATAAACAAAGTAATTATTTGCTTGTGAAGCATGATAGTGATATTGGGGCTACGTGTATCAGGTGTATTATTATGTTACTACGGAATCCTTCATGAGCGAGTCCGACTCGCACTTGGCCACTTTTTGAATCTTGTGCCGTAGATGGACCAATGAACGTGAAAAATAATATAAAAAACGAACTTACAGTTAGTTCGTTCTGTGTAAAATTAAAAAATCTGTTACTTTCAAAAAGCTACTACACTATAGATGAATTTATGACTGATTCTAATAAATGATAATATAGAAGATCTCAGAGTTATAATAATTAAGAATACAAGATATTTTTATTTTATTTTATAATTGAAATGTTACCTACTTTAGAAATGTTTTATTTAGATTTAAGCATACATTGTGATACCCTTTCAGGGTGCATGTACTTTACCTTATTTACACCTCCACCTGTAACCCCCTGTGTACATGTTTACAAATAAAATGAATATGAATATGAATATGAAAATATGTCTGATAAATTGGAACACACTTTTATTATGAAACCACGAAGGTTTATCAATTTTTGTGATAACGGCAATAGTCGTAATCGATTTACACTTTGTTTTTTCAGCTTTCTACCTATTGAGTTTTACGTGATGTAACCAGCTAATAGACAGACGGTAAACGCAAGCATAGTAATAGGGTCTCATTCGGACACTGTTTTTGTCCACTACACTACACAGACCGCCAAATACACAGACACACACACCCTCACACACCCTCCCTCACCCTCACACACACACTCGCACACAACACAATACAACTACTTACCACATCCACACAAAATCACTGTTTATTGATACATTTCTTGTTGTTGTTGCTCTTTTAGCTCAACTAGGTAAATAACCGTCACTTAATTATTGTAAACTGTGTACATAGTTAAATCCGTAATTGGCCTTATTTTAAGTTTATGTTTCCGACTAGCTGTAAGCTGTGTGATTTTTGTTCATTAATAAAATAAAATAAAACACGGAACCCTAAAAACGGTAAAAGTTACATTCGAAAATTCAACTCAAAATATTCGACAGGCCGAACTTTGGGAAGCGGTATAATTGGATTGGATTTACCGGCGGTATCACTGCGAGAAGTTTCGCCGAAAAATGGCACTTCAGCCCAATAATTTAGTTGAAATAATTTGCCCTGAAACCAAATATTCCTGCGATCGACGAGAAATACGAGTCAATATTTCCAATTGGATTATTGTAAACATTATACGTTACTGATTTTCACACTGATTTAATTAAATATCCAATTCCAAATGTCATTCTGATTGCGATCGATTCTGCTAATTTATATATCGCATAAAACATTGAATCGCGTACTTTTGAAATTAATAAAATATTTAATGAATAGCGACAGCGCAAAGGTAGGGTCACAAACAACATTCAAATGCATCCAATTTTAACTAGTTTTATTCGAATATGGAAATAAAAGGAAACAGTTTTGAAAATAAATGCAATATTCGCTCGTAACAATCATCTCGACTATGCTTCCAAAAACTAGTTTCGAAACTAGTTTTTGTGTGCCTCGACTGGTTTTAGAATTTGTTTCGATGCACCGTCGTCGTCCCATTTTTTGCCTGTCTGCCAGTCTTTTATTGTTATTCTTAGAACAATAGCCCGAGTACCATATCCGGGATTTATCATTCTATTACCATCAGCGGAAATGCTAGGTGATATGGGTTTATAATGTGGTATTACGACCTTTCACGCTTTAACTGTACGAGTATAGTAATTTAAATTATGTAAGCGCCCTTTACAGTCTGGAGTAGCATATTAATTCATCGACATCGGATTATGTGTTGTCTAATCACTTTCTCTTTTATCGGATTATCGGTTTATTGATCAACACAGTTATCAAATGTTTAGACATAACGGTTGCTTTTTTGTCAGCTATTCGTTGAAATTTGAAAGTTTACTGAATTACAGCTAAAAAAATCGGTTAAGTGCGAGTCGGACTCTCACACGAAGGGTTCCGCACTAATCGTACCAAAAAAGTAAAAAAAATACGTTTGTTATATGGAGACACCTTTATTTTTTCAATAGTTTGTGTATTTCAGTATTTTTTCGTGGAGCGGCAACAGATATAATCATTCTGTGAAAATTTCAACTTTCTAGCTATTACGGTTCGTGCTGAAGGGCCCTCTGATGGACAGACGGTAAGAATAACTGAGGTTAGTAATAGGGTCCTGTTCGGCACCCTTCAGGTATGGAACCCTATCAAACAAAGACGCGTGGGCAGAAGAAGTCGTGGCTCTGCAACATCAGAGAATGGAGGAGAGTGGCCAGCGTAGAACAGCTGATGCGCTTGGCGTAGAACAGAGAGGAGTATATCTATAGAGCTGACCGCCAACCTCCGGTAGTGGAGAGGCACTTGAAGAAGGAGAGGAAACAGAAGCGGAAAAATAACAATGTTACACCAATATCTAAATTCGATATTCTTAAAATTGAACAAAATCCTAATAAATATTAAATAACAGATTTAGCATACAACTACAGTCAATATTATGAAACATGGACTCGAGACAAAAATAATACAGAAAAAATAGTCGCCTGTTTGAAAAACAAAGCCAGGGAGGGTGCTAAAATGCGGTGTTTACTTGGGCCCAAGTTTTATGATGAAGGACATCCGCTAAGGCACCTTATAGCTGCAGCCCGGAATTCAGGCGCCAGCGACATTAGTCTATCCGATAGCAGAATCGAAAGAAACGTTAATGGAACATAAAAATGTTTACTGACGACATAAATTATTCACAAAAGGAGTCGCCGATGAATTCCGAGATTTATCGAGCGTCGCTTCATTGGTAATGGTAAGTTTATGAAGACTTATTTAGAACATTTAAATGTATTGCGACTTGGTTTTTACCTGGCTATAGTTGTGAGTTGTACAAGTTAAGACAAAATTAGGTTAGTTTTTAACTTTTATTGATATGTATATACAATTAACTTACTACTAAAAAACAATTAAATTAAATAAAAAATATCCTTAAGGTCACCGCCGCCGTCTCGAGTGGCAGGGTGCCCAACATGCTGGCACCATTACCTCGCTGTATCGCTATGCTAATTCGCTGAGTGAGGTAGGTGCCAGCTCTAGAACACAAAATTTGAATTTCATTGCATCATACCGCGAATGATTTAAAATGTAGTTTAATACAGCATTCCAGGCATAACAGCGAATAAATATAACTGACACCAAATTCTTATTAGAAACACAATAACTAATTCTACCATTCCTACAAATAAACTCCGCGATACAATAGTCCAGAACACCGTAAAACATGCATCAATAGCCTCGACATGAATGGATGGAGACCGTAACTACGTAGTAAAGTGAAATAAAGCGTTTTCGAATCACCCTCTTGACAATACTACGGCCCACGCTCAAAAGTGTCCAGAAAATCCGAGCACAACAATACTTTTACACCCCGAATGATTTGAAGGACGCACCGGAATAATGATATAGGTCCCAAAGGACTCACACAATGCTCGGGGTATAATAATAGTTGTAGATTTGAAAGTAATTTGAATATGAATGGCTCCCCTCCCGCGCAAACCGAGTCATGTTATAACAAATATGAAGTGTGTTGCTTTTCTGTTTTTGTTCCCCTGATGATTTTGACTGCAGTGTATGATTGAGTATTTCTGTATAGCTATACTTATGGAGAGTAGAGTCCGTAATTGCAGTGGTCATTGTTTGTCCTGGCATCGATCGTCGGGAGTGGATTTTGCAAGAGAATTCAGCAGAAGTGTCCTCTGAATGCGTGACCATTCCCATATGCAAATAAGTGTCTCCCTCATGCTTTTAAAGCATTACTGTGTTTGTTTTTGAACGTCTGACTGTTTATACGTTTAGATTTATGTGTTGGTGGGATCGATATTTTTTGCAGCTAGAGGGCGGCTGTGCAGTAATTGAATTTTGTTCTCATCCACTATGATTTAATTACATGACTTTCATTTTGACTATTCCATCATCCTGCTGCTGAAACAACGTGCAAGAAGGTATAAGTTGCTTCACTTGTTTTTAAAGTTTCATCCGCCACGCCGCCTTATGAGACGTAGGAATAAAGCCTACTAATATACGAAGAAACTATCATTATTCATTATTGATAGGAGTCATCGTCAACAATCAAGCATTTCCAATACCAGATGACACTTTTCTTTGTTCATTCGTTTCATAAGTTTCTTAACAATTAATTCACGCCTTAAACTGCAGCACAGGACTAGGCTCGACGCTATGGCATAAAATTGTCATTCGCAAAAATCCCTCCCAAAAACATTGATCTTCTGTTATTAAGACCGTGTCACGTATGCAATCAACCAGCACGCGTCGCGTGTCGCGTGGCATGCGTTTGTGATGTGTCGGGGGTGAGAGTGCGGGTTAGTTTTTGTTTCGAAGAAAAAAACACGGTTTGAAGTACTTATTAGTAGGTATTCTTTGGTAGACAGAATATAATTTTTAATCCTTTTTTCCTTGTTAGTTATTTTTTCGTAGTCGGAACATGAAAGTCCTGATTTTTTTAAATTGTTAAACAACCATAGCAGTGCGGTTTAATTTCTTTTGACACATTTCGAACAACCTTCTAATCGTAAATTGAATGAATGAATGAATTTCTTTATTTCTAATAAAAGATTCACATTTTGGTTAAGCCCTAGATCCCACACTAGGATTCCCTGTATCGTGGGGTCTAGTCTCTTCCAGACCATTTACAATGTTGAATGTTTAGAACTTTCGAACTTTACATTGTAGATGTTGTAACTTGAAGATTTAATTGTACCTCTCCTACGGATATTTGATTTTATTATATGTGTCAAAAACAAAACTAGAAATCACAATAAGCAACGCCAACATTTCGCAACCTGAATTGACGGTTCGCAAATAAAATATCCAAACGCATCTGGGGAATGCTTGTTAGAGTACTATATTTCACGACTGCTATTTCCAATGCAAAATAGCCAGTAAACCCGTCCCATAAGTTCCACAGCGGATCATTGTAAACTCAAGTGAGATAGCAATGCAAAATAACCACTAACAACCTCAGATAAGTTGCATAACAGATTGTGATAAATTTGACGCACTCGACACGTTTCATGTCCAATGTCAGTACAATTCTGACGAGGTTGACACTTTCGAGGGCACGAATGTTTTTTCGAGATATTTGTATCAGGTTACGTTTAATTCGTCTGGATTATGAGGCGTGCCGGTGACAGTTTTGAGTGAAGTGAGAAAAATTGAATAGTTGGTGTAGGGTTGGAGGTTGACTTATATAAAATTATACGATATTGCTATTATGCAACAATAAAAATAGGGCCAATTCTCGCGAATTGAAAGCGTAGACGCAAATTGTCTACGACATGTAATACGAAAATTACAATATTCTATGTCTACGCTTTTAATTCGCATTGACACGGTCATGAATCGGGCCCCTGCTGGTATTAAAATATCAATTTGACGGCTAGCAACATTTTGAAGTATTTCTCGATCACGTTGATTCGAAAATAGAAAAGTTGACGAACGCGAGTATTTGAATGAAGCGTCACGTTTACGTAATTGACGAATTCAAGGTAAAATAATTTAAAACTTACTTTTATTATACTTACAACAAACGTATTTCCTAAGTCTTAAAAAAACTTACTAGCATACCTATAAATTTAAAGTTTGAGCACCGCAGATTTAGTACGTCATCGACAGTAGCTCGGATAAAAAATTCACCGATAATAAAATTATAGAGGCAGACCGCAGAAGCTATTAAATGCAGGCCGTCCGTGAAATATATGGAGTGGAGGCATTTACTCTAGCGGAGGGTAGAGGCATGGATGGGCCTATATCTTTTTTATACTGTGCCTCTTGGATCATCGAAAACAGTCTGTGAATTTGAATATTAATATTACTAAAGATTACTTACTGGTGTACTGTCAGTTCTAGATTCGCGTAGTATCGCGTTTTTAGTTTATCCACAGCGTAACTTGTTTTATTTTATCTAAAATTAGTACCTAGTCGTAAAACCACTCCATAAACCCGCACTGTGCCAGCGTGTTGGAGTATGGCTCAACCTTTCTTGCGGACCTGCGCCCCTAGGTGGGGACATTAATGGTCTAAACTTACTATTACTTTACATACGTAGAGATAAAATAACGCTTTAACGTTTGATAGTTACCTATATTTTATCTTCTTTAGGGAACTAAGATAGCTAAGCTAGCTAAGCTGATCTGGATTTTTTGAAAACCGTCATAACGCCTATTCAGCGATTTAACCTAAAAACCCAACAATTTCAATAGCCTCCCCTTACCCCCCACCCCAATCGTCGAATGAAAAGTCGCCGGCAATTAATTAGCGGCTACCGAACCCTCTGGCGTCGGACCGTGAGAAACGGAACCCCAAGCAACTTTGTAATGAGTTCATTAAGCCAACGGGTTTCACGTCGAACCACTTTTTATAGATAACACCGTGAAACTTTGGTGGTTAAAAACTTTAGTAGAAGACAATAATGAGCAGGTATTTTTTTCTATTTTTTTTTGGAAAGCAAAGATAGTGACAAGATTTTGAATAAATATTGGAGGTAAGGCAAATATAAAAAGATCACTACTAAATGCATATTATATATTTATGTATGCAACCTTTTAAATTTATTGTTGTACACATGGGTCTACCCCCGCTCAGCTATCCACCTCTCTCATCGAAACTTGGTTTGCTGGAAGAGATCTCTTTTTAGAGATAAGCTCGCCATTGTACACTTTATATTACCTACCATGATTTGTTAACTTTTTTTTTGTGTGCAATAAAGATCATAGAAAAATATGAATTATCGAAAACTTGTTTCTAACATTCGTTTTAAATATTTAGTTCCCAAAACCCTGTGATTTTTATGTGATTAAAATTATCAGTTTAGAAAAAAACAGTCCAATAATAGTCTAGATACCTGTAAATGAATAAAATAGAAAAAATAGAAAACACGTGACAAATGTCGGATAAACTAAAGAAAATAATTTTATAAACGTTTTATTTGTTTGTTGTTGAAGCGATATATATAGCAGTTTATGAAAAACAATTTTATCTTTCAATAAGTTTAGCAGAATAGAACCCCAGGATTCTCCCAGACATTCAATTTCACCTCTATTCACCATATGTCAATGTTTACGTTCCGTACGTATCGTACTCCAGTTGCTATACAGGATGTAACATAAGTACTAAATAAATAAATATTTTGACATAATTTAAGAGATTATTACAAACATAATTCTGAACGACAATGAGTTTGAGTTTGACTTATCCCATACGGGGTTGCAAAGGTACTGTTACTGTTGTTTTCCGTTTAACCCGAACAAAAAAAAACGAAAAATTTACATACAGTACGATTAATTTGTTCTCTTACGCTCGACCCTTCTCGGTTTCAGTCGCTGAAAGTGATCAGATCGATATGTCATGAAAACTTGATATTTGGCATATTATGAAGAGTTATGGGAATAATCTTGACTCACGAAAAAAAAAAAGCCGATATGTGTAGACTATCAGGGACAGTCCTACCATAGTTGTACTATCAATTTAAGAGTCGTGTGAAAGAGCACCTTTCTTTGTAGAGTTTTAGATGGTATGTATATGTGTGTATTAGTGTATTTATAATATAGGAATATTGTATATTTTATTTACGTTAGTTTATATGTATAGTTTATTTAGTTTATCGTTTAGTAAATGTTTGTATAATTTTGATGTACACATGGGTCCACCCCTACTTAGCAATCCACTTTTCTCATCCCAACTTTGTTGGAAGAGGTCTGCTGGAAGAGGTCTCTCACTAAGATAAGCTCGCCTTTGTACACTATTTTTAATATAATTGTTTTTTATTTAAGTCTGTGTGCCATAAAGAAATTATGAATTATGAAGTGTCGAGCGGTAAAGAAATAATTTAATCGTACTGTAACACCCTGTAATAATGTACCTACATTATTAAATTTACCACGGTCTATACTATATACGCTAGGAGCCAGGCAGGTGTCAGATCAGCGCAACGATAGGTCGAGTTTGATCAACGATAAGTACAATTAGGGTTTCAATGCTTTCCCAAATAAGCGTGAACTTTATAAAGCGACATACTCGCCGAATGCACTAATAATAACCGGCCAAGTGCGAGTCGGATTCGCGCACGAAGGGTTTCGTACCATTATCTATAAAAAACCGCAAAAAAAAAATTGTTTGGGAGGGAGCCCCCCTAAATATTAATTTAATTTTAATTTAATTATTTATTTTTAAGTAAATAATATACTCAATATATTGTGAACATTTTAAGCGTCTACCTGCCACTATTATAAATATCGAGCAAAAATGAGCAAAAAATCACGTTTGTTGTATGGGAGCCCCCCTTAATATTAAATTTCTTTTGATTTTTAGTATTTGTTGTTATAGCGGCAACTGAAATACATCATCTGTGAAAATTTCAACTGTCTAGCTACGGTTCATGAGATACAGCCTGGTGACAGACAGACGGACGGACGGACGGACGGACGGACAGACAGACAGACAGAGAAGTCTCAGTAATAGGGTCCCGTTTTGCACCCTTTGGGTACGGAACCCTAAAAACTGACTTTGGTAACTTTGGAAATATAATAGGAAATAGCAGCTCTGAGGTTTGGAGTTGATACGTTTTTGGTGAAGGTATTGATAATTTTGAAGGCCAATTTGCATATTTTGAGGGTTGGAATGGTACTGTCAATCAATGGACTAAAAAAGGTGCCAAAACGTATGGAAACTAAATATACATAATGTATTTGAGAGGTATACTGGCGCACCACCTAACTATCATTAATTTTATTGGCGGTAATTTTTTTATTGAACTTCGTACGCTGAAATCATTAGTTAGAGGTTATAAAAAAATTACTTCTACCTACCTAATTTTATGAGGAAGGTACCATAGAAATATGATGGGGTAGCGAACAGGAAATTACAAAATAAAGTATCAAAACAATTACTTTATTACCATACGCCCCATAATGGTAACACTATCGTCTGGATACATTAAAACAATTCATCAACAAAATTAAATCCATGGGAAGAAAAAACACAAACCCATCACAATATATCACAATTACCAAAGCACTTTGAATTACCAACATGACATAATCACACCCACTAAAAAGCTCCCTTTCTCAATATATTTAAACAACGGGTCGAAACAACGGGTCAGAACAATAATATTAAACGGTTCGATAGGTCGAAGTAGTAGTAGGGTTAAATCGATTAGTGCAGCGATAATGGTCTATTTCGAATTGCGATCAGTCTCCCATATGAAGCGATTGGTTCGATGGAGAGTATGATTCGGGATTACATAGACGATTGTACTTTTGGATACGGCCCACTGGGATACTTCGAACGTTCACAACTACACAGTCTCTGTTCTCTGAATAACTTATACTTTCCATGAAGATAATTGTGAATGTATAGGAAACCAGAGATGTATGCCAGGATCATAGCAAGTAGAAGTCTATTATCTTTGCCTGCCTACCCCTCTATTTATGTAAGTCCATACTTTATATATTTAATAAAGTTGTCAAAGTTATTCTTAAACTCGGTACAACACGTACCACTAGCTTGAGCGTGAGGTAACTCACATTCTAGAGCTAAAAGTAACAAAATAAAGGGAAAACTCATCATCAGAAACATTTTATAGAATTCATACATAGGTACTTAACTTAGAAATTTACAAAAGGCAATTTATTTATGCAAATAAGCACTGCATTCAAACACTGAATTCACTTAACACTCGTAACCAATCGATTCAAAATAACCGACAATGAGAATGGCCACAGTAACCGTTTGGCTTTGTGAGCTAAAAATAAAATAAGACGGGAACAATAAAACTCAGTTGCATTGTTTCATTACGTATACAGAATAAAGAGTGCTAACAAAATAGATGCATGAGTAAACATACATAATAGGCCGAATGGATAAATAAATTACCTGTTAATGGAAGGAAATGCTGCATTTTTTACGTTCGCGATTATCAATTATGGACATTTTTCTTCAAATATTAGAAGTAATATAGGAAAATTAGTCAATTAGCGACGATCAGACCAAATAATCTTAATTCCTCAATTTGACCAGGCTAGTTTAGTTATACTTACTTGCTTTAGTCATTCGACATAATAATGAAGACATAATATACGCCATAACAAAATAACATACCGTCACGCCTTTTCCCATACGGGGTGGCAGAGGCACCACTGTGCCCACTTTTAGGAAAAAGCGCGATTGATAATGTTCTTTTTTGTATGGTACTATATTCGTTACCTATGAAGCACAATATTATAATTATATCAGCATATTATTAGCACCAGACAACACAGTACTACGTCTCATAATTAGAGCTAATAACATGAAAACGTATATTAGTGACATGAAGGATTGCATGTCAGCAGTATTGTAATAGTAATGCGAAGTTTCAGGAAATTGAATAACTAGAGCACTGCGCATATTGACCGATGTTTCATTGAATTTCATTATAAAAGAGACCAATAATTAAATTTCATTTTATTTCACCATTCAATATTTCAACTGAAGTTATAACGACTCCCCTTTCCGATAAACAAAAATCTGTGATAAGGACAACGAAACGGGAAAGAGCTACACAAATAATGTCTCGAGCTATACAGGGTGGTCCAAAAAGTGACGTATTTTTTTATGTATACGACCATGAATAACTCTGCTGTAATCACAAGCTTTTTTGATACTTTGAATAAATCTAATGAATACAAAGTGTTTTTCATACGTCGAAGGCCTAAGGCAATCTCCTTCATAAACATGGACAGAATGCCGCGTCAAAACATAATCATCGATAAAATATTTTTGGCTCACTCAACTCTGTAATTTGGCTCGATGTTCGTCACAAATTATAAGGTTATGCTGTATAATAGATTGTGCATAGCGGATTTATAAATCAGATAAGAAATTTGCATTTACATAGTAAATATCTATAATGATGATTTATCATTACAATGTTATTGAACTATCAAGTTAAACAAAAATATGTACATAAAAAGCTAAATGTGACTGACAACGCTCAGTCTAACGAAACTAATGAAATGAGAAATATGAAACTTTATACATGATATCTTTATTACATGTTTTGTCAAAGGATGCACTAGTAAATTAATCCTCCTTGAGTGGCATAGAGGGGACTTACAGCCTGTAATTGTTAACTACACATTATCTACTAACTTGCAAATATCATTTACCTATACACATCCAATAAGTGCGTAGAGAAAGCTACAGTTTTTCCAATTTGCACATCTAAATAACGATGTGTTCACAAACAGTCGATAAAGTTAGCGAACATACGAAACAGTTTGTCTCACAACGTTAAGTAACTGTTTATCAAATAAACTTTCATGCTACAAAAACAACACAACACCTGACAACACTGTTTATTGAACAAACAAAACTTGAGAAAACACTCACAAATAGCATTTGCTTGACAGATCACACAAAGAGCTTATAACTGTTCTTACACAAAGAATTTGCATTCGGAAAAACAACAAATACTCTTCTTGACTAGAACGTAGTTGTACGGTACGATCTATCCGTTAGATGCAACAAAAGTAGGCAAATAATTATTCGCCACCGAACATTTGCATAAAGATCTAGCAAAACACCCTGTGCCAACACGCAATCCAACCATTCAGGCAGCATTCCACCTCACAACTCTTCCTAGACGGAAATCCATTAAAGTTTTTAGTGCTCTTCGTGCCCGTCTTATCTGGGCAATAACAGCAATGTATGTTGTGTAGATCGATATGCCCGTGAATGAAACTGCAATGGGGGTGAGGTAGTGGAGAGGAGTATTCGCATGGGACGGTGGGCATCTGCATTAGGTGCTATCAGGGTCTTATCTGCCGCTTGTGTACGCACTACGAAGCATACACGCTAATCGCTGAATCGCTTTTCTCCCCAAAGATAGCTATACAGATACGACATACGGGTTTTATATCCGGATTTGCAGGGCACATACAGATTAGACGCAATTTGCCATGCGCTGCCAAAATAAGATAGCTCTCTATTTGCGCAGGGGTAGTAACATTTTAATAGGGTTCCGAATCAGGACGGATTTTGGAATGAATTTTTGTTGTCTTGATCAAGGAACTGGAAATTGGATTGACCTTTCATTGCTGTGCTAAAAATCACCAAAAGCGGAACTTATGTCATTGATTTGTAATGTAAAGGTATTCAAATGTCAATTTAAGTCAGGTTGAGAACATATCAAATGCGATGTCAAAATAACATGCAAGTTTACGAGATGAGCTGCCAAAACAAAAATAAGAGAACGTAAACGCATTACCATCTCACAGCATAGCCTCATGGAGATAAAACCCAAGAGGAGCTCATCAAAATTCGTCGTAAACAAAGCCCATGCTACGATCATGCAGGCAATTTTTGTTTTCTTCCCAACATTATGCTGATACATTCCCGGATTGATTCAGATCCGAGGCAGGTCGAGATGCATAATACATGTGACCTTCCGATCATGGGCCCGCTGTATATGCGAACAGGCAATCGCAAGACCGGTATGTGAGCACCTCTTTCTCAGGATAAGAGCCCTGACATTTCTGTGAGCCACGGAATTAGCCTGATTTGTTACGGATTTGCGAGGATTTGGCTGAATATATTGAGAGTCCGAGTAAGGGTTAGTGCGATCGTAAAACAAGGAATCGGGTAATGACACAGCCTGGGTTTGGTTGACCTGGGCTTCGAGTGTTCTATATATCGACTGCTCTTTAAGATACAAAATGCCATATGAGGCAGTGAATCTCTAACAAAAATAGGCGCCGCTGACAATACAAGCCAAAAACGTAAATTTGTACCCTTGGAAGCAATCGTTATATTCCTACTCAAATTCCATACGAGACTGGAGGCCCAGGTATTATACTTCGGGAGCCATCAATATGTTGCTAAATAAGTAATCCTCTTATGTATTTGAACTGGAGAAGAATATATCGACTCAAAGCCGCCAACAGAATCCATGAAACACATATGGATTCACATGAAATCAGCACATGAAATCTCATACTTTTCTTTGAACGATAACCTACTAAGAAAATATCTTTGCAACGGCTGGCGCAATGTTTTCAAACATTCATGAAATTGTTATGGCATTGGTATTCCCGGTACTGGCGAGTTCAAATGACTTTTTACTGAACGGAACAAACGGCTATAGATGCTGGACGATGCATTGACCTATATCGGGAATACAATAAGCAGCCGATAAAAGCAAATGGTTCGTGAGATTCTCATGCTTTTCGCTGTATTCAAAAGACCGTTTTAGGGTTCCGTAACCGAAGAATGCCAAACGGGACCCTATTACTGAGACTTCGCTGTCCGTCCGTCTGTCTGTCTGTCTGTCACCAGGCTGTATCTCATGAACCGTGGTAGCTAGACAGTTTCACAGATTATGTATTTCTGTTGCCGCTATAACAACAAATACTAAAAAACAAAAGAAATATTATGGGAGGCTCCCATATAACAAACTTTTTTTTTTTTGCGGTTTTTTATAGATAATGGTACGGCACCGTTCGTGCGCGAGTCCGACTCGCACTTGGCCGGTTATTTGTTTATGCCATAATTGGGTTGTTGGATCTATGTATCAATCTACCATCATAGTACTTTGAGATAGATTGTAAACTTGATTTTATGTCAAGGCTCATACAATTTTATTTGAAAGCAATTTAGCACGACAATTTTTTCAGTTTGAGTCAACTGTAAATCGATTGGAGGCAACGAATAAGCATACCGGTGAAGGTTTGGATAGTAAGTTTCTATGTTACTTTTCAGAATCTGAATGTTAATGTGTTTTAAATTGAATTTAATAAATTATTCAGTTCTTCATATTTCCGTGTATTACTAAACTAACTGTCAACATTCATCAATGAAAAATAACCCCCGACTCCCAAGAGACGGAAACTAACCGTATTAACAATGACTGACATGACAGAATTAGCTCGACAACTTTATGAATATAGTCTCCAAGCAATTGTTAATTTCCTTCAATGAACTAATGGACCAAATCCTCTCTGTGATGATTTGTAATTGGTTGATTGGTTGAATATGTACCTCCCTTGGCACGAGAAAGTTACTTGAACGGTACACAGTGCATGGAATAATGATGTTAGGAGTTCGACGAACTGATAATTAAAAAAATTGTAGCGACATTACGGTGCGATTGTACGATCTGTTGTTTAATTGATCTTCTGGTTTTATGTAGGCATAACTGTGTTCCTGCCACCTGTTTGGGGAACAGCGTCACAATGTGTTGGTTTTGTTGTCCCAACAAACGATTTTACTTTTATCCAAGAGTACCTTTAGCAGAAATTGTAATAACATAACATCTCTTTAGGAGAAATAGTATGAAACATCAATAAAATGTAGAATTTTCCTTATGTTCACTAAAAGCAAAAGCTAGTTGCTAGTTTCATAAACTAAACACATAATCTCAAACATTAATTTACACCATTGTTATAGAATGCCTTGCCCCACATTTTCGTTTAACTGGACTCCGCGAGAAATTAATCTGTCCATACACAATCTTAGATGTGACTTCACTCGCAATGTAGCTGACTTCAAGGTACAGAAATAAATAAATGACGTCAGTTTGCAATAGTAATCTTTCTTCTATTAAATTGGACGACTAGTAACGTTCTTAATAAAGGCCATTGGAGTATCTGGCTCAGTACCTATTGTTTACATTTAAGATTTTCTTAGTCCTCTCATCTTTTGGCGACTAGCCTCAATATTTGCTAGTTATTTTCTGGTGTATTTAAACAAGAAAACGTATAAATAGTAACATATTGGCCGCAAACAATCTTCATGATAAATGTTATTTTATTGGTGAAAAACTCATTGGAATAAAAGGAAAATATTTTTATTCGCATTGCCATCTGCTATTTCACTGCTGGGAAAATAATTATCTTCCCTCTCCCATTCTTTATGCTACGGACATTTCCAAAGGAACAGTTGGCCGTTCTATAGAAATGTCCAACTACGCCTTAACCCGTTCCGTTTCATCGTCGTAGCTTTCATTTGGTTCAGCGATTGGATCTTTTACGACGCTTTTAGAGGAACAATAAAGCGCTAAAGAATAGCCTGGAAAGGAACGTGAGGAGTCTCATTAGAGAGTTTTATTTAGATGTTGGACTTATCTAATAGTGTCGGGGTCATAAAGATGATACCTTTATGTATGCTACGTTTGATTTGAATATTAATGGTTATGGTAAAACAGGTCTATCTGTAATAATTAGGGTATATTTTATTATTTGAGATAATCCATTTATAAAGTAATGGGTGCGGAACCCTTTATAAAGTTTATTTATAAAAACAAACATTGTATCATTTCTTTTCCCGTACGGGGTGGCAGAAACACAATAATTCCCATGTTTAGTCAATGCTTCAATAGTTTAAAAAAGTTTTACATACTTTAGACACATCGTTAATCATCATTGTTCATCTTTTGTTAATTAATCCTGTCCATCCAAGGTTTGCTGGAAGTGATCTCTTATTAGAGATAAGCTCGCCTTTGTACATGTTTTTTTTTCATTATTAAGTGTCTGTTTTTTTTTTAAGTATAGGTATTGTTTTTGGTCTGGTTATAGGATCCTTTGTTTTGAATTTTGTTCAATCCTTCACATATCATCAGATCTTGTGATATTAACTTACTTTGTATTTGCATTTCTAGCTCCTTCAATAACATCAGTATGAAAGCTCAGCTTATTTGATGTGCTATATTGTATTTCGTAAACAAATCCACGATTGTTTAGCTTTGGATCACGATCAAAAGGCGCAGGTGGCAACATTTCCCTTTTTGTTTGTATCTTTCATGTTTTACTTTCAAATCCTTTCTTAGCCTGATTGAATGTTTTTGATTAAAAGCAAAGTATGAATTTCGTATTTGTTTCAGAAAGGTGACGTCACGAGTCGTTGTTGTACTAAACATCATTCAAGCTTTAAATATCTTTAGTTTTAAGTTATATGGGTTTTATACCTAAATCAAAAAGATTATTATTATTGTTACTGACAAATTTTTGAACGCTTTCGCGCATCCAGTCCGACAAACAGCATTTTAGCCCAATCGTAAATGTAGGTAAACATTTAGCAAAATATAATATCGATTACTTAATTGATAACGTCTTTTTCATAAAAAATATAAATTCCTGTTAACTAATTGGTTGCATAATCTTAAATATAAGATAGCATCACGGCTTTTCCCAAACCAGTAAAACAATAATATAACAACAGTGTCCAATCCTAATTTAAATTAATTAAGATTAATGTCCTAACTGAAAGCTTTGCTTGGTGTATGGTGTAGTCACCGTTCTGGTAGAACCTGTATATTCCATACAAACCGTTATCGTCACTGATCAACAATAGTTTATGGATCCGAAATCGAACCACGTTACGTTTTAAAAACCTTCTACCAATAGCTCGGTTATCAGTACAAACAATCAGAGATCAGAAACCGATGTTAAAGGACCAACGATATCTATTCCAGTAAGTATAATACGTTCCTGAATATTTATTCAAATCACAACCTTGTTGAAACGAATCCTCTTTAGGGTACCGTATCGATATAACAGAATAGAAATCCAAGGAATGTGTATTTGTAGGTCTTAAATCATTAAAGTATTATTGAACGAATTCGGTTTTAAAATTCGGTACCTATAGAAAAGAAAGAAAGAAATATAATATTGGCAGCAATGTTTTGAAATCAGTATGTCAATACTTGCCGCGCACAGTACTTTGTCTTTCTATTTTATTACCTTTATCCACCAATACAGTTCCAAACTTCCTGGTTGCCAGTCCAGTTCAATTATTCCATTTATTAGATCACACGTTTTAGACAGACAATGCAAAAGAGAAAGATTTTAGTTATATTTCGTCGTAAATTTATACAGGAGATACGATAGATAGCCAAAGAAAATAAATATTCATTAACGGATGATTACTAAACAGGTACTTGTATTGTATTTACTCAAGTATTGATGTTCACAGATTTCATATACTACAGAACCGTAAGCCCGTGCTGTCTCGTGTGTACGTTATCGTCATGTCGTCTTTCTAAGAGACCTCAAATATTGGTGTTGGACAAATAATTGAATATTTGATCTCCACTCCAACATATCGGAAGTGTTATGCCTTTCTTAGAAATGTACAGTCAATGACAGGAACAACTTGATTTCGACTATATTTTACTCTACTCGTAAGGAAACCACTCTATTGCTGCGGCGATGGGTTAGCCCCCTGTCACGCAAAATGGAGTATTGGGAAATGGCGTGACGCTTTGATAAGTTGTTGTTGTTGTTTACTCTATAGGTACTCGTTTCTTTATCCTTATTCAGAAATAGAAATGCTTTTTTTAATCAGAGGTTGGAAGTTTGGAACGTGCTAATTTGGCACTTGGACCGGTGCGAGGCGGGCGGGAGGACTGATAACAAGATTAAATATGATTTGAAGTTCGGTAAAACTTTTACAGATACTACATAAATTTACGTTCTTCTCTGTACTAAATCTTTATTGGTTTTGTTATGTAGGATTTGTTTAACGGCACTGGTTGTGGGCATTTATACAGGTATGGCAAATAAAATCTTACATTTTATGTAATGTAATTTTGCATTACCAAAACAACGTCAAGCTTTTTCCCAAATAAAGGGCATAGGTAGGTAGGTAATAAAGGGCATAGACATACATAGATAGTATTATAGATTTAATTTATGAAAGTCATACGTAATTTTTGATCTCATTTCCTTGTTATAAATAAAAATTCTATTTTTTTATTTTTTTTATAAGTGCCATTTTATATTTGTGCCATTACACAGCATTCTATATAATGTTATCGTATTATCGTACGTTATCGTACGTACAGGTGCGTTTATGATATGAAACTCTGTGTTAGATATAAGTCAGTTTGTAAGAAATTGCAGTGCCCTTACAGGGTCCACTGTCGGGACCTCCTTACTTTAAGAACTCTACAACCACAATGTAGCAATAAATAATTTGGTATTTGGAATTTTTAATTTAGGTTAGTTGCGCCCAAGTTATGGCAGTTATTCGATACTAGATTTTGTGTGTTAATGGGCTAACCCATCGCCGAAAGTATGGAGATAATGTAAAACACATCCCGTCCTAGAATTAACCAGTCCTGAAAACGCCTTTACCAAGAAATACAACCTCCCTAATCCAGGGCTGGCTTCTAATTGAAAGTTACTGGTAAAAGTGACAGGCCCGTTAATAAGTCTGCTTCTGGCCGAAGGCAAGGCTGTATTGTGCTTTGTTACTGTCGGATTAACGGTGGTCCCCCGACGCCTTCCTGAACATGCCTGCAGGCTGAGACGGAAAATGCTTATAGATTTCGGTATAGCTAATTTGGTAGTTGGTTTAACTAGAACTGCAAAAATGGGCTATTCCTTTTCCTCTGTCATGCTCAATGGTGCATTTGCAAGCATATCTGATTTTCAATGATAATGATCTATTAGTTAAAACTCAGTATAACTTTGTCCCTTGCATGCTCAAGCCCTTTTTATAGAGAAAAATAAAACATAAATAAATCATAATATTACTAATCAACTGAATATACTACATAAAGAAGTACATGAATATTACATAAAATAAAAATATATAAATCTAACATAAATAAACTAATACATATTAAAATACCTTCTATATTTATGATAGAGAGAGATAATGCTCCTTCAACCGATTCTTGAATAAAAAGAAAGATGGACTGTCCCTGATAGCGCAGGGAAGCGCGTTCCATAGAGAAATAGCCCTCATTTCTTCATGCAATTCCATCATCAAGTGTGAAATTCGGCCAAAACATTGAGTTACACACTATGTACTCAAATACATAACACCAAAGCTTCTCAAACCTCAGGGTGAAAGTCTCCTTTCCCTGAAATTAGACAATGACGGGAATTACCGAGTCACCCTAAACCCGCAATAGGCGTGGCCAGCTTGATAGAGTTTTGAATGAGTTGTAGTGATTTCTAAGGATATGGTTTGAGCGCAAAAAGCTCTTAACGAAATTCATAATTCGTATAATTGTATGTGAGAAATATTTATTTGACATTTTAGTAGGTTATGTTTTAGAGATACATAGACGCCTGCCGACAGAGATCTTGGAAGGCGTACAAAAAAGGAGTTGAAGGGAAGATCTGGAGTATTTTAACCAGATTAGATCAGTTTAGCTACCAGGATATTGTTATTTCATCCCAAAAACACTCACAGAGACAGTCGTAAGCAGAATAAGCCTTAACTTCACTAGTTACGGAGTTGAACCAACCTCAGCAAACTTCTACGAGGTTAACTTGACAATTTAATGGCCTCAACAACAATTCCTGCTAACAGACCCACAACTCGTGTCCTTGCATTTATTTGAGGCCGACTCGAATCAAATCGAATTTAAAAGTTTCGGTTGTTAAAAGCAATTATAAGTTTTCAAATAGCCCTTTTGGCTGAAATTCTTAGCAATCATTTTCTTCAAAGTCGTAATCCGAAATTTTGGGGGCAAATTCTCTGAGTTTCGTGAGATTTGAACATCTTGCTTGAGTAGTCTGTTTCTTTGAAAATTAGGCTTTATTCTGGGTCTACAAATTCCTGCAAAGATACATTTGAAGTTTGTATTCAATCCTTAGCCCGAAGATGTTACTTTAATTAATTCACTAAAGATGAAGTAGCATTGAGTTGTGAACAAAAATACCTAAGATCAGGCCCCTCATTCGCTAACTCAGTAATGATCATTCAATGATGATCCGTAAAAATGAAGAAGTTATTGGTGTCGTTCAATTATCGTGTAACCAAAGGATATCAAAATAAGTTGCATAATATTAGCCGAATACATATTATCAGCATTAATAAATGAAATCCATGACAGTGATGCAGAAATATCATTAAATGGAAACCATTTTCAGACGACTAATTTGCTGCTTTTATGAATCAATCAAAATTTAATCCAATGGATAGTTGGCATTGGCTAAGAAGGTTCTACGGATAAGAATTCACAAGTCCCCTAGTCCTATGCTAACAGGTTGCAGAGAACAAAAGGCTATGATTAGCATGCAAGCCACGTTAGCAGGCATCAAACTGAGATCAATAAGCACTATACTAAGTACACTAACTGAACCAGCCGCTTCCAAAGTGGTAATGACCATTAACAGTGTAACTTTAATTGGTTACAGAAGAGCAGAAGGAATAAGTGGAGCAAGATGACGATGATAGGAAGGAGTTACGCGATGTTGGCAGTAGAAAGATGAAAATTGTATTCTGATTGAATTCAAATAAATGAGGCAGTTGGTATTACCAGCTAGAGGAGGAACTAATAAATCTAAATGTTGTAAATCACTACTAGGTTCCATCTATCACATACTACAGATTAAACGTGTTCATCCAGAACGTTACCAATATGTTCTAAAATAGAAAAGGGGATACATGAAGTTTAATGAAATAAACTTTAATATTTACATCTTAGATCAGAACTAAAATTGAATTAGGGATGTGGATGTGTGATAAAACAAACATGGCCAGAAACAGTAAATAGGTAACATCAAGCCCTCCTTTACTGTCGTGTAATTAAACCACTATCAACATTGTCGAATGCACAGACTGTTGTTCCAATGAAGCGCCGCTTAAATTTCACACAAGCACAGCAGAACTTTGAGAGTCCATCAAACTTTGAGACGTTTTGGTTGTGCATCGCTAAAGACAATCAATCGAGTACGTCGACCTTACGACAGCGGGCATAACTATGCATCACACACTTCGATAAATTATCGTACTATCAACAAAACAACCAAGAGCCGAGCTTTCTCATAAAACAAGTATAGAGTAAAGTAAGTAGGTGGGTCAAGCAATACTGGTTATGTTAGACTAAGCCCATTGAAGTTTTTATACGTCTTTTATTGAGACTAATTTCTAAGAATATAGGTGTAGAGTTGATTTGAAACGTAGACAGTTACATTTGTTTTCGGGTATTATTTTTCTTGATTATAATTTGGTTACTTTGAACATCAGAGAAGATTATTGTCTTCTATTGGAAATGCCGCATACGTACCTATTCTTAATGTATTTGTGATACTGCGGTTTCTGGTTTCCATCCTCGAAAACCATTATCATGAAAGCTGAACTGACATCAGCAACACTTGACTTTACTTTTTATACTTAAAGTTATTAAAATGGCGCATGTAAAACAAAACCCTATAAAATTGCAACTGAAGCGCCATAAACCGATTTTTACGACCAGAAACAAAATCCCCCTCAATAAGCTTATGCTGCAAAATATAAATGACCACAAGAATTTACGAGGCTCACTGAATTTGCATGCTGATACAAGTTTATATTCTTATCTTAGTTCCGATAGCCTATGACCGGAATAGCTCTGGAAGTGTGATACATGCTGTTAAACGGTATCATTGAGAAACGGATGAAACAGAACTTCTCTGTATTACAAGACAGTGGCGCTGCCAAACTAAAATTTTCATAGCCACGATCCATCAATATTCTTACCAATGTTACTACGTTGGACATAAAGCGACTTTAGTTTCTGAAGCTATCACCGATATCAGTAAAGGAACGTAGAACGCATATAATTATTATACTGTCAATAAAACAAACTACCGTTTGTCGGTTCTATAGAGATTTTGCATTTCCTGTTTGCCATGTCAACAACTATTGTAGTCATTGGACTTAGCACCAGAAGATCGAAATAACAGGACCCGAAAGTTCTTTAATAATATAATAATAATAATTTTGTTTATTTCAGGCATTAAAAAACCCATAAAAAATAAAATAAAAGTAGACAAAAATTAGACATAAAAATTTATCTTCTTTTCTCTGGATTTTTTCTTTAAATACCTAATATGTATATCGATTATATTTTTTTTTCATAAATATAAACATAATTTAAACTAGACGTAAAACAAATATCGTTTATTGTTTATCAAAAAAATTATATGCCGATTCTAAAACATGGTCAAAGTTAAACGGAAAAACAATGTTACCCAGACTGACTGCACTAGAAATTAGAATGGCGAATTTAACCTTCCTAAATTAAGGCTTACCCACAAACCTAACAGAAGGCAAACCACTTCCAACATTTTCGTCTTATATTTCCTTTGCCTTACTCGCCTTCATTACCTCATTAGTACGCGTTAGAACAGTTCCCTTCATTGTTGCTAACTCAGCACCAAGACCACTGGATTTAAAACGTGTTCAGTCACAAGACACGCCCCTCAACCGTCTTTACTTTACATTTGCATGCAAATGAGCGCGTCTTCGCAAATGAACAGAGCTTTAGCGTGTTGGTTAGTATAAACTTAGTAGAGCAATGACGACATAAGTGTTAGCTCGTGACTCAGCCGATATGGCGAACAAACAAACATGATTCCCTTCTTACCATTAGCAATTCGTGGCTAGTTTAATGAGACATCGGAGGTAAGAAATTCGTGATGTTTGAAGAGTAGTGTTGCACCATTGGTATGAGGGCTCGTATGTCAAAGTATGACAGATCGTGTGAAGGGTTATTGCGATTGGGCCATTGGTCAATAGTTGATCACCTTTAGTTTATTTATTTTTGCTTTGGCTTGACTGTTCTTGAGGAATATGGAGTTTTGAGATGTGTAACAGGAAACGACCACGTTTTATCATGGGTCCCTACTTTTTTTAAAACAAATAAATAAATAATTAAATTGAATACTGCATGATTCTTATAAAATTCGAGAAGTCAGGATCCTATTGGTCTGATCTTTGGCAAGAGAATTCGAGACCCATAACTAGGGTATTCTTTATTCTCCAAAGACATTAGGTTCAGGACTTCAGATGTATATTATAGGTAAAATAGATTTTCGTAATATGCTTATTTTTAGTTTTTTCATTCAAAAATGTCATACTAAAGTGTCAGTAAATAGTCCTGAATAGGTACCTTACGTTTCTAAACTATTCCAACTAATAATAAAATGCAAGTCAAGTTGGCGACTAGCTTCAAGTTACCAACGAACGTTAAGCATTCCTTCATATAATTAGCAAATTGGCTTACTTACTGAAACACTACCGCAAGTCTCTAACTGGATAACTTGAGCATTAATACCTATTGTTCCAAGTTATTAATAAATTATAATTCGGCGTGAGGCTTTCACCCAGTTACCCAAAATGGAGTTATGATTTACTGTGCTTCTACCATACCGAATGAGAAAAGGCAGGATGACCTTTTCGTGTTGAAGTACCAAGCTGAAGATTTGGAGTAACATAATCAGAACGGAGAGCTAAAGAGAATAAATGGTCAAGTGCAAGTAGGACTCACGCACCAAGGGTTCCGATCACACTTGCAAAGCGTAACACGTGTAATTAGGTTTCCACATAAAAACTAAAGTAAAGTCATCCATGTAAACCAAATGAATATTTTTGTAGAAAGACATAAATTTGCAGTTTTCAGATTTTTCCCTTTATTTGTGCTCTAGGACCTTGCATTATGCCAAATTTCATGATTGTCGGCCTAAGGAAAATACCCAACAGGTTTGGTTTATGTCCATTGCGATTATTATGAAAATCCAACAATTTTACAGCATAAACAGCCGTTGCGTTCGATTTCGTTGACCTAAAAGGTTGATTTTTTCACAGTGTTATGCGATTACAGACCTTAACAATTAATCTGAATTTCAGCTTGATGAGTTTAGGCGTTTTTTATATAAAGGTCTTGACACACGGACGGACGGACAGACGGACAACAAAGTGTTCCTGCAAGGGGTCCTTTTTTCCTTTTAGGGATCGGGACCATAAAATCCCGAAAAGGAAGGAGATATCAGTTTGGTCAGGCCTCATAAAAATAATGATAATTGATTACGCATATCTACACAAATTGGGCATGATCCTTTCCCAAAGAACAGAACACATTTATGCACTTCTTTCAAAGAACTTTCTTATTCCTCTCTTCCTCTCAATTTATGATCCTTTGCGCGGCATCTACGCCAGTTTATATTTAATATAAATAAAGAACATTTGCTTTGTAGGTACCACAATAAATTTAGATGTTACATCAACGATGCACAATAACGGTGATTAATAGATCCAACCTCATTCAATTGAGTTTTTCAAGCGCTCGCCGCAAACGCTTAACACCCAAACAAAACTCTTAGAGCTATAAAAACACTTACACGAACAGCTTATCCTCATCCACTTTTCGGAAGTCACTTCAAAAAAACAATCCAATCAAAAAACACCATCCAGGCCGTACTTCAATCGGTACAATACCACATAAAAGTTCCTTTGAAACTTTTTGCCGGACACGAGTTTTTATGCACAGGCCGTTTGATGCGGCAAGAACGTAACGTAGTTGAAATCGGGTTCAGACTCACAGCACGTGTGGAGCCACAAGCAGCTAGTACAGGACTGGATCTCGGAGGAATGACTTGTTTTTGTTGCCGACTCGCGCATGCGCATCTAGACGGAAACCTGCGGGAAATGAGGACTGGATGAAAGGGTTTCTGGAGAGTGTGGCCAATTGTTTGAGTATTGCGAAGATACCAGGAATCATGGAAAGACTTTGGTCATGCTGTTAACGAGTTCTGAGAGTCCAGATTACATTTAGCATAAATCCGCTTTATTTCATATGAGGTGGCACAGTTCCCAAACGCATTTTCGTCATAAGGGGATAGAGTTTTTATTCACAAAGCTTTCCGTTACTTTTAAAATGTGCGTCAGAGCAAAGCAGGGTGGATTTGTATTACCTTACAATGTTTTGGGAAACAACCCATGAACGTTGATATTAAAACACCCATTATTTTACCTAGGACTATGGTGTTTAGATTGTGTGGACTCTTGTACCGAGTTTCTTAGGAATCTTTATACCGTAAAATAGGTTCAACTCTTGAAAAATAAAGAATAAAACATACTTAATAATGATCGTCACCAAAATATTGGTCACATGAAAGTTTCCCTGTACAGATAGGTCAATTCATATGCATTCAAAACATTTACTCGCTCTACTCATTACATACTACTTATTGTATCACATATTCCATCGAAGCGATGTGACAATTTCCGTGAGAAATTTCGCATGTTTAGACGAATCAAACACTTTGATAAACATCGAATCGTATCGAATACGAAAAAGGACATGTATTAGAAAACAGTTTCTTCAATGACTTTTTATGACGTTGAAACGAACGAAATCATTACATAATGGTTTACAAATAAACAATGAAAATACGAATTAAAGAACAGCTAGTTTACAAAAGTGTTGCGGGTTGGACCCAATACAATTATATCCCTCTCTTTGACATCAAAGCTTTCCGAAAATCATCTGATACGGAGCGAATCAGACGGCATCTCCGGATTCAAACCAGTCCCCAGCAACTCCCAACGTTTCCCAATTAAACTGAAAACCGTAGCTTCTATTTAAACATTGCTGCAACACTATTTCTCTTGTAATGCTACACCCATGTCACCACAAAGCATCCGCGGACACGAATAAATACCGCTGGAAGCGGGGAAATGTGAAAGGTGAATAGACCCGAGGGGTTACTTCGGTTATGTGGATTAGAATCTCATATAATGCTAAATAGTCAGCCCCTTGTCATGTTTCTTAATCTCTTACTAATTTCTCTAGAGATAGCTCGCCTTTGTAAGTACTCGTTATACCTTATGTTTTATAAAAATTATGTTTTACCACATTCATGTATCTCGCGTGTCCCCTTTCTACTCCCTCTAGCTTCTTTGAATTGTATTGTTCGTCAGGAAAACCTGTCCTGGATTCTTGGCTGATAAATACATTTATTAATTATTGTGGTAGCATAATGTTGGTATCTTAATCTTCTCGGAAGACATATTTCCTTATACCAATTTGCCCTAGTCACGCGTAGATTGGGAGCTGATTATTGATATGAAGCAATAACAATTTAGGACAAGCCATTACGGAACAGTGATAAATCAATTCAGCCGAAGGGTACTATTGTCATATTGATGTTAGACCATATGTAGATGGGTAGGTAGGTACTATTTTAGAACCATTAAGTTTAATACTGTAGAGTCGGAAGAAAAAGCTGCTGACTGATTATGATTAATTAAAACAGAATCTCTTAAATTTTTTGTTTCTTAACAAACAAACAAAAGCCACGTCTTTTTCCATAGGTAGTAACAAAGATACAGTTTTTCCCAATTATTCAATTCTCGATGCAGATTGATGCTTTAGAAGAGGTCTTATTATTCTAGCTAGGGTTTATGTTGGCTAAGCATGATGATGGTGATGAGATGAAACAAACAAAATTATTTCATTCATACTATTTGATTCATACACACATTTATAAAAACACGTGTCATTGAAATTAAACATAATGTAAAAAGGTGAGCTTATCTTGGCGAGATTTCATCCAGCAAACAGGTTATCGTGATCCAAAAATTAAAAAGAGTAGTAGTAGTCATAGAGTAGTAATAGCAATCAGTGCAAAAATGTCTAAACTCTATTCATACATTCCTTATATCGTATTAAAACAAACATCAATTAGAATCATCCCCTTGCAGCCGGTACTCGAAAACTCTAAAACGGCAGTTATTTAATGCTTCGCCGCTCTTTAAAGAGACTTGCGAATGCTGTGAATAGCACTCCCATAGGATGCCACTTATGCTTCTAAAGCGCACTCGGAAGTGTCTGTCTCATTCAGCTGTTGGTCATTCCTCAAGGAAGAAGGGGATGGAAGGTTATAGATTGATTTTGGTAGTTAGAGATGTGCTGATTTAAGAGGTTGTTAAAGAAGTAGTTACCGCTATCGAAGGAAATAGTTCAAGTGACGATAGTTACTTCGAAACGATTTCTTATAGAAAGTGGCCGGGTTTTTTGTAAGGGCTTTGTGAGTAAAGAGTTGGAGCAAAAACTGGTAAAGGGCTTTTCGTCACGTAATCGCTTTTTATTATATTTTGGTGTGTCATGTTTTAGAGTTTTTTTTATCGGTATAACTGATACTCTTTCAAAGCTATTGACTGGAACATTTAATTCGACGAATGGATACCGTAAAAATAAATAAAAGATACATTAGGAAAGAAAGTTACCAAATAGGTACATTACAAGGAACGTTGACTAATAAGAAAAAAACGATAATTCCAAAACAGAGGCCTAATCAAACATTAAATAACCACAAACCATATCGTGAAGCTGATCTATCCACATACCATCTCAACAAAAACAAATACTTATGCATCAACAAGATCCAATCCAATTGCTGCACCAAATATCATCATGTCTGACAGTGAAGCAACAAGCGGTACGGTGGAAGCTAATATCCCTTTCAACATTTTGACTTGGAAAAAAGTACAAAATGTAGCGTCGGCCGATGGCTGGGAGGCTGTAAAGCCATGTCAGCGTTACTCAAACCCGGTGTTGATGTAAAAATATCAAACACATTTCGGTAGAGTTGCGGTGACCTAAAGGATATTTTTATTTAATTTAATTGTTTTTAGTAGTAAGTTAATGGGTTAAGGTTTAAATATTTTCATGTTGAATTAATTAAATATACAGGATGTAACAGAAAGGGGTGTTTAAGCGGAAATAAGGTTGTTAGGGACATCATTTTAAACAACTTTCACTACGGGATCGGCTTGATTAGAGCACCTTAATTTTTATTAACTCAGTACATTTTGGGATGATCTGTATGGTGGAGTGAAAAATAAAGTTTCCTTTCTGTATAGATAATACTTTGTTAAATATCAATAATGCCAAATAAATGAATAACATTATGCTTGTGTTCTAATTGTTTCCCTAAGAGTATTCAGATGAGACTGTCATTGTAGCTGGTAGTAGGTTCGGGGATCAATCGGAGATCTCCGATTTGCCTGTCCTTGACTGCGTATATAGTCTCGTGTAGGTAATAAATGTCAGTGTTTTTTTTGGTAAACTGTGTGGTCAATTTTTAACAATATGTCAAAAGGCCGACAAAATCCTGAGAGATAGAGGACTAAAAGATGTGGCTAATCCATGTAAATGTTGATTGCATATAATGTATTTGTTACAATTTGTTAAATATGGGCTTTTTATAACCGATTTCATTCATTTATTTATTCGAAAGCCTGAACTTTGAGATGTAATGGTCGATGTGCTCCGGATATCTTTCGATCAATATCCACTGACATTCCAATTAAGGAGCCGATACAACTCGTAAACTCTACGACAGACGCTGTAATTCAACATTTATTAATTACAGCACATGAGGATTTACGATTCATTGTAATCGGTAATCTGAATTTGATTTCGACTTGTAGATTCTGCTAATCAAATTCATCTGGAAATGTAAAAGTTCGTATTTAAACGAATTGGATGTATTTGAGGAAGCTATTAAGCAAATCTGCGCCACAATTTGCGCCGAAATTCAACTGAGTAAAAAGCAAGCGATATTTTTATGTAAACCTAGTATAACAAGCTATACATGGCCACAAATGTGGCTTTATGAAGCCGTGTGGAAAAAATACTGGAATTATGTACTAATATGGCACTGTATTATCTAGTTTGGATTAGTTAGGATATCTTTATTAAACTATTTGTTTTGTAGTATTTCATTTTGATACCAATTATTATTGCTTAGAGAATAGGTACTGAAAAACTCAAAACATTTTGCCCAAAATAAACACAAACCTGATTCCAGCAAAACACAACAAATCATTTAGACATCCGCTCCGGCAACATCAATCAATCATATCATTGACGCAAAGTTTCCCAGGACACGTTCAATAAATGTGATAATAAAAACAAAATCATGTATTAAATGACAGCATGACAGTAATTGAGTGCCTTTTATTGTGCTAATGATAACCGAAGGGAAGAAAGAGCGCTTATAATAAACACGTCATGTCGAATGTAAATCTGCATGCGACGGTGTTGCCAGATTGTTATGTCGCTTTTGCTTGTGTGATAAAAACTTTAAATGTTAATAAGATTTATTATTTAATGGATACCAGCTTCATGGTTGATAACTGCTATTCTTTTTCTTTTTTCGGTAATTCATATGCAATAGCATTCTGCTCGATTCTGTAATTTAACCTTTATGTAAATTAGGCTGGTAAACAAAATTTTCATCTAACACGCAATGGTATAGGATTTCCACCTGTATACATTTTTGGAGCTTTTACAAAAATATAGAGAAAGAGAAAGAATGGTGTGTAAAATCACCTTACCTATTTATTACTATCATTTGTATTTACTTAATGTACATAATTGATTTTTCGAAATTACCCTAAAAATCACTAACCCAAGCAAGGTATCACTCTTGAATCAGCGATCACCCGCATACCACATAGGGGCGTGAACACGCTATGCACTTGATTAGCCATTGTCATCAGCTATTTAGGCGTTCTTTAAGAATTAACTAGTGTGTGCGTGGCTTAATTTATCGCTTTAGAAACGCTCAAGATAGTCATCGTAGGGAGAATTCAATTTACATATTCAATGAACTGGACGCGGTCTGAATGATTTTTAATTTGGTACATTTCTTTAAGCTTAGTCGTAACTGCTGCATGGCTTTGCTCTAGGTTGATTCAAGGGTGCATCGAACAGAAAAAAAATCTTAACACACAAGTATCAGAATAAACTACTGGAAACTACAACATTACTAAAGAAGCTAAATGGTGAAAATGCCACCCTGAAGTCACGAGTCACAATCACGACAGAAGCCATTGTCGCCTCTGACGACGTCGCCATACTCAAATAAGGCGCATCACTTTCAAGTCACCGACACGACCATAGATGACGCGTGCGCCGAACACTGATTAACAACGAAAGGTAAACAGATAGGCGATCTAATCTGAACCTGGAGGAGAAAACAGAGGCTTTACATTGTGGCATAAAACGAGATCTTATCAATTGATGGATAAAATCGAATCTTGCTAGATTGAATTGACGCTGTACAAAAGAGGCCTAATGACTCTGTGTCAATTCTTCCCCTTACCTATCATCTCCGTCTCCTATCCAACATGGGTTGCTGGAAGAAATCTCTTATTAGAGATAAGCTCGCCTTTGTACATTTTTTTCTATTTTATGCTATTTTTACTGTCATGTGAATACAATAAAGAAATTACAATTACAATGTATGTATGTGGAGTGAACATGATTGTATTTTGAAATATGATTTGATTGATATATATTTATTATAAGTTTTCTGTATGTCATTCTTGTGTTAGTAGGTACCTACATTAAAGAAATTACGAAATTATATTTTGCACCGATCAGAATATCAATAACTAGCTAAACGTGGGCGCCACTGTGCCTATGTCACCCCGTATAGGAAAAAAGTGACGTTATATACTTGTGCACTATCTATGTTGCTACAACCGTACATGTCATTGGCCATACAGGATTACTATTTTACGACAACACTAATCATTCTTGTGACAATGGTTTTTGAGCGCTGCATACATTGTGCTCATTAATCCTTTTTTCTATCGTTTTTTCGTGATCAGGATCATTTGGTGTCGTCACGATCGTGATACGATCACGACTTAATGTTTTTTGTCTGCTTATGTTCATTCTTATACCTAGTCATTTTGATTTTAACTTAAGCGATTAGCGACTAACCAAAAAAATTATCCTAAGACTGCAATTTATAGATAGATAGGTAACATTTTGTTTGTCCTTAAGCTAAAGATCATATTTATAACAAAAAGAAGTGACCATGAGTCTGATGTGGAAATGGAAAGGAAATACACTTTATTCTAGTAGATAAAGAAATACACTTTGTTCTAGGCAAAGTATTTACTATAAATTAACTTTTATTCTACACTATTTGAAAAATATTGTGAAAATTGTCACTGATCTACACAAAACCTTATAGGTATCGTGCCTTTTATTGACCGAGCGAGCGAAGCGAGCGAAGCGTCTCCGTTTCAGGTTTGGGCAAAAATGCTTTCGTATGTCCGGTTGTTCTCCTCTACAGGTCGCATTTATGAACCGATTCTCGTGAAATTTTGTGAGCAGGTTGGAAAAATAAATAGAATTTTTTACTCGAGCCAGTTTATAGATTATTTTCAAAATGGCGGAGATATGGGGTTTTAAAATGTAAAAAAATCGCTACAACCCAAACGGCTCGATGGATATTAACAAATGAGGTGTCGTTGGATTCGTAAAGACCATGAAAGTGAAACAGACTATATAATTTTAGTAAAAAGTCAATAGGTTGTATTAAAGATCGCGAAATGTAGTTTACAAAGTTATTGGTGCGGCTACTTTCATACTGCATGTACGTAACCAGGTACATTCATAAGTTTGTATGTGTTATTGAAAGAAAATTATTTGGGTTATTTTTTGTATGTGTGTTACCAGTTCAGCTTTTCCACCGACATACTCGCGAGGTCTACAGCTCACAGAGCCACTAGTTATTTACCTACCAAAAGCTAAACCTCCATGGTCGCTCGTAGCAAAAGGGGATGCCGCGCGCGTGTAAACTCCATGCAGTATGTAAAATCAAATTATGTCCATGTTTGCATAGGACGGCGCCGGTTACGCAAATACAAGCCTTTGTTTCGGAACACACAAAATTACATATTAATATGTGTGTTTAATTAATTTATTGCTAAGACGACTTACGCGGGATTTGCTTAGTAAATTGTTTGGAGTGACATTTTAGTTACCCAGCTGGTGCGTTTTGGGCCCAGCATTGGTTAAGATTAGTTGGTTAAATCTATGTACGTTTACAGAATGGGGTAATATTCAAGCCGCTTTTAATTATTTAGGTTGTGTATATAGTACAGGGTTAAAAAGAAAGGCGAAGTCATATTTTAGGGGGTTGTTAAGGAGAAACTTTGTATAGCTCTGTCAGCGTTTGTTTTAATTATTTTCCATTTTATTAATATACATTTTCTGAAAAGACATTATTATAAAAAGCTCCATAGAAACCGCCTTCGAGTAGCCCCGTGTGCGGAAGGCCTAGCCATAGAAAAATGATGCGAATAACGATTGTTAGTAATTTACAACATTGGTCATGTTAATAAGTAAAATTTTAGATCGACTTAATTATGCCACTCATTAAAGTGTAGCATTAACTAGAACGGTACTAAAATGAATAACCCTCCCACGTGATTACTTAAGTACTAAACTTGCTTGCAAGTTAACTAGCAGTCAAGACTTTAATAAAACTGCCATATATGGGAGAAACTATTTTATTGAACCGTATTGGTAAACGATATTGTAATGATAAAATATTTTTTGAGTGGGCAGGTTTTCTAGTACTTAAAATAACTGGTCTAATACGACTTAGATATTATAAGACATACATTCACACATACATAGCGTCACAATTTTTCCCATACGGGGTGGCAGAGGCACAACTGTACCCACTATCAGCCAGTGATTCAACACTCCATTTAGCGTGACAGGGGGCTAGCCCATCACCGCAGCTATGGAGTAATGAAGGTTTCCTCACGATTTTTTTCCATCACCGTTAGAGGCTCCGTATAATGAACTTAATTTATATGACTTATCTCATTGGTACAAGCACCGGGATTCGAACCTGCACCTCCTGCGTGAGAGGCAAGCATGAAACCCACTAGCCAGACCACGGAGCTCTTTAGAGCTATTTAGAAAACTTTTATTTCTCCAGTCTGAACAATTGTGTCTCTTCCGTCCGCCCCGTATTATATGTATTGTACACATGGGTCTACTCCTGCTCAGCAATCCACCTGTCTCATCCCTATATGGTTTGCTGGAAGAGATCTCTTATTAGAGATAAGCTCGCCTTTGTACACGTTTTCTATGTTTTTTACTGTCCTATGTAACTGTTTGTGTGCAATAAAGAAATTATTAAATTAAAGGGCGTGACTCTATATTTTTGTTCTTTTCAATGCTCTTGATAGGTTGTTTATAATTTTACTCCTCTTCAAGGAGATATTTTTTATAATCTCTAGAGATTCAGATACCCATCCTACCCTGAGAACTCACCATATCGAATAACAACTTGAAGCAGGCAACACGTATTTATAAATACCGTCGGTGTCTCCCATCAATTCGCATTGTCTCATCTCAATCTTTATACTTCCACGCTGAATTCCCGTCAATTTAGAATCATTGTTCTTCGATATCCCACTGTTCTTTCGTAACATTTACAAATAGTTTTCAATCCATATAATGGCCACCAACAAGTACAGCACCATGTTTATGTAAATCTACCAATGTCCATACCAAACGGAAGGTCACGGCTTGTTTTATTTAAATATACACTAACCCATTTCTCACTTACAATATACCCTTTTCCTTTTCCATTATTTTAATTCCCTCATAAATATTTAGTGGTTCCGTGGCGCGTGACTTACAAAACGTGACGCTTTGAATGATTATTGTTATTTTAGTTTAAAAACTGAACCATTTTTCTCTTTTTTAATGAGCGGTCTTATATTCCAAATGGAGATATCAGTATAATATTCCGATTCCCTGAAGATGTATCGAAGATTACGTAAGCTATGTTATGTCAAAATGTTAATTTAATAAACAAAACAATATACTTTAGTAACACTTTAAGTGTTGCTCGTCTTAAATTCAATCCCACGCTCCCTCTCGCTCCCACGTCTATTGTTCTCCATTGTGAGTTTGTTCTGCCGATGTCCATACGAGACTATATCACCGAATACACGGAAGTAAATGCGTTTTATACCACAGAACTAAATGTTTCTGCACAAACTTTGATACAGCACTTTCATTGTTTCTTGTCGCAGATTAATTGTGCCTTGGTTACCAAAAACCGTGACCTCACAAACATTAAATATTTTTATTATATTTAATCAAGTATTTGGTTATTATGGTTAATTATTATGTAGACGAAGATTAAAGTAAAAATACAAATCATAAAAAAATAAGTCACTATCGCTCAAACTCGGCATCTTTGTAGATCCAAAAATATGATCCCCATTCGACGCGCCTCATAATTTCATGTCATTCAGGAGAAGTCCTACCAAGCGGAACAAACGTCCTCATGTTTTTTTTTATAATTCTTTGAACACATCAAAGATTCCGCAAGGATTTCTTAGACAATGTATTTGGTAGGTCGTTATTAGTGGTCATTCTTTGATACATTGTTCCGCCCTTTTTAACATATTTTTTTTTAAAGTTTAATGATAAACAGTGTCGGTAAGTCCACCCACCAGTCAACTGGTTTATTTATTTTATTTCGTGCATAATGATTTTGCGAACTACAAAAATCCTTAAGTTTTTTATAACAGGTTTTTAATTTATTCAAATCCTGTGGGCAGTACTACAAACAAAAATAAGTGTTCTTAATCTAACAAGTGAGACAAGGTTTTTTCCATCAAATATAATCCTACTTTAAATAATTTTCAAGGGCTTTCCAAAAAAACAAACAATCAATCCCTAATAATATATCTTCATTAACATTGAAAATTCAGCAGTTTTTGCTTGAGGATTTGCAAGTCTAATACTCTACTTAACATGCTCGTAAATCATAATGTTGACAGTTTCACACCTTGCGAGGCAGAGTTGGACATAATTATATTACAGTGCGGAGCAAAATTAAGTGTAGCTTAAAAGATCCAAATACGATGTAAAATGTAAAATTAGATTACAAAGTATGAAAAATATATTTGACAAGAAACTTTAGCAATAACAAAAATTTTACAGAACCTTATATCTGGAAGAGCCCAGACCCCTGAAATACAGGTGATAAACCTAGCTCAGGGGTCAAGGATCCCTATATTATGTAACTACATATGTTTGTGTCAAATAAATAAATGTTTAAATGTTTAAAAATATGTTAACAAAAAAATAAGTGCAGGTTATCTTAAAAATAACCGGCCAAGTGCGAGTCGGACTCGTGCACGAAGGGTTCCGTACCATAATCTATAAATAAAAAAACCGGCCAAGTGCGAGTCGGACTCGCGCACGAAGGGTTCCGTACCATTATCTATAAAAAACCGCAAAAAAATAAAAAGTATGGGAGCCCCCCCTGAATAATAATTTAATTTTAATTTAATTATTTATTTATTAAGTGTAACTCAATATATTGTGAACATTTTAAGCGTCTACCTGCTACCATTATCAATATCGAGCAAAAATGAGCAAAAAAAATCACGTTTGTTGTATGGGAGCCCCCCCTTAATATTAAATTTATTTTGATTTTTAGTATTTGTTGTTATAGCGGCAACAGAAATACATCATCTGTGAAAATTTCACCTGTCTAGCTACCACGGTTCATGAGTTACAGCCTGGTGACAGACAGGACGGACGGACGGACGGACGGACAGACGGACAGCGAAGTCTCAGTAATAGGGTCCCGTTTGGCACCCTTCGGGTACGGAACCCTAACTAGACTTTTTAATAAGTATGAATATATTGGCTAAAATACACGTTTCAATAGTGTTACTATCTTCAAAACATCCTAACTAAAATCATCTATGAAACCATTACACACGTCATCAGTTTTCCTGATTTTAAGAGGCGTCAAACATTCTTTAATGATTCCGAGTAATTCTTGCTTTTGGTCGCGTTAACCGGTTAATGAGTCGACAGTTTTATGGCTTTCGTTTTAGGGTTTTGTTGTGGTAAATAAAAATAAGTTTTTACGAGGACTCGTCGTTTGGTAGAGTTTTGGCATTAAATGTTTTTGGAGAACAATGCGGATGACATTTTTTGCATTCTTAATGCGTCCGTCTGCTGTGTAATGTGATATAAACACAATGGAATGCTAAATGCAAAGTTGAACTATAGAGATATAGATAGTAGTACCTACTGAATAGAGATCTATTTAATGTAGAGAATAAAAGACGAATGAAGGGACTGTCTCTCAAATAATTTTCCTAGTGAGAAGCAGAGACATAACATGAATGTAATAACTGTTCGTCAAATGTCAATTGGTTTGATCCAAAACAAAAATATTCCTTAGAGTACTATGTTTCGCATCTTTCTCGCATCCAGGAAAGGTCAGTTCCCTCCGGTGGGACTTAACTACGTATAGCCTTGCATTTAGCAACAATGTCATTATGAACAAAAGTAAGTATATCAATCCAGTTGTAACCCTAACTTTACGACGTCATAAAAGCGGCTCCCAGTGGGGTATTCAGTGCAATCATTACTCTTTGGTGGCCTTCCTGCGTAAATTGATACAGGTAACAGACAATGTTTAGGCCTTGAATTTACTGCTGTACTTACCCCGACAATGTTGGATTTATAGAGATTAAAGATCAGGACTCTGGTATTCTATGCAATAAAAACTTTGATTGCTGTTCTTGTCTTTTACTGATTTCAGGATCGAATTTTTATATTCAGGATCCTTGACTATTGATTTAATTTAGTTTAGTTACGTTTGATTGAATATAATATTCACTGAATTTTACAACCACTGAATTTTACAACCACTGAATTTTAGTCAAACACCCTGTATAGTTGTGAAGTCCCAACGGCAAATGAAGATAAAGAGCGCCAAAGAAAACAAAATGCGAATCATTTACAAATCTTGCCGAAACACCGAAAAAGCAGCAGTTAATACCGCGAATAAAGATTGATGAAGAATCAATCGATCGCCATCCCACGGATAAAAGTAAACCCAGCGCAATCAATTTTAATCTGCGAACGGAACACGTGGTCTCCCATTCCCCTCTCACATGTGATAATCCAAATAAGGTAGACAAGGATAAAGATATCAAAGTGTGGAACGGTTTTGATGTCAGCTTTAACGACGATGACGCAAGATACTTACGGAATTAAAGTTGGCTAAAGAAGATTGAACGGGGAGCCTTATCGGCTAAGACAATGATGTAAGCGAAAACACTGATGGATATTGGGTAGTAAAAGAAATTAAGGGACAATAGGAACAAAGACTATCGAGTTTAGCTACGATGACCTATTTGCGGACTTTGTAGAAAAAGAAAGCAGATAAATCAATTGAGATTCTTCACAATAAGTTGTTTCTATTCTATGATCTATTCTTTAAACCAGGTTTATCCCGCAACAATTTGTTACTCGGTAATAAAAACGATATAATTTATATGACAGCAGCAGAAACTAGGCTTTTGAATTATATCTAGCTAAATCAATGTTGCAGCGTATAAATCTAGTGGTATTAAATCGATTTCTCGAGTTTTGCTATCAAGCTATTCGGACGCGAAGTGGTGGCGCTGTAGTTTATCAGGTGACAAAAACTACGCGCACAAGTTTCTACAGCCTAACCCTAATATTGCTTGAACAGCTCTAAAGGGCAATGGAATTTGGTTAAAAAGGTTCTTTGTAAATAGATGTTATTCGGTACTAATGAACAGGGTGGTGGTGGGTACTATTAACTTTTTTAAGCTTTACTCTTCAGCAAAGTTAGGTAGGTAGGTACATACAATACAGTCAATTAGTTTCCAGTATTTTTTATGAAATCATAGACATATAATTTGCAATGGTAAACGGTTAAATGGTAAGAAGTGTAAGTATTACGAGTATTTAGAATAGGCCAAATAACAACCAATATCAAGATTTTTCGTAATTTTAATCAAACCTCATCTCCCTTTGTTTGAAGTTCTTCATATAGCCTTCAACCACATCACTCGGCTCTACTACACCCAAGGAAACCAGTTGACTCAACTTAACACCGCACTATTGATGTGCCAAGCTATGATGGATTGATAAGAACGCCTCTTGCCACAAACGTGTTTATAAAAAGCATTTATAAACTTTTTGCACAGATATCCCGATACAAAGTGCTGTGCAATTATGTGATTTGTAAAAGTAAATTGTGGTTGAGCTGCACTTATACTCGTAATGGTTATAGGCCACATTCTTTGGTTTCTTTACGTTCCGTCTTGGGACAGGTGTTTATGTAGTTAAAAGTTAAATAATTTTACTGATTTTGATATGACAGCAACAATATAACATTTAAACGGTACTTTATTTATGCAGCAGTTTATGAATCAATCTGACCCATAAACATACTTCGACCAGCATGATAACTTTCAACAGATTTCAACGTTATATGACACTGATTAGTTTAAGGCTTAGTTTATGAACTGCTGTTTATGCTGTTCACGTTAATAACGTCTTAAATGTCATACTAAAGTCTTTCTTCGACGGAGGAAAGCCAACGTCTTAATCATGATATTAATGTAGCAGTCTAGCTGCAGTTGAATAGCACATTGATAGAATAGAATATAGAAACTAGACGGTGTGTAGAAATTTCACTGAATATGTACTCGAAAATCTATCATACTCTACATTTGTCGCTGATGATATTATTCAGAACGATTGAACATTCATATCGATTTGAGGTAAAATGAATTTCGAATATAAAGGAACCGTTAAATATGTATCACGTGTCGTACTTCGGATTTCTCACACTCCGGTCAATCTAACAATAGAGCTAGCAACACCAAAATAACCCCCACAGTTAGATATTCCAGCAATCCTTTGAAGTTCCAACCTATCAATTACAGGTGCACAAAACGACACCCAAAACAGAAGGTATGACATAAGTCCACTAAAATTAGAGGCCGGCAGCAATGGCGGGGTTTTAAAGGAGGCTTGTACCCTACTTATGGATGCAGGCAGTTTTAAAATTGCGTTTACTTGGCGGGCGGGCCCCTGTGAATGCGCCAGATGTTACTGTAGTTGTGCTTCATGTTTGAGTTGAATAGGGAAGATTTTGAGCATTTGGTTCTTAAATTCCTATAGATACAAATCATAATTTCTCATACGGGGTAGTAGAGGCGCAGTGCCATCGTTGAGCCAGTTATTAAATACTCCATTTTGCGTGACATGCATCGCGGCAGCTATATGGGGACAAAAAATCGGCTAAGTGCGAGTCGGACTCTCACACGGAGGGTTCCGCACCAATCGTACCAAAAAGTAAAAATAAAATACGTTTCTGGTATGGGACACCTTTATTTTTTAAATATTTCGTGTATTTCAGTATTTGTTGGTGGAGCAGCAACAGATATACACATTCTGTGAAAGTTTTAGCTTTCTAGCTATGACGGTTCGTGCTGAAGGGCCCTCTGACGGACAGACAGGCGGACAGACGGACAGCGGAGGCTTAGTAATCCCTAAAAAAACCCAGGTCTTGGATGTTTGCCTACATGTTTTTGATGTCGCTGGTTCTGGTTCCCACGACACAGGGTATCCTAGTGTGGGGCTAGAAGCAATGTGTATGTGTCTGAACGTAAATGTTTGTTATATAGATTGAAGTTTTTCATCGTCGTTTAACATTCCGCATCTAAAAGATAAATAACTTATCTCATTTTGGTAATCCTCAACACCAAATTCAATGTCCAGTGCAAAGTGTAGCAAATAGCAATGATACTAACGAACAATCAGACAAGAAAGCGAGTTTCTTTCAACACACATCAGCGGAGCTACCATGAGGCACGCCACTCACCTCAGTCACGCATTTTATCGCAATTTAATGTCAAAATCAATGGAGAAACGTCATTGAGTCGCAAATATTTTTTTTTGCGCGACTGAGGTGAGTGGCGTGCCTCATGGTAGCCCCGCAGCACCCTTAGCATGCCGAGTGCGGGGCGACGTTTTATCACGGAAAGTGAGGGACAGAAAGAGACATCAAGCGCGTGCTCGGTCCTTCATTCTCTCGCGTCGCAACTCCCCACAGGAGCATGCTAGGGGTGCTGGTAAAGAAAAACGTACCACATCCAACCGAGACGTCCAACGTCCCACATCCAACCCCTATACCGATGGACGTTTATTAGCCTTTTCCCTCACTGTGGAAAGCGGGAAGGTGGTGTTTTCCTAGGGGGTCCGTAGACCGAGACCCATAAAAAATTCAACAGCAGCCAAGAGTGGCCTGATACCGGCCAGTGTTTAGGTACGCGATTGGGTTTGTACGGGAATATTTAAGCAGGTTATTAATACAGGGTGAGAATATTAACGTAGGAATATTTACTGAGCATTGTTTTCTGAGAACCTTTAGGTTCGTTTAGGTTTATTTAATTTTAATCGCGTATTCTCTACTAACATTCTTATTTCCTAAAACTCTACAACGTGCTTAATTATTATTAAGTCTACTCTACAACGTGCTTAATTATTATGATGTCTTTTTTTATATGAACAGAAAAATCTGATGAAAATAAAGAAAACCTTCTTGTACATTGGTAAAACCAAAGCCGTAGAAGCTAGACTAGACACACATTTATTTTATTTTTATTTATTTTATTTTATTTGGGACATCAACAGCATATAATAAATGAGTTACAATGGTAGTAAATACAAAAATTAGGCCGGTAACAGATATCCACAGAAGATACAATAAGCAAGTAAAAGATAAAAAAACTTTTCAGTTTTCTTTGCAGTTTTCTAGAAAACTGCAAAGAAAACTGAAAAGTTTTTTTAACTCATTTATTATATGCTGTTGATGTCCTAAATAAAATAAAATAAATAAAAATAAAATAAATGTGTGTCTAGTCTAGCTTCTACGGCTTTGGTTTCACCAATGTACAAGAAGGTTTTCTTTATTTTCATCAGATTTTTCTGTTCATATAAAAAAGGACATCATACCAAATGTCCCGCCACAACAGCTACGCGAAACCTTCTTTATTGTGTTGACATTTTCTTAGTTTTTCAATAAACTAAACATTACCTACCCTTTGTAACACCTTGTATTCAGTTGATATTGTAGTTGGTTAATGTTACGTTTTTTTCAACTTATTTATGTTTTGTTATTTATCAAAAACTGCTTTTAAAGTTAGAGCCAAAGTTTCTATTAGTTAGCCGGTATCGGTGATATTTTTGAAAAATTTCATAACATGTAAAATCAACGATTAATTAAGTATTTAAAAAAGCTTTAATTGATTTCAGTACATAATTATTACCTATTTTATTTAAGGTTTCAACTTTCATTGGGGTGCTTCGAACGTGATGCTAAAAAATTGTGGTTTACAATATATATGTAAAGTTTTAAGTCTTATGCCTCGAAAAGCCCACGGGACCACTGCGTCGGTACAAGATGTACAATTATACAAGTAATGATATGTAAATATTAACAACTCGTCAATAAATAAACAAGACAAAGTGACCGTCATCGTGTCTAACACAGGTATCTTCATGTATCATCAATTCTTCACCAATGGGCGCTGCCGCTTCATTAATATCACGAACAATGTCGACTGTCCGCTTGTCTTTATGGCAGTAGGCGGTGTCGGTTGATTCTGGATTGGTCTTCTTAACATGACCCCTATCAAAATAAATAAATAAACTTTCCAGAGTCTAAAGTTAGAATTACGCAATTCCGAGCATCTATGGCGTCACGACAGGCATCAAGCAATTTACAAAAATAGCTTTTGTAGCCAGAGATCATTCATGGAGCAGGAGAATACCTATCGCAGAAACAATAATTGCCGCAATTTCTTGGAATAACAGTTGCCGGGTAAACACACAGTTATGACGTCACGACAAGCATCAAGCAATTTACAAAAATGGCAACAACAGCTTTTGTAGCCAGAGATCATTCATGGAGCAGGAGCAATGCCTATCGCAGAAACAATAATTGCCGCAATTTCTTGGAATAACAGTTGCCGGGTAAACACACAGTTGGTATATAATGTATCTGACGGATTTTATAGATTTCCTTATAATTGAATAGGTTCCTGCATTTTTTTGTGTTGGTTTGTTTTTCATTAGGCTCCAAGAGGAATCCAACTATTTCCTGCGGACGTGAGCAAAATGTCTCCAATATTCTCCTTCCACCTTCTATCAAATGCCTAAAACTTTTCACCAATTCTCAAAAAATAATATGCATTATTTCCCAAATGTATTGAAAAGTCGTGGTTAAAAATGTATATAGGAATCTCTTATTTCTCTCTCTCTATAAGTAGGTACAAAAAGAAATGACGAAATAAAAATAAATAGAATCTAAACGGAACGTACGAGTGTAGGAAGACAAACCAGAACCAATCTCCTTCCAGCGTCTAAATTGAATATACCCAACCCCGCCTCTTACCTGTACCTCGTTATAGACGCCTGAATATTGAATCGGCGTTCAACAATACTTTGTCCTATAGATCTTTGGATCTATAGATCTTGGGAACTAAAGCAGTGTGTGCTAATGAACGAATGCTAGATTCTTGGTGGAAGTTGGAGAAACCTTTTGTAGAATGGTTTAAAGGTAAAATAAATCAGAGTTGGTTATTTTCCAAATCTAAAAAGTTAATTTGAAACAAAGTTGTGGTGTGAGTGAAAGTAGCTTTTTATCATTTTACTTTATTAGGGTTTTACTTATCCATTAGTGTCAAAGTATTTAAGTAAAAGGAAAGTCAAGTTTTTGAAAGGATTAGATAATTACCTTACGATCGTGAATTTAAGATTGTGCCAATCTAAACTTATACTAATATCTTCAAATTTATTGAAATAAGCTTAGCTATATTTAAAAAAACGACTATATTATCAATGTTTGCAACATAGAATCAAATCTTTTAATCAAACAGGATACCTATACCAAACTCAATAAATATTTGAAATAAAAACTTTATATCTCATAGATTAAAGTTGTTACTTATCTGAACGTGTCAACTATAATTATCAATTATAAATTAATCGTGTCACATCATATCACACCGTTCCAATTAACATCTGAAAAGGTGACGAACAAATTACGAATATTAAATGGTTATAAAAAGATAACAGGCAAGATTTAATTTAATTATTGTAACAACATCGTTTAATTATCGCGATTATATCGTTAGATTGTCGCAGGGAATCACACGAGGGTTCTCGCGATGGTAATTAGATGAGTGTGTTTTGTACTAAGTATAATAAGGTAATGGATAATTTATAGTATCTGTGGTAATGGTATGATTCCATTAATGTTTCTATGTAATACAAGCTTTTAGTCACTATTAGTATTGAAAAACATTGTGATGCGATAAGTATGACGCACTATCTGTGGTTAACTGACATAGTCAAGTCGATGATAAGGATGATGACTTAATTTGTAGGCTTTATAGTGTATGGTTACTGGTTCGCCGACACATCTTATTTAACAATAGTTCGCCATTGTTCGGTCGTTCGAGCGGTGTGCTTCCGAGAGAGAAGGGGTTAAGTGAATTAATAAAAAAAACAACAAATTAAGGGTAAGGTAATTGGGAACATTATGGCTTTGTCTCACAATGGTTGCTAGTAAGTACCGACTCTCAAGTTTTCATATAAAGACACCCGCTTACTGGTGAATCCTAAGAGAGCTTTGCGGGTATCTCCTCATTTGGCATATCATCATGTCACACACATTATGTCATCACACTCATTTGATAAGATATCTTACATCCGGTATTTTACAGGCACGCGGTGAGATTAATCGCTTTTATGAATACTAATCTGTCAGCATTAAACCTTCTTTGAACAGCCTCGTTTCACACGTCAACCCGTATATTCTCCGTATGTTCTTTGCGCTAAGGTTCACTCTCATACGGTGTGGTGAGACACGCAACCTGTGTTACGCAGGATATCTGATTCAATGTAGGTGGTATGCTTGAAGTAGCTTGTAAATAAGACTGGATAAAGTTGTCGTTTACTGAAAGGGTTTACGATTGTGAGAGGCTATAATGTCATTCAAGAATCTTTGCATAGTTTAATAATATTGGTGATTTTGTTCCTTTGGGCTTAGACGTAGATATACTGTGCTAAACTGAATCAATATTTGAATACACTTTGTTCAATATCCGAGTACATTATGATGAATGGCTACATATACAGGGTGAAATTAAATTAGCTGACCATACCCCCCAGTACATTGCCCCGATCAGCTGATTTCAAGTTACTATGGGAGACCCAAAATTTTTTTCGTTTGCGACCATATGTTTCGTAGGGAAAGTTGTTCACAATGATGGGTACTATCATTCCCCGAAATATGGTCAGCTAATTATATGTCATTCTGTATAACGACTGTAATAAATATTATACCTGGTTATTCTCATTGCAACAGTATGTATAATAATTGCAGGTAGACTCCTCCAATTTCTTTCCCTGTCCGAACCAATTATTCAATCCAAATTGGAATAGAAAGTAGGTACAGAAATAACTCATTACATTAAAGAAGTGTAAATTGTAAGCAACATTACGTGAGCTCATGTAAAGCGCAAGTTACAACCTAGTTCTTACTCATACTTTGAAGTGGATTCCCAACATTCCAAGCTAGTTAGTTGCATTCAATGTAAAACGAGTAGGTTTTGAAATCCTGACTTTCCTTACTTGTAATTATTATGGGTATAGTAACATGCGTAGCGCCACGCGTTTTCCCATACAGGGTAGCAGAGGCACAGTTGTGCCCACTTTAAGCCAGTTATTCAATGCTCCATTTTTAACCGACTTCAAAAAAGGAGGGTGTTATCAATTTGGTTGTATGTTTTTTATCATTTTTTTTTTTATAAACAAATTTCAAAAATTATGTCTTTGTTCGAATGGGAAGCCCAAAAGTTTGTTTCCATTTTTTGAAAATCAGGAATCGGTCCAGTAGTTAGGTTTCTACATGAAAAAACTGTGAAGTTTAATTTGGTTTTACCTGGATGACATTATACATCCAGTCTTTTTGGTGTTTATAGTCATTGGCGCGAGATATATTCTGGCTGTTAGGATCGTGTATTCATTTGTATTATGTAATACGTATGGACTTCACGGTCAGGAGTCAGATTTCGTAGGCTCGTTTTCGGGTCTATAAACGACATTTGTGTACCGAGTGGGGAGGACTAAGTGATAGGTCATGAAGTCGTTTTTTTTAAGTTTTTAACTTGGTGAATTATTGCATTACAGCATGGAGTAATGAAGATTTCCGTACGTTGGTTTCCATCCGTAGAACGTCCGTATATTGGTTCATGGTAGCACCGGGATTCGAACCTGCATCTTATACGTGAGAATCAAGCGTGAAACCCACTAGACTACAGAGCTCACTGAAAAAAAATACTTACAACAGTAAAACACATTAAGCGCTTGTTCAGACAACGCTACTACATACATCAAGGTTTTTCCATGCGATCTCTACAATTAAGTTCAAAGATTCCCTTCTCACTTCTACAATTTACCTACTTCATAAGAACCATTTACACCAGCTCAATAAATTTATTAAACCTATCTCAGATGATTGTTAATTTATCTCTTGACAAATAAACGATACAAACCAAGCCGCAAGCACTGGTTTTCGATTAAATACAAAATTTCTGCGATAGTCAAAGCAGTTAGTATTCGATCGAATTATGTAGACACCCCGCTGGAATGCAACCTTAGAGCGCGCCGCATGATTTCATGGCGTCAGGTGTCTCGTTAATTTGTACGGGTATTTATAGATTCATATAATCGCAAAACAGATATTAGTTACGTCTTATAGCCTTATCACAATCAGAGGTAACATTTAACAAGTGACCGCATTCTTAAAGACCAGCTGAGCAATAAAGTAAAACGGTTCTAAGTACTTTATATTTATAATCTGTTCGAGAGTTGGTAAGTAGCTAAAGTTAATGTTAAAACTAGTTGGTATAGTTATTGGCTGAGTGGTGGCCAAGAAGTGGCCAAAGATCAGTCGGAAGACCAACTGCTGAATGGTCCGACGACATTAGCGAGGATAGCAGGAAAACATGGACGCGGATCATACCTGACCAAGTTGAAAGGCGTGTACAGTGTACACGAGGAGGCCTATACCGGTGGGTTCCCTAACATTCTGATGACGTAATTTCAGTATCATTTCATACAGTGTTACTGCCGGTGTTATTAACATAGATAAAGCTGAAACATCTTTGTCACTTCTCAATAAGTAATGACTAAACTCGGCGATGACACGAAAGCGAATGGTATCTATTTAGATGGTGATTTATTTGTTGAAGGAACTGGATTGAAATACTTGATTGTGTAGCCTGAGGCTTCTAATGCCTACTAGTTATTGACAGCGAAACAGCAAATAACATTCCGTAGAAAATGGGGCAATCTTGCCATTATACACAGGTATCCATTATTGTAATGTTTCAAATTAGTTAATGTTATACCTTTTTTTTAGTCTAAGCTACTGACATATTCAACTGTTCGTTGCTGTTGACTTTGTACTATAAATAAATAAATCTAAGAACTTGGGCCAGGATGCAGCAGAGCCAAAACTCAAAGTCTGAGAAACACCCGAAACGTATACGTAAGTAAGAGTAATGCATGCGTGGCATGGCGGTAGATTCCGTCTTCCAAGCGGTACGGGTTCAAATCCCGGCTGGGAAGTAAGACAATAAATATACCTTGACCCAGGCCTTGACTGATGACTTGTTCACATTTGATGTCACTTTCTAATTCCCACGACATAGTGTGTGGCAAGAAACAAAGAATGTGACATACGCAGGAATAACAATCGCCATAGATTCTCAATTTTCAAACTAGTAAACCTAATGAGTTGAGTTAGCTCAGTTGCAACGTCCCTGCGATCGTTCGGCCATCTACAATGATAATACCAATTTACTCGCAGCAAACACCCCGCGACTCAATAAAGGCTCACCTTGTTACCTTAAAGAAGACATTTCCCTCTTAACTGCGTTCGTCGGACGATGTTGTGGGCGTCTGTAATGATGCTTTGGCGTTTGGTTCAAGTGTCGCAGTGTATATGAACTTCTCAGAGCGGTTGCCAAGAGAAGCGACAAGGCTTCCGACGGTGTCTGACGATATCATCAAGTCAACAGGATCTCAATGGATGCGGCTGGCAGGAAACCGTGCAGATTGGTGCTTATATGTTCTACAGAGAAGAGGGTGGGTTGTAGTGGACTGAGTATGATGATCATGATGAGATTACTAATAATATGATAAGGGAAATCTGAGCAAAGTTAAGTATGTATACCTCACCAAAAAAAAATGACTGTTCAAATGTATATGATATGAGCGTTTTTAAGTTTTATCCTGCATTTTATCTCTCTATAAATATACAGCCTATTCTTTTGAGAACAATAAATTATTCTTCTTATTCTTATTTGTTGCGGACGGACCAACTGGATCCACTGTTGTCCGGCAGTTTTGGCGATGTCACCGACCAATCCGGCTGGGGCGGTGCCCTTGGTCTATCGCACATCACAACACGCACATGTTAATATAAGTAGTAAATCATATATAATATTCAACCCTAAGATGACATATTGTTGATTTCACAGGCAACAAATCAATCTAAAGTTTCTATGAAATTAATGAAAATTAAAAATTATTCCAATAATTTAGTTTTGAGGGATTTTGCAAATGCTCGTCATTGTGATCGTCATTTATATTTTTTGTAAGAGGCCTCTTACCGCCTTTAACTTAAGCCACAGTGAAATGTAGAATTCGCTTCTCTGGTAACCAGATACGGAACCCAGGTATGGGCTGTGCTATGCTGGCTTGCTTTACAGTGGTTTATATCCTCAGCCTCACTTTACTTTACTTTGGAAAAAAAGCCTCACCTTCATTTGGTTCGATAAAGTAATTAAGCAAGCCATTTGTTTCATCGGTATTTTCATTATGTAAACGTAAATGTAGCCCATTAATGTCCCCACCGAGGGGCACAGACCTTTACTCGGATCCGAGTAAGATTGAGCCATACTCCACCATGCTGGCTCAGTGCGGGTTGGTGGAGGGGTTTTTACGACTACTACATACTACGGTGTAGTGATAGTAGCCGGGACCTACGATAATGTACTTAAGACAAATTGGTCAGCAGTAGTCAGCAGGGATTAGAACCTGCATCTCCTGCGTGAGAAGCAAGGTGAATCCCACTAGACCACGGAGCATTTTCATTATGTACTATAAGTCAAATAATAAGTAATGAATTAATTTTTTAGGTTCCCATTTAAGAGCTTATTACATTACGCTGTCGGCAGGGCACGATTTGTATAGACGTCTCACTGATATAGAACGACTAGAAAGAGACAGTGAGTCAAACAGGGCCCTGCCGACAGCGTAGTCTAATAGGCCCATTACATTGGAGGAGAAAAGTTACTAAAGCTTAATTTGTTTGTATTTGTGCGATCTTTGCACCATTATAATGGTAATAAATGTAGTTACGAGCCCACAGACTTGTACACTATTTATATCGATGTACGACCCACCTACAGTGGATCAAAACGCAGCCACGACACGCAATAACAAAACGTGTACGCGGTGTTTGCGCGAGGCGCCCCGACAGAGGGCGTATCAGTTCAAAACAAAAGAAAGAATGATAGTTGGAAAAAATGTGCAAGGGTGTGACCCACGATTATTCTAATTAGACTTTATTTAAACTTTTTTGTAGCTCCGTGAGCGAAAATATGTGGAAATCTGTTGTGTCGTGCCCCTAAACAGCTAAAACAATAACAATTGGAGAACCGGCCGGTCTTCTGGTTTCCGTGAAGCGGGAAAATGGTAAGTTTCTCATTTGTTACTGTTGTTTTGAGACAAGGATCGCAATTCGGGTTACCGCAGAGCAGCTACATACTCATATTTCTAAATCTATCTACTTTACACATCATGCTATTTGCTGGAGATAGCTAAAAGTTTTTAAGCAGAAAAATAACGGAGTCTTTCAACTGTATACAGGGTGAAATTAAATTAGCTGACCATATTTCGAGGAATGATAGTAATCATCATTGTGAACAACACACATATTTGCATACACACATATACAACGTCGTGGTAAATGAGTGTGAAGGAGGAATAAAGGAATGTACTGTAAAGGACTAAGCGAAAAGTTCTTATCTGGCTAAATAAAATAGATTATGATGCCACAGAAACAATAATTAGTGTCTAAAAATTTAACACGCACACACACACACACACACACAAATATACCCTTACATACACACACACACACTCTCACTTACATAGATACACACACATGCAGATATTTATAAATTATTTTAACATATTTTAATATAATATAAATTTATATAATAAGAGTAATCTCATTGTTAAACTTAAATTCAAATTCAATTTTATTCAATTCTCATGTTATCGCCGCAAATAAGGATTGTCAAATGTTTATTTCCTCCCTCACAAGACAGGCTATGCCTAGTGTGAGGGTCAGCATACCTGTGAATTGTATTTCCTTATGGCAATAAACGATTTTCATTTTCATTTTCATTTTCAACTTTCCCTATGAAACATATGGTCGCAAATAAAAAATATTTTCGTCCCCCAGTACATTGCCCCGATCAGCTGATTTCAAGTTACTATGGGAGACCCTATATTTTTTTCCATTTGCGGCCACATGTAATTTGGCCAGGACTCCACGTGACAGGTTAAACCTAGTGTGGATTCCACAAGCAACTTGTATATTTAAACCAAATCAGTTGAATAAAGATTTTGTATTTTATATTTGTATTTGTATTTGTTTCTTGGGGAAAATTCTTCATAATGAATGATGGATACTATCATTCCCCAAAATATGGTCAGCTAATTAAATTTCACCCTGTATATACAGTCCACATTTCGAAATTTATTCTTCCACCGTGTCTTCGTAATTCACAGTATTGTTGAAAAAATGCCCCGTTATTTTTCTGCATTCAGCTATCTCCAGCAAGGTTGTTTGGGTATTCATAGTGCACTTATATTATGAAAATACGAATTACGATATCACCACGGCTTCTGTGAGAAAACAACGCAAGCATGTCTCTTTCTACAAAACTTAAGCAAACACAACACACCTTCACACACACCCTCACACACAAACGCACAAACTTGTAGTTAGCGCATAAAATGTCCCACACAGCAGTTTCGTGTCTAACTCGCACTAACTAAAGGTTTTGTTAGACACAGCGTATTAGAACGGTTTATATTATAAACCAAAATATGGTAAGTGTCACTAATGAGATTGAAACTGTAATTGTTCAGTGACACTTACTCCTGGAAATAAAATATAAATCGTTACAAACCGATTATGTTTATGACTCTATGAACCTTGTGTAAAAACAAAACGTAGTTTAGCAGGATACGCATAATGCATCTTAGTTTTTAAAGCACATACTTCCGTTTTCAGATATGCTGTTCAAGGGTTACGATTATCAATGATTTATTGAAAATAGATGCACGTGATTAGCTGATAGCGGCATGAGATTAGTTGATTTGCTCTGTTAGCTAATCCTTAGCTTAAATTTTGACAATCGTCTCGGAAACCGGGTGACAGCGTATCAATTTAGTTAGATGCCAACATCGCATTTCAAGGTTTTGGTACGCGCGATCTACATGCTGCTTCCGCGCGTATTTCAGGCGTACTTTACGCGACGTCCGCGCGTTGAGTACGCTCAAAACCGCCGTATGTAAAGGCTCGTAGCGGATGCTATGTGGTTTTTTTTTTTTTTTTTATAAATTTATTCAGAATAAGTTACACTAATTGTTCTTAACTTTACGTGTGGCCACTAAATCCTTGATAGGTTTAAGTGTGACCACTGTCCCCCGCTTTTACAACGTACATTTAATTTTGTTATATCGAACTACACAACACGGGCCGTTTTCACAGGCTACGGATATTCCCCGCACGACAGGCAAGCCGAGATTTCTTAGTAGAAGTTCACGGCTCGTCCGTCACATGTCTGGTACCTCCGCCACCTGTGAAACCGGCCCGTGTTTACATTGTTGTAGGAAGTACTTTTTTAATATAGTTTTACATTTGTGGTTGTCCACGCACAGGGAATCAATGACCTCGCTCGGTAGTTCATTGAGTACCTGCGGCAGCATACATTCTATCGTTCGCCTACCGTAGTCGTTGTTATATCTAGGTACAACAAATCTAGGTATATAAGATAGTACGCGCAATGATTCCAGTCGATCACGGCGTTTTACATTCATTATATTTTCTTTTTCTTCACACATTATTAGGAACTTAGTTTTATTATAAATATTGATGATTTTACAGTATTTAAATATTGCGTTGCTATCGTCTTTGTGTTGAATTTTTATCTTGGATGGTACAATCTTTTTTAGAATACTAAGTTGTAGTTTGTATATGTTATCTATGTATGTTTTATATGTCCTACCGTAGCTACTTAGCCCATAACTTAATACCGAGTCAGCCAATGATAAATATAACAATCTTAGTATGTTGTATGGTAGTTTATATTTTAGTATAACTAGTTTTGCCATTATAGCCCTTAGCCGCTTACATATAAGTTCGATATGGGGTCCCCAATTGAAATTACTGTCTATTATCATACCTAGGTACGTATGGTGATCGACTAGTTCCAGATTGGTACAATTACCGTTACAAATGTTGTTTTGATGCATACATTGGTGTTCGTGGGCCACGATCCTGGGTATTATTGTTGATTTTAGGTATGGTGAACGAATGTGCATGAGTTTAGTTTTTTGTTCGTTGATGACTAATCCAACATCGTGAGCCCATTTGCATAACATGTCATAATTTATCTGTAGTCTATTTTGCGCCTCCTCAATATCTTTGTGTGCGTACAATAGGCAGGTATCATCTGCGAACTGGTATACAGACCCCCCCTTAAAGATGTTGCACATGTCGTTGACGTATATTAGGTACTCGGTCGGTGCAAGGATTGACCCCTGAGCGGAGCCCACTTCGGTAGGTATTTGCTTGCTGCGTTTACCGGCTATGCACACCGAGGTGGACCGGCCCTCGTGATAATCCTTGAACCATCCGAGTAACGGACCCTGTATACCACCCTGCTGTAATTTTCGATACAGTGTTGAGTACTGTAATGTTTCAAAGGCCTTACTGAAATCTACAAAAATTGCCAAAACATGTTGTTTATTGTCTAGATAACCATTTACTTCGTTGGTGAATTTACTGAGTAATTGACAAGTGTTCTTCTTCTGCTGGAATCCATATTGATTCTCATGTATAACCTTATTCTGTGTTAGGTATTTATTTAATTCATAACCAAAGTATTTTTCAATTATTTTATCTATACAAGATAATATAGTTATTGGCCTATAATTATTTATATCTTGATGACTACCCTTTTTATAAACTGGCCTTATGATTCCTAGTTTGAGGTCGTCCGGGTACTGTGATGTGGAGATGCATGTGTTAATTAAGTGGGTTATTATAGGGGTTATTTTTTCGTTTATATTTTTTATGTCCGACGCTCTTATCCCATCGGCGCCCGGGCTTTTTTTACCATTCAAATGTTTGATTATCACATGCACCACCCTGTCACTCACATTTTTGAGCCTCATACAAGTAATAGGTATATTTTCATATGTATTTTTATTTAATAGAGGTATGTTACATGTGCTACATATTTTCCTAACATTATTTTGAAACTCGTCTGCAAACCTGTTTGTTAAGTTATTTATTTCGCAATTTTTAAAAGCCTTTGTTATTACCTCGTCTACTGACTTAACAATTCTTCCACATAGTTTATTTATAATTTCCCACATCTTTTTTGGTTTATTAAAATTTTCACAAATAATGTTTTGAGTATATTTATTTTTAATTTTACTTATGTGTTTACTGGTTTTATTCCTGTATCTATTATATAATAATCTATTATCTAAGTTACTTTCATCCATCTTCCATATTGAGAATAATTTATCTCTCTTTGCACACATATCTGTTATACTTTTACAGTTCCATGGGCATTTTTTTCTTCTACTTAGATTTATTTTAATTTCGAGTCTATTTTTTTCATAAACATTTTTGAATTTCTCGGATATAAAATTAGAGATATCATTGGGATTGTGATAGGTGAGAGCTTGGTTCCAGTCAATTTCGTGCAAGTCTTGTAGTACTTGCTTGTTATCTAATTTAGAAGTGTATTTGTATTGATTGCTGTTGTGTTTTATGTTATTTACAATTGACAGGCCGGTTATAAAGTGGTCGGCGAGGGCATTGTTTATAACAGCTGTTCGAACGTGTCTTTTCTTACATCTGTCCGCGTCTCGCATAAAAATATGATCTATACATGATTTTGTGATTTTATCTAGTTTCTTTTCGATCCTCGTATATTGACTGATACCACACTCGAACCCTAATCCATATAACTTGTTAAGGTAGTTATTTACAATGGGATTTTGTATTTTTAAATCAATATTGACGTCCCCTATTAAGACATAACTTTTGTTGATTGGGTACTTGCTTAAAGCATTAGATAGCTCCGTTATGAACTGACCTTTATTTAAATTAGGTGGTCTGTACACTACACACAATCCTATGACACTATTATCACTTGCTTCTAATTCACCCATAATACACTCAAAATTACATGTAAATACTGAATGTCTCGTAAATGTAACACTTTTATGTGCATATATTAATATCCCCCCTCCTTTCTTGGCGTTCCTTAGTTCCGTATACATGGTGTAATCTTCCATCTCAAACATACATGAGTTTGCGTCTGATATATTTGCTTCACATATTACCACGACCTGTATGAGCCGCGAGCTGTTAGTTACGATGTGTTCTAGCTGATTGAAGTTTATGATCATGGATCTTATATTGATGTGTAGAACAGTCATTGTGTTGTGATGGAAGGGAATCTCATCGGTGAATTCATTCCAAGTGTTATGATTTTCTTCGGATATTGTCTTTAGGCTGCCCTCTGTTTCCGTTAGATATTTTGTTCGGGTTATACGTTGCTTTATTTATTCTTTGTTCTTGTAGTTTTCACGTGCTAGTCTTTCTATATCCTCTTCAGATCTTATCAGGTTGGCTTTGTCATTCTCGCCTCTTCGTGCCAATATAGATCCACCTTTGTACCATACGTATTTGTATAGTTTTGTTGATTTTAGTTCTTGTTTAGCCTTCCACAGTAGGTATGAGTTACTTGGGGTAAGGGATTCACGGATATAGATTTGTTCAGATTGTTGTTTATCAGTATTCCATTTCTTCGCTGCTTGCAGCCACTTGTCTCGGCACCCTTCTTTTAATGATACAATTATAATATCCGCAGCTGTATTCTTGTTATTACTTGTTTTGTTATTATTTTTCTTCCTGTAAGCCTTATCTATATCTTCCATTGACTGTTTGATGGTATCACTGATGTTTTTGACAATCGTTTTGATATCCTCATTCTCTTGCTCCTGTACACCACATATTTCAAGGTTGTTTATGATGTTTCTTTGTTCGATAGCATTCACTTTTTGTTCTAATATATTGTTCTTCAAGACCAAGTTTTTGCACTGATTTTTTAGGTCAGTGCATTGTCTCTCTACTGTTTTTATGTTTTCTACGTAGCCGTTAACTTTCACCTCATAATCGTCTATTTTGTTTGAATAGAATTGCATCGTCGTTGCGAGTTCGTCGCGTATTACCTGACGTACTTCACGTAGCATGCTTGTCATCATGGTTTGGTAATCCATCCCGTGGTCTTTGCTGCTCGGTAATTGCTCTGTGTCGGTGTTTTCCTCCTCTTCTGGGTCCGGCATAATGCATGAAAGGCGCTTTGGCTTCTTCAATGTACCCGCACAAGCTTGACATTTCCAGTCAACCGACTCTGTCGCGTACAATGTATTCAGCTGTTCGGGTGTAATAGCAGCACAAGCAGCATGGGACCATTTATTGCATTTGCTGCATTGAATGCCCGGACTTTTGGTGTTGACGATTCGATTGCATTTGTAGCACTTCACCATTTTTGCACGTTACTCGATCGATAAAGACGGTAGGTAATCGCTGCGCGCGCGTCTATTCGGTTCCGCGTCGAGCGGGAGACTCTCGGGGTAATGAGACAGCGAGTGACATATGACGCCTGTTAGCCGCCTGCGCTATACCACTGCATATTATGCGCTAAAATAACTCGCGGTTAAACAAAGAGTTAATGTAGCAATGGAGCGAGGCGCCAAGCAAGACGCGTACGGGGTTATGAACGACGGTGGATAAACCTGGTTTAAGGTAACATTCTCTGGCGGGTTTGGTGTGTAGTAGTCGTAAAACCCCTCTACCTACCCGCCCTGAGCTAGCATGGTGGAGTATGGCTCGATCTTACTCGTGTCCGGATAAAAGCCTGTGCCCCTCGGTGGGGACATTAATGGGCTAAATATACTTACTTTACTAGCGGTTTGAGAGCGGGGCGGTGGCGGGGCGGCTGTCAAATGGCCGCTACAGTGACACAAAGGGCCCGGCTTTTAGGGTTCCGTACCAGGAGGGTGCCAAACGGGACCCTATTACTGAGACTTCGCTGTCCGTACGTCCGTCTGTCCGTCCGTCTGTCTGTCTACGTGGTAGCTAGACAGTTGAAATTTTCACAGATGATGTATTAGCTGTTGTGGAGCAAATTGCGCGACCGTGGGGTACCAGAACCACTAGTTAAGATCCTAGACACTTGGTACAGTACACAGACTAACGTCGTCAGATGGAACGGGGAACTCTCCAGACCGGAAAGCCTAAGATGTGGCGTGAGACAAGGGGGATCTATGTCACCAGTACTCTTCAATATTTACATGGACGAATTAACCCAAGAACTTAATGATAGCAAGGTCGGTTGCTCCATAAACGGCACCTTCGTGAACAACATATCGTACGCGGATGATATGGTTCTTCTGGCCCCTTCGGTAGCTGCCATGAGAACACTGCTAGCCACCTGTGAAAAATATGCCGAGAATCACAACATGGTTTACAACGCTGATAAATCCGAATATATGGTGATAAAATCAGCGCATACGCCCACCACAACAATACCTCTTCAGCTCAACGGGCGAATACTGAACCGAGTCGAGGAAGTCAAATACCTCGGACACATTATCACGGCTGACCTGTCCGACAAAGCTGACATCGAGCGCCAGCGCCGCGCCATAACCGTGCGCGCCAACATGCTCGCCAGGCGCTTCCAGCGCTGCAGCGACAGGGTGAAGAGGCAGCTGTTCCTATCCTACTGCACGAGCGTCTATACAGTGGAGTTGTGGTGCTCGCACACGGTGGAGGCGATGCGGCGCATGCGCGTCGCGTATAACAACGCGTGGCGCGCGCTGCATCGCCTGCCGCCCTGGTGCAGCGCCAGCGAGATGTTCGCGGCGGGCCGCGCGCCAGGCTGGGCGGCGCTGCTGCGCCTGCGCTCGGCTGGGGCGCGTGCTCGCATCGACGGATCGAGTAACTCCATCCTGAGCGCCGCTCGTCAGTGGACGGGCAGCCCACTTCACCAGACATGGCGGGACTATCACGCACCACCGGCACCGGGTTGACCACCAGATAAGGTGCAGTGCAGTGTGGTGTGAAACTGTGTGCTACGCGTGTGCCGTGTGATTAGAACTAATTACTTATAATTATTATAAACAATTTATTTATTTATTTCAATCTTAAAATTTAATTAATTTGAATCTTATTATTTATTTGTTTTTAATTCTTATTGTTTTAATATTGTAATAATTTTTAACTTTTGACATTTTTATATTGATTGGACTCTTGTCTGGAAAATAAACAATTTAATTTAATTTAATTTAATTTAATTACTGTTGCCGCTACAACAACAAATACTAAAATACAGAATAAAATTAATATTTAAGGGAGCTCCCATACAAAAAAAGTGTTTTTTTTTGCAAATCTTTGATCGATATGCATAATTTTAGCAGGTAGAGATTTAAATTGTTCACTTAATTTGATAATTGTAGATACAATTGATATCCCGCAGCTTCTGTCTTTCTGCCCTACTAAAGTCCCACTGAAATCAGTCTCGCTCGCGTCATTCATACTGACGTCACGGAGACCCCCCTATCTCCTCGAACCCTTCCACTACTGCATGAACCTTCTCAGTTTGCGCTATGTTATGCCTGTAGTATCGATATTCTATCGACTACTACAGGCAGACGTATCGAAGAGGTATCGATCCCGACTATTGAATATTACATGAAATCGGTGCCGTTTGCTTGCCGCCATTATAGAAAAGCGGCTGTTACACGGGGTGGAAATGAAGCATTAGTGGGTTGATTTTCAATGTAATTCTAAGGCAGGATTTCACCAACAAAAAGTTATACGAGAATAACTATACCAGGGATAACTTGTATGAGGGCTTGTAAGTGAGTGTGTGTGAGACATAAGTCTTGTACATAAAATTGATTGTAGCAGTAGTAGTAAAGTAACACCCCAGGTCGGTTGCAGAACGAAAGGATGTTATGAGTACATAAGCTGTCCGTCCGTCCGACTGTCCGTCTCTTTGTCTTTCAGTCAGCGAGCTAAACATAAACATAAACATTTACATACAGGCACATGCATTGCTTCTGGCCCCACACTAGGATACCCTGTGTCGTGGGAACCAGACACAGAGACATCACAAACATGTAAACATATAAATATCTCACGAACCGTTTTATAGGTAGAGAGTTGTCACAAAATACGTATAAATTGTTTTCTCTGCAGCAACAAATAATGAACTACGCGAAATATAAAAAAAAGTTTTTATTGTTTCGTTTTTGTGAGATACGAGTATGAAGGGTTCCTCACGGAGATTCATCATCATCAAACCGTTATTCCAACAAACCTTGTTGAAAATATTCACGCAGTGTAAACTCCGGAAAGGTACAACTTTTTTTAAACGTTCTTCTTACCTTCCTTCTTTATAGCATCACACTTTGCAATCTCGTACCTTTATGTCTTGCAGCTGTGGGTTCGCATAATTTCATGGCATAAATTGGCACTGGTATTTACTATATGTACATTCTCATATCGCCCATTTCCTTTGGGCTGTTATTAAGGGCTATTAAAGGAAATAGTTTCTAATATACGCTTATTAAGGTTCGATTAGCTTTGGATATAGGTACGAGTTCTGTGTTGTGATAAGTAAAATAATAATTAAACAGCTACTGTTTGCGTTTATTGATATTTATCGTAACTATCAGGTTCATTTTATTATTTAATATATTTTTTTTTTTATTGATTAAGAACTGTTAGGAATCACATAACTTTACTGAAAAATAACATAAATGGATAGATAGATAGATAGATAGATAAATAAATCATTTATTCAAAGGATACACACACATAAATTAATAACAAAAAATCAATTTAAATAGACGGCACTTATTAGCACGCACTATGCAATTAACAGTAGGTACCTACAGCTGTGTGGTTATGTGACTGTACCACGGCAGTGAAATGGCACTGACTCAGCAATGTCACAGACGAATCTGTGACGCTGGTATTCTGCCAGGGCCAAAGCGGACGCACAACAGTGGCTCAAGTACTTACACAATTTAATTTATATAAGTAATTACATAAGAAAAACTCAATTAAATAATGAAATTAGTTATGTTATTAATGGAATTGAAAATTGAAATAATTGGTATTAGAAATTTAATTGAAATTGAATTGGCAATAAAAAGAAAAAAAAATGTATTGTATTTATTATCTAACATATTGAAAATGGATTATAATGGTGATTAGCTTTAATTTAAATAGATATAATCAATAGTTCAATGTCAGAATGTAGGTAGTCGTAAAATCTTTCCTTTTAGTTGCGTACCGTCACCTCAGCCTTCAATGGAGAGTTCAATATCGCGTTATTGTGCTTCTACCGTCACGTAAGAAAAAAGTGTGAATATATGCAAAATAAACGATTTTACTAGCACAACCTTTCTGTTTAAATTGCATTGAATCTGCATTACGTCAGCATTATACATCTGTATCGTAACTATAAAACGACTTAATTACACTAATATCTAAGAACCTCCATGCCATGTAATCAATATTCTAATAGTCAAAGCTATTGTCAAACAACTGGATAATACCACGAATCCTAGACGGTGTTGAATTGGACAAGCAAAGCATTCGGTCTATCGGCAAACAGATTTATGGTACTTCCAGTATAATTCCGTCTAATTATATTACTCAAGCGGCGATAAATCATATATAATCTGGTCTAGTATGACACAATGGAACTGGCTGCATTTATGTAGATTGGGGCTTTAAAACTAGCGGATCTTTTACATGAAATTTATGGCGTAACACAAATTACTGCACAAATTAAGTGCCTCTTAGACGATGCTTAGAATATACTGGCGTTGTTAGTTCCTGAGCTCACTCTTGCATAAAGTGATCTTATGACTTTGATCGTCTGTTTCACAATTTCGAATAAGCTCTATATGATAGGTTTCATGGCATTTTCCAAAAAGAGATTATTTTTTATCACCAGGACATAACGCATCCTTAAAGAAGTGTCCATCAAGCTTTGAATAGCCTGATCATCAAGGATTTATTAAGCTATGTGGGTTAAAACAGAAAATTGCGAAAACAATATGTTTTGGTGGTAAACAATTTATTTTGAGGTAACCTTCATAACCCGTAGAAGCGAAATCTCTAGCCGCCCTATAAAAATTAAGTTTTTAATGACGGACGTAATGAAATGATCATGTGACATATGAAAACACTTGACGAAAGTTAACTCTGACTGAAAACGTCACGCTCCTTTCATCGCCATACTGTGGATACGTTTGCGTTGCGGTTCAGACATTATTTGCCAATAAGATCCGACGGTATTGCAGAGGTCTTAAGTGAAGACTTAGACTTATCAGACAGTTCTAGTCTTTAAACAATTGTAATATCAGGAGTATTGACTTGCAATGTTGCAGACTTTGCATTTAAGCTTTGTGATATATACTTACAATACTTTAATGGGCTCTAATATTTCGCTGTCATGTTATCATTGAGAGTTAGATGTTTACAACTATGTTCTGTTTAGTTTCCTAGTCAGAATACGCAGGACAAATCCGTGTTTCATTAGGACCCCCTTTACGGGGAAGTAGAAGCGTTACTAATATTCATGCCAGATATTAAACACTCCTAGACAGGAGAGTGATCAACGATCATAATAAAATAACATAACACAGCCACACTATATTTTTCAATCGTGGTAACAGATAGACTAGATGATATTAGCTGGGATTCAAACCCACATCTCCTGCAAAACAGTCGAGAGATGTTCCATTGGATGCGGACGCTGAAACGTATCAATAAATAAGCGAGAGTCATTGGCCTTTATCGGGGTATGAGTAAGTTTGAGCCATACTCTACCACGCTGGCTCAGTGCTGGTTGACCGAGGGGTTTTACGATCACTACATACTTCCAAATAGCGATAGTAGCCTGGAAAAAACTTCAGATAAATGTACTTTATGATAAAGTAATTATCTCATTGGTAAATTGACAGCAACGGGTTCGAACCTGCATCTCCTGCATGATTAGCAAGCGTGAAACCCACTAATCCACAGAGCTCCAAGACAAAACACAATCCAGTCGAGATATGAGATAATAAGCGAGACGGTGCGCTGGTACCGGCATGACTGAAATATTTGTAGAGCACTAGCTGACAAAGAGAGGCATGTTTGTACAGATCCGGTGTCTGCCTGCAGAGTGTAGGAGCGACGCTCTGGCGCTAACGTTTATGTGAAGACTACCAATCTCCGAGGGAATTTATACTGCTGTACTAGATTTGATGTTTAGTTGTTTACTTACACTTGTTGGTGATGGGAAAGAAAATGCGATGATGGTAGGAATTATAGTGCATGTTTGTGCATGTTAGGTGGATCCTTACAAAGTCATTTGCTTGGCTGCTCCTTGACTTGATATTTTGTCAAGGCGTCCTCAAAGAGTTCAATTTGAATACAATTTTTGACCACAATCTCTAAGGTGAGAGGTAGGTTGAGTCAGGGTAGCTTGGGTGGAGGATAGAACTTAACACACGGGCGAAATAAAGAACACATCTCTTGCATTAGGACATGAAGGTTGTATCTGATTGTCAAGCCTACTCTCCAGTACCCAAGGCTACTCTTACCACACAATCGCATTCGGCACAGCAATCCACGACCAAGAATTTCGGTCACGACGCATCCGAACCAGGAGCACTTTCCTTGAACCCTCCATCGAACTTATTACGGGCGCTTTAGGGCCGATAGTGATGACGGTGTACCTTACATAGAACGCGACGGATTCTGATTCACAAATCCTGATGGAACAATGCCGTCCAATTAGCTAGTACGTGTCGCCGCCCACAGCACGCCGGACAAAGGAGTTGGTGCAGTAAATTAACTTCAGGAGTAATGCAAAAACTGGGATAAGTATAAGGTAGAAAGTGGGATATATTGCGTCTCTGCCACCCCGTATAGAAAAAGACTTGGCGGTATAATGATGTTGTTGTATGTAATCTGACTTTCAATGCGAGAGTTTAAAAGTTTATTTATTTACCAAAGCTTAGTACAAAAAAGTGTTATCTGTGAACACCACACTAGGTCCAGCCTGTATCGTGGTGTCCAAATTATTTACTGTTTGACAATTTTATTTATTGCAATGGTTCAATAAAGTACAAAATATTTATATAAGTAACTAATACTGAACAAGTTAAAAATTTAACAAACAAATTTTTAGTAGATAACTTAATATAATTTGAAAAAACAACGTGCTTAGTTTTAAGGTAGGGGGAAGGGGAATACTATGCTATACAAATAAGAAACATGTAGATATATAGATAAATATAAGTATAATGTAGGTAATGTATTTATATATATAAATATAAACATATTATTATGTGCATAACATTACTTATGTTCCTATGTGTTCCTCGAAAACTGATTAATGCTTTATAATTTCCTCTGTCTCGTCGTAAGTTAGAGTGAGTAGCCATTTCGTTATAAAAATCTTAGCTTCGGGAATACTGAAACTTTTAACATTAACTTTTTTGCAAACTGCGTTATATGTGAACGGGAAGGAGAATAGTACGAGATTGTATGGATCGAGATGAATGTGAATATATAGTCATGAAAATTTGTTCATGGGTTTCTAGTGTAGTGTGAGGTAACACTAAGAATTGGTTTGGCGAAATTCATCTCCTTTATAAATCTAAAACTACTAGACCTATGAAGCTGAAATGTTGCAGGTAGGTAGTCTAGAGGATGTAAGGCTGAAATTTTCGATGCAATCCAACTTTAAAAACATCGCCAAGTGGCATTACTGCACTTAGTATACTGTTACACAGATAACACTCCTACACATGCAAATGTTCAGGTTAATACTGGATTTGAATGTGATATCGGGAATAAGAGGATGCTGCCTTCTGAAGTGAAAACATGGAAATAAAGTACATGTGATTAAACCATGATGACGTCACGTCACATGTGGGGATTGTTAGGTGACTAATCGTGATGGAAAAATGGGCGGACCAAAAATACGACAACAGGAAGCCGATTTTTTTTTACTTACGTCCGGTTTCCGAAAGGAAAATCAGCTATGACAATTTAACTTGTTTAACTCTTGTCAAACTCATTACAGCCAATCAAGTGCTGCTGTTTTGGTACCAACATAGCGTCGGGCATATTTCTCACCGGATTTTAGAGGTTCAATTTTATTTAGGCCCACGTTTTAGCCAGTTATTATATAAACTGAACAATTTTTAGGGTTCCGTATCCGAAGGGTGCCAAACGGGACCCTATTACTGAGACTTCGCTGTCCGTCCGTCCGTCCGTCTGTCACCAGGCTGTATCTCATGAACCGTGGTAGCTAGACAGTTGAAATTTTCACAAATTATGTATTTCAGTTGCCGCTATAACAAAAAATACTACAAAATAAAAGAAATTCAGTGTTAAGGGGGGCTCCCATACAACAAACGTGATTTTTTTGCTCATTTTTGCTAGATATTGATAATGGTATCAGGTAGACGCTTAAAATTTTCACAATATATTGAGTATATTATTTACTTAAAAATTAAATAATTGAAATTAAATTAAATTTAAGGGGGCTACCATACAACTCGGTGGGGACATTAATGGGCTACAATTTCTTATTTACTTTACCATACAACAAAAGTTTTTTTATAGATAATGGTAAGGAACCATTCGTGCGCGAGTCCGACTCGCACTTGGCCGGTTATTTCAGTTTTACTTTTACACCTGCTCAGTATTTCTCAGAAGACATTTAATTTCAATTTTCCGGATCAGCAAATTCCTTTCCGTTGAAAATTATAATGTAAAGTCTCATCTCAAACAGGCCTTCATAACTCCAAAACGAAGGTGATTTTCTACTTGAAGGCGCATTTACGTTGAAAGCGGCACACTTTGTGAAGGTTGTTTCTTATTGGATATTGGTAGCTGTGTAACATCTTGTGGTACACGCATATATGTTTGTCAAATATTAGGAAAGATTTCACGTTCAAACTCCAATCTTGGAATTGAAAGGGTCATTTCATTATAAATCAAAATCCAATAAAAAATAAACATAATTATACTCGTAACATCAACTTAATAACCAAAATAACGTCACGCCTTTTCCAACACGGGTGGCAGAGGCACAATTGTGTACATGGTTTGCCAATCAAAGTTCATAGAAGTATGTCACTAATAAATCCTTGAAATATGCATACATTTTGTATCATAATATTAAAGGAGACGGTACCGATACCTAAAGTATGGGACCTGGGAAGAAACAAAACGCTGAAAACTAGGTAAATAAGGCATTCCAAACTTCCACCAACCCCCAATCATAATTACGAAGATAAAAAGAAACGATTATTCAAGTAATCCTTTATAATATTCCAAGCGCCTCCGTTTCAATTTTGTCTTAATCTTCAAGAGGATTGTAAACTGTAGATATTTTGATTCCAAGTCAACAGAGGGATCGACTGGACTTATTTGATTGTATTCGGGTACTTTGAAAGAGTACTTGCCGAAAAACCGGTAGCTAATTTGTTATAAATTTTACATCGAAACTAAATTCTTATTCATAATTTATTGATGGCATGCTAACTTGATTGATATCAACTACGAGGAGGAGAAAATTATGAGGACCTGTACTTGTACTTCCCTATATTCATTTTAGGGTTCCGATACTTAAAAGGAAAAAAAGAAACTCTTATAGGATCACTTTGTTGTCCGTTCGTCTGTCTGTTTGTCAAGAACGCGTAGTTGTATCAAGCTGAAATTTACATCAATTGTTAAAGTCTGTGATCGCATATAGCTGTGAAAAAATTAACCTTCTAGGTCAACGCAATCGAAGGCTACGACCGTTTATGCTGTAAAAATGTTGGATTCTCATAGTCTCATCATAGTAATCGCAATGGACCCAAAACCTATGGGTACTTCCCGTTGTCCTGCAATCAAGAAAGGCATAAAGCAAGTTCATAGAGCACAAGTAAAGGGAAAAATCTTAAACTGTAAATTTCTGACTTTCTGCAAAAATATTTATTTTTGTACATGGATGGATTTATAGGTTACTTTAGTATTTTATGTGGAAATCAAATTCCACTTGTAATTGTTACGCTCTCCAAGTGTGATCGGAACCCTTGGTGCGCGAGCCCAAACCGTAAAATATGGTTTTAAGGCACTCTCTGTAGCATTAAGTTTTTGTTAGTTGTTAAATAAATAAAAAAAAATGTTGTTAAGCTTCTATAAAATATGTACATCTCACCATAATAAACCTACCTGAATAAATGTCTTTGACTTGTTTTCAACTTCAGGATCACAATTTGGGCAGGGTCTCTCAAAAGGCAGGAAAACGTTTGGGATGAAAAAAGAAACCCAACGCTTGTTAACAGATTGTCAAATGTAACAAACTGCTGCTGAATGATTCACCAATTTAAAATTGTATGAGAAACCGGCCTTTGTCAGTTACATTGTCAGTAACAGTCCCATGAAAATTAAAATGAGGAATGATGAAGTGAATTATTGACCCAAAATGGATTGAAACAAAACAACCAGAATAGGGATGTTGCCAGCACAATTTACAATTCTAATTAATCCTTGCTGAAGATGGCCATCTAGGCCACGTTTCGTTATAACAGAATCGGAGGTCCGAGCCTTGCCAAGTCCATTGACGCACGAGCTCAGGACGGGCTCGCAATTATGATGAAGGCCCTGGGTTGCAAGAAATGATTTTGAATGAGCGAGAATCTCATATGATTTTAATTTGTTTCTAATGCTAAGGATATGCTAAAATTTCTGTTTCGTGCAACTCAGGGTATGAGTAGGCTACAACGTTTGAAGTTATTCTATGATTGATAAATAGGGAAATAAAAGCTAATAGGGAACTAACCTTACAGTTTAATGTGCCTGTTTACGGTTAATCGAACTATATCGAATAATATATATACAATCATCTGCCGGACGAGGTGAAGAGAGCTGAGTCTCTGGCAGAATTTAAACGTCACCTCAAAAAATGGCTTACAGAGCAGACTTTCTACACAGTGACGGAATTCATTGACAGGAAGATGTAGATCTCTCGTGGAATGTATTTTATTACTAATTATTTTATTTCTTATATTTGACATTGGTTTGATTTAATTGATTTCGTTTTACTTGACTTTACATGATGATATGGTACTGTATGTACATATCTAATATGATGACATTGTTTTAACGTTTTAATCTAATGAATTATTATTACTTATTATTTTAATTATTTCGTGACTTATAATTTTTGTTTTCGACATTGAATTATTTATGGTTATGATTTATTTTTAATACAAAACTGACATGTAATGTATAATTATCAAAAAATAATCTTATCTTATCTTATCTTATAGGCCTCCGTTCCTTACTCAAGTGCGCGTTTATGTATTATTTTTTAAATTACCCTGTAAAGTTATCATCATTAACAGTGTATTTAATTATATTTATATCCACACTATGTTCTGTTACTTACTTGCAAGAGAAAGTGTTGGTAGTGGTAAAAGTGAAACGAAAGTTTACACTCCTTGATAGATCTTTATTGGACTGTGGTCGCAATAACACTACAAATTCGCTTACAAACTAGCTTATATTTATACTCGGAGCTAGCGTCGGTCCATTGTTCTCTCCGTGGTCGTCGCAGGGATCGCCTCTCCGTTCATGCGGTCCTTGTCGGCGCGCTGCGCCGTCTCGCTAGCACCTCCAGCCAGTCAGTCGGCCGGCGTTCGTTGCGCCGGTAGGAGCTCGCTGTCCGTAACATCCTCCCCCCGGCGCAGACTCGTCGTAGCCTCCTCTTCAACGCGAAGGACGGCGAGTTTCCTTGTAGGTCGCGTGAAGACTCCGCCTCTCGTTCGGATGTCGGCGCTGCGCACGTCGTTGTCCGGGCCGACGTGTATGCGCTCGACGATGCCGCGCGGCCATGTGTTGCGCGGCAACCCGGAGTCTACCACGACGACGAGGTCGCCCACTCGCAGCGGTCGTTGCAGATCCGTTGCGCCTCTGCGTGGCACCAGGGTAGGAAGATATTCCCTGGTCCATCTTCTCCAGAATTGGTCAGCCAGTCCTTGGGCTGCTCTCCACTTGCGTCGATCAGCTGGGTCGCAGGGGCCGGTCTGAGGCAGGCCGCTCGATGTTCCGATCAGGAAATGGTTAGGCGTCAGCGCCTCTGGGTCCGCCGGGTCCACCGACACGTGGGTCAGCGGGCGCGCGTTCACGGCGTACTCAGCCTCCAGCAGCAAGGTCAGCAGCACCTCCTCCTTGGGCACCTGCTCGTTCAGGGTAGCTTTGAGGGCGGTCTTGATGGACCGCACCAGTCGCTCCCAGGCGCCTCCCATGTTTGGCGCCCCGGGTGGGATGAAGCGCCAGTCCACGCGCTGCAGGTGCGCGTAGTCCCGCAGTGCTGGCGCCCACTCCTTGTAGGCGGCTCGTAGCTCGTTGTCAGAGCCTCGGAAGTTCGTCCCGTTGTCGCTCCAGATCTGGCGCGGCCATCCGCGGCGCGCAGCCATCCTCCTCAGCGCCATGATTGCAGCGTCGACGTCGAGGCTGCCCACCAGCTCGATGTGGACAGCTCGCGTCGTCAGGCACGTGAAGAGCGCGCCCCATCTCTTCTCTCGCCGGCGCCCGACTGCTACCAGCATCGGGCCGAAGTAGTCGACCCCGCAGTTGGTGAAGGGCCGGCGGTTGGAGTCCAGGCGGGCCGGTGGCAGGTTCCCCAGCGGCGGGACTCGGGGCGTCGTTCGGCGCACTCGGCAGAGTGCGCAGGATCGGGACACCGCACGCACAGTGGGGCGTGCGCGCAGTATCCAGTAGCGTTGCTGCAGGTCGTTCAGCACGCGCTCGTTGCCGGCATGTCCGGCGGCGGCGTGCTCCCTCAGCACGATCAGCCGAGTCAGCGGGTGGCGGCCATCCATGATGAGAGGCTGCTTGGCCTCTGTCGGTACGCGTGCGGCGTTGATTCGCCCGCACACGCGTAGCAGGTCATCCTTCATCATCGGGTCCAGCTTGTGAAGACGGCTGGAGGCGGGCAGTGGTCGGCCCGCTTGTAGCCGTGCGATCTCCTCCCCGAAGCTGTCCCGCTGCGCCTTGGCCACCCATAGCTGCTCTGCTCGTTCCAGGTGGCGCAGCTCCAGGCGCTCGGTCTTCTTCCTGCATCTGTCGATAAAAGCCAACATAGTAGCAGTGGCCCGAATTAGCCGCTCATATGATGAGAAGCGGCTGATGTCCGGCAGGACATCCGCTCCCCCCGTGTTGGATGCGTGGTGCGTTGCCTCGACATCCTCTGGCTCGTGGTTCGATGCTCGGGGCCAGGCGTCCTCAGGCTCGTAGAGGAAGGCCGGGCCGATGAACCACCGGTCGTGTGGTCCTTGTGGCGTGTTCTCCGGGCGCGTCGCGTCGTCTGCCACGTTGTGCTCGGTCGGCACCCATCTCCATTGGCTGGGCTCGGTCGCCTCAGCTATCTCGCCGAGCCGGTGCGCTACGTATGGGGTGTAGCGCCGGGCGTCGGTGCGAATCCACTGGATTACGGTGCTGGAGTCGCTCCAATAGACGACTCGTTGTGGCTGCCAGTGGTGTTCTCGCTTGATCATGTCTGCGAGTCGTACGCCAATCACCGCAGCCTGCAGTTCAAGGCGCGGGATCGTCTGGGGCCGCAGTGGGGCCACCTTTGCTTTGGCGGCGGCCAAAGCGATCGTGATGCGGCCGTCGGCGTGTTCAAGGCGCCAGTACGCCGCTGCGGCGTATGCTTGCTCGCTGGCGTCCATGAAGACATGGAGCTGTCGCTCTGGCTCTGCAGTGTCCTCTTCGTTGTAGCGGCGTGGGAGTCGCAGCTGGGCAATCTCGTTCAGTGCCCCCAGCCAGCGGTCGAAGCGTTCGGCGTACGCCGATGGCAGGGTCTCGTCCCAGCCCATGCTGATGCGCCACAGGTCTTGCAGCAGGATCTTCGCCGTGCGCCATGGCAGCCCAACCTCAAGGCGACCGTTGACTCGACGGGCCGTCCTCTCGAAGGTGTCGATGGCGCGCTGATGTTCTGGCGATGTCTTCACGCGGAGAGACACACCCAGCGCGTCCACCTCGTGGTGCTGCTTCACCAGCTCGTGAAGGCTCTCGTCGTCGCAGCGGCGTTCTGCCGCGTGGACGTGCAGCACGGCGTCCTCGTCAGTGCGGCGCAGCAGTCGTGGCACCGTCCCGTAGACGACCCACCCTAGGTCGGTCTTGGAGGCGGCAGGCTCGTTCCGTTGGCCGGTCCGCATCTGATGAGATACAATCAGGTGCCAGTGGTCGGCACCGATCAATATCTGGGGCTTCGCGTTCTCGAAGCCGTGGTCTTGCAGATGTCGCAGGTGGCGGTAGCGCAGCACATCCCGTGACACGCTCTGTTGCCGCAGGTCGAGGTTGCGGACGGTTCGGGCCGCTATCTCGTGGTGTGCGCGCTCCTGGTGCCCTCTGATCTGGACAGTGACTCGTCGACTGTCCGTGTGTGGCTGCACCCCGTTCACCCCGCGCAGGTTCAGTGGCGCGAGGTCTCCTGTGGCACCGACAGCGTCAGCGAGGTCCTTGCTGATCAGGGTGACGCTCGATCCCTCGTCCAGCAACGCGTAGGTAGACGTCTTCCCCGCAGGCCCAGTGACTTCAACTCTGCAGACCTTTAAGAGCACAGTATGGTCGTTAGTGTTCGCAATCGACATTACCGCTTCAGCTTCCTGGTCGGTGGCGGGCTCGGTGCTCACGGTCGGCGTCTCCTGGGCCTCGCGGCTGCTCTCCTCGTGCAGCAGCGGGTGGTGTGGACGGCGGCAGCCGTTCGTGCCGCATCCCTTGGCTCTGCATACGTTGCGGCGGTGCCTGGACTCCATGCACTTGAAGCACAGGCGTTCTGACCTGGCCCACTCCCAACGGGCATCGGTGGTCATGTTCAACAGCTTGCGGCATCTGTTGATTGGGTGCTCGTTGCCACCGCAGCAAAGACAGGTCCTGCGATCTGCAGGTCTTCGCTCCTCTTCCGCGGTGAGCACCTGGGCGGTGCGCGCTGTGGCGCGCGGCAGACGGGGGATGACTGGCTTGGCACCGGCGTACGTCTTCACTGGAGCGGGGGCCACGGGCGCGATCGACGGGCCTGATGGGTGAACATATTTTACCATATCCCTCGCTGCTTCCTTCAGGAAGCGTGTCAGACGTACGAGCTCTGGTTCTCCCAGGTGCGCTGTCTGCCTCGCAGACGTAGCCCAGTTGCACTTCATGTAGTCGGGCAGCTTGTTCACCACCTCTCGTACCAGGAGAGGGTTCTCCAGCCATTTCTCGGCGTGCAGGTCTTCCAGCCCGAAGACCACGTTCTCCACCTGTGAGGCAAAGACACTTAAAGAGTTAGTGTCATCCCGTCTGGGCGCCGGAATCTGATGCAGCATCGTCAGGGAGTTGTCGATGAGCAGCTCTGGTCGGCCGTAGAGCTCCTCCAGTGTCTGCATGATCCGATCTGGACGCCTTGCAGTCCCCAACTGGTTGATCACGCTGGCTCTCGCTTTCCCTTGCAGCGCGATTCGGAGCCGGTTCACGTTCTCCTCGGGGTCGATGTGGTATTTTCTCGTGGTGCTCTCCATCAAGGATTTGAACGATACCCAATCGCCCGGCTCGCCTGAGAAAATAGGTAAATTCAGGTTAGGTTTATACCGGTGAGGTCGATCCAACTTCTGCTCCATCCTCTCGAATTGCTCTGCGAGAAATCGTGCCGTCGGCGTGGGAGAGCGGGAGCGGCGCCGCGCTCCATACTCTCGCGGTGGCGCGTCCAGCTGCAGCTGCTCATGTCTGAAGGTGACATGAGGTCTCTCCCCCCGTCGTTCAGGCGGGGTATGGCGTAGCTCGGCTCCGGTCCCCGTAGCTGTAGTCGTTGCGGCGGTCGGGTAGCTCGTCGCCCGAGTGTCGGGGATGGGGTAGCTCGCAGTCCCGGCGGCGGCAGCAACTGGTCCCAGCCAGGCGCTCATCCGCTCATGATGAGAGCCGGACACGTGGCTCGCCTGTTCGTCGACAGTTACACTCTGCATCTGTAACTCAAGTAATTTTTGCGCGTTCTCGAGGTCGAGATCGACCTGCCTCTTCTCGAGCTCTAGGGCTCGACGTCGCATCTCGTTCATGCGGGTCTGGGCTTCGATCTGAAGCTGTATGCGCCTCTGTGTCACGGCGCTCGATGTAGATCGCACGGAGTTCGCTCGTCGCACGTTCTCCTCGGTCAGCGGAGCCAATCTCGGGCAGTGTGCTGGCAGCACCGATCCTGCCTGACCCATTGACGCTTGCTCCGACGGGGACCGGGGCGGCATGACGTGGTGTACGGTCTGTACAACGCTCCTTTCATCCCGGGCTTCGGCGCGGGCATTGGCGGCAGCAAGGGCTTCTGCAGCTTCGGCTGCGGCCGCTTCGGCGGCCTCCATGCGTGCACGCATCTCCGCTTGGGTGGACTCGACGGCGGCGGCGGCGGCTTCAGCAGCCTCGACGCGGGCCAGCATCTCGGCTCGGGCGGCCCGATCAGCGGTCGCGGCGGCGGCCGCAGCGGCGGCGGCCGCAGCGGCGGCGTCTGCGTCTGCCTTCGATACCATCTCGTACCGATCTGGCACGGTTCTATACTTCGAACGGAGTGACACTCGACGCTCTCAGTACTGGTACTTTCGAACGGAGTTGTCACTCAACGTTCTAGGTACGAATAATCGGAGTCAGACTCAACGATCCTTTCCACCCAACGGCACTGATCGGAGTTAAACTCAACGATCCGGCTCGGAGGACCAAAATGTTGGTAGTGGTAAAAGTGAAACGAAAGTTTACACTCCTTGATAGATCTTTATTGGACTGTGGTCGCAATAACACTACAAATTCGCTTTTTTTTTTTTTTTTGTGTGTGAGGGGATAAAAAAATCTTTTTAAAGATGCCCGGGAGTCAGACCTCCCTGCTATGTCCGATTCTCCACAATGAGGTCCGGATGAGGTCTCCACCGTGAGGCGGAGACTACATTGAGCGGAACACTCGTATGTGGCATACGGACTAAAAAAAACCCCTGTGTGCTGTTGTTGCGTGCAGTTGCGCGTATGCATCACTGTTTCCATGGCCTCGGTTAGACGCAGAGGGCGTTCTACCTACAAGTTATATATAAGTTTCGATAATATATATGGGAGGGGTCTGCCTGCTTTCCCCAGTGACTGTGGCTACTCGAGCGGGCCTCGGCTCGTAGTCAGCGGGTAGCGGCATATCAGGGGGCAGAAGGCCTCCGCTGCTATGAGATGATTATATAATGGTTAAACCTATCCTAAACCTAATCCTAAGCCTTACTGCCTAATATTGATCGGGGGGGCGGGGCGGGGGAGGGGGAGGTTGTCCGTCTGGCGGATCCAGACGGCGATCCCTTTGGATCCAAATTTGGTAGCGGAGGCGCTGGAGGGCTTCCGGGATAACGCCTTCGACGGGTTGGCGCGCCTGAGGGGCATCGGGGGAGGGGGGAGGAGGTTCTGCCTTGAGAGCTATAGTAATATCATCGTCGGGTTCTAGGAGGACGTCTTTGGGGCGTCTTTTATAGATATGTTTGGACTGAAGGTCTGGGGAGGGGTCGTAAGAGATGGCCTGAGTGACAAGAGGGTTGGGGTGAGCTGAGGCAGTTTGAAAGAAGCGTTCGGACGCTTCTTTCATAAACTGCTTGACTGTGGGGAGTCTAAAGTCACTATGGAGGTCTACGTTGCGCACGTACCACGGGGCACCCGCGGCTTTGCGCATGAATTTATTTTGGAGTGTCTGAAGGGATTTCAAAGATGGTTTAGAGGAGTGAGCGAATACTGGGCTTGCATACGTGAAGACCGGACGAATGCAAGTCTTGTATAGATTTATTTTGCAGCGCAATGGGAGTTTGCTGTTACTTCTCAAGAGTGGGTGAAGCCTACTCAAGTAGAAGGCTGCTTTGTCGCGGACCGTTTTGATGTGTTTCCGAAAATTTAGTCGTGAGTCTAATGTCACGCCTAGGTACTTCACATCTTTCTCCCAGGGTATGGGTCGGTCAAAGAGTGTGATGACGGGTTTGCGTTTATTTCTTTTCCTAGAGAAGAGTACAGCTGCACTCTTCTCAGGGTTCATCTCAATCCTCCATTTGAGAGCCCATTCACCGAGATCGGTTACTGCTCTCTGGAGAACTTTGCAAACGCGCGCCTGCGTCCTACTGGTATAATAGAGGGCCGTATCGTCAGCGTAAAGGGCTAGCTCGACGTACGGAGAGCGGGGGACATCATGAATGTAAAGTGTGAATAGAGTGGGGGCGAGAACTGAGCCTTGCGGGACTCCTGCGGCTATGGGATGGGGCTGAGAAATGGATTTTTCTACTCGATAGCAAAAGTTACGCTCAGAGAGATAGTCCTTGATTATGAGTACTAGCCTATCGGGGAGATTGAGTCGGTAAAGTTTATAAATAAGACCATTGTGCCAGACTTTGTCAAATGCTTTCGCTACGTCAAAGAAAATGGCGCCGGTATCTTTAGACTTTGCCGTTGTTTGAAATCCTCTGTGTATATGCTCCGTTATGCGGTGCACTTGTTGTACACACGAGTGTTTGGATCTAAAGCCGAACTGCTCGTTTGGAATGAGGTTCCTAGCTGTGCAAATGTCTTGGAGACGGTTTAGAATAACCCGTTCGTAGACTTTGCCAATGCAGGCTAGTAAGCTAATGGGGCGGTAGCTGGTGGGGTCAGATCTATCTTTCCGAGGCTTGTGAAAGCCTATAACTACGGCTTCTTTCCAAGCGGTTGGAAAGACGCAGAGGCGGAGGGAGACATTGAATAAGACCGTAAGAGTGGTGAGAAGCCTAATGGGGAAGGATTTAATAGCCAAGTTGGTGATTTTATCAAGCCCCGGGGCTTTCCTAGGTTTGAGGTCTTTGATTAAAGTTTTCACTTCCTCGAGGGTGACCTCGGGAAGGGAGTCAGTGGGGGGGAGGGAGCTTCTGCTGTCTACTTCTGAGTTGACCATGTTAAGGTGGGCTGGGTCTATTGGTTGGGTGGATGGGGTACATTGGGATTCTAGGCTTTCGGCAAGACATTCGGCCTTTTCGTCGTCATCAAAAGCTGGGGGTTGGTTGACCCGATTCAAAGGGGGCATAGGAACTATTGTGTCGGATTTAAGATACTTAGTGAATTTATATATGGCTGTGTGATTGGGGGCTATGCTAGAGACAAAGTCATCCATGCGGGTGGCTCTGAGCTCTTTCATGCATCTATTGACCTCTCGTTGGAGGAAGCGCATTCGCTTTCTGGTTTGATCAGTGGGGCTGTAATCGTAATCTCTCTGGGCCGCATTCTTTGCACTAAGTAGCAGTCTCATGTCCTCGGGGAGCTCGATGCGATGATCGGGCTTGACCGGGACTTCGCGAGAGGCGCCGATTAGGGCTTCGTTGAGACTGCTGCCTATTTCAGAGATTTTGGCTTCTAATTGGGCTTTACTGTTAATTTCTGAGGTGATATCTAATCTCGAATCTGGTTTGCTGAGGGCTTGTCTGAATTTACGGTTATTGATAATGGTCTTCGTTTCAGTCGGTCGGTCGAAAGGCCTGCCGAGATGGTATAAGACTGGTCTGTGGTCCGAGTGAAGCTCGCTGAGGACGCTTATGTCCTTGACTGGTAGGCTAATGTTTTTGAAGATGCAGTAGGAGAGGATATCGGGTCTGTGGGCTACGTTGAAGGGATAGTGGGTGGGGGCAAATGGGGCTATGACTTCGCAGTCATCGAGGGATTCGAGAACTCTGTGAATGGTCAGTCCGTTACTGTTCGTCTCAGTACAGTTCCATTGCCGGTGCTTGCTATTGAAGTCACCGCCAATGATGACTGTATTACCTAGTCCTAAGAGGGTTTCTATATCTTGATCTATCATCCGCTGTCCGGCTGATAAATAAATTGAAGCTATAATTACGGGGTCATGGCCTGTTAGTGCAATGCGGATGATAGTTGCCTCGCAATTTACTAGTGTGGGGGTAACTATAGGAGATATATGGAGGGAACGTTTGTAATAGATGGCAGTACCGCCTCTACGGCCTAGGGGGTCATTGGAGCGATTCGGATCTGGCAAACGATCGTTCCGAAGAAGATTGTAACCGGCTATGTTAAACCGTCTATATTTGGGTTTGAGGCAAGATTCCTGGACCGCGAGTATATCTATCTGATGTCTTTTGAGAAGATCGGCTACTTCTTCTCTTTGACTTACTAAGCTGTTCGCGTTATAAAGTCCTAGGATAAAGTTGTGGGGCTTCGTCCGTCCGTTAGTTGAGTTCATTTGTACTGCCATAATGGGGTTGAATAGTTAAATTGTTTGGGGGAGGCGACCACGGAGGCATAAGACTGTCGGGAGAGATAGCAAGGGGGCTCAATTCGGGGGAGGTCTAAGAGGCTAGGAATGGATGGAAAGGGATTTTGAAGGTTGAATGAATAGCTATATTGCCGGCGCTGAATGTGCCGTTCGAGAGAAGGGGCGTGGGGGCGGGGTCCGTAACCTTGACCGAGGGGGTAGAGGGTGCGCTGTGATTGGGACTCGCCGAGCGTTCCCTGCTCCCACCTGCGATTCTTGCCCGGGGCCGCCGGACATCCGCCATAGCTGGCTGGGTGTCCGGTTTGTCCGCACAAAGCGCAGGTGGGAGGGGTCGACGCGTCCTTCTCACATAATGCGGTGGCATGGTTGCCAGCGCATTTTACGCAGCGGGAGGGGCCTAAACATCTAAGTTGCGAATGACCATACAACTGGCAGTTGTGACACTGCTGTGTGGTCGTTTTGGATTGGGGGGTTTCTACTTTAATATAAGAGAGGCCGCAGATTGAACTAAGGGACCTAAGCTGCCTCCCTGCTTCCGTTGGTTTGGTTGTCACCAGAACCATGCCGAAAGGCTTAGTGGGGTGGTTGGGGTGGGAACGTTCGCGATGTAGTCGATGAACTTCGACTACGGGAATATTCTTGGAGAGGAGGTCATCTTTAATGGCCGAGGTTGAGATATTTATTGGGACGGGACGGAGGATGAAGTGGTAGGACTTCTCCTCAGGAATTTGGTAAGTACTAAAGGCCAGGCGGTTAGACCTAAGGAATTTGGTCAGGGCTCTATAGGTATCGGGCCTTGCCACTTGGACGCGGGTTCCGGCTGGTGTTAGCGCGGAGCTGACGATAGATAAACCATTTTTCTGTAAATGGATGTTTGCCCGCGTCCAAGCGGTTTGGTCTCGAATGACGATGGGCGGTGGGGGACGTGTGAGTGATAGGGGTGCGGGCGTTCCGGTTGTCCCGGTCGGCGCAGTGGTGGCTGGGGGGGGCATAGCGGGGAGAGCGGGACTCTGGAGAGTTAGGGTTCGGGGCGCGGCGGTGGGTTGACTGCGCGGAGTCGCTAATGGGGAGTGAGATGGTTTGCTCAGCTTAGCCTCGGGGCTAACCGGAGACTCGGAAGAGCGGTTCTTCCGCTTCTTGTTGTTTTTGACAACGGTGGCGAAGTGAGCTTCGTCATCGCTGTCACCAACAGCAAGGGAGGTCGTGGGGGAGGGCAGACTAAAGGCTGGGCCTGGGGTCAGTGGGCTAAAGGCTGGGCTGGGGGACGGGGAGCGATTTAGCGGAGTCGAACCGCCTAGAGCTACGGGGGATGCAGTGAGGGTCTGGTCGGGACTGGGGTTAGATGAGGTAGGGATTATGACCGGCGATTTCACTGGGAAATCAGCGGTCGAGCAGGAAGACGGGCTGGAAGGGGGGAACTTACGCACAATGGTGCAAACTAATGGGTTCGCGGGCGGGTTGGGGGCTAGAAGTTCGTCTATATACATAGATAAGAGGGGATGAGCCTCGACCATCTCTTCTCTCCTCAATTTTTTGAAGAGAATCTCCGAAAAATACGGAGAGAAGACATGGCCGATGGTCTCGGCAAAGGAGGCCATGGAAAAAAAAAAACCTCCCTGTGGCTGTAAGCGCACAGGGAGAGGTGTGTTGAGTACCTGAATGTGGTGAGTACCTAAGTGAGTCTCTGACCGTCTCCGTCTCAGTCCAGACGGCCCGAGGTGAATAAACAAACACAAATAATATAAATAATAGGGAAGAAAACAGACAGTGGGGGACAAGGGGGACAAGTGAGACAGAATAAATAAATATACTATACGACCTGCCGGAACCAATCCAAAGGGAGGGCACTAAGCACAGTCACTTCACAGAACTCGCGGCGGTCGCTACTACCTGCCTCGACCGGGACGGTCTCGGCGGGTGTGCGAGGGAGAGAGAGAGCGGTCTCTCACGCGGGCGCGGGCGCGGACGCGGGAGAGGGAAAACTGGTTGCCGGGGTGGCAACGGGGGAGCGCGAGTGGAGACGACCGTACAGCTCGGCTGCCGGACGCGGACCTACAAATTCGCTTACAAACTAGCTTATATTTATACTCGGAGCTAGCGTCGGTCCATTGTTCTCTCCGTGGTCGTCGCAGGGATCGCCTCTCCGTTCATGCGGTCCTTGTCGGCGCGCTGCGCCGTCTCGCTCGCACCTCCAGCCAGTCAGTCGGCCGGCGTTCGTTGCGCCGGTAGGAGCTCGCTGTCCGTAACAGAAAGTATCTAGGAACCAACGTAATGGTTGGATATTGTATAGTGCAAGCTTTGCATCTTGATCGTTGGTAGAGATGTGACGGTGGAATACTAATATCGAGATTGTATTCATAATTTCGCTCAGCCCGGCTTGGATATATAGATGTAGGTCCGTTTGAGGAATAGCGATTGCTTTGTGTTGTGTTTGAGAAAATATCAGTATACTATTTAAAGGTTCACAATTATATACTTACCAGACTTAATTATTACAGAGCATTTGTGTCAGACAAAACAGAAATCATCTGAAACTCGATGTAACTATGACTACCTACTTAAGATTAAACGGTAGGGTAAAACTCAAAATCAATCTGGAGTTTCTTCTCCCTTAAATCTTTCACAATGGTCTAAAGTAGCGAAATGGCAAAAAATAAGTGTTCTGTGTAGTATATTTTGTAACTAAGTAATAAAAAAATATATTTATTATTTGTGGTATATTCGATAACTATATTTATAGAAATAAAGAATATATTTATATTTTTTTATTTTAACCCCCTCGCTCCGACGTCCATTGTTCTCCATTGTGTGTTTGTTCGGCCTATGTCCTTATAGTCCGAAGATATTATCAAATTCAACAGTTCTCGCCGGTTGCGCCTTGCACATAGCACTGATGGTTGTTTCATAGAAGAGGTCAGTCAGGCACATCAGCTGAGTTGAGGTAGTAAGCTTAGTGATGAATTGCGCATTTTTTGTAACCGTAAGCCGCCTAATGAAATATACATAATTTCAGGAAGAATTAATTTAAGGAATTTCAAGGAAGAAGAAATATACATAATTTCTTCTTCCTTGTACCACAGGGTGCTCATACCATATAAATTAGAATTAGTAACCCTTCGTAAAAAAGAGATGGCGTGAGGAGTAAAATTTGTACTTTCAGTTAACATACTTCTAGGTGGCGCTAATCTTAGAATAAATCCTATATATCTTAGCGCCATCTCGTGGTATTTGCAATTTTTCTGATTGTGCTGCACCAAGCAATAATGGCCTCTATCTAAAGAAGCTTCCGTGGCATCTCAGTTTACGCCAGTGTCATATTTTATTCTAGGTGGTCTATCTGTATTAGTATAATATTATAGTATCTGTGCTTGTACATAATTTCTTCTTCCTTTCCGTAGATTTCCCTTGCCCTCAACGTAGCTCCATTCATGACAAGAACACAAACAATCCACTTACAGCGGTCCGTGGAAACCGGCCCACTCAGCGATCCGCTTCCTTTTCCGCACCATTACACACTGATTTTGATCCCGACTGTACCCAATTTCACAACTGAAAACCCATAGACAAGTATCAAGACAAGTTGTTCCGTCTTTATCAAAAGTGCTATGAAAGTTAGAGACAGGAGAAACCGAATTTCAAGTAAGAGATATTAGGGAGAGAATCGATACCGATTTGATCTCGTTATCGAATCGACAGTCGGATGAATTCCAGAGTTCGATGTGGCGTGTTCGTTAGATCGAAGGAATCGAATTTCATGGTATCGAATGCTGTATTAGTAACTTAATAATGCTTTATTGGATTGTAATAGGTATGTCGGTTGAAATGATTTCCTGTTGGGCAATATTACTAATTCTTGCGGAAAATCGTGATTTCACTTTCATGTAGACATGTCGTAAAGATAAAAGAAATAAAGACATTTAGGCTGGATTTTACCAACGAAAGAGTAAATTTTACTCAAGAGTATCTTCTACTTTTTCATACACACCAGTGACACCCAGATCACCTCATTTTGAACTGTCATTATCATACAAATTATCCACGGGACAGTTATTCTCGTAAAACTTTTTGTTGATAAAATCCAGCCTTATGAGAATATAAATTGTTTCAAATACTTTCTCCTCACTAAAATGCTGTCTCTATATTGCACACACAAACATAAAAATGTTCAACCGCACATTCAAAATACTAATGGAAAAATATAATTACAAAGAGTCTTTTAAAATAATCTGTAAATGGTCTTACATCGAATTCCATTCAAACAAAAGTTTAATTCAAAAGTGGCCCGTTCAGGGGAAGGTAGCAGGATTCTGATACTTTTCAATATGAAATGTGGGAGCACATGTTTGTAGCTCTTATTATGGTTTAGAGATTGGATGCTGCAGCAAAAAATAAATAGTTAAATTTTAGAAAAATCACAGACTACTTACTTGTTTCCAGGATGTAATGTCGGTAAGTAAGATTGAGCCATACTCCACCACGCTGGCTCAGTGCGGGTTGGTGGAGGGGTTCTACGACTACTACATACTACGAAGTAGTTATAGGGGGTGTAGTAGGTACCTGATGTTGTTTGTCCACGGCACAATTAATACACTCGCACTATTTGTCAAACTATATTGACATTGACATTGACAAATAGTGCGAGTGTATTCATTGTGCCATCCGAAACACGCAGTGTCCGATAATGTATTTAAGACAAATTAATCATCTAATTGGTAAATGGTCAGCACCGGGATTCGAACCTGCATCTCCTGCGTGAGAAGCAGGTTGAAACCCAATAGACCACGGAGCACTTTTTTTGCTGCAAAAAGCAAATAGTTAAAATGTTAGAAAAATCACAGACTACTTACTTGTTGCCAGGATGTAATTTCGGTATTAGTCTATAAGTAATCAAAATATATGATACACCACAGGCAGTGAGCACTTATCCAGTGGAGGGTGCATAGATACATTTTCCTTTGAAACACAACTCACCAATTTACGGGCGGGGGACGAGGTAAGAGAGCTGTGATTGGTCAGCCGCTGAGACACAGTCTGGCGAGCCGCATTACCCCGCGCAGGCGCAGTCAATTGGTTACAAGTCTCTGGCCACAGCATACCAGAACATCACACCTTTTTCCATAAGTGGTTAGGCACAGTAGTGCCCTTACAGGTACACTAGCTAGGCTATTCTTCACAAGGGAGAAATGAAGGTTTCCAATCCCTTGTATTTTGGGTTCCGTACTCGACCCGGGTGCCAACCAGGATCCCATTAATAAGCTTCCGCTCTTTGTCCGTCCGTCTGTCCGTCCATCTGTCACCAGGCTGTATCTCATGAACCGTGATAGCTAGACAGTTGAAATTTTCACAGATTATGTATTTTTGTTGCCGCTATAAAGAACAAGTACTAAATAACAGATTATAATAAATGTTTAAGGGGGCTCCCATACAACAGACATGATTTTTTCGCCGTATTTATAGATAATAGTAGGTACGGAACCCTTCGTGCACGAGTCCGACTCGCACTTGGCCGGTTTTTGTATTTTTTGATTACTAGTAACTAGTAAGTTCAAAGCACATAACATGGCGTCTCGCCTTTTTCCATGCGAAGTGCAAGAGGCGCAGTTGTGCCAACTTATATTACTTAAACTTAAGTATCGAATACAACATCCTAAACGAAATCCGACCAAAACTCTTAACTTTGCGAATCTACCTCTGCATGTACGCTCCATCGGATATTTACAGCCGCTGCTTCGGCCCGTACCCAAATTGAATGGAGCCGTTTTTAGGTGATTGGAATTCGGACAGACACAGGTGGGATGCAAAACAACAACTCAAAGTTGATGGACAGTCAAAGTCTTGCTGTTACTGTCCAACGCTTTCAAAATTACAGAGTGGTAAAACAGTTTGTTTGAACAGCTTCTGTGTATTTGGCCAACGGAGTAATATTGTAGAGTCTCGATGTCAGAGATTTATGACGCTCTCGCGTTTTGGTTTTAGTTTAACCCTCTCGCTTCCACATCTATTTGTTTAAAGGCATTTTATAAGTGTATGTTTATAATTGAATACATATCAGAAGTAAGCAATCTTGCCAGTTTAAAAACAACATCAATAAATATCATCTGTTGAAAAATATTTCAACCGAGCGATAATGTTTCCAATAAATTTTAATATCACGTGGAACCCTCCAATTTTGTCGGCAGTGTAAAAAAATGGTAATAACGTAAATAGCTAGCTAGTAATAAGAGGCTATGGCGCCCTCCACAGCTGTGCCATTCGCAAGGGCTTCGTACACTATATGACTAGGAAAAGGTGTACTTGGTACTTGTAGCTCTTCGGTAGAATACTGAAGGCTTTACAGCTTATCCAAAATCTTTATTTGAAAATAGAACAATAATTACAGATTGTTAACCTCTTTGGCTTTACGGTTCTAGGTCGAGACTCTGCCGTGAGTTCTACGAATGCCGGCAGGGGGAGGAAAAAAAACTTAGTGTTCTTCATATTTGTGTGACACAAAGTCACGAAGATGCATAATATGGTGCCATGATTATGTTATAACCAGAGGTCGAAATTAGGTAGAGTTATTTATGTACTTACACTGATTTCATACAGCGAAAGAATAAAGTGGATATGCCTTAAATCCCGGAATTAATTTTAAAGAGCAGAAAAAATCCTTTGATTTATTAAATAAAAAATATATTTACAATTACACATTTTGAACCACTGCACGCGCGACAGTAGTTCGCACCACATAGCTTGTGAGAACAAAAGAAAACAATAGCGGAAATGCGGAGCACTCCCCGCTTAACAAAATGTACTAGATTTTGTCTCTTTCTACCGCATTTAAACTCTCTATTGGCAATAAATCGGTTAACTCATTCAGTTACCTCGGTTCGTAAATACTAATAAATATTGTATGTTAATTATCTTTGTTTTATTTGTCTTATCTATCTCTGAAATTGTAATATTGTTGGCCAAACGGGATTTCCATGTTGTTGTTGGATTGTCCATTAGAAATCCCGCAAATCCCGCAAGTGTCCATATTAATATCATGATTTCGATGCAAGTACATAAATAACTCTAACCAATTCCGACCTCTGGATAGAACTTATGACTCCTTTAGAATTAAATTTCTACCACAAGGTGGTTGCACAGTACGGTTATGTGTGTGAAAAGGTTCCATAAGATACCATAGTTTGAGTACTGTAATACATTATTATAGCCTTCATGTCGATATCTCAGTGCTGGTCCATCAGGTAAACCACTTCTCATGGTGTGCATTAATTTCAATAATAGAATATTTATAAACTTTTACTGCAATTATAAGTTCTGATAAAATTAATGAAAAACAAATGTACAATTCCTTTTTCGAATACCTTACAATTACAGGGGTATAATCGCACGTTACATTTCAAATTGAGCGTTTTACTTTACAGCAAAGTTAATAATACGACTTGTTCTAATAGGAACAGGTATTTCCAATATGCGTCGTGGCGCCATTTTGCCGATATTTTATATTTAAACATTATATAACATATTAAGTAAAATTGAATCTAATATAATTTTTGTAATATAATTAATAATAATAATATACTTACCTCCTTATAAATAATAAGCAGTGTAAATAGAAATTTAAATTTAACAATGTATGGTTTTTATTATCTGAAATAAAGTATTGATAAAAATGAATTATTTTAACGTAACCTAACATAGCGTCACGCCCCTTCCCATACAGGTGGCAGAGGAACAACGCATTATTTGAGAGGTCCCTGGTTCGGATCCCGGTTGGGGTAAAAGACTTAACAAAATCTTGGATGTTTAAGTGTCACTCAATGTTGATGTCTTAAACATAAAATAACATTTACATACAGGCACATACATTGCTTCAGGCCCAATACTAGGATACCCTGTGTTGTGGGAACCAGAAAATGTTATTTCTAGAATTATTTTGTTGAATGAAGACCGAATAAGATCTAGCAAAGAAAATTGATAATAACACAAATACAAAACAGAATACTGGCGAAGAAAATGCGAGATTTTTAAGCGAAAGGTATTTATTTATTTATTTTATTTTATTTGGGACGTCAACAGGTCATAGACAAACAAACTCTTCTTGGCGGGGGCACTACGGTGCCCCCAGATTACAAAGAGCAAAGATATAGAATGAAAGCCAAGCCAGTATTCCCGCTTTGTTCAAAAAAGTGTCTTTAAAACTTAGAAAAATCATCCAAATACCTGTCTACTTAGCAATAATTAGAAATCCATTTATCAACAACTTCAAACAGTAGAACGTTAAGCTTGCGTGCTCAGTAATTACTCAGAAAGATATTTAGAAACATGATTTATTTTAAAGCACATATTACAAGCAAGTATGTTATCGGATGATTTATATTGGTACCGGTATTTAAAGCGGTAATTATACATTTTACCGTTACGACTATCTTGTAAGCGGAAGAAAAATGTTTGTAGTTTTGTAAGAGCAATATTCATTACAAGAAGAGGCTTCTGTGTTTTTGTTTGAAATTCAACAAAATGTTAACAACGTTACAAGTAGGATAAAATTGTCATGGTTAGTAAAAACAATTGCTTTTAAGCAGCTGTTTTGTCAAAGATTGTATTTTGTTTTGTTAGCGGCATTTTGGGCTTTCTGCGCTATGATGATATCAGTCCGTATAAAATAATTTTGAGTGGTTATAACTAATAAGTGCCGATCTTTCACTCCTCAGATAACTTTTATCTGTCTGTTTACCTGGGTATCAAAAGATCTCCCTAAAATTAAATGAATAATTACATTTTGAGTAACTCGCTTAGCCAGGACGCAACTATGACTCCGGCAATCCGTATCGGAAAAAGCGTGACGTTTTACATGAGTTTTGTATACTGTGTACCTATACGTGCATGATAAGTTCCTGGAGCATGATTCTCGCGCATTCGATATACGATATCTACGCCTATATCGAGTGATTTTGTAGGGGAATCTGTCAATATAGGTCTCGATATCCGTATATCGAAGGCGCGAGAATCATGCCACAGAAGTTGAAATGAACTGACATCATTTCATCGTGTGATGGTATCGAATACACGGGTGGCCCATTCTCATTTTAAATTTTAATTTTAATTCAACATTTCTTTCGTCGCTGGAAGCTATAGGTTAATGGAAGTAACACGTTTAGGGTATAACGATTTAACGAATAACTTTAACAGATTGTATCATTTGTCAAAAAAGAAAGTAAGAAAACGAAATTAGTGTTCTTATTTTGGCTTGGCTTTCGCTTGCTGATTGCGTTTCGTTGCGCTTTTTTCCAGAAGGAGCAGTAGGGACTCAGAAACCCAAGAAATAAGAAATTTATTTGCGATGTAAAGGTTTGGATGTTATTGTACAGTAATTATTTTGGTACATTAATTGAGCTCCTTAAACAGCTAGTCAATAGCATGCAAATATTTAGTTGTATGTATACGTTTATTTGTATTATCCAGTTTTAATAGTGAAAAATTCCTGAAGTGAATAAAAGCAATTCTCCAATAGCCATTTTTAACCGACTTCCCAAAGGAGGAGGTTTATAATTCGTCCGGATGTTTTTTTTATGTCTGTTCCCCGATTGCGCCGAGACGGATGGACCGATTTGGAAAATTATTTTTTGTTTGAAAGGGTTTTCCTTCCCATTGGTCGCATTGACACCAGGTCAGAATCTGATGATGGGATCCTGGAGAAATCGAGGGAACTCTTCAAATATTATAGGCAGACCTATAGTGATTTTTGTGTTTTTCATAATAACTCGTGCAAATGCACATGGTAAGCATAATATTGTGATGCAGAACTGCTGATGAAGACCACATATGGCCACCAGAACTGCTCAATACTACCTAGGTACAAATACAATGCGTGGCTGATGGGCAGGCAACGCATAGCCTAAACCGGTGGACCTAGAGTCATGAAACTTTGTACAGCGGTTCCTTAGTAGCGTGGGGTAGCACTGAGATGGGATTTGACAAAATTAAGTCCCCAAGGGGGGGGGGGGGGATAAGGGGTAACAGTTTGTATTAAACTCAATCTAATCAAATAGGGTTTGTGGAAGTCGGTTTTTTCTAAAGTTAACTTTTTGTTTCAATTATCGTAGTTTCGATGTGAAGAGATTAACAGCAAGGTTTTTGATATCTTGAGGTATCTTATTGTATACCGCTATACACATTGCGTCACAATTATTTGGGCACAGTGCTGTTCTGGCACAGTGCTTTAGGAGACCGGTGACCGCGTGAATTTCCCATACAAACGTAATACAAAAATGATTTGAATTTGAGAAATAGCTTAACGTTTTTAGACTGTTAATCGGATTTATACACTGTTTACGCAGGTTCCTGGTCTGTATACCAGGGTTCCTCTTCAACCAATTTAAAATATTTTTGAGTGATTTGAATAAGAACCTTGGTATACTACCAGGAACCTGCATAAACACTGAATTAATCCGATTAACAGTCTAAATGCTTTGAACTTAGTTCTCAAATTCAAATCATTTTTGTATTACGTTTGTTTGGGAAATTCACGCGGTCGCCGGTCTCTTAAAACAAGCTTTCTGGAATGGAATGGATTTCTGGAAAAACTTCACCATAGATATCTTAATTTTCAAACTCATTTAGAATTGGTTTAGTTCTGACTTTGGAAACAGCAGTCGTTTGTTGACATTCTTGTAAATACCTACTCACTCCAGTTGGGCTGTGTACCTGCAATCAGCATGTTGTCAAGAGACTCATATACTTGTACTTCTAATTCAAAACCTCATCCTGAGACTCAAGTCCATATCAAACAGAAGCCGAATTTCCAATTAAAAACCCATTAATATATTTGCCAATGCCATTAAATACACAAAACAACGATTTAGCATACGTCTGTACAAATTGCACCTCACCATGTCTAACTCTACCTATGTAACAGAATAGAACAGCGATATACAAATCATTGATGTAAGAAAGAGACGGGAGACATAAACACAATAGTTTGTTGCGCCACCATCAGATGAAACTGCAGAAACAACACAAATCTTCAAATGCGTTTTGATGGAGGCGCTAGAGGTAATGCAAATTGCAATTTTTGATACGTTCAATCCGCAAATGCAACAGATTCTGTGCGTGTTTGTGATTAGTTCCAGTTTTTGCCGGATGCATTGTTAAGTTTGCAGCTTCGTAATTACACATTCGATGGAGGTAAGCTTGGATGTGTTTGGTTAGCACTTGGAGAGTGGATCTGCTATTTGTTGTGAATACTGATGTGTGCGACGGTCTGGGCCTAGACTGGGCTGTTTTGTTGCTTGGTGTTTGTATTGGTACATGATTGAAGTCAAAGTTACTGGAAATTAGGTCTTTGGCAGCAAGATACAGGTCCATATAATTAAGATGGCGATACCATGGCGACACTGCAGACCTATTCACCCTTTCTAATGACGTAGCCCAATGGGTTAAAAGCCTTGACATAAACTTGTAATTAAATAATATGAAACGACTGTATTTATAATTAAGCCATACGACTAAATAAATTAAAGTCAAATTCTCAATAACAACAATAAGATACGAAAACAAAACATTTAGCTTACTCCAGAACTTCAGCACATTAGTGCTCGGTGGTCAAATGGGTTTTTCGCTCGATTCCCCTGTAGTATACGAATATAATTCCACCGTTTTTGTTGTTTACTATTTTGATACGTATTTTTTCTGGTTCAGAACTAGTGTACGCGTCTGTACACAAGTGTTTAAAAGTTTATGTTTAACCATAAAACGAAAAGTTCTGACAAAGAAACTGCAGCAAAGTCGCTCCGTTTGAACAAACCCCGCAGCTCCTTACAATACCCACGTCACTGTAACTCCACGGAGTTATTCAACAAGTCCCAGGCGAAACTATTACACTACATTATACAGATTTGACTGCAACATGACGAGCTGAAACGGAAGTTGGTGGTGTTTTGCAGCTTGCTAGGGTAGTTTGTACCTACGGTGTTTTGATTCTCGTTAACATGTACAATAATTGTACAAGTGTACGTGCAGTTAGCTTCAGATATGTGTAAGTACGTGCAGTTAGCTTCAGATATGTGCAAGTACGTAAGGTTGATTTGATGTACAGTTCTACAGTGCCAGAATTATCAACTTCCTCTGTGTTATTATGATGTTTCTGGTGTATAAAGATGTATATTTGAGTAGCTGGTTTGCTCAAATAACTGATGTAAAATGTCGCCGTTTAATGTCTCCACCGAGGGGCACAGGCCTTTACCCGGATCCTAGTAAGATTGATACCATACTCCACCACGCTGGCTCAGTGCGGGTTGGTGGAGGGGTTTTAACGACAAATAACTGATATGACATCTATAAGTAACAGAGTATCAGAAAGGTGTAGTCAATAAAGAATCTCATACTCTTAAAGACTGTTTTTTATTATTATTATTAACCAAAGTAACTCGTACTCTTCAGACTCTCTTTATTGTAGATTGATTACGGTATCGTACTGCTCGACAAAATAGCGAACTAAGTTCCCACAAGATACGAGTACCTACACCTCCAAACGCGCGTCACAATTTAACTCGACCCAATAATGAAAACAAATTAGCCACCGCGTGATAGATACGATCCGCCGCGCCGTTGACGAATGGCTTTCAGTCTTTTATCTTCTCGACGATCTGGACTCCTGGTATCCAGATAACATCAGCGCTAACCGCCTTTCTTTCCAGCAATAATAAATATAAAAAATGACATTCTCGACTGACTGACTGATTGAGACACCAACGCAGCGGCTAAACGGCTGAAGCTAGAAGGGTGAAAATTTAAGGGTAGAGGTATCCTTTTATGGTGTAAAGACAATATGAAACGCTTTTGCTAATATTAGACCCTAAGTGGGTCAAAAAACTTGTTTTCCTTTTTTTGTATAGGAACTTCATAAGGAATCAATAAACTAGGATATGTGTTCTTAATCTGACCAAAAGTGTACGAAGACGAAGTTACGGGCTAAAGTTAGTTCGGAATAAAATATGGTATTTTTTCGAAAAAACGACGCGTACCAATGTGGGCGCGCAAACTGAGTTATGCAGGTTTTATTTAATTTGCATAAAGAACTCGGGTAATTTGGTTAACTGCACAGCACTTCCTTTAATTTAATGCAGTGTGCGCGATGTTGTTTTAATAAACGGTGTTCTCTGTGCTACTAATCAAATCCACCTTTATCATTATCACTCTACTTGGTTTGTTGGAAGAGACTTCCTACTTAAGTTAAGTTCGACTTTGTACACTGTATTTCTAAGATTTACTTGTTCTGATAGCAGTTTGTGTGCAATATATTAATTATGCTTGTGACATTGAAATGAGAAAATAAATTAAGATAAGATATAAACACGTTCTAATCACCCTATGTAAGGGGCTGGGCCTGGTATTCCTGAATACAGATTATTACATAATCTAGCTAGGATACCAGCTCGTCTCTCATCCTAAATGTACTACATAATGTCTCATATTCATGTACGTATACCCTTAAAATATTTAGTTGATTCCTTTGTTACTAATCTGTTGTATTACCTTTCGCTGTAAGTACATTTCCTGTTTTTGAAATAAATATATTTGATTTGATTTTGATTTGAGTCATTATAATGACGCAGCATTTTAAAGTTTTCGTTGATCATGAAAAATTATTAATGACCAACGAAAACTTTAAAATGTTGCGATTTAGAATCCCAGATGGAGTCGTTTGGGGATCGTTTATTCACTTCTGCATACTTTTCATGAACATTGTGAACATTTGTTTGAAATATCAAAGATATGAATACGACCATTCCAGGTCTCCTAGCGATTCTACCAAAACATCACCTCAAAATCAAAATTAACCCATACAAAAATTCAACGCTTCTTCTAAGTTTCTCCAATTCGACAACCACTGTTGGGGCTAGGGGCATCAACCTCGGTATTTCCGCTCCTACAATTCTCTTGCAGTATTGTCTTTAAAGAAGAATGGAAAAGTGCAAATTTAACCTAAAATGTTGAGCAAATCTCGCGCCGTGCTTCAGCCGACCGCGAATTTTTCTCCGTCGACATGCTTTGCATAACGCGGTCACCGGAGCTGAAACTGTTCAAATAATCTGCTTGTACAGAGTTGAATACTATTAACATGACTTCACAACTTTTCCTATAAGATATGGCGGAGGCACAGTTGCACTGCAAATATCTACAGAAATAAATTAATTTTACTTTGACTTCGAAATTGACCTATCTATAGGTAGATTTCGAGAGGGTTTCTTTTTACGGTCAAAACCCATTCATATTCGATATGTGCGATGGATGATACATTGCTCTGTAAGTTTACAATACGGAACTGACACAAGTTAAATGAAGGAATTAATAGATACCTAAGATTGAATTGGTGGTGAAGTTCGTGTAAAGACTAAAGATTTATTACAAACTTTTGAGTCGATTTGCAGTAGACTCAATTAGAATAATCGGTCAAGTGCATGAAAGGGAAACGCACCATCGTATAAGATAAAGTAAAAAATCATGTTTATAGTTTGGGACGGACGGACACCAGAGGCTTAGTATTAGGGTCCCGTTTGGCACCCTTGGGGTACGGAACCCTGGATTTTACCTTTTACATAGGAAGTTTGCAAAGCATACAAATCTGTACACTCAGAAAGTCCACATCATAGCAGTTGTCAAACAAAAGAAGTAAATCGTTGCGAATTTTGGCCGCTAGCCAACTGGGGGCGCCTCCGTATCGGCAGAGCGCGCTTCTGTCAAAACTTTAAAGTCAGACTTATAGTAACACCAAGAAAGTATTTCAAAGGATGTAAAGTAAAGAAACTGAAGACATTCGATCAATAAAAAAAAACACGCTTGCAATTTCCTTGAAATTCATGCCCTATTAATAAATTTATTTATTTTAATTCAAATTAAATTGTATAGCATTACAGACTAAACCAATGCGCTAGACAAATACAGTAAACATTAATTAAATAGTATTCCATATTTGATAAGTATTCAATTCAATTACAAATTCATTAATTTCAAAATAATATAAGAAATTGTGATCTTGTAGTCGAGTCCAAACAACGATGCAAAATCTTGTACGATGGTACGGAATCCTTCATGCGCGAATTCGATTCGCACTTAATCGATTTTATTTTACAGAAACAGACAGATTCATAACAGTCACTTAAACTCCACATCGCTATCTAGCTCAAGAAAAGCTCCAGTATGATATTTGAGCGGCTCATTTGAGCAACAGTTTCAAAAGGCGTTTGAGTATGACAAATAACAAGCAAAAGTTCTAAGCGATTGTTTTAAACTTCTATGAAGTTGAGTTCCTCCTATTTTCAGTGAAGGATTGGAACAATGCAGTCTACAAAGTTGTGTCAGCTCACAAACAATAATGTAATACTCACGTACACATTATACAGGGTAGTGCAGTGCAATAATTCGCCAAGTTAAAAACTAAAAAAAACTGACTTCATGACCTATTACTTGTCCTTCCCGCTTGTTTTACAGTGTCTCCAAATTTGTCTCCTGACAGTGAAGTCCATACGTATTACATAATGTAAACGAATATGCGATCCTAACAGCCAGAATATATCTCGTGATAATGACTATAAACACCGAAAAGTCACATAAAATCTAGATGTTAATGTCATCCAGGTAAAAATCAATTGAACTTCACAGTTTTTTCATGTAGAAAAATCTAACTACTAGACCGATTCCTGATTTTCCAAAAATGGGGCCAAACTATTGGGCTTCCCTTTTGAACAAAGAAAGAATTTTTGGAATCGGTTCAAAATTAGTACCAGTTTCGATGTAACAAACTTTAAAAAAATATATGATAACAAAAACATACAACCGAATTGATAACCCCCTCCTTTTTTGAAGTCAGTTAAAAAGGTAAGGCGTTAGAAGAGACAACTTTCACCAAGGAATAGATTTTAAAACAGAAACTTCATGTTATTATCCCTAAAAACCCCTATATTGCAAACATCAAAAGCTATGAAAACAAACAAACTTTTATTTTGAAATAAATTTTATCCTAAATTCCTTAACAGCTATCACCCTACTAATCTGATACTGTGAGCTCACAAACTCTTACATCATTTAACGATGACAATTTTATGAGCGACCTAGAAGTCGTATGTAGGATGACCATTATTAGTTTTAATTTGGTTTTAACTTTTGATTGATTAAACAGTGAGGTTATTGCGTGACGTCTCGCCTATTAAGTTTAATTTTAGGTCGATATTAATATTTTTCTACTCCTGATCACCGATTTAAAGCCACCATGTATGCATCACATGCAAATATGCCTCGTCTAAAGTGTAGGCGGCTCGGCCCAGCCTTCCGCTAGGCCTCGCACCTGTAGTGCATGCATTCTTGTAAATGTTATACAGAAAATGTTGTAAATTAACCAGTAGTTCAATCATTTTGCGTGGCAGCAAGCAAACCCATCGCTACCATATCCCAAGTTCCAAGTTATACCATGATATTATCAGTGGCAATTTTTGTCCAATAGTTTGTTTATTCTGCAGTATGGCCAGATCATGAATGGAGAGTTTTAGGTTCAGTAAGGTCGATTAGGTTGCGTTCGAGGGTCATCATTACAGTATTCCTTTTGTGTTAATCCCTGTTAGTTCTACTACCTACTGTACAGTACACCTTTCTGCTACCCCCTGTACAGTCCCCGGTAGGTACAGCATATGTCAATTCTTCACGTTCCGCCACAGATGTTTCAATTCCCGGTGTCTAGAGCGGAAATTGGAAATGTTACCTTCTTTGTCGAATCGCTGGACATTTTCTGGTTTGCGTTCTCTCTATCCATTTAATTTTGCAGGAGGGTATACTATACATACTATACATTTTGTAAAAGTTTTAGATTAACATTTACAAAATGTATAATAGAAGAAAGTTCTGCAGCATATCTGCTGCTAAGGTTTATTTAACATTTTCAGATAAATGGTTGTTAAATTGACGCAGAGCCTAAAATAAATTTGTTATTTTTTTGTTCTGTGGTAGAACCTAGTACAGTATTTTAAGTTTAAGGGAATAATGCACTGACTGCCTTGGAAATAAAGTACCGCTTATTAAACGAGTGTACTTGAGACTGACAGCATGACTTTGATTTCATTCAAATTACTTAATAAGACAATAAAGCTTGTTTAAAATTACTACAAACATTTACAGAAAACCACATTATGATCCGTCTACCATGGACAGACACACAAATACACAACAGAGACATACAGACATACATGTCCCACTGCTGGACAAAGGCCTCTCTCCCTCTCCCACTCCCTATCCCATAAACCTAACTCATCACATCACTCCATCTCTTCCTGGGTCGTCCACGCTTTTTCATTTTTGCATTTTTTAGAAGCCAGTCGGAGGAACGAATTGGAATATCCCTCCCTAAAAATCGTAAAATCATTTAAACATTAAAAATATCCTTCGGGGTTGTAAATCATTTTCTTTTGTCTAGAGTTTACCATAACTGCAAGTAATAGGCAAAGTGGTGTGATACGTACGTTAATCTTAAATCTTATGCTAAAGCCATACGAACTCTCAGCCAAGGTTTACAAGATCTTTCGAGATAGCAATTAAATTAATTACACTGAGATAGGAGCTTTATTAATGTCCTGTAATTTGCAAGCTTTACACTTAATTATGTGTATGGGTAGTGTCGGTAGTCTGTGTGGGTAGTAGGATTCACGGATTTGCTATTAAGGTATAATTTGCTAAGGAAAAACTTACGATATGAGCGTGTGCTTTACGTAAATACATTTTGTACTCTATTATTATCGGTATATTGCTGTATGTACCAGGTTTATTATTTTTATTGTGTTTCTAAACAAATCTTTCGTTATTTCTTGATTTTAAGTCACAACTTCTTCCACCATTGCATTTGGTTCGTTCATTTTGAAGAATCAAATAAACTAAATAGCTGTTAAGTGATAGTATAGTGTATAGTTTTGTTTTTTGGCAAATCTGCTGCTACTTAGGTTTTTATCAATAGTTAAGAGAAATAGTCGTTTATTAACGCGGTATCTCAAAGAAATTTTAATCAGAATCTCAACATAGGATTAAATTGAGCCCCATAATTTCACAACTCCTTCTTGGTGGTATAATGGCACCATTGTTTTCAATTTAGGTTAGTCAGGTTCACTCAACTTGGCGCCTCGGTCCTGTGGGATATGCATTCCCTCCACCCTGTACCCCGAAACCTCCGATATCCAACGACGCACTACTATCTTTGTCTTTCACTACTTGCTCATTTCTTGCACGGTTGTTAGCTACATTTGTTGGAGCGTCAATCGATGAGACATTATGTTTTGTTGCTGAGACACATTTGGTAGAGTAGTGAGTAGAAAGGTAACTTGATAGTACGACACCGCATGCGGTTTGCTCAGTAAACACAATATGAAGTGAAGTGACTATTGACTATTTCTGTTCCCAGCCTTAGTTTTTTGTTCTTTATTCTGCTATCTAAAGAAGTATCATATTTCAGTAGGGTTTCATTGAGTTTGATGTAGTCCTTTGATATAGACAGGAAATATGGAAGGAATGTAATGGCGTTTATGATTTGTTTGGAGTTTTTGATGTTAAGCATTATTTTGTTGAGGATGTGATTATTTATTTTGTTCCTTTTAATCGTTTCTTTATTTTTATTTTATGTCCCTCCATTCACTGCATTTTCATAAAACTTATAAATTAGAGATTAAAAAGATAAACTAGAGTTAAAGTAAAATGCCGCATTTTTCCGTGTGCACCAACTAATTGTTAATCTACGGATAATAGTACTAAATCCTACGCGCAGCCTGGTCTGTAGTAGATCGTTTCGACCATTTTGTCAACAGTACAAGGAAAAGTACCTATCTACAATTATCGATGGTAGATACCATTATTTTATGAGTCCAGTTCCACTAAGTGAGGAAATCTTCAGTTAGTCTTCAAATTCAGAAGACATGAAGTAATTATGTATTACTGGTATTACTTAAGTAGTTTCAGAGTTGGTGTACCTTTAGGTTTTAAACCTAAATCTAGCGATATTTGTAATAAGGTCTAGCCCGGTTAGAAAGACACCTGTTGCTTGTCTTTTATGGTATTGTTTTCGATAGGTAAATAATTACCAAGCATCATATGTAGGTACCTAATTAATAGTCGCGGCGTTGGAATGGACCCCTGTGACACGCCAGGTTCACTTCAAACAAATCAGCGAGAACAGCCGCACACACACAGCTACATTGCATTCCGTGTAAGCACGCGCCGCCACACGCACACATTGCCGAATCTCGCGTCCTTCGCGTGCTACGAGACAGGGCTATGCAAGCAATGCATGCGACGAGTCAACGTCATTCGTCCGGCCGCGGGCGGCACGTGTTAACTTAGCGACAACCCTAGCCGTTTGAGCAAGAGTAGGTAGTTATCATGCGAACAGGGGCCTAGTGAACTTACTATTTCTTATTTATACTACTCCTGTGACGCAAAATTAAGTATTGAATAACCGGCTAAAAGTGGGCAAGTTTGTACTTCAGCTACCCCGGATGCAAAAAGCCGTGACGCTGTTCTGTACTACAATTTAATCAAGCGATATTTGTAATAAGATCTAGCCCGGTTAGTAATTTGATAAAAGCGGCCCTTGATAACTAAGGGCTATCAGGCAGATAAGTAAACGAGGCCCGTAGGTGTTGAATAGATAATCATCTGGCTAGATATCAGGCTGATAGTGGCACATCCGATGGACAGCTTGTTAGATTCCTGTTCTGATATGTAATGTTTATGGAAAGTGTTCGGCCGGGTCTTTCTCATTTCACGATAGGCGCGCTTATATAAAGTCAAAGACGAAAGCAATTGTTAATTTTTTAAACTTTAAACATTAACCCCTATACAATACAGGCAGGCTATACACAGTTATATAGATAAGTTGTAAATATTTGTCACTTTTCAAAATTTGTATACAACCTGCACAATTCTTTATTAGTTAGTAGTTGGTTGGACAATTTTTAATGAAGAGAAGGTTTACTCGAAGGTTGGTTCAAGAGGCCGGATACAAAGTGAGATATAAACCAGTGCACATTATTTTCCAATAAGATAATTCATCTTCGGTACATAATGGTAACTCTAGAAACTGATATGCCATTCAGCTCCGTACCTACATTTAAGGTAAGTAGTCTTTACAAAAATTATAAGTGTAGCATTGAGTTAAAACATAATATAAATGATATAAAGTGTGTCTAGAATACACCTCCTGCTATTTTCTACACTGTTGAAAGCTACAATAATAGTTATAATTATCGTTAATAGAATCTTTGTAAGCTTTATTATCCTGCCCGAGCAGCGATCAGAGCAACATGTTAGATTTTACAGTTGGTAGTTTTCTTTAACTATCCTGTGAAATGTGTTAATTTCTATTTTATTTATTTAAACCCGGTATCCTATAATAATAAATGTGTTTTCTAAATAACTGTGCTCTATGCAAAGTTCTGTTGGTAGGTACTACTCCACCAAACCTCTAGACGCGGTTGGTATCTTCCGCTAAAATAAAGTGCCGATTAAATATATTGAATATAATACTGGCACTGAAATTTCCAGAACATTACCTTTGAGTTTCTGTTAAACTTGTGTTGCTGGTTGAGCAACCAGGCAAAAACATAACCAACTCATTTTGTTTGCAGAATGACATACAAAATTATAGCATCCAAGCAATAATAGCGCACGAGAAAAGCAACCATATTAAGCAAAACACAAGGCTAAAAACGAAAATAAAATGTGCTAAAACGAATTCAACACCAACCGACATTCATTTCGCAAAGTTAATGTTAATACCTAGCACGACCCACGTCACAAACGATAGGAGAAAAGGTCGGCTTCTAAATAATTAGGCGGCAAATCTTGAACGAGGGTCATCGCGGCATTTTTTCGGATGTATTTTCACGGCTGATGCGATTTTGATGTCGCTGTCGTTTGACGACCCAACTCGGATTGCTGGCTGAAAATTTATTTTCAATGACCTTTTGTTTCGTGATAAAAACAATAGAAGGGTTAAACAGGTTTCATCGGTATCCATTCAGTTCAATAGCAAGTGTACTAGACGATAGATGACGAATTATGCAAATTCAAATCATAAATTCATCTTTCATTTGCAATGACGATGGACTTAATCCACTGTTTAGCAAAATGCAATATTTTTGGTACTGTTGTTCTGCATAAGTAATGATGGTGAAATGCTGTAAGCTCAGTTAGGTGTGAAAACTGAGTTTAGATTGAACTGATCGAGTTTAGTTACAGTAGTGAAATTGGACCTTAGACGTTTCGTGTGAGTCGTGTGACAAGTTTGACAACAACTCCGGAGGGTGCATTTCATGCCCGAGTTGCGCCTCTTGACAGTTTTGCGTGGCTGTGTGTCCATTATGAAACATAATCGCGACTTGGGTCAAATGATGCGTGCGCACTTGTTTCGAGTCGCAGGTGCCATTTAGGCGAATTGAGTAGCATTGCCTTATGGCAGCCCTGTGTGATGTCTAAGTACAAATAGGTACCATCTCCCCATAACTCAAAAACTTAACCAACCAAACAGCAAGCAATCCAACCGTAAATCACAATTATTCCTACATTCCACATGTGTGGATAATTTTTTGGATATTAATTTCCATTGGTATATTTCTTCGGTAATTAGGGGCAAGCCGGCACGGTGTCGCACCATATGTATCCAATTACTCCACGGCTCTAATAAGCGTGAGAAGTCGACCCGGTGAAGTTTAACTATTAATTTTAATTGTAGAAGTTTCTAGAGAGTTGTCGGAACTTAGATCAGATCGGATATAGATTACAATACGAATATTTTTTGATATTATGCCCAGTGAAATGCTTTATCATTAGTTTTTTTTTACAGACACAATTCTTAGTAGAAAGTTTTCTGGCTTATCAAAAATTTTTGCAATGGTGATATGAAAAACATGTGCATGATAAATTCAAAGTGCATGCATAAGTGCAACATTTGGAAACATAGGTATCCTGTAACAAACGTAATTTAGAACTTCGGGAGACATTTCTTTCTGTCGAGCTAAAATCAATTAACTTATGTTACCAGCCACAATGTCTGCTTCATGTACCCAGCTATTATATTATTATTATTGTCATCATTTATTCAGACTGTATAGTCCATAGTATTAGTAACAATATCTTAAAGTCCAGTGTTAGTAACAAACATAATTAAAAGTTAATACATCACAGAATACATACACACACACACACACATTATACTATCCTGTAGTTGAAGATTCGTATTTTGCGTAACTGTTGACATCATGTGCCATCTTAAAATATGACTACACATTTCTGTAACACCCTGTATACATGTTTGTTTGTTTGTTAAACCATCACGAGATGGATGTGCACATACGGTACGTTTATTTAAATATTTGCTTGCTAACTCGTCGCAATCGGTAGGTTTACAACGTAAGTAATTTGTTTGGCAGAAGTGTTTCACAAAATGGCCGCCAATGAAATTGGTTCCATAGCTGACTCAAACGATCTACTTCAATATTCGGATTGAGTTTGGAATTGGGTTTTGTCAAAATGGCGTCGCGGCTGTTTATTTTACTTTTCAGATTGCAATTCGAATGTGTCGATGCAATTTTCGTTACGTATTCAGTAGTAGTTAAAAGTCAGACGTGATTCCGGAAATGGTTTGGCAAAGGCACAAAAGCAGTATTTTTTATTTTCTTAATCATGCCATAAACAAAAGTCGTTTTTTCCGTCGTAAAACCGTACTATTTCTACGAAAAAAGCAAAGTATGCTGAAGAATGTAGAAAGTAATTACACAAATACATACATTACTCTAAGTATACACTGTTATCTTAACATCGCGTCACATGTTCCCTGTGAATTGGCTTCAACATTTTTGTTTATACCATTACAATGTCAGAAGCAGTAAGGTTTTAAAATTCGTTCGATTGCTTAAAATGGCGAATAAGAACATTAAATATTAACTATTGTCCCTTTCAGTTTCATCCGTAGATATTCGTGGCTTTAATATAAAAACTAAACTTAAAAACTTAAATCTAAACTTAAAAACTTAATTATTTTCGTCTTTACTATTAAATACGAATAAAGTAACGCAGGTAGTTAGCAACTAATTAGTTTATGTAAACTTGTAATTTGGCCAGGACTCCACGTGACAGGTTAAACCTAGTGTGGGGTCCACAAGCAACTTTTATAGTTAAACCCAATCAGCTGAATAAAGATTTTGTATTTGTATTTGTAAATTTGTAAATTTGTAAATTTGTAAATACTATTGTATTTGTATATATACCCCATATTTTTCCAAAATTAGGAACCCCTTCTATTAAAAAATCAGCACATCCGCGTCCCTTCCTTTTAATAAATAAATACGACGCAGGGGGCTTGGTGATAATTTAGGCCAATTTCCAAACCCACTGACCCTTTCATATATCATTCACTATAATACGCGCTCTGTGAAATAGTATTTAAAGTTAAATTTTATCTTTTTAGGGTTCCGATCCTTAAAAGGAAAAAAAGGAACCCTTATAGGATCACTTTGTTGTCCGTCCGTCCGTCTGTCCATGTGTCACAACCTTTATATCAAGAACGCGTGGACGTATCAAGCTGAAATTTACATCAATTGTTAAAATTTGTAGTCGCATAAAGTTGTGAAAAAATTAACCTACAAGGTGAACGCAATCGAACGATACGACCGTTTATGCTGTAAAATTGTTGGATTTTCATAATCGCAATGGACCGATAATATTAGGGTACTTCCCGTAGGCCTTGAATCCTGAAATTTGGCACAAAGCAAAGTTACAGCACAAGTAAAGGAAAAAATCTGAAAACTGCAAATTCCTGTCTTTCTACAAAAATATTTAATTTAGTTTACATGGATGACATTACTTTAGCTTTTTATGTGTAAACCTAATTACACATGTTACACTCTCCAAGTGTGATCGAAACTATTCGGAACCCTTGGTGCACGAGTCCTACTCGCATCTGACCGTTTATTTTAATTAAAGTGCACTTACGTAATACTTCAACTAAACTTTTCTCATATGGAGTAGCAGAGGTATAATAGACTTGTGTCTAAGGTAATCAAATCTAAGAATGAGTCTGAAAATGAAGCATTATGTAGAAAATGGCTCGATAATCTCAGAATTTTATATTTCCAGCAGATATTATTTTCTTAAGTCAATTTTGTACAAAAAAAGATAGCATTTGATGCCACACTCATGACGTTACTTTGTGCTAATTCATAGAACTCAGGAACAAAAGTGCCGTTTTGACAGTTCCTAAAAAGTAGATATCTATTTTGACTAGCAGTCAAAATATGCGAAACAAGTCTATTGTGCCTACTGTATTACCACTATTAGTGTATCCAATATATAAATAAAATAAATAAAAATAAATAAATATAACAGACAACTTGACAGATGTCAATCTTAGCCTGTTAGTGAGGGGATATTGCTCATAAAAATAGATTAATCAAAATAATCGATACACCCTTTAAACATTTGCAAATCGGGAAAAATTTAACAAGATTTGCAAAGAGACATACATTAGAATAGACAATATAGTTGAAAATGAACTAATTATATCCCAAGTGCGGATAGCAGCGATGACGATGACAACTCTTCTGTTAGTTCAACCGAATAAACAATTTCGATTCTTTCTGATTGTTTTGGTGACATCCCTAGTGTTTAAAAAATGGATTTTAAGTTAGCTGTCAATTTGCTTCTAAGCATGAATAGAGTATACAACTGCATCTCCTGCGTGAGAAGCAAGCATTTTCCAACTCAGTGCAAGAAGTGCAAAAAACACAGGTATTTTCAACCGACTTCAAAAAAAGGAGGAGGTTCTCAATTCGACCCGTATGTTTTTTTTTTCTATGTTTGTTACGCGATAACTCCGCCAATTATGAACCGATTTGAACAAATCTTTTTTCGGCGTATAGGTAATACCTCAAGGGTGGTCCCATTGACACCAGGTCAGGATCTAATGATGGGATCCTGGAGAAATCGAGAGAACTCTTAAAATATTATAGGCAGACCTATAGTGATTTTTGTGTTTTTCATAATAACTCGTGCAAATGCACATAGCATAATATTGTGATGCGGAACTGCTGATGAAGACCACATATGGCCACCAGATCTGCTCAATACTAGGTACAAATACAATGCGTGGCTGATGGGCAGGCAACGCATAGCCTAAACCGGTGGACCTAGAGCCATGAAACTTTGTACAGGGGTTACTAGGATTTGACAAATTTAATTCCCCAAGGGGGGGGGGGGGGATAAGGGGTTACAGTTAGTATTAAACTCAATCTAATCAAATAGGGTTTGTGGAAGTCGGTTTTTTCTAAAGTTTACTTTTTATTTCAATTATTTAGCAATTTCCTTGTTGGTAATTATCACAACACCGCTACTGATAAGTACCTTCAATAACTTCCGTAAAGTGCTAATTAATCACACTGCGTGTTAAAAAGTACGCAGTCCACCTTATTTGTGTGAAAACCTCATTCCAGAATCAATTAATCTGAGCCCGTTAAAATCTTTTTAAATTCGCCCAAGTACAAGCCGAGTGTCCAATAAATCTTGGTCTCCAATAAATGGCCAGTACCATTCGAAGGTGCAATTAAAGCATCAAGATTAAACGGGGTATCATCCATTTGAGGTCCAGTTTCATTAGTTGTAGCTGTATCTGTTGTAAACAGAGACTATGTATATATCCAATTGACTGCGCTTGCGGGGGAATGCGTCTCGTCAAACGTTTGTTGTATACAACAAACGTTTGTATACGCAACCTATGTACGATGATGGGCTGCGCCAGACAGTTTCGCAGCGGCTGACCAATCACAGCTCTCTTACCTCGTTCCCCTGCCGCCCGTAAATTCGTGAGTTGTGTTTCGAAGGAAAATGTATCTATGCGCTCTCCACTGGATAAGTGCTCCCTGTTGTAAATGATATTGATGAACATACAGCCGGTGCTATGAATACTGATACGGAATTTGTTGCAGGTTGTATTGCATACTAATTGAACTTAGCGTCCGTATGAAATATTTCTAGGTTTACGTTTTGATTACCAATATAGAATTTCACAGAAAGTTCTAGAGAGTAGGAGAGCAGTGGTAGAGTCTGGGCATCTGCCTGCTGCTGGGAAAAAGCGAGACGCTCTGTATGTACGTGACGTCTAGACTAGAATCATCGTATATCATGTAGATTATTAAATAATGGTTGTAACGGTGATGGAAAACATCGTGAGAAAACCTTCATTACTCCATAGCTTTTTTTTTAGATAAAAACATGTGAAAAGCACCAAAACGCTGCAAAAATATGTGGGAAGGCTCTAACTTTTGTCTGTCTACGGAATTTATTCATATGGTCGAGGTTTTATAAGGTAGATTTAGGTTAATTTTCAAACAAAAAATAACTCATACAAATTAAAATGTCTATCACAAATAGCACCAACGTTTACTTTAACAGCCTCTTCAATTTTACCGTCACCATCCACGCCGACTGCTCCATCAACCCTTCAATTCAAGTCAGAACTCGCCTGACTCCGCCTGAGGGCTACTGACTTAGAACAAATAGCCATGGAACCGCCACATATCCGCTGCAACGTGTCACTGATTATAAGGTTACAGCATTTGTTTTGTGTGTGTTACGGACAGTGAGCTCCGGCCGGCGGGCGCGGCGCAACGAACGAACACCGGCCGACTGAAGGTGTATTTCCAACAACATTTGTAGTTGTATTTCCTTGTGGACCGATTTCATTTATCACGATTACCTACCTGGTTCCCTGCGAAAAAGCTCAGGGTTTTGCGATGACACAGAAAATTGTATAGTGTTTTCGAAATCATTATACCTAACAATGTATAGATAACCTTTACCAAATACATGTTGTATTTGTGTAATTGTAACTATGAGTAAAAGATAAGGCGGTTCCAGGTTTACCCGTTCTAGGTATACTGAGCTACTGGTACCGTAAAGGTCCTACAAGTTAAGAAGTCTTACCCTGAGGCCAATATCGGTACAGTTGTTCTTACAGGTCTGACACGTCTGCAATAAAATAAATTTAAAAACCAATTACGTACAGTTAAATTTATAATTAACACCCTATTTTAACTGACTATAATTTACTGTTTTGTTGTTATCGTACTACTCGATTGTTAGGATTAGTTTAACTCATAGAAATTCTGTTGCAGAACACACAGCAGCTGTATCAAACATCTGAAAAGATGATGGTACTTCTTGTTTTCTCGATTGTTTAATTATAGGCCAATGACGATGAAAATGATGACTGATTGATACTCAGATAAAGGTATATACAATTTTTTTTCTTATCTATGAAAAGATAAAAAAGAAACGGTCTCATGCATTAATTTCGTAAATGGCAACTATACATTTACAGTGCAGTGGTCGGCGCGTTTAAAAATGATCACATCGGACTTTAGAAAGAGTACACGGCTTATTAGAGCTTGCGGTCTCTATCAGTTTGTTTTTATCAGCTACGTGTGTTTTCAAGCATCTCTTTCCATAGCCCGATATGCATTATTTAACGCCGACGACTGTACATGTACTATTCGTAAGCGAACCTCAGTCAAATCATGACTTTATTTCACTTCATCTCGTAGTTGAGACATCTGTCTTACTGTCAGTGGCTAGAATCCTATTCTTCGTGTCCAATCTTGGCGAACTCGTAAATTCTAGGCATGATCACTCTATCACGATTTGAGTCAGACACTGAAATTTATAGGTAGGTATATAGTATTGTTTATTGTTTATGTAAAGTGTTTATTTCTTTTTAGGGTTCCGTACCCGAAGGGTGCCAAACGGGACCCTATCACTAGGACTTCGCCGTCCGTCCGTCCGTCCGCCCGCCCGTCCGCCCGTCCGCTAATAAATAACTAATAAATAATTAGGACGAATTCAATCAACAACTCTTTGGAATTGTATCACTTATTGGGTCGTTTGACCTTTCTACAAATATGTGGGTAATTTTCTTGTTATTTGCAATACGCTAACTGAACTCCGTGTAAAGATAACAAGCCGTCGCGACACAGAACTGAACCAGTTCACCAAAGGTCTATGCGTACCAAACCCTTGCCCTTAGGGCAGTCCGTACAAATGGCGTTCTCTTATCCTGATTGATACCGCTTGTCGTCAGCCGTCGGCACTCGGTCGACACATGCTAATTTATGCTAAACCTTTACAAGCCTCATTTGCAGTTGGAACAAAGGACAATGATCCTTAGGCTGCTGATTTAAAAATGCAGAAGGATCCAGAGGAAAGTTGGCAGGCTGTTAATCTAAATGCCGTCGCTGCGCGTTTATGTTGCGACGCAGAGTACAAAAACGGGAATCGGTATTTGTAAAAGTAACTGTTGATTTTTTGTTTGTATCTTGTTCATGTTTGTTTTTTGTGTGGTTGTCGTGCTGCTTTGCCCGCTGAAGAGGATTAGGTATTTGAACAAGCAAAATCTTTGTACTCAGCGGGGTTACCACGACCATTATAGTGATTCCGTTCAAGGTTCTAAGCTGATCCGCAAAACTACGACGACCATCTTATCTAAATAATATGTTGATAATTGATCTTGGGAATTATCATTATTATTAGTAATTTTTTATCTAGTGGTTGGGCAGTTTTGGGCCTAAAATGGGCGTTCCCCTTTGGCATGTTATTTTAAAACGCCCATTGTGGAGAAAGAAAATGGTTACCATATGGTGTGGTTATGTTGATAACTTGATACTTTAATCTGAATCGCTATAACTTTAAAGGTTGTGGTAATCCCAACTATTCACTTCCATGACGTCACACCTCGGACTCTATAGAACGCTCGTAAAATAATCACCTATTACTACTACATAGCCTAATGACATTTGTACACGTGCAAAAACGTGTGCGTAAACTCGTTCGTTTGTGAATGTGTGCGTTCAGCGCCTAAACAAAGTGTCTCCCGAAGAGGCTCCCCGACTCCGAGTGGCCGTTCTGTACGTAGGTACTATTATCTCTTCTGTGATGACGTCACAAATAATAAACTACCTGGAGTTTTTTCTTCCCCCCCCCCCCCCCCCCTGCCGGGACATCAAACCACCAATCCTAGCAAGAACCTCGGTAGCTACGGCACACACCTCCGATTCTAGCAAGAACCTCGGTAGCTACGGCACACACCACCGATCCTAGCAAGAACCTCGGTGGCTACGGCACACACCACCGATCCTAGCAAGAACCTCGGTAGCTACGGCACACACCACCGATCCTAGCAAGAACCTCGGTAGCTACGGCACACACCACCGATCCTAGCAAGAACCTCGGTAGCTACGGCTCACACCACCGATCCTAGCAAGAACCTCGGTAGCTACAGCTCACACCACCGATCCTAGCAAGAACCTCGCTAGCTATAGCTCACACCACAGATCCTAGCAAGAACCTCGCTAGCTATAGCTCACACCACAGATCCTAGCAAGAACCTCGCTAGCTATAGCTCACACCACAGATCCTAGCAAGAACCTCGCTAGCTATAGCTCACACCACAGATCCTAGCAAGAACCTCGCTAGCTATAGCTCACACCACAGATCCTAGCAAGAACCTCGCTAGCTATAGCTCACACCACAGATCCTAGCAAGAACCTCGCTAGCTATAGCTCACACCACAGATCCTAGCAAGAACCTCGCTAGCTATAGCTCACACCACAGATCCTAGCAAGAACCTCGCTAGCTATAGCTCACACCACAGATCCTAGCAAGAACCTCGCTAGCTATAGCTCACACCACAGATCCTAGCAAGAACCTCGCTAGCTATAGCTCACACCACAGATCCTAGCAAGAACCTCGCTAGCTATAGATCACACCACAGATCCTAGCAAGAACCTCGCTAGCTATAGCTCACACCACAGATCCTAGCAAGAACCTCGCTAGCTATAGCTCACACCACAGATCCTAGCAAGAACCTCGCTAGCTATAGCTCACACCACAGATCCTAGCAAGAACCTCGCTAGCTATAGCTCACACCACAGATCCTAGCAAGAACCTCGCTAGCTATAGCTCACACCACAGATCCTAGCAAGAACCTCGCTAGCTATAGCTCACACCACAGATCCTAGCAAGAACCTCGCTAGCTATAGCTCACACCACAGATCCTAGCAAGAACCTCGCTAGCTATAGCTCACACCACAGATCCTAGCAAGAACCTCGCTAGCTATAGCTCACACCACAGATCCTAGCAAGAACCTCGCTAGCTATAGCTCACACCACAGATCCTAGCAAGAACCTCGCTAGCTATAGCTCACACCACAGATCCTAGCAAGAACCTCGCTAGCTATAGCTCACACCACAGATCCTAGCAAGAACCTCGCTAGCTATAGCTCACACCACAGATCCTAGCAAGAACCTCGCTAGCTATAGCTCACACCACAGATCCTAGCAAGAACCTCGCTAGCTATAGCTCACACCACAGATCCTAGCAAGAACCTCGCTAGCTATAGCTCACACCACAGATCCTAGCAAGAACCTCGCTAGCTATAGCTCACACCACAGATCCTAGCAAGAACCTCGCTAGCTATAGCTCACACCACAGATCCTAGCAAGAACCTCGCTAGCTATAGCTCACACCACAGATCCTAGCAAGAACCTCGCTAGCTATAGCTCACACCACAGATCCTAGCAAGAACCTCGCTAGCTATAGCTCACACCACAGATCCTAGCAAGAACCTCGCTAGCTATAGCTCACACCACAGATCCTAGCAAGAACCTCGCTAGCTATAGCTCACACCACAGATCCTAGCAAGAACCTTGGTAGCTACGGCACACATCACTACTAGCTGGGCCTTACGATGAACCCAACTCACCAAAGATTGCCTCACAGACCCACTGTCCTACATTCTCTATCGCAGGAATCTCTAGAATCTCACCTAATTAGCTTATTTTATCTTTAACCATGTTTAACTACTATCAATCTTATAATCTCCTTTGTCGCGTGGGACTACTCTTCGTACTACATTCTCGGAGGGTTGTGTCTAATTTAATGCATCTCAAGATAATAACATTACTTTACTTCATTCTTTCTAAGTAGTGGCCTCAAATCAGTGACGCGTGTAGTCTGAAACGCAAACCGTCTTACTATACCATACGCGTATCAGCCAGCACGGTAGAAGTCTATAAACAGAGAATGCTAGAAAAGGTGAAATTCTTCGGACACGTAGCGTTAAAATTAACAAAACTGACTTTAAATCGTGTCGAATCGTTTAAATATTTAGAACGTATAATCCCTTATCGAGCCAGGAAATATTTTTGGTTTTGTGACGTACTTTTATTAAAATAGTATAAGATTTTCTTTTCAACGAATGATTTCGATTGAAAGTTTTACTAGAATCTGATATCGCCAAGCAGTCAGACAGAAAAAAAGTTTTCAGCCCGATCACAATAAGTAATGACGGTGGGAATCGCTGCAGTAGGTGCTTTAAACATTTACATAAAGAGCTATAAATCGGCTTTTTCCAGTAAAAGCATTTCAGTTGAGAGCTTAAGGTTCGGTTTAAAGTCAAACGTTTTTACGCTTGCATGTAATAAATACTTCCACTATGCACAAATACCGTGTGGTTACTGCAGTAGGTACATCAGCTTACCAATACGTACTTAGTCCACAATGATGAGGTTTTTGAAATTAATAAAGACTAGATATTACTAATAATAGCAAATACGTTTTGTAACTTTGAGCTGATTCTCGACTCAACCGAGACTCTACCGTCGCTTTATATCGCAAAATACTAGACTAATTTTAAGTCAAATTACTTACCGTTTTGAGTACTAAAAATATATATTCGACCATAATGTATTTATGAGGCACCCTCACAAATAAATTAGGGGTAATTTTTTCATGTGTATTTCAAGAAATACCCGGCAAATCGTAATAAGTTTCTGATATATGCAATTTGACTATAATCTAGGGTTTTCATGTTGGAAAACGTGTTTGGATAACGGTATTTGCAAAATGTTAAAATGTAATGTTAGTATAATAAGAGCCCCTAATTGGCCTAGGTATAAGTTATTCATTGTGCTGTACATTTTTTATATTGTGCTGTGGGCTCAGTTCCCAAATAAACAAATAAACAAACATTTTCGCGATAGAAAATAAATCCAAAGTCAACCCTTTTTTCCAATATTTTTTCCTATTATACCGCAGTAGTAGTAAATATGGCCAGTCTTTCTTTTAATTGTAATATGTGGGGAATTGTTGTTACTAGCTATTTGAAATATGAAATGTAATTCCCTGAAATAGCTTATTTTTTATGTTTTTTAAGGTGCGAGCGCCGCTATTCGCTTCTCACTTCCGCAATCTTCGTTGATCTTGGTTTGTAATTGTTCATACCTCGCCTTAACTGTTGACACAATTCAGCATTCACCTTCCCATACCGGCTTTCGACCGCTCCTACCAGCGTTCGCCCGCTCCCACCAGCGTTCGCCCGCTCCACTCTAAACCCCAGCGTCCGTGGTATTCACAGACCCAGAGAACCCTCCCGTCACTCACGTGTCCAATTCACTACTTTCATTTGGGAATGCTACGACGAAACAGGCGTTCGTGATTCCTGCCGGTAATTTGTTTGTTTTTCTCTTTATTCTTTTGCTTGCTGTTGCTACAGACCTTTTTGTCGCTTGGTTTAGCGTGCTGAAAGTTGTTTTGTAGAACTGTTGTTTGCTACTGTAAATTACATGTGTTCCGCACGTTTGCTAGAATGGCCAGTAACATCTGGATTTCTTAATTTTATATTTCCTATGGCACAACCATGTAGTTACTGTAGTACTACAGTTTATGTACGAAGAATTTTTCTTAGAGCGTTTAAATAAGCATGTGTTAGCTTGTTCGTTAATTTGCATGTGAATAAATTCACGGTAAAATTGCACCCGTTTGACAAAATAGCTAGTTGCTTTACATCTGTGCTTCTCTTAATTTTCGACTTTATTTCAACCATTTGCATAATATTCATACCTCTTACACAATAAGTAAATGTATTGTTACGATTTACCATACTCGATCCATTTTAATGTCTAATGGGTTTCATGCTCGCCTCTCACTCATGAGATGCAGGTTCGAATCACGGTGCTGATGTACCGTACCAATGAGATAAGTAATTTATCTAAAGTAAAGTTATACGGACATTCTAACAGTGATGGTAAACATCGTAAGGAAAACTTCATTACTGCGGTGATATGGGCTAGCCCCCTGTCACACAAAATGCACTGGCTGAAAGTGGGCACAGTTGTGCCTCTGCCACACCATATAGGAAAAGGTTTTACGCTATGTTATGTTAGGTTATGTTGTCCTCTTCAACAGCACATCATTTCCACATCTCCATTCCACCATTCAAATCATGCAACGGGAATGCCTCAGACTAGACGGTTCTTGAAGCACGGAAACCGTGCTTAGCACATGCAGTCCTAATTGAATGCAACTCCGCCTAAGCACTCCTTAACAATTCACTGGATTCGACATTGCGCCGGATTTCAAGACATTTTGGAATCGAAAGGCCTATTCTGGCACGACATAAATCGTAATGTCTTACTATCCTCATCGTACATATTATCACCATATCTCCAAAGCCGCGGCAAGTGGTAAATTCACATCAAGATTCAATTTAGCATCTCTTTTTATGTATTTTTTATTACACCAAGAATATTGTGCAGCGTTGCTCCAGTCACGCGTATGTTAACTTTGTAAAACCATAAGTGGTTTGTCTCAACTCCACCTTAAACAATTGATTGTTGAGTAAACAAAAGGAACCTCCTCTGTCGAGAAACTCCGTCGTCAAACTCGTCAATGATATTTCCGATATTTTAGTTAACTTATCCCAGAGTTTCACCTAATTGTTTTCCTATCACCTCCACCCTTAAAAAAACCTAAAACCCTAATTTGCTTCTGTCTACCAAAAAACGTTATGCAAACGGCATTTACTCTCGGAATAACCACTGAAGCTGCGTATTTAGGTATACCAAGGTTGTTCAACACTAGTCTCTATGGGGTTTGCAATAAGAATGTTGCATAGTTCTTAAGGTGTAGGTTATGTGGGACTACAGTTCGGTACGAGGTGCCTAGTGGTGTGAAATGCGGCAATTACCTTGAGAGCCGCTGCCGTGTCACACAGCCTGCTTACACTTCAGTTTGCTAGTGATGTACTGATGTGGCAGAATATTCGTATCGATATCGATTAGACGCTAGAATTATCTCAGCTGTATATAATAAAATGCATGTGCTATGCTGCACGGGTGCTAAGCAAGTGACTTGGCTAAGCAAGGTGATTTGACCTCATTGAGGCAGGCTAAAACTAAATATTCTTTTCACAATTCAGAAATACACCCTTAGAGTAGACATTACAATGCATACTAATATCTAGAACACACACATACTTATTTCGTTGGAATTTGTATAGACATGTATTTTCCTACTTCCCCAGGCCGTGTTTTGTGTTACCTCTTGCTTAGCAATCACAGCCTTGACCGCAACACCACAGAGATCGTCATTTGCACAGCATTACTTTTTTCAAGCAGTTTTATTAGTTTTTATATCGATATCGACAAACGTATTTTTAGTACAACTCTCAGTCTGGAGATGTCGAGTCCATCTCAACGTAAGACTGGCGCGATTCTCCAAACACGGCTGTGGTTAAATGATGTGGCTAGTACCTCCAACTCAGGGGCTCAGAGCAGCTTGTACTATATGTACAAACAAAGGTAAAGAGGTAAAGAGGCAAGGCAAAGGTAAAGAAAAGTATTATTGTATGTGGTGGTGGTGGTATTTTATTAAATTATCCTCTCCATCCTAGGTTTGCTGGAAGAGATCTCTTATTAGAGATAAGCTCGCCTTTGTACATGTTTTTTCTAATATTAAGTGTCTGTATTATGTTTTCTGTGCAATAAAGTAAAGTATAAAGTATAAAGTGGTAAATTAATTAACGCAAAATGAGAAATTATATTGTTAGGTACATCCGGTACAACCGATTTGATCAGAGCAACTTTATTTTTCACTTCTCCATACAAATCAGCCAATCCACTCAGGCCAAAATGTACTGGGAAGTAAAAAATTAAGTTGCTCTGATCAAATCGGATTCATAATGAAAGTTGCTCAGAATGATGTCCCTAACAAAGTAGTTTCTCATTTTGCGTTAATTCGTTTACACCTTGTAGAATACGATTCGGGTTGTCGATGTGTTGTCCTATATGTGTCCTATATTCATAAAGAAGTAGAAGAAGTACGTACATAGAAGTTTTTTTCTCCTCGCGAAAGATCGTGAAAGATATTTGGAAATGACTGCCAACCTCCAGTAATAGAGAAGCACCATACTAGTTTAGTGATCGAATCCACAAAGGAAAAATATGATCAACAACATGAAGTTTATCCCAGCTTTAATTTCATCAAAGTTGTAAAACACTCTACTATTGCCTATACGAGTATAAAAAGAACCTCCTGAACCGTCTCAATAATACACTCTGATCTGTTAATACTTCGTAACTATGAGATTTCTAGTAACTCTCAGGTTGAACTCAGATTAAGTGATTCCTTACCTTACACCAAATTCGTTAAGGGTCCGTTCACACAGTATTTTTTTTCGCGCGAATTTTTTCCCACAATTCTGTACATTACACATGCAATACTATGTACATTACACATGCAATACTATGGGAGTGGCCGCACTGGGGCGATTTTTTTTTCAGATTTCTGCTTAAGTACAATTAAGCGATTTTTTTTCCGCGAAAAAAACGCTGTTCGTACGGGCCCTTATGCTGAAGACGGTGAAAGTGTAAGTATCTGAGCGAGACAGCAATTGTAGTAACTATGCGCTACTGTTTCGCTCACACACTCACGCGACGCGTGGTTTGCACTTGCGGTCAGCTACGAACTTGCAAAGCACATCCAAAATATACAATGCCATAAAATGTAGGTCAGATAAATAAATGAAAGACAAAACAACACAGATTGTATATGCATTAAAAACCCTTCAGGTTTGAATGACAGAAATAAAGGCAGGTACTCAAACGTAATTGCAATACATATTGGAATGAGAATTATTTCAATATTGTAATATTTGTAATTTCACTTTCCTTAAGGGCCCGTTTTCATTTTGATTAGTGTAAAGTGCAGTTGTAAAGGATGGCTGTAAAGTTTAAAGTACGAGAAACGTGTGGACAGCAACTGTTAAGTGTGAGTGATTACTAATAAGCGAAGTAAGGCGAATAGAAGCGTGTCCTATTTTTTTGCGAGTCGCCCCGCCCGCGCGCCCCTCTTCCCCCTCCACTCGCAGCGCGCTTTCACTCGCTGTTTACTTAACAGAGTGTCGGGACAGCAAATTCGACTTGACGCTCAATAACCGGTTTCTACTAATCAAAGACGGTACACAGAATTGGTCACTACTTTACACTTAACACTTCACAGCCCCACTCATAAAACCCATACTTTACACTTAACACTTCACAGTGTCAAAACGGCCCTTAACGCGTAGTAGCAATTCCTCAAAACAGAATGTTTCGTTCGATCTTCAAGCGTGGCTGATATGAAAGAATCCGGGTAGCACGATTACCATAAAAGTCTTTTGGGTTCCGTGACATTTCTGCTGTGTATTTTTTCGTGACCTGTCACTAATTATAATTAATGAACTACAAACTATCTTGGTCAAATTATTTCTCCCCGTTTTTGGAAAATGTGTTTGTTCTAACCTAAGTGCAAAAACATTTTAAAACTGGGTTTGATATGCTATGCTTAGATATTTAAAAGATATTATTCTATCAACTAAGATTCACATGATATTCTTAAATTCTCATTTATGTATGGTGTGTCTAAAATAAATATATTTGATTTTGAGAGCTAGAGGACATTGTGTTTGTTGAATTTATGAATACTTAGAAAGTTATTCAAGCGTATACAAATATTTAAACTGCGTTGTGTCCTGTAAGTTCAATGTAAAGAAAAGGTTTTTACCCCTGGAAGTACGTAACCCAGAGAAAGCAATAGAAAATTCGTTCAGCTCAGTGGTTCGATAACAATTTCTTCTGAGCAAAACATTCGGCAAAAAATATGTTTGAATATTCGCAATAAAAGGAGATTAATATTCCATATTCAGATTAAGGGCAGCCGTATTTTATATGAAATATGAATATTGAATCCTGGGGTATTGGGAACTGTGTGAAAGAATTATTAAAAATGCGTTTGAAAGCATTCTACCATTCGTTTAGGTTATTTTTCTATCGTAACCAAATATCGTAGAGCGTTTGGATGACATTTAAAATATCATTTGAGTTCTCAAAATACTACACAGTGAACACAAAGTGGGGCATTTCAACACGGAATTAATGTCAAAACCTCTTCAGTAAATCGTCACAATAATGCGTGACAATGTAAATTTACAATGTGAGGAAACCTCATTAGCGTAAATTAACGCACAAAGGAACCCTGTTTTATGCCTCATTTCGTAATACAGTGAGATAATTTGATGAAAGCAGTATTGTTTTGTTTCTTAACATTTATGAGCACGAATTTTGAGTGGTAAACGGATTTCCGTCTTTCCCTATGATAGGCACTCGTTAATAACAAGGATATTATAAAAATAGAGTGTAATTTTGGCATCGGACAGTGAACACACTTAGAACTTATGAACGGATGAATTCCAGGATTGTGAACTTTGAACATAAATCCTCATTAAGTCGTTCCATACGATTTGGAAATATCGTTACCGATCCTATTTACATTGTATGTAACCATAAAACCTCTCTTTCCCATAGAGTTTTAAATTAAGGGCGGCCCGCCCTTAGGCAATCAGAACTTAGAATTTCATCCTTAACTTATTTTTAGAGGAAATTAAAAAAATAAATAAAAAAGGGTTAAAGCCAAGCTAAGCAAGTTCAACTGAGGAACATACTGTGCCATTTTCATAATGATTAGATAAATAACAAGAATACAAATTCTGATGCGGTGCGAAATTGTAAAATAAAACATTGAGACCGACAGATTTTCTGGCAGCTTCAGGAGACTTTTCAATCGAGCAAAATTAATAAATTAACGTTTATGGGAAAGCAAAGTCACGCTGACACTCGTGATAAACAAGCTATTGAAACATACAACAATAATACTTGTCATTCTGAGCGATTTGCGTTTTGTTAAAGGCTGTTTTTGCCGAAGGCGCCATCTTTAGATCTTTAGCATTTTCTTTGTAACCACTATTTTAAATTTTCGAGAAACCGAATTGAAGGAGTACCGGTAGGTATCCAACTACAAAACAGACCAATACAGATATTGTTATTTCCTAGAAGGACTTTGGTTACAGCGCAAGTAAGTAGAAAATACTCGTAAGGCCCAACACTACCAACTCAGGCCAAAACTGAAATCCCAGAAACATTCCGTGCAAAAGTTTCGACTAATAAATAAACTCCGTAACGGAGGGAGAGTAATCCAGGCTGATCCGCACTAATTCCTTAGTCCCGGAACACCTAATTAAATGATAACCCTTCCGTTACTGGCTTTGTGAAACTTGGCCGTTTTAGGTCAATGCTCTTTTGATTTTCGTATCGGGAATTTTACTGCCTTAGTTCTAAATTATCAACTGTTTTAAAGCGCACTTAAGAATGCAGTTAACCAAAGTCGTATAACTTCGCTAATTGATTGATATCGAAAAGTTAATTGGAGATTCGATAAGAGGTGTTTCACTATGACCATGCTGGTTCCTATTTAACAGCTGTAAGAAACAGTTGCATATTTTAAGTTATGTAATGAGTAAACAGAGAGAAATTGTACGATTGTTACACGAATCATTATACGAAAGGATGTTGTTACATGAAATGTATATTCTTTCCTCCTTCTTCTCTACAATTTATTTGATACTATCAAAATAAACACGTCTCATTGACAAACGAACGACTAACATCAAACGGAACATTAATACATATTTTTCGGATTTTCAGCAAACTTATCGAGACCATTTCAGCGCAAAAAAGAAAACAAAACACCGGATAAAGTCATTGCCTTACATTGCTTATTCGGGTCACGCAATGACAGCTACGCTTGCCGAATACGAAATGTAATGATGGCTCTACCACGACTCTTTACCTCGTCTCAGACGCCTCCAATGCCATCCATTGCTGCATAACCAGGCGACTCTTAGAAAATACGGATTGAAAGGCAGTGATGGAGGTAGAGCATTTATAAAGAGTCTTGTTCAGATATGCATTTTCAAAGCTAGTATTGAGTTCGTGTGCAAACGTAAAACACGATCATGCATGTACGTTGTCTCGTTAATTTTGAATTAGGAATGCCTGTACGCGTAAGTGGGCAGCTGTGCTGGCTTTGAATGTCTGAATTTGGTAAATGTTTCAGTGTGTCGCATTTCCACAAAATGTACCAATCTACAGGGTGACATTTAATTAGCTGACCATATTTTGGGGAATGATAGTACCCATCATTAAGAAGAACTTTCCCCAAGGAACATAAGTATGGTCGCAAATGAAAAAAAAAATTGGGTCTCCCATAGTAACTTGAAATCAGCTGATCGGGGCAATGTACTGGGGGACGAAACCATTTTTTCATTTGCGACTATAGTATGTTTCTTGGGGAAAGTTGTCCATAATGATGGGGACTATCATTCCACAAAATATGGTCAGCTAATTTAATGTCACCCTATATACTTTCAAAGTTTTCACATGGGTGTGCAAAATGATTCTTTCATTGATACGCAAACATTAGTCTAAAATGTTACTTTCCACTAGAGAGTTTGTACAATATCATACATTACATACGCCTTTTTCGGGTTCCAGCAGAAATAGGCAAACACTTTACTTGCTATGATCACGTCAACCGTCTTTCGCTTCCTCAACATCCATAAGCTGTTCGTACAATCTCGTCGGTAACACAGAACCTCCCGCTAATCTGAAATTAGACAAGTGCAAACAATTCGAGTTCTCTCGTACGTATCACCACAAATCAGCTCAGTAACAAACGATCTGGAACTTTCTGGAAGTAACTAATTCAATCACCGGCCCCAGGAAACCGCAACTATACTATTACTGTTTTATTAGTTTTCTTCTTAGTTTTGGTGAAGATTAACGGAGGTGGTTTGCTTTGGTTTTGTGGGGAATTCGATTCCTATTATTTCTCTATTCTAATGATGGATGAAGAAATGTTTATTATATTTTTTTACTTAATGCTTAAACATTTACGTCATTAGAATAACCGGCCAAGTGCGAGTCGGACGTACCATTATCTATAAAAAACCGCAAAAAAAAAAATGTATGGGAGCCCCCCCTAAATATTAATTTAATTTTAATTTAATTATTTATTTTTTAAGTAAATCATTTAATCAATATATTGTGAACATTTTAAGCGTCTGCCTGCTACCATTATCAATAACGAGCAAAAATTAGCAAAAAATCACGTTTGTTGTATGGGGCCCACCTTAATATTAAATTTCTTTTGATTTTTTGTATTTGTTGTTATAGCGGCAACTGAAATACATCATCTGTGAAAATTTTAACTGTCTAGCTGCCACGGTTCATGAGATACAGTCTGGTGGCAGACAGACGGACGGACGGGCGGACGGACAGACAGCGAAGTCTCAGTAATAGGGTCCCGTTTGGCACCCTTCGGGTACGGAACCCTAAAAAGCAAACAATAATAATAAACTTCAGTTAGACAACGTATTTTTGGACCAATCTCTAAACATTTTCTTTTGACATAATATTATCCTGCACAGACAGCAGACAGATACCTAGTTTTCGGTGTGGAAAAATATGGGCATGGTGTGTGTAGCATGAAATAATACGCATTAAAAAGTATTAAAATTGATCTGCTCCGACAGACGGCGTACCATAACAATGGCCTCGTACTGTACTTCGTAACTCTCGGCTATGAAGTCAGGACAGTGTCACTGTCAACCGTGGTGAGGACAATGCCTCACAGCACAGGTACTTTGTTATTGCTCACAGTTACAACTACAAGACTTGGCCATTTTCACTCCCCGATAGTTACCTTGACGATCACCGGAGGGTGCTTCCGTGAAACCGAAAACTATTATTTCCCCCGAGGTTCGGGGTTGAACGAACGAGAAATTCAATCAAGCATTCATTCAATTAGTAATGTGATTGACATCGCGCCGGTCAGTTGGAAGGAGGGACGAAAATCCTGCACCCCCATGATCGCCGATGAAGAAGAAAAGAAGTTTTCTTGCGAGAGCTTACGATTTTAATAATAATTGTAATAATAATAAATATTATTATTTATTTTTCAGACAATGTCCAACATAAATTGTCAAATTACCATACAATAAGTTAAAATAATGAATAAATAATAGGTAAATAATAATTTAGCGATGCTTCATTTTAGATAGTCTAAGTAGGACATATCTCTCTCTACTCTAGCCAAATCTACAGAAAATCGCAGATTTTTTTAACTTTGACGTTTCATTTATGAACTATTGTCCTAATTTGTCGATAGATATTTTGTCATACTAGTATTTATAAGCAAATAATATCAAATGTGGATAAAGGCGCGAAGCTAGGATTATACTGAATGAAATAGAATATGTTCTAGAAAATGTGTTATCCCAGAAATACCATGAAAACGATTCAGTAAATTCCATAGAGAAACCAGATCTGCCAGATCCAAAATGCAGCTCTAAAACTAAAGCTACGCTACGACCAATCAAAACAAACCAGTGAACAGAAGATATCCATGATTTTGATTGACAATCGTCAATTTCATAAATGGACTATTTGCAATGTCTGCATTCAAATAACATGATTATTGCGAGGGAATCACAATTGATTAAACGGATCTGTTTGACCAAATGCTATGTCCTTTTTTTTCAGTATAATGAATTTATGACATAACTAACGCAACTCTTGTGAATTTAACATGATGCTTAAAGGATCACGCCTTTTCAAATAACGGAGTGGTACAGTTTTCGTGTAAATGGACCTAAGTATTGTAAAAAAACCATGACTCACGTAAATTGTCTTTTTGTTTGTTTGTCTCCCACCATTAACGCGTTGCACCTATTTGTTTTGTACATTGTTAACGTTTTTGGGGATAAAATGCCGTGAAAAAAAATACGGTCAATACATTTGGTCACATGAGTCGCATTATTTATTCCGTGTGCTTCCGCCTAGTATGGTGTATTCATCATTTTCGAGTGGACCCAATAATAACATTTTTAATTAGACTTCATTAACGCCTGACGCCACGGCAGTGTCACTGAAATGCTCATCAATACATGAAATTCTGTATCGAAAATGCAATTTCATTTGTAAACGGTCGCAAATGTTGATCTTTGTATTTGTCAATATTTATGGCGTAACTCCCAAAACTCGTTTAAACTATGGTTTCGGCTAGCTCATATCAGGTAGGATATACTTGTTAAAAATATTATATAAAAAATGTATACTTAAAGTCAGTAGGTATAAAGATCTCAAATCTGGAACATCCTGCCTGACCACTTCTGTTTTACATGCTATTAAACACCTAATTAGTTACATTTTAACTTACGTACATTTACCTATTCTTCGTTGTATCTGACGACAAATATAAGGTAATATGACCATAAAGTTATTAGTAATTCTTTTGCCCCTTTATTAATAAAAATTTACTCCGGGAGTAACTACGGGACAGACCTAGACAACTGGGTTAAGTTTTTAGGAAGTTTGGATTAGAAAATGGTAAAATTGAAAACTTGTCGTTATGAACCTTGTCTTGGAAGTGGTGGCAATGGACCTAAAGGATAGAATAGAACGACTTCTATTCCACGGCAGGTTTCCGAGACACTGTGCCAAGGTTACGATTAGGTAATCCATGATAAATTAAAAAAGCCGCAGATGATTGCCTGATAGCGGCATGTGACTGTCTTTGTTATTGCTCTGTTAGCTTATCGTAACCTTTGAACAGGCAGCGTCTCGGAAACTAGCCACCGGAGAGTGAAACTCCCAAATCGAGCGCATCGCTAACTTGCCCGGTTCGCTTCTGTTTCGCTCCATTACATCGCGGCGAGATTAGCGCTAAGTCGTCTTCACTACGAAATGGACGGACAGGTTTAAAACTGAAGAAACGGAAACGAGGTATTCTGGTAAGAGAAAGGATAATGATTATGAAACATTTATATATCAGCCCTGTTACCACAAACACTATTAAACGTAGTTTAAGCTGTGGTTTAACCTTAAAACAAACGTCAAATACCATACATTTTTGTTTTAAAACAGGTGTTGTACGGGACTTTATTTTTTGTAGTAAGGCCCTAAACATTTACATACAGGCACAAAAGGTGAATAATTGTCACAGCTTTTTTTATTTCAATCTTCCGTTGACAATTAGGTACATGTTATTCTCAGTAAATATAAGAAACTAAATGTTTCAAAGTAAGTGCAACCCTGAGTTCTTGTTGAATACTCGCACAACAGAACGCTACCTCTAAACTAAAGCAATCCAACAAAATAATGACACATTATGTCAGCAATGAACCAATAAGTGATAGACTGCGTTTCACCGAATAGTTCCTTTGTCGATGTCTTTGTTGTCAAAGGTTAAGTACGAAAATGATTTGATCCAAAGGAACTATTCGGTGAAACGCACTTTACCTCCTTGCTAAGCATGTAGGCACCTAATAATTTATCTACCAAGTCAACAGCTAGAGCGCAGTGAGTCTGAAAATATTGCCTTATAATGTGTTGGGTGGGGTGGTAGAAATTCGTTGGTAAAGTCGCCGGGCCGCAAGTGAACTATGCATAGTCTATACGTGATAAGAATGCAGTGAAATTTAAATTCAAATCTGTTAAATACACACTCACAGGACAGGACATAACCGTCGCGTTCGAAAGTTTACCTACAACTGGTCACTGTGAACTTGGCTTAATAATTGGACAAGTTTTGATTGGTTACGTTAACATTGATTACATTAATTTGTCAAAATGATTTGCACAACACAATCGTGAAGCTTTTGGAATATTATTTGCTACATTATTTAATTCCGCTGATCGCCTTTTTTGGCTTAGTCTGTTGGATGAAAACATACCGCGAAAATGCATTTTTACAGTTTTAATTTACACCCACGGAGAACACTAACAAAGAACTCGTATTTTAATCACCCGCCTAGGTATTCCTTTCACACTTCGTTGACAGTTGTGAGATATTAAAGTACAAGAACCTTTGTTTACCGCCACCCTCACACGCCCAAGGGTTTGTAACCATTATACGCCGCTTTTTACCAGTTTGTAAATACCCCTTTTTACCGCCCCGAGTGTAGAATCCGTAATTACTTGCCGGGTCACTTGTTTTTGCCTATAGGCGCAAATTTCTCGAAATTTTCACAACTGTCTTCCTTGTTTTTCAACCGACTTCAAAAAAAGTAGGAGGTTCTCAATTCGACCCGTATGTTTTTTTTTTTTCCTATGTTTGTTACGCGATAACTCCGCCAATTATGAACCGATTTGAACAAATCTTTTTTCGGCGTACAGGTAATACCTCAAGGGTGGTCCCATTGACACCAGGTCAGGATCTGATGATGGGATCCTGGAGAAATCGAGAGAACTCTTCAAATATTATAGGCAGACCTATAGTGATTTTTGTGTTTTTCATAATAACTCGTGCAAATGCACATAGCATAATATTGTGATGCGGAACTGCTGATGAAGACCACATATGGCCACCAGATCTGCTCAATACTAGGTACAAATACAATGCGTGGCTGACGGGCAGGCAACGCATAGCCTAAACCGGTGGACCTAGAGCCATGAAACTTTGTACAGGGGTTCCTTAGTCGCGTGGGGTAGCACTGATATAGGATTTGACAAAATTAATTCCCCAAGGGGGGGGGGGGGGATAAGGGGTTACAGTTAGTATTAAACTCAATCTAATCAAATAGGGTTTGTGGAAGTCGGTTTTTTCTAAAGTTTACTTTTTGTTTCAATTATTAATCATTTGTAGTATAATGATGGAGTATTGATTATCTGGCTTAACGTGGACACAGCTGTTGCACTGTATCTCTGCCACCTGGGTATGGGAAAAGGCTTAACGCCATGTCATCTAGATACAAGGGCAATCTTGTTATTGGGCTCCTGCCTTTTCTCACTCATGCAAATTGAAAGCTAGACGTAAAATACCTTTGATCCGTTTTCGTAGTTATGGTTTTGCAATTGGCTACGAAACCATAACAAATGATATTTTCGTATCACATTATTATCGTTGACCCAGCCATAGATTAAGATAGAGGACTCAACCACGGTGAAATGTGTGGAAAACCAAACGTGTCAATTTTTTACTAGCCAAAGACGTCACGAGCTCATGTTAGGAAGAAAGAAAGGTGCCGTGCACTCAATAAATGACACGCATTTGCTGCATGTCGTAGACAATTTGCATCTGCGCTTTTAATTCGCATCCTAACTCTTTATTAATCTGTATCCAGGGCGAGAATTTGGCCCCCGATCCTTATCAAATTGTTATTTTGAGGAATGTTAGTTAGCCGACTCCTGGCGTTAGACCATAAGAACCTGTTTATTTCACACAAGCTGTTGTGAATTTGAAAGAAATCTGGATAAGAGTGTTTAGAGATAGACTACTCCGAAATTCTAGTAGTCTTTCTCCCGTAATGATTTTGTTCTAATTCTAGGCCCTTGTAGGAATTAACTTGTAACCGTTCCTAATTTACCAATACCAACTTCAGATGGCAGGAGGGTTATAAACTTATAATTAACGGCCAACTAGGAAACTGGACATTTGAAACTGCTTTGAACTTTAAAACGTTGTACTAGGTATGTATTATGTGACGTAACTATGTATGTATAATAAATTGTAATAGAAAGTAATGAATGAAGGTATTTTGTTAGAATTAAATAATGTGTTAACAGCTATAACATAACTATGAACTAATCGAGTGCATGATATTGGTCATAATACTTAAGTATATAATATAGAATATTGCTTGTGCCCAGCTACCACATTTTTTAAGACCAAAATGTTATTATGGAGTGCAATAGGTAAGAGTATAAAATAAACATGCGATTTAACAAAGCAGGCTTTGTCGCTTTTTATAAATACGAACCGATTGCTTTTCCTTCTATGAAATACATTTCTATCCATTATTTCCCCATTCAGAACATCCCTCGGAACAAACGAGAACAGCAAAAGGATATTATTGTCTTTTGTTCGTGACACTTTCTCTTCAATAACTACATCCTCAAAGAAGTTGTTTCACAAATACGAAGTATTTCATTTTAATTCCTGTTTTTTTTTCTCCATAATAGCTTGTATTGCGTTGGTATAGGAGTTTAAATGTGATGAGTTTGATATTGTTGGTAGATTTCACAGGTTTTGGTTTTTTTAACAGGTAGGTTTTTAACAAACAGTTTTTAACAGCTCTTATTTTTAAAGACTCTCCTGTCCTTTATGCATATTATAAAATATCGAATCTCGTGCAACAGCTAGATTGATTATTTTGATGTGGTCCAAATATTGCTTAGCAAATTATTTTGAAATGGGTATGAAACATCAAACAACTCTGGTATAATGGTAGATGACTAATCTACTGTTTAGGTGACCAATCTATTATTTAGGTGACCATTTTCTTATTGTTTGGTGGTAAAAGTTAGATGAGCGATCTATGATTTTAGAACCCATTTTAGAATCACTTTTATTTTGTGATCAAAAAGGTAATTATTGGATAAACAATGAACTCATAATAATCCAATATTATAAGTCCCTGTCCACTCCGCTGACGAAGAGGCTCTCCAATGGTTGCTCAAGCTGCCACCTTTGTGAATTGTGACGTAGACGACAGCGACCAAACGCTACATGATAATAATAATTTCTATTTTAAAATTGCCCTTTAGAGCCCCACATGACAAAGACAAGCATGAGGCGCCATAGCGTCTGTTGGGGAATTCCCTAAATTGCAGTATTGGTAAGTCGGGTTAGTCCATAAAACCCCAAAAATATGTCCTATAAACCCCAAAACCTGTTTTTAGTTATTATTTTTAGTTATTATGGTAATGCAAATCGCACTTGGCCTTAAAGGATTGTAAAAAGTACAGTCAGCAACAGTATCTAACAATGATTTTAAAAGTTCTACACACATACATGTATGATACGTCATCGTGATGATGACTTTGGCTACCTTCACTGCACCCCCTTCATTTTACAGAGATCAGTTTTTATAATAGCCTTCGATCTTATAATATATGATCGAAGATAATAGTGGTCTCTTGTTATTATGAATGTTTTTTTTTTCTTTTTATTATACAAATCTTTATAAAAATATTTCATATCTTTTATTAGAAAACCTTCTTCTATAACCATACCAAAACAAACAAGTGGCCGACTGTACTTTATCCATCTTGGGGTTAATCGGACATGAAGTATGAAAATATCGTGATTCAATATTAGTATTATTAATACTTATTTTGATAGATAGATAGATAGATAATCCATTTATTCACTGTAAGAATACACACAAATACAATAAAGATTCTTATAAAACTTAAAAAAATATAGAAAGAAAGACAGAAAGAAACTATACATGTGCACATTCCACAGTGAATAGGCCCTGGCTCAGCATGTGTTGCAGATAACTGCATTTTGGGGTTTTTAGGATACGATGTATGAAACTTTGCAGTTTGGAGAACAATAGAAAGGGGTTTTGCGGACTAACCCGGTATTTTCCCATGTACCGAAGACGATACGTGTAATAATAGTAAATCTTTTGCAATAGTAAATATGTAACCACAATATTGATTTTGGAAAATACATAGTTTGTCATCATCAAGTGTTCCTACAACTTTGTTTATCCCTAAAATGTATGGTATTTTACGTCAGAGCGGTGATTGATTACCGTGAGGAAACTTTATTATCTGTTAGTTGTGCCAATGGGTCAGCCACCTGTCGCGCAATGTGAAATGATTTGAAAAATAGACTGTGCTTCTAATAGTTCAGTTTTAGCCGCACGAGGCTAAATAGCACATATCAGAACGAACAAAACAGAGAGGTATCCCAAATCAGTTTAAAATATAAACACGAACTTTTATATACTCACACATAGACATGTTTTGCCTCCACACTAGGATACCCTGTTTGGCGGTAACCAGGAAGAGTGTTACGAACATCCAGGTCATAGGGAGTGTTTTTCTTCCCCCCGAAATCCGAACCCGGGACCCCTAGTTGGGATGACTTCACGAACACCTCACAACCGCATTGCCACGGGAAAACAAAAGATTTACTATAGATTAAGTGTAAACTGTAACAGCAGATAGTTATTAGCAAGACTAGCAAAGGAAGTTCAGACTACTTCGAATGAGCACAAGTCTGAGGAGTTTTCAAGTCGCCTTTTTCTCCCAGACACAGAAGAATTGAATGCTTTGTTCAAGGCTGTGAAGGGAATAGTTGGTCTGGAAGAGAGTGTTGGTAACTTCACTAATGGCTAAATGCGGGAGCTGCTTCTTGAGTTAAGTACAACACTCTGTGGAATCTTGGAAGCGTCAAAACTAAGAGGAATTATAGCGTCAAAACTATCAAAATAACGAACTAAACCGACAGTTGGAAAATCTCGACGAAAACCTGTAAGTATACATATAACTGTAAGTCCTAGATAACTTTATTGGCATTTTTGGCATTTTTTGTACCTGTGAAATGTCAAATTTCTCATAAACAGATAGACAAACATTATCTGAGGATAGAGAGATCGTCCCTTAATTAATTTGATTTTTATACAGACTACTTATACTTACTTACTACCGAGACATAGGCCTGTGCCCCTAGTTGGGGACATTATTAGATTAGAATTGTAATCCTAAGCTGTGTCCCGTGATACGGATATTTCTAGTATGAGACGCTACCCACAAAGTGTATAAATGTATTGTGCGTACACGAATAAACTTACTTACTTTTTTACTTACTTATTGATCTAAATATTTACTTGCTTAATTTAATATTTACTACCTAAATACGTGTCAAAAACGTGTGCCTCCTTCCGCAATTTAATATGGAATCAGAAATTGCAAAAAGCATTGAATTTTAACCAGTAGTACGGAGTACTATTATCTCTTCTGTGCCAGTAGTGTCCCTGTCCCCGTAAGTAGACAAGTTCGCACGAAACGCTAAGAATATGTATACGATTTGACGTTTGTTACGCTACGCTAGCGTTACCAAATGTCAAATCGCATACATTTTGAGTTTTCGTTTCGTTTTCGTAGCGTTATTAACTTTGTCTAGGCCTACTGGATGCATCTAGGGGTGCATGTAATAAGACAGTCTCCTATCTAGCTACACTATCACCAAAATAAATACAGAATACAACCGATATATTAATTTACATCGAATAACAATAGCTTCATTCATTAGCTAAACGAAGTGAAGTTAGCACGAGACGACGAGAAGTCTTCATCAAAGGATCTACAGTTTCACAAAGGATCGAGACGATAACCGTTCCTTCGGTATTAAGATACAAAAGGAAGCCTTTGAGCTTGGGGAAGTGAAAAGTAATGTAACTTTGAAGGATGTATCGGGAATAAAAAAACATGAATAGAATGATTTGGAATAGCCATAATGATATCCGACCTCCGATAGGAGATGGCACTCGAAGAAGAGGAAGACATTTGTGGCCAATCCTAAAGGGCACACCTAATAAAATTATTTGACAACCATAACTCCAGCTCTTATGCGGTTGCCGTAGATTTCACTCTCGATCCCATCTTTTCAAAAGTGAGTTCGAAAATGGAATATATAGCTACCGCATACAGGTTGTAACAGAAGGGTATAGTCATATTTTAGGGGGTTGTTAGGGAGACCATGATTCTCAGCAATTTTTACTATGAAACCGATTTGATCAAAGCAACTTTATTTTTCATTGCTCCATATGTTTTGGTCCGGGCGGTCAGCTGATTTGTATAGAGAAGTGATAATTAAAGTTGCTCTGGTCAAATCGGTTTCATTGTGAAAGTTGCTCAGAATGATGTCCCTAAGAAACCCCTAAAATATGACTACACCTTTCTGTTACACCCGGTATATAAGCTGTCGGAGTTATTTAATTAATTGTCAAGTAATTTAAGTGAGTGTGTGTGTACAAAGCTTGCCCCACTGTCTAGTAATACCTGCGTTAGGTAAACAATTTCTCTGAACAGTTTCCCGCATGTTTGCCTCCGCCAACCCACATGAGAATAATCTTAATGCTATGTTATGTTATGTAAAGATACAAAGTTCTTGAATGACTTAGTTGGTAGAGCTTAAGTTAGAAACTGAGGACATCATTTTTAGTTCTAGATTACAAACAAACAGGGGGGGGGGCAGCTCTCTAAAGAGACAATTAAGACTGCCAGAAACATATCGCGAGCTTCCCAGAGCCAGAAAATAGCTTTAGTGTCATATATACAAATTAATATCAATTAAATTAAATTAAAAAATATCCTTAAGGCCACCGCCGCCATTGTTTTTAGTAGTAAGTTAAATTATGATCTATATTGTATATAATTAAAGTTTGAGATAAGACAAAAAAAATAAATAAATAACAATTCAAATCAATATTGTCAACAATCCACAGAAAAGCTTCGACACTTAATAAATATAACACCTGATACAATAAATACAAAATAATTATTTACACAAAAAAAACGCCCCCCCCCCCCAGAATCTCCCGGCCCAAAGGTGCCCATTACACTGGCAGCATTACTGCACAGCGAGTGAAATTGTCTGGAGCAGGGAAAGCCCCGGAGCGGTTGTCAAACCCTCGGTCCCTCAAGCGTCGCCCTATCCTTGTATCGAAACATGTTACACCTGAAATACTGAACGCTTTACAAATATAACTGCTTGCTTTTTCCGCGAAATCGAACGTCTTCATCCAATATCGATACCAAATTTGGTACGCACCGAAATTGAACGGAATATTTCTCAGATACTTTTTTTCTTCGCATGTTGTTGACAATATTTTTCGCAATTTTCTCTCCTTTTTTCCCGAAAATAGAAAATTTATGCCGAATATTCAGGGAAAAGCGCCCGCGTCCGCACCAGATGCTGAATTTTACTTTCTTGTAGATTTTTCTCTCTAACTGCAAACTTTCTGAGGCATGTGCGTTGGACATGTGAATTGTTTTTGGGATTGGGATGTGAATTGTTATTCAGTTACACTCCGAGAAGAGTTAAAATCATTATTACTCTGTATACATATGATTGGATAAAATTTTATGAAGGTTTAAAGGGTTTAATTTTCTGACCACATGTTTGAAATAATGCCAAGAGCACATCAGATTACTAGGAGAAATACCGAAGTTTTCCTACAGAAACATACACGCGAATATGCCAAATAACAAAATATATTACTTACTAAATATATATATACTTTTAAATATAAATTAAATCCCTGCCAAAAGCACCTTCATACCTCACCTGCAAATCCCATTTCCATTCAGCGCAGTCCAATAAAATATCGAAACTACGTGTAATGAAAACACGGCATAAAAGACCCTTTTAGCTCTGGAATATGCATGCATCAGCTCAGTAATAGCACTCAGCCTTTTAATTAGCAGGCAACATGATGACCACCACTACTACGCTTCGTGAGGGCTGAAAGCAGAAAATACGTTTTGAGGGTTCCGTACCCAAAGGGTGCCAAACGGGATCCCATTACTGAGGCTCGTGTTAACCATTCTCAGTGCGGAGATGTGACTCAGCTATATGAAGATTTGGCCAAAACAAGTCAAAGGTCTCACCTAATACTCCACTGTTCCACCTGTTCTCCTGTTCTGTTGACTCTGCTATACGTATTAGAATTCATTGATCATTTAAAATTTCTTTTTTGACATAATTATACTACCAATTATGTCAAAAACGGTTCTTTGAATGATCAATGATTCGTAATGTGCTTAGCAGACTTGACATCCTGTTCGTGCTGTCCTTTCATCTATTCGTCATCGGGCTGTATGCATCTCAAGAATTGTATCTATTGAATGCAATAGAGAATATAATACTTGTAATATTTACCTACATATTCTAGATACAGCATGATCGTGTCTTCGTAATTGTTCGTGTACGCTGGTGCAGAAACCTTCGCGTGTGAGTCCGACTCTTGCTTGGCCGATTTTACCTGATAATGGGATAGAAGGTTTTCCTTGCAAATAACTCAGTGTCAAAGGCATTTTTGTGCATCCTCTCGTGTTGAGTGAAAAATGCTGACATAGGTTAGTTTCTCATTCTTTGTTTTAAGAGTAAGTTTGTATTTTACGACTTTATAAAAAAATGGTGATTATTATCTTGCAAATACGCAAATGCAAATACTTTATTGCATAATGCCAGAGTACAGACACTTAATAATGGAAATAAACATGTACAAAGGCGAGCTTATCAGCTTAGCTTCGCTTCACCCTTTTTCTCACACAGTTAACCAAAGTAGAGAAAAGGCAAGAAATTACATGCTCTATGTTTGTTTGGTAGTTATCTACAGAAACAATGTTTACTTTGAGTATTTTTAAGGTTTCCTGAGATTTGCAAAGAGCGATAACAAACCAAGGATAACTACAAATCTGGCTACAAAACTGTGGTCGCTATCAAACAATCTTAATCACGTTATCACGACCGACGACCTAAATTCGAAGAATACAATAGCTACATGATTTTAGTCTCTATCAAGGTATAAAATAAAGGTGGTTAAAGTACAAAAGGTATAGTTAACCTAGAATGGCTTCAAACTGATTCTGGTAGCACGATGACCGCTCAGTGACGTTGACACGACGGTGGCGGTCAACTAAAGGTACAGATGCATTATTTAGTGTTGAAGATTTTTTGTAGGCGTTTTTGTAATGTAAGCCCCTGTGGGTAGTTGTAAAAATGGCCTGTGATTTTCAACCTTAATGACTTGGTAATAAAAATCAAAACCTATGAAATGGAAATCATGAAATAAAAATGGCTGCACCGTTGAGCTGGTATGGAAAGAAGATAAGACCCCGCTGACGGACAGACAGACGGATAGACAGAGTAATAGAGTTTGGCGACCTAGTTTTTTTGACACTTTATGAACGTGTGAAATGTCAAATGCCTCAGATAAACAGAAAGATAAACGCTATCTGAGGATGGAAGATCGGCCCTCAAAGGGATGACAAAAGCATCACATAATTAATGTCTAAACTTGACCGTCGTTGTTGCATCAATCACTAAACGGTCATTGCGGTAGCAGAATCAGGTCCCAGTATTTGCCCAGCGTATTAACCGCCCATGTAACTCAATTTTATGGTCGCAACGAGTTTTGCGCCAAGAAAAATAGGGGTTCCGTGCCTCGCGACGATTCGATGAGATTGCCATTTTTTCCACTTTATGTACGGATTGTGTTTTAGGAAAAGGAGGAAATAGAAAGATATTTGCAACGGAAATTTGGAGTGAGAGCTAGGTTATTAGTTATTTTATTATTGTTGATGGTTTCGGGGTGAACAATTACTTTTATTTTATCTTCTTAAACTGTTTGTTCTAGACAAAAGGGGCACAAATACAACCGTCACGGCTTTTCCCATATGAAGTGGCAGCACAGGTGTCCCCTTGTTAAACCAGTTATTCAGGACTCCATTTTGTGTAATAGGTTCACCTTTCACCGTTTGAATGGAGATATAAAGGTATCCTGTCAATTTCCAAATTACCTTACAAAGTACCTATTGAATCAGATCAAATCGCACTAGTCTCATGTTAATTACATTCTTTCTTTTTTTTTCTCCCTCTCTCTCTCTCTCTATTCCTCTTTATCTCTCTTTTTCTTTCTCTCTCTTTCTCTCTCTCTCTCTCTCTTTACATTCTGGTTACCACGACACAGGTGTTCTATAGTTTGGGCTTAGAAGAATTGTGTTTATCGGAAGAGGTAAAGTCTCAACCTACCCTCTTATTCATCCAAAGTGGTGCAAACAATGACTGTACTAAGATAACGATGTCTCTTCCACAAACACCACCTGAGCCAAAACAATTCTTTCCAACAAAAATACACTCACAAACATCTTACACGATATCTTCAAAGAAAGTCACTGAAGTACTCTCACCAAATACATGTGCGAAGAATATGGAGATATCTGTCCTATATTTAGCATCACACTTGGGTTCTGTATAAAGTTTCATTGTGTCACGCCATTTCCCATACGGGGTAGCAGAGGCACTACTGTATAAAGGCATACATAGATCCAGTAGCAGGATCCAGTATCACTGGATTCCAGTACTGGATTGACACTGGATCAATGTCAATAAGCCTTCATGCTTGCTACACCTCAGGGTAAAATGACATAGACATAGACATAGACATAGACATAGACAAAGACATAGACATAGACATAGACATAGACATAGACATAGACATAGACATAGACATAGACATAGACATAGACATAGACATAGACGTAGACGTAGACGTAGACGTAGACATAGACATAGACATAGACATAGACATAGACATAGACATAGACATAGACATAGACATAGACATAGACATAGACATAGACATAGACATAGACATAGACATAGACATAGACATAGACATAGACATAGACATAGACATAGACATAGACATAGACATAGACATCATTTATTAATAATATTCATTACACGTTATCAACACAATGACATGAACAATTACCATACCATTATTAAGACCTTTATAACATGACATTTATGGCAATAAAATAAATTGAATTGAATTGAATTGAATTGAATAACATCTATATATATAAAAATAAATTGCTGTTCGTTAGTCTCACTAAAACTCGAGAACGGCTGAACGGATTTATCTTATCTTAGTCTTGAAATGTTCGTGGAGGTCTAGGGAAGGTTTAAAAGGCGAGAAAAAATCGAATAATTACCGGGAAAACCCTAAAAACAGCCCTTTTCTAATTCCCATACAAACGTTTTCTAGAGTCAATCGTTTTCTAGAGTCAATTTGAACTTTATTGCTATTAAATAAAGTTCATATTAAATTGAGGCAGTACGAAGTTTGCCGGGTCAGCTAGTAACAAAATAAAATAGTGTCACAACCTTTTCGCAAATCCTGTGTCCACTTTAAGCCAGATATTTAATACTGCAATTAGCATGACAGGGACCTAGCCAATTGCCACAGCTGTGAAGTTATAAAGATTTCCTTGCGTTGTTTCTTTCTTTCTTGTTTTCCATCACCGTTAGAACTTCCGTGTAACGTACCTACGTTAGGTATATTACTAAATTATGATATGTAACGAGTAGGTAATACTTACATAGTTTTGTGTGTGATTGTGTCTTGCCTGTTTATTTTGTCGTGATGTCACGTTTTATATCTACTCATAGACTCAAATTCTTGAATTGGTACTCGGGCTCAGGTGCTTTTAAGGGTTCCGTACCCGAAGGGTGCCAAACGGGACCCTATTACTAAGCCTCCGCTGTCGGCCCGTCTGTCTGTCCGTCCGTTAACAGGCTGTATCTCATGAACCGTGACAGCTAGACAGTTGAAAATTTTACAGATGATCTATTTTCGTTGCTGCTATAACAACAAGTACTAAAAAACAGATTACAATAAATATTTAAGGGGGCACCCATACAACAGGCGTGATTTTTTTGCCGTTTTTATAGATATTAGTACGGAGCCCTTCGTGCGCGAGTCCAACTCGCACTTGGCCGGTTATTTATTTAAGATCTGTAGCTAGAAACCGTTTGGCTTTGGATTCAATTGAGCACCTGTACTCCAAAGGGTTCGTGTTTTGACGGAACCCCAAAAACACAGAATGTATTATCAAGGTAAACACTCGATTTCGAGACGTAACTACATCAAAAGGGTTTTTCCTATTTTCTCAAGGACCCCAAGGGTTTCTTTTCAATATGGGTAAAACAATTCTTAACTATAACTTGATATACCTAGTATGGTATAGATAGGGTAAACGGATTCCAATGACCTAAATAGAAGAAAGAGTTCATAACTGTATTTTTCTATGATTCTATTGTATTATATTTCGACGACCTCGGTGGCGCAGCGGTTGTGGTTCTGCCTACCATGCCAGAGGTCCCGAGTTGGAATCCCGGCTAGGGACGAAAAAACCCCCAGGTCTAGGATGTTTTATGCTTGTGATGTAGTTTCTGGTTCCCACGACACAGGAAATCCTGGTGTGGGGCCAGAAGCAATGTATGTGTCTGTATGTAAATGTTTGTTTTGTTTGTATTAAGACGTTCATATTTTTTCTGTGACATCTCTCTCTCTCTCTGTCTCTCTTTCTCTTTCTCTCTATCTCTCTACAAAGATACACGCGGCACTTAGGTGCCAAGAAACTTGGCTTGACCTGTACTTATACATAAACTTGAGAGACGTATACGTAAAGAGGGAAGGGAATGTGAACTTAAGACGAAAAGCTTGTCCATTACGCATAATTTCTCTACGATAAATCAGTTACTCGCACAATGCATCTATTACCCTCCTCACAAAAGCCATCAAATCAGCTAACAGTAGCAAGAACAGTCGCACAAAAGACATAGACGTCAAGCTAAAAGTGCAGTGAGTCAGTCACAGCCCATTGGAACAAAGCCAGGCGGCTCAAAGGAGCCAACTCCATGGTTTACTTCAAACAGTAATGATGTGCGAAATTACTGCGCGCAGTTGAAAACGAGCTGTTTCGGGAGATACGACTGTGCATTGGTGAACTTGTTGGGTGATAAGTTGGGAGTGTGGCTCGATCTTGCTAGATTGTACGAGTTTGTCTTTGGTTGGTCGGTGGGGATGGTCTAGAGGTTAATCCTTGTATACGGATTAGGATTATTTAATGACTTCATAAAAATAGCAAAAACAACAAGTATAGGTATACACCCCCGACACTATTAAAACTACCTATGTGTAATAATATATCTATGTATTATAGGTACTAGAATAGTTTTATTGTACTCGCAATTCTTCCCCTTACCTATCATCTCCGTCTCCTACCCAACATGGTTTGCTGGAAGAAATCTCTTATTAGAGATAAGCTCGCCTTTGTACATATTTTTCTATGTTAAGCTATTTTTACTGTCATGTGAGTACAATAAAGAAATTATGAAATGAAAACTGTTAATTTCACTAAATTTAATTAAACATGGCAAAGAACCATACCGATGAAGTCGCATCTACCAATAAATAAAACTGCAATCACAGACAGACGAACAGACAGACAAACGTTTTAAACTTAAAAGCACGCCTCAGTCATCGTGGGGGGTTAAAAACTGAATTTTCAAACTAATTTAATTACTTATATGAAACATTTTGTTCATATCTCGGTCAATCATGTTAGTTGAAAGCCCTTGGCGCAGAACACAGAGGATTATGGGGAATTGACCGCCAACCTCCAGTAGTGGAGAGGCGCGAAGTGAAGAAAAATTATGTAAGTATTTATGTAGCTTAGCTAGTGTGTGTAGTACCTGTAAAGTAAACATGAATATCTATACAAACAAACGTGCATGTTCGTGCGTGAATGGATCAATTTATGCAGTGAATCTGGAAGTACGGCTGGGGGCGAGTGTTTTGAAAACATTCTGAATTCTTGTTAGAACTTTGAAGGTTATTTTCGGAGATTCCTTACGGAGACACCGTTGATTGACATTGAATACAATAAAGGATATAATTATGAACATTACTGCTAGGGAGAAAGATTTCGGATTTTATTCATCAAAGGTTTATTCGCGCCGTGCAATGCGCGAGAGATGCTGCGGATATTAGTGTGAAAACAATGGAATTTCAACCACAATATAATTAATTATTGTTTCTGAGTTTTCTCATAAAAAGGTTAGGTACCTTGAGCAGTTATCTATCAAGATGTAAACTAGGTCTAGTAAGTATCTCATCCTGAAGCAGAATTATTATTATCCTCATTAGTTTAATCAAGCTGTTAAAACGACGTTTTACTGTAAGATTTTTCTTATATTTTCTTCTTACAAAATCGTTAAGCTTACAAAAACATAACGCTCTGCAACGTCAATTGATTAATGATGGTCAATATGACGGTGACTCGCTATGCGATACTTTCATATCATGTTCCCAACAAGGGGTTAAGTATTAAATTGTTGACATCCTTGTGGCAATATCATGTACCCTACCTATTGATCTATCATCAATCATATTTTATTTATATCATGAATCGATATCTCAAGATCGATACTCTACTAATTCATAAGTAGTATTACGTTAATAACTCAAAAGTCTTGCAAGAAGGAGTATTGAATAAATTTCTAAAAGTCGGCACAAATTGTGCCCTGTCACCCCGTATGGAAAAAGTCGTGATATGTTTTTACTTGAAGTTATGACAGACGCTTTTACATTCATTTATTTATTTATTTATTTATTTGACACACCAACGACACAGTAGACGATACATTACAGTATAAATGACTTACAGCTAGGTCTCGCCTACGCGTTAATAACAGGTGTGCGACAGCATTCACAAAAATATATTATGAGAAGACATGCAAATGCAAATTAACAAAATAAAACACATGCAGGTTCACGCTACTTACATGAAGTCAGGTACAACACAATGTACCTTATTATGTAATTAAATTGTTTTAAATATTATGAATTTATATTTTAAATATTGAATTGTTTAAAATATTATGATATGAATTTATGTTAAGTATTATATATTATTGATTATTTAGTTGTTTATTCGTTGGATCCAGGATGCAGCATTTTACGTTTTAGGTTAGCGGGAGTATCATTAAAAATATCGATGTCCAGGGAACAATTTAACATATTACAACTTTTTTGTAGTCGGTGTAATGGAGCGGTCTCACCCAGGTTGGTACGGACATACGGTAGTCGAAAAATCGGTACGTTTCGAGATGGTCTGATGTTGGGTTTGGGGAATGAAAAATTTAGTCCTTCCAAAAGTATTGGTTCCGAAACAGAACTGTTTACCAGTTTGTGCAGGAATGCTACGTCTAGGTAGTTTCTCCTTAGGCTCAAGCTGTTCATCTTGAAGTGAGTTAGTCTGCCCTCGTAGTCAGTGTGCTTCATATGTATATCCCAGCATTTAAATAGATCATACTAGTATACCAGGGACTCCAATATTTGAAAATAAGCCCTATAAGCGTTACAACAACTTATAACTGTATATTTTCTGCCAAAATAAGCAATATTCGTCCACTCACCAAACACTTGCGAAGCAATAACCCGCACATGTCGCTTCGTATCTCAATTTGATCGGCTCTTATTGAGTTGGTTCCTTCTTTGCCTGCTGCAGTAACGTCAAATATCTGACAGTGCCATAACGGCCGATCCCAATAACCTATCTCTATCCGTGATCTGCAGATTACGCGTTACATTTGTCAGTTGCGCTATGGGATTTATGCCAAAATTGACACTAGCAATCTCAAATCTGCAGATTATGGATAGAAGATAGGTTATTGGGATCGGCCCTAAATAAACATTATGTCTGTAGGAGCTATGTTTTATCAAAAACTATCAAATGTATGGAACTGTCAGGGGCAGGGGTATTACCATTCTGCGGAGCTTTTATCTATTATAGTTACTTTGTGCTAAAACGAAGCAACTAATTTATTTTTTATGTAGCCTATAGTGATGTCCTGTACTATTCCGTCCCACTCTTAGAACACAACAACTGATAAGCCTTTTTGTATTACCATTCAGGGAGATAATAATCTTGGTTCTCGCGCCAGTTTTTTGAGCCTTGTCGCCCAGTGGCTGCATCAGTCTTGAGGTCCCAATCGGTGGCTATCTGACGAATGACCAAAAATAAAAATACTATTTAGTACAACTCTAACAGTCCCAAGCAGAACCATCGTATTCCCACACACATAACACAGACGCCAAGCGAAATTGACCTCTCTAGGCCTTCGCATGAGGGTGACAGTTAGTTAAGCTCGGGATTTATTTGGTTTTCTCTCGCGTCGACTGTTCGGGATGAATTAATATCCGTAGTTGATGACGTAGCACTTGAAAATTATACTGTTTCGTGTCATGACGAAATGTGGGGGAAAAGAGATGAGATTGTTAAACGTTGTGTCGTCTCTAATCTCAAACGTTGCTGTCCGAGCGACCAATTGATTTATGTTAGTAATATTTTTAAACACGTCATATTACCGCTCTTATCTCAGCGATTTCTCTGCTACAGTCTTCCAAAGATATTTTGGCGTGTGATTGACCTTTACAGGGGGCGCCAGTTCTACATAACCACTGCAACGAATCTGTCAAAAAGCGTTAGTTCCACCTGTCACCGCAAGCCAAAAGATTGTTGGAAAGCTGTATGCCACATTGATGGTACCGCCATATTAATGAGTGTTATGAATATTATCAATAAATGATGTCTATGTCTGTGTGGCGTTTGTCTATGCTTTATGTTTTTTGTCATTCATTAAGTTAGTTGGCTACGAAACGAATAAAATTTTGCATCTCGAATCTATAATCTTTATTTTCTCCTCCTATAGGAGGATAGCCCGGGGCGATGAGCTAGCTCCTTATTTCTGCGTTCGTATGTGAAAATGTAAATGTATGTAAATGCTGGCGCATATCAGAAACTCATTACAATAATTTGATTACAAATTGATCCCTTCCAAGAAGTTGTGCCATCAACTCCGATGTGTTTACTGTAAGTTGCGCCTTTGTCGGCGGCTGTGATAAGTGTGCCTGGCTGCTTGGTATTCATATTCAAATGGCAATCATTTATAGCTTGTCTACGTTACGATTTCATAGGCATTTTCCATTTCGGTATAATTTCAGTAGCAAGTTTAACCTTTAATATGACAACGTGGTGATAGGTAAGATTGCAGAATAATCTAAGATCACGAAAAATATCTGCCAAGTGCGAGTCGGTCTCGCGCACCGAGGGTCCCATACAAATCGCATTCCACAAATCTTTTATTTGTGCCACGGTTTCGTCTGAAACAAAGTCAACGCGACGGGGTTTTGATACCCTTACGAGCATCAAGCTTATTCAAACAACAAATCAAGCAACAAAATGATCGAGATTTGTTTAGGGAGAAAGTATGTTTGATATAACAAAGATTTATAAGTAACTCGATGATGTAAGTAACTTTTTCTCTAAAAAGACCACACAAAGAGATAACCTAGGCTTTCCCATCTCGTTACACACTACATCAGTAATTTGCGACGTGAGAGAGAAGGGTTTACAGCGAGCGATAAATTGATAGACAATTACACGGCTTTTGCGTGTAATAATCGCCGTGTGCGACTCCTACGCATAGGTAACCCCAGGAAAAATTATCAATGGAAGCGCCAGCCATCCGCAAATGGAACGCTACCTTTGTCGAATTAATAAGAAAGCTTTAATATGTGTGTCAATTGGGTACTGGAATGTGTAGTCTACCAAATAATAACTAGAAATAAATAAAAAAGTTAAGTTATGTTAATATATAAAAACCCTCGACAAATTACAGAAGCCCGCACCAAAATCCGTACAAACTTCCGAACTTATTATCGAACGTTCCACGGGTTTCACGTTCTACTATCGCTAGTTTTTAGGGTTCCAATTCATAAAAGAAAAAAAAAAGGAACCCTTTTACGATCACTTTGTTGTCAGTCCGTTCGTCTATCCGTCTGTCCGTCTGTGTGTCAAGACCTTTTACATCAAGAACGCGTAGACGTATCAATCTGAAATTTATATCAATTGTAAAAGTCTGTAGTCGCACAAAGCTGTGAAAAAATCAACCTTCTAAGTCAACGCAATCGAACGCTACGATCGTTTGTGCTGTATTTTTTATTTTCATAGTAATCGCAATGGACCCAAAACGTATAGGGTCCTTCCCGTAGGCCTACAATCATGAAATTTGTTACAAAGCAAGGTCTTATGGCACAAGTAAAGGAAAAAATCTGAAAACTGCAAATTTCTGTCAGTCTAAAAAAACAATTTCTTTCATGGATGACATTATAGAACTTTAGTCTTTTATGTGGAAACCTAATAACACATTTTATCTCTCCAAGTGTGATCGGAACCCTTTGTGCGCGAGTCCTACTCGCCCTTGACCGTTTATTTAGAATGTAGTAGTCGTAAAACCCCTGCGTGAACTATGGCTCAATCTTATTTGTATTCGGGAAATGACCCGTAGTGGCGGATACATTCTATCAGTAAATCGACTCCAGCTCTAATGGTACTCTGGCATAACCTGTCGGCGGCCGGGGGTATTAAATACCCCTCATGGTTGTCGTTTTGTAAAGATGATGGACAAGCGTTGATCTTACCGGTATTAAGTATTAGAATGTAGGTGGAATGTGTGTATGTAAAAGTGCCTGCTATAACAATTGGGAAACCGAAGATCTTATAACAATAATTAAAAGTATGGAAAACTGAGCGCCAATTTTTTATTGTTGTGGTTGTAGCAGCATCGACACAGCAACTCACACTGAGGCTGTGTTGCTGTGTCCATGCTGCTACATGGTGCTACAAACCACAATCAGAAGCTATATTAAAGATACCATACTCACACACCTAGAGAGTCACGGGAGCAGTGGGACATTATGTGGGTCTATTTCACTTAATATTATTCGTGTGACATAAAAATTCGTGAAATACGACACTCGTAGAAGATTCCTAACGCTTGCAACGCTATTTGCAGCGTGCGTAACAATGTCCGTAGCAGATACGAAGCGCTTGCAACGCTATTTGCAGCGTGCGTAACAATGTCCGTAGCAGATACGAAGCGCTTGCAACGCTATTTGCAGCGTGCGTAACAATGTCCGAAGCAGATACGAAGCGGTTGCAGCACTATTTGCAGCGTGCGTAACAACGTTCGTGGGTCGATTTCACGTCACGCTAATAAGATCTCATTCATATGAAACGAATCTCATTTGTGTGACACAAAAGTCGTGAAATTGACCCACGAAGAGGTGTTTTTTTAAATCGATTATGCCACGAAATTAATTAGTACTTAGGGTATGTCTTAGTACTTCGAGTGATCTTGACACCTACAAACAACGAGTGATTTTGATGATGATAAATCACTCAATACAACACCTAGGTAGTCGATAGCCGTACCTTTTACCACTAGGCAACTAGTTCCTTATCCACCCAAACGCAGAATATGCAAGATTCAGGCCATTATCATGAACGGAACGTCAGCGACCGATACCCGGCGTGCAATGTCCAGGCACGTACCTACGACACGCGCCGGGCGTTTGCTGAGCTCTGCATGCGAGCTTTGTACGTGACTCAAACATTCTTGTCTATTCTAGCGCTGGCAAATTCCCTTCTGGAGTATTACGAATTGTTTTTTGTCAATAGATGTTTACTACAAACTTGAAAACATCTGTGTTCCCATCAAGGGTGACAGTTCTAAACCCAGAAACGAGTAAAATCGAGTCATACATCAATACACTGGGTCAGTGCTGGTTGATGGAAGATACCTTATCTTTCAACGGCATGAACTGGCAATAAAAATAAAAACCTGTGAAAATTAAATAAATAAATATCTTTGACTTTGACTTTGACTTTGAAATCATCAAATGATGATAGCCCGATTGAACACGTTATACAAGGCGTAAATGGATTAACGCAAAACTACTTGTTAGGGACATCATTCTGAGCAACTTTCATTATGAAACCAATTTGATCAGAGCAACTTTATTTTTCACTTCTACATACAAACCAGCTGGCCAAAATTTACCGGGAAGTGAAAAATAAAGTTGCTCTGATCAAATTGGTTTCATAATGAAAGTTGTTCAGAATGATGTCCCTAACAAAGTAGTTTCTCATTTTGCGTTAATTCATTTACACCTTGTATAGTGGGCTGCTAGGGAGATAAAATTGAAAGAAAGGTTAGGTACGCTACAAATATGACAACTAATGCTGGTTTAAACTACAACCTCACGATATTCTCCGTCACCCCGGCGCAACATCAGCGCCCCGATGTCTCAGTGATGAGAACCAAGAAATACAAGCTGATTTTATCTAACTTTAAGCAGATTGTACCATTTAATGCATAGAGATACCGGAGGAGATTTCAATAAATTTAATTTATGACGTCCCCTTAAAAGCGTTCCGTGCCATTTCCAAAATAACTGGCAATTTAAACAGAACCATTAGCATACTCCGTGGCGAGTATTATATTTCAGATTAATTCTTTGTGCGGATACGTTCGACGTTGAGGTAGGATATTATTATTATGGAAACTCAGCATAGCTAGGGCTCTTTGATTGTAAAAAATGTGTGTTTGCATCCATGATGTATCCAGTGAAGTAAAGAAAATGTAGCCCATTAATGTCCCCACCGAGGGACCCAGGCATTTACCCGGATACGAGTAAGAGTGAGCCACACTACACTGGCTCAGTGCGGGTAAAGTATCATACAAAAATTAAATGCGACCTCTTTGGTGTAGTGGTTCTAGGCTCTGCCTCCAAGCGAGTGGTCCGAGTTCAAATTTGAAATCAAATCTTCAACATTAGCGTTTAATACGGTACTTTCCTAATGATTCGAGATTTCCTAATGATAAGTTATGTACTGTCAAATGGGTAACCTGCAGCCAGATCGAAGCACCTTTCACTTTCATCTAATATCATTTTCAACGACGTTTCATCGTCAATTTATTTACTCAACATTATGTACCGGCCTAGTGGCTTCTGGACAAAAGAGTACCTACAGGACTTTGACAGAGGGTGCCAAGACATATGCAAGGGTTGGTTGGTAGCTTAATTTTTTCCAAATATTCTTCCTTTTCGGCCAGGAGACTGGCAATCTCTGCATTCAGAAGGTTATTATATTATTATTATATTTAGCCTATATCATCCCACTGCTGGGCAAAGGCCTCTCTACAAGGTGGTCAGAAGGTTAACCTTAAAAAAATTTCATCGGTAGTTCGTTTTAAAAACTGTATTTTCCGCGTACAAAGCACTTCCTCCCTCAGTAATGACAGTAGAAATATTAATTAAAACCAGCACCACCAGGGGGATTTGCGGCCATTTGCATATTTCTAAATTCGTTCGGTCGCCGAGAACGTTTTGTTTGCTTCCATAGTAAGCTTTATCGTTGCTTTGACACTGGATGCAAATTATGCGCCGAAGCATAGGGGATTTAGTACTAATTTCAGCAAAGAGACCCGTGGTCTAGCAGGTTTCACGCTTGCTTCTTACGTAGGAGATGCAGGTTCGAATTCGGTGCTGGCCATGTAAAAAATAGATAATTTATTTATCTTAGGTACATTATCAGACGTTCAGCTGTAGATCCCGGCTACTATCACTGCTTGGTTGTATGGTACGTAGTAGCCGTTAAACCAACCCGTACTGACTGAGCAAGTAAGGCTCATGACTGGGACCCGGGTAAAGTCCTTTTCCGCTCGGTGAGGGACATTAATGAGCCACATTTATGTTATTTTATTGTCTGAACGCTCAGAATTGGTAAGATTAATATCACGAAAACGTGTCGTAAAGGTAAGTAATGGTAACTTATACTACGAAAAAAAAAAACGATAATATCCTAAATTAAATTATTAAATTAAATTAAATTAAATTATTTATTTTTTCCGTGTTACAAAAACAACTAAAATAAACTAGTAATTACATCAGGGAACTTAAAATGTAAAAGCCGTTGGAAAGTAACACTAGCGGCCGATCCCAATAACCTATCTTCTATCCATAATCTGCAGATTTGAGATTGCTAGTGTCAATTTTGACATAAATCCGATAGCGCAACTGTTAAATGTTACGCGTAATCTGCAGATCACGGATAGAGATAGGTTATTGGGATCGGCCGTAGGTGAGTAATACGCAGTAGGTGCCCTGGGTACTACACTAGGAAACCTGTAAAGTAGTAACCAGTGAAACCGTCGTACCAACCTTTCCCCAAGTATTACAATAGTTGGCATTTTTTATTATAATTACAATTCAATCCACCAAAGTAAGTATGGAGAGTAGTTTTATAAAATTAAAAGCTAGGTCATGAACATTAAGGATTAAATGTCAGCGCTATAAATCTAGTACGATACGATACTATGCTAACTGCAAAACCAGCCTATGATGGCCAATTGCTTGTTTCCGCACATAGAAACACACAAGATAGCGTTCCCATACGGGGTGGCAGACGCACACACGCGCACACAGTGGTGCCTATTATTTAAAAGCCCATATTCCGTGGCAAAACACGTGATCACTGTCGTAGTTTAAATTGGATAAATCGCGTAATTTCCGCGTAGAAGAAGTTTTAATTGAGAAAACTTGCAGGCTCTATGTTAATACTAAAATGGACGTGATTCGAATTTAGTTGCAAGAGGACAAGAGGAGAAAAACTCCAATTGGAATGTTCATTATTGTCCTTGTTAAGGGTGGGATAAAATTGTTTGTTGGAAACAAGGTTTTGTGTGTGCGTTTGCGTCTGACGTGTGTTTGTGTGTGAGTGTGAGGGTGTGTGTGTGTGTGTGAGAGGGTGTGTGAGGGTGTGTGTGTGTGTGTGTGTGTGTGTGTGTATAGCAATTAATTGATGTTCATATATGATGTGTGAATATTAATTTTATGATTTCGTAATTTGTAATTTCTTGATTGTACTCACATGACATACAGATAGCTTAAGATAGAAAAAAGATATTTTTTACAAAGGCGGGCTTATCTCTAATAAATAAGAGATTTAATTATTGTCTTAGTTTTAGATTGAAGTGTTAGTTGTAGTTTAGTCATAATTTCTGTTAATAAATTATATTATTGTTTTTCTGTCAATTAAATAAACACAAACTAATTTTTAGTTGTAGTTCAGTACAAATAATAATTAAAACACGGATACATCACTCCTTTTTCTATACAGGGTGGCAGAGGGACAAACGCGTCCACGTTAGGGCGGTAGTTCAATATTATATACTAGCTACGGCGACGGGCCAGCCCCCTGTCACACAAAACGGAGTATGGACTAAACTGGCCAAACGTGGTGGACGTAGATGGACAACTACCCTTTGTCGTGGGAACCAGAAACAGTGACGTCATAAACATGTAAACATACAATTGAGTAGGGTTATTATCTCTCTACCCAGCCGGGATTCGAACCCATAACATCTTGCTTAGGTGACGGAGCCAACGTTGCTATAATCACAGATATTATAATATTATACTAATACAAATAGACCACCTAGAACAAAATATGACACCGGCGTAAACTGAGATGCTACGGAAGCTTCTTTAGTTCGAGGTTATTATCGCTTGGTGCAGCACCTTCGAAAAATTACAAATACCACGAGATGGCGCTAAGATAGAATTTATTCTAAGATTAGTGCTACCTAGAAGTATGTTAACTGAAACCATGGGGTTTAAAGTACAAATCTTACTCCTCACGCCATCTCTTTTTTACGAAGGGTTACTAATTCAAATTTATATGGGATGAGCACCCTGTGCAACCTTCACCAATACAAACTTCGCCTTAACAAAAAGGAAATCAACATGAACGATAGTTTCTTTTCATTCGCAAGATGTTTTAATTCCTGCCCGCCAGTCATTAGCATTTAAAGTGGCCCAATAAAAGTTTTAATTATTCAAAGGACGTAGTTCTGTTGCCTTTATCTTACTACCGATCGGTTGGAAGTTTTAACAGATGTTTCGACTCAATTATTTATGTATCGAGGTATAATTTCGTAGCCGACCGTAAAGCAGATGACGTGTCACATGAGCATGTCAGCAAGTGTGTCTTCAGAAACGCACTTGCCCCCCAGAGACTATATGCCCAATTGACTGCGCCTGCGGGGGAATGCGGCTCGCCAAGCATTAGTTGTATTCAACGTATGCAACCTATGTGCGATGACGGGCCCCCAGACAGTTTCGCCGCGGCTGACAAATCACAGCTCTCTTACCTCGTCCCCCGCCGCCCGTAAATTGGTGAGTTGTGTTTCAAAGAAAATGCAGGTATCTATGCGCTCTTCACGTGCTCCCTGCCCTCAATTCTACAAACGGATGGCATTTTGTTTGCCCAAAACTGGTTTCTGCGCCCTCGCTATAGCAACTGGCATGCCATCCGTTTGTGGAATTGGGGGCCTGGAACCCAATGTTCGCCCATGCGAATGTAAATTATTATTATTTTATTTTATTTATTTTTTATTTATTTATTTTTATTTTATACTTCAAAAGTTTACACAATCTTAACCTAGTAACAGATTGTAAGTACATACTTTTAGAAAAAAAAAAAGATACGCGTGTAGCACCGTACACGTGTTAGAAGTAAAACTTCTGTAGCTAGATCATTAAGTGGTACCTATACTATACACCTATACCTACCTATACTAAAAGAGATTTAAATTTCCAATTTTGAGATCCAATCTCTGCTTCAAGTTACTTTTAAGTTTCAGACGTCCGATTATTTGAAATTATTTTATACTTGTACTTACTTTTAATACGTCATGTCATTTATTTCCCACCATTCCTTATCTACAATTTGTCGCGCTCGTGGTGATATACTTAACTCATTCAATAGTGTCACTACTATTTGCATCTCGCTCAGATTATATACCATCTGACGTCACGTCTTTAAGCCGTCTCGCTCAAATGTATGCATTGCTTTGCTTGTTTTAGAAATCCATATCGACCCGTGTGACATTGATGAAACTCTTTTCTTACAAACTGTATGGGTCGCATCGCACAGCTGTCAAACATAAGTTCCGGTTCCAACAAAGAGGTTGAACGAAGTAGTTTTTGGTCACGTCACTGGTTTTGTTTATCCCAGCCAGCGGCGGCGGCGGCGGCGGCGCCATCTTGGCCATACCGGAAATCAAGAACTCGTGGAAGAATGCTTAAAATAATTTTTATTTGTTAACGTTTCATCAGGTTTTTCTCTCACTAATTAACATTCTTTATTGTACGAATGTATTATTATCTTATCTGATTAGTTAAAAACCGTATTGAAAATAGTTGCGGTTTTAAAAGTCTTCAGCCGACCCTGACGTCACCGATTCCAATTTCCGTTACATTTCTTAGCCACTCGTGATAGCACCCGGCTAGTAACAATTGAAAAGCAAATATATGAATAACCCACAGTTGAGAGGTTAAATAAATTTTACCCCCGTGCCCCAAGAAGTTTTACTTCAATAAAATAAATATTATCATCATTTATTTCAGACTGTATACGGGGTGACATTTAATTAGCTGACCATATTTTGGGGAATGATAGTACCCATCATTATGAACAACTTTCCCCAAGAAACATATAGTCGCAAATGAAAAAAAATTTCATCCCCCAGTACATTGCCCCGATCAGCTGATTTCAAGTTACTATGGGAGACCCAAAAATTTTTTTCGTTTGTTACCATTTGTTCCATAAGGAAAGTTGTTCATAATGATGGGTACTATCATTCCCCAAAATATGGTCAGCTAATTAAATGTCACCCTGTATAGTCCATAATATTAGTAAAAATATCGTCTAGTGTTAGTAACAAAATAATTAAAAGTTAACACATCACAAAATATCTAATCTACATTAGACAAAATTACATTTTATATTGCAATCCATGTGCTTACGAGTTTGGCAGTGAATTAGAAATACAGGTATAGTCAGTTACTCAATATCTCCATATTTTGCGTGACAAAGGGTTTGCCTATCGTCGCTGCTATAGTGATATAAGGTTTACTCACGTTCTCCATCACTGTCCGAACGTCCGTATAATATAAAACAACAATCTACACAACTTGCATATTTACAACCAACCGCTCCAAGAAAATCAAAATGCTAAACATTCCCGCGGCATAATGACCTGCAGAGTGAAGCCAAATTCATTCATCATCCTCCCAAAGGAACAACAACAATTATTACGCAAACTTTAATGTAAATTAGTCCAAAAGACCAACAAATCAAAACAGAGCCCGCCATCATTTTGCTAAGTCCTTGAATAAACCGAGTGCACTGGGGTGCAAGGGAGTTCGAGACGCTCAACGGCAGATGACTTATGAAGTTTGAATACAGAATGGAAAGTTTTGGAATTATTCTGAGAGTTTAAGATATACCTACCTCGGTTTGGTAGCCTCTAAGTGGATTCTTGTAACATGATAAATCGACGAAATTAAACTGACAGCCCCCAGGAAAACCAAGCCAAAAATTAGAAGAATACCAATAATTTGAAGAAATCAATGCTGCTCTCCAAATCACATCCTACCTATTCCACATTTCCTATATTGGCTACAGGCTGAAGAGTCGGTCGATTAAAATCACTCTCCCTTCCATCCTTACGAGCAGGTCTCTCCCCCTCCTTACAAAACTTGTGCCCTCTTCTGGTATGCCGGCCGAAAGACCGGGTCAGATTTAGAACCCTGGCTGGAGGAGCACCATTCATTCATTCATTCGTTCATTCATTCGTTCATTCATTCATTCATTCATTCATTCATTCATTCATTCATTCATTCATTCATTCATTCATTCATTCATTCATTCAAGTCCTAAAAATGTTCTGATAAGTTGAAAAAAAAACAGAACTGCGTTAATTTTTTGCTTTCGTCGACGCTTCTATAGTTCTCCATACTAAAAATGTTCAACTGGTGTGCTTCTCAGAGCGAACCTGTTAATAAAACTTTGCTTAGACTAAGTACAGAACATAAAGATAATTATATTTTCACTAATCAATGAAGGATTGACTAAAACATCTTGTAACAAATGATAAAGTGAGCCATTATCGTGTACATAGAATATAACAGAATAACATTTATCCATTCAGAAAAAATATTCACTCACAACAAAAATAAATAAACGTATGCATACATTTCCTTGCCCGCGACTATACAGAGCGCAGTGCATAAACTGTCTGACTCGATGTTGACAGGGACTTAAGCCTTCGCTTATCGCGCAATATACATATTTCTTTAGAGCAAGTTTAATATTTGGACTGATCCAGACTTAGAGGCCCGCTGTGAATGGATGTCTGCAAACTTTTGGAGCTCGTCGAGATATTAATAACAGTGTGACAATTTTGGGCCGTCGTCGTTGGGTTGTTGAGTTCGTGGTTTCATAGTTCGTTAAATAGATAGCCGTTGAATAAACAACGGTCATAATGTATAAATGTATATTATAGATCTGGTGACTATCAGTAGGAATACATAACTAAATACTGAGTTTAGGGACTGGCTTAAAATCAGCGATCACAGATCACGGTCTGCCATCATCAGCGGTGCTGGTCACCCTTTCAACAATTACAGATAGATTATTACTTTTATATGTACTGTAAATTAAGTATTTGTTGAATAAACGATTTTTCAATTGCAATTTCATGTTATGCGTTTTTACATTCGGAGTGGAAGAGTCACAGTTGGTATTAGTACTTTCTACGTGACTAGGCTTTTGACGCAAATGCACAGGGTGTAACAGAAAGGTGTAGTCATATTTTAGGGATTTGTTAGGGACACAATTCTGAACAAATCCATGTTTCACTTCTCCACACCTCTCGTGCCGATCAGCTGATTCGTATGGAGAAGTTAAAAATAAAGTTGCTCTGATCAAACGGTTTCATAGTTAAAGTTCTTCAGAATAATAACCCTAAGATCCTCCTAAAATATGATTACACCTTTCAGTTACACCCTGTATATAAGCTGTCGGAGTTATTTAAATAATTGTCAAGTAATTTAAGTGAGTGTGTACAAAGTTTGCCTGTATATTTGCGCAGTTTCTACTGACAGTGAAGGAATTTGATATAGGCGGGCTGATTCGTAGCTTGTACTCTATTGCTCGCAGAAGCACAAAATAGTGCTCGACTTTGACAGTGACTACCAAGACGTCAATTAATGTCTATAGCAAGGGGATGATAATTTGCCCAAAGAATGTCTTTTATTTTTCCTTTTCGGCCAGGAGAATGACAATCTCTCGACTGAAAGGGTTAAGTTTTTAATATTCCTGATTTATTACGATTTTTTTGCCGCTTGATCCGCAGTCAATCAGATAAATCAGACAGTCATAAAGAAGCTTTCTTAGACCGCTGACGTGTTCCGTCGGGTCAGACAAATTCTCACTCGTATGATAAGATCTTACGTGAACATTTTTCTTTTTTAACCGACTTCCCAAAGGAGGAGGTTTACAATTCGTCCGGATGTTTGTTTTTTTTTTTTTTTTTTTTTTATGTCTACACCCCGATAGCGCCTAAACGGATGGACCGATTTGGAAAATAATTTTTTTGTTTGAAAGGGTTTACCTTCCCATTGGTCCCATTGACACCAGGTCAGGATCTGATGATGGGATCCTGGAGAAATCGAGGGAACTCTTCAAATATTATAGGCAGACCTATAGTGATTTTTGTGTTTTTCATAATAACTCGTGCAAATGCACATGGTAAGCATAATATTGTGATGCGGAACTGCTGATGAAGACCAATATGGCCACCAGAACTGCTCAATACTAGGTACAAATACAATGCGTGGCTGACGGGCAGGCAACGCATAGCCTAAACCGGTGGTGGACCTAGAGCCATGAAACTTTGTACAGAGGTTCCTTAGTAGCGTGGGGTAGCACTGATATGGGATTTGACAAAATTAATTCCCCAAGGGGGGGGGGGGATAAGGGGTTACAGTTTGTATTAAACTCAATCTAATCAAATAGGGTTTGTGGAAGTCGGTTTTTTCTAAAGTTTACTTTTTGTTTCAATTATCAATATTTCTATTACGTTACGCTAATATACCTAGAGCAGATATCGTTTATAGACTTACAATTGCAATCAAAGATTGCGTTTTTGTAATACCTATCAAATAATTTTGTAATAAAAAAATAACACAATTTACAATTCACAATTCTTTATTGCACGTAGTAATCTAACAATAACATCAAAAGAAAACACATGTACAAAGGCACTTTCCTGTGTATCACTGGTCTGGGTTGGGTATACGTTAGACAGAATTAATATTGTATCAGAAATGACTGACCGTGAAATACGGCGAAGAAAATAAAATTCTCTTTCCTGTTTTTTTCTCATTATCCTGTAGTAGTTTAAGGTTCTTATAATAATATTTTTTTTTGCCTTGCCTAAACCACAATACTGTAGCTTTTGTATGGTCATGTCTTTGACATCTGGCTTGTTTCTACACTACCCCCAGTTTCTGAGACGCTGACCACAGGTTACGATTAGCTAACAGAGCGATTAACTAATTTCAGCTAATCACGTGCCGCCATCAGCCAATCGTGTGCCGCCATTTTGAATAAACCACCAATTAGTTAATCGTGACTTGTAAAAAAAGTAAAAAAAAGTGTGGAACTAAAAATGACCAGTTTTATTCCATCATATTTTAAGAACTAAAAGATTAGCGGTGCATTTATTTAATTTTCTGATTTGATAGTCATTAAAAATCATCTATTTCGATTTTAATACTCCGATGTAAAAGAGAAATACTGTTATATTATCTTCTACCATAAGATGAAACCTCAAAATCCTGTAGCGGTTGTAATTGAAAAGTTTCGTCTATTTAACGAGAAGCGAGATTCTCGGGATCATCGCGGGTAATTTACGAGAAAACTTTCTCGTTGCGAGACAAGATTTATGATTCGAGATTCCGTGTTGTGGGGTGTTGTCGCCCAGATCTCAGGATAGGAAAAAAAGTTGTTCAATTTATGAAAAATATTAATGAATACATATATTTATTTTGGAATAAGAACAGTGATCGCGCTATTTTTAACCGACTTCCCAAAGGAGGAGGTTTACAATTCGTCCGGATGTTTTTTTTTATGTATGTGCCCCGATAGCGCCTAGACGGATGGACCGATTTGGAAAATTATTTTTTTGTTTGAAAGAGTTTACCTTCCCGTTAGTTCCATTGACACCAGGTCAGGATCTGATGATGGGATCCTGGAGAAAACGAGGGAACTCTTCAAATATTATAGGCAGACCTACAGTGATTTTTGTGTTTTTCATAATAACTCGTGCAAATGCAAATGGTAAGCATAATATTTTGGCGGAGAGCTGATGATGAAGACCACACATGGCCACCAGATCTGCTCAATACTAGGTACAAATACAATGCGTGGCTGACGGGCAACGCATAGCCTAAACCGGTGGACCTAGAGCCATGAAACTTTGTACAGAGGTTCCTTAGTGGCGTGGGGTAGCAATGAGATGGGATTTGACAAAATTAAGTCCCCGAGGGGGGGGGGGATAAGGGGGTTACAGTTACTCAATCTAATCAAATAGGGTTTGTGGAAGTCGGTTTTTTCTAAAGTTTACTTTTTGTTTCAATTATGTATAATCGAGTTGTAATTCAGTTTTGGTTCGGTTGAATGAAATTAGGTATCGTGCTTTGACAGCGGTTACGTTTCAATTCCAATCGAATTTCGGTTCAACCATCAGTCAAAATATTAGCGCTATTCGTGTTTCAGTTGTGTTCAATAGGCATCACGAAAGATTTTGAAATCCTCTGCCATAATACAGATTTACTATTTACGAAACAAACTTTATTCCGGTAATAAACTAAAGTTTAACGAAGTTCAAAGCCATTTTTCTGATATTTTGTAATAGTGCGCGAAAAAAGCTCTCAGGTGTCATGGCGTCGGCTTTGATGTCACGCATAAGTAAACATGTCAATGTCCAAATGAGTAATCAGCATAAATCAGATGATGTTTACATTGTCATGACGTCATGCAGCGTCATGCGCTATGATTCCTGTTTCGATCAAAATGGCCGAATGCAGTATTTTAACTTTTCGTTTTATTGAAAATCATATTAATCTCGATTTTTTTAATCAAATTAAATTAGTGTTTTAAATCCTTTTAATATTTTCCCTCAGAATCATTAAATCTTTGATTATTTATTTGATACAGTCGTCAGGCCTATTATATCGGTTGTAATTATTATCAAAGACCGTTCGCTATCGCTATCGTATCGACTATCGTATGCTGCAGACCCCCACCCGTTTGTAGAATAGGCTTGTGGCCAAGGTAATCTAATAAATCTAGGAACAAGTCTTAAGTTTTAAGAAGCATTACGTACAAAATGGCTTGACATTCTCAGAATTGTATATTTCCAGCAGATATATTTTATAAAGTCAATTTTGTGAAAAAAAGACAGCATTTGATGGCACTCTTCCATGACGTCATTCTGATGCTATTTCATAGAACTCAGGAACAAAAGTTCTGTTTTGACAGTTCATAAAAAGTATCTATTTTGACTTGACAGGCCACAAGCCTATTGGGGGCGGAGTATAGTACCATCTGTGTATTATACAATGTATTTGTATACGCCGCCTACATAGGTCTGCAGACATGAAATATCGCACCGGCAGCGTGTCTGATGATGCCTGCGATAAGAAATGGCGGTGCCCGCTGTCGCGCCGCTGGACACCGAACGCGATTGGTTCTGCAGAGACGACGAATTCTGGAAAAGCAAGCCGCAAGATTTTATGTAGCTATATAGATAGATAGATAGATAGGTGGGTACTCTAGTGATGATAGTTTTGACGACCTTGTGTGCTTTACAGAGTAAGTATTTGATAAGGTAATGCGCAAAACCTCAAGGCGTGTGTCGTCATAATGACGTAGGTACTGCTTAGAAAGATATTGGACGTACTTGGACCTACTTGGAGATTCACAGGAACTGACGTCATTATGACGACACACGCCTTGACGTTTTGCGCATTACCATTCCGCGGGGCTTATAGGTACCCCTGTTACTGACCTGCCCCGTGGTGGTGTGCCAAAGCCTTTACTTGACTTTCACTAAACTGCAAAATGTCATTGCGACAACTTTCGTCCCCTTTAACATTTTTGACCCGTAACCTTTAACTCTGTCTAGCACCTTCTTAGTATTAATTTATTGCAAATGCTAGAATGTATTAACCTGGTAACTATTACTAGATTTGTGGGAAAAAATCAGAAACTCTATGTTATCCACAACTTCCGAACGGGCGGTAGTATACAAAAATATTAATATTGTATTGACGTTGACTAAGTAATATGTATGATTTTATGGTCAATAAATTTTTTGAACTGAACTGAACTATCATGTTTGGGGGGTCAAGTAAAATTATGATTTAATCATACAACATTTTATTTCAGTTTCAAAAACATATTACACATTACAATTAATCAAAATATTGTTACTGGAAAATTACAATAGAATAAACAAATTACACACATTTTATTTAAAATTAATATTCTCTACCATATTGTCTCGTCGAAATCGCTGTTGCTATCCGATTATTTTGCCAGAGCCGAAAGGTCTTAGAACATTGAAGTACGTGCAGCCCTTATGCACATAAGTCTTCGTAAGAATCTTCACTGGTTTCCAGAACTCTTGAGAAGTATTATTATTTACATTTTCTTCTTGGTACCGGCTGCAGTTCTGCAACTTCATCAGCAAAGCCTCCTTAGCTCTAAGGTTCGACGTCAAATCCGTTTCTTCAATCCTCAAGTCAAGGTCTGCCCAGTTGCGCAGATACACGATGAAGTTCTCAGAATTTGCTAGAACGTTCACTCTTGATGTGTATTTTAAGAAGTTAGAGAGGAGAACTGGGACTGTCACGCCAAGCATTTTTGAATACTGACGGATTTCCCTGCTGGCTTCAAAGATTTTTGGAGTTGCTTCTTTGAATATGTTCACATCAACTTCCTGTATGTCGGTTGTTCCCAATTCGCTGCGGCAATCCTGGATAGCAGATTCCTCTGGATTTGTTACATAGTACACACAGCCGTTATGCTGGACTGTACAATCTTCTGACGGTACTCGTGGTATAAGATGGACAGGAACATTTCGCGCTGTGCTCTTGATTTCGACGTAGAAAGACATTTTGGAATCTAGTTCAGCCTTCTTCTGTGATGACCAGGGAGTAAATGTAGACAATTTTATAAAAGTCAAAGTTTAAGTAGTAACGAAACAGGTAAAAATTACCACCACTTCTCATTACTGTTTTACCTGTATGTCTACTCAACCCTTTTGTCTTTGGGGTCTATTGTTGTAACAATCAGGCCGACTAGAAATGTGCGATTCCTGTAATATGCTCAAAGGACAATTGGTCATTAGGGAACAATAACGTGTCTGTTGTTTAGTTAACCAATAAAAATGTGGACGTCTCGTCACCTTTGTCGTGGGCAGGTATATAGGTTGGTCACACGGGCTTAGTAGAGAATGGGAAAAACAGGAACGTTTTTTATGTTGTGTACGCGACATGGTGCTTTTGTTTCATAACTGGTACAATCTCGGAGTCATTTGATACATTCATACCTCTGTGAATCACAATCAACAACGAATACAACGTCACACGTTTGCGCACTAATTATCGCCTCATAAAGACTGTACTTGAATTGAAATCGTCTACTTTGTAGGTAGTACTACATGCAGGCGAATTCTAATTTCTGGCCGGCGGCAGCGCCAGTGATGTATCGCATCCAGTGTCTATTGTGTCGCCCCGTTTCATTTCCTGAACGCAAATCAGATGATGGATGTGTTGTTCATACTCCATACTGATGTTCTGATACTGTATGTTGTGAACTTGAATTGATAATGAATGCATGGTGTGGTAAAGTTACATTTTATAACATGAGACGCAGGTTCGAATCCCCGGTGTTGACCATGTACCAATGAGATAAGTAATATAATTTATCTTAAGTACGTTACACGGATGTACTAACGGTGATGGAAAACATCGTGAGGAAACCTTCATAGCTGCGGTGATGGGCTAGCGCCCTGTCACGCAAAATGGAGTATTGAATCACTGGCTAAAAGTGGGCACAGTTGTGCTTCTGCCACCCCGTATGGGAAAAGACGTGACGCTATTATTTTAAGTATAGTATATTAAAATATAGTATATTACATTTTATGGGGATTACAATCTTTGCTACATACTTACCTTTTTGTGAAATTTTTTACTTTTTATTCGTTACACAACCAAAAATGTGGATGCTTGAAATTAGCTGTTAGTCAATCGTAGTGTAAATCTATTTAATAATAATGTTTCTAAATTCCAGTAAAAATAATAAAATAAGATAAATGGGGATCATTGTACATCCATTAATTAATTAATGAATCATCTACCTAAGGCCACAATTATTGAAATACGGGAATGAAAATATTAGACCTTCATATTATAGTGCTTTGAAATTCATCTCTTTTATTGATACGAAAACGACACCAGTAAATGCTAACGAATAGAAATATCCAGAAGCTCTCACATTTCCTTTCACCTCTAACCCAAACAGCCTTTCATTAGTGATAAATTTCAATATTCTTTACAAATACAGGTAATTTCAATATAAATTTATTACGTACGATAAATTGCGAGGGTCGTATATCAAATTTCAATATGCATGTTTTTCAATGACTGTTGGCCACATGCTAGTTCCGGTACAACGTAAAATGTTCGACCAATCGCAGCTTCATAACAATACCTGTTGCATGTATTTTACTCTGTGCCATATTCCCAAGCGATAGGTTTGGTAGGTATGATCACAGTCAGAAGTGTTATTATGAATTAATTTTCATAAATGGCAGCAGGTGCGACTAAGAGCGCTAATGCATACCGACTTTTCTCCAAGTTGACGTTTTCATTGAGATTTATGGGATAAATTAACGGAAATTGGTTTCTCATGCATTCATAGCTGCGTATTTATTGGTTATTGCATATTATTTAGGTTAGTTTGTTTATGTTCGTAGGTCACAAGCCGAAAGAGGGTTGTTAAGGACATCATTCTGAACAATTTTCACTATGGGACCGACTTGATCAGATCAACTTTATTTTTATTAACTCAGTACCATTTCGGGCCTAGCGCTCAGCTGATCTGTATGGTGGAGTGAAAAATAAAGTTGATCTGATCAAGTCGGTCCCATAGTGAAAATTGTTCAGAATGATGTCCTTTTAACAACCCTCTTTCGGCTTGTACACTACTTTCTGTTACACCCTGTATATCGATACGTTTGAATGTCCATTGGTAAAAACTTGCCAGCCGTCCTGGTCTGCGTATGCCTTAATCCAGGATGCAGGCCTCACACTCGTAGCACGTACATCGATATCACGTACAGCTTTCCAACGATGTTTCGGCGCGCGGTGAGGTGACAGGTGAAAATCATAATCATAATCATAATCATTTATTCATAACAGTATGTTACAGTATTAACAGGGTGACATTTAATTAGCTGACCATATTTTGGGGAATAATAGTATCCATCATTATGAATAACTTTCCCCAAGGAACATAAAATGGTCGCAAATCAAAAATTTTTTGGGTCTCCCATAGTAACTTGAAATCAGCTGATCGAGGCAATGTACTGTGGGGAACGAATTTTTTTTTTCATTTGCGATTACGTATATTCGTGATAAGAATTCAGTGAAATTTAAATTTAAATCTGTTAACACACACTCACAGGCAGGACATAACCCTCGCGTTCGAAAGATTGCCTTCAACTGGTCACTGTGAACTTGGCTTGATAATTGGAAACGATTTGATTGGTCTCGGGGCGTGGGTAGGCCGCCGGACGGTGATGACTTTACTGCATTCTTATCACGAATAGACTACATATGTTTCTTGGGGAAAATTGTTCATAATGATGGGTACTGTCATTCCCCAAAATATGGTCAGCTAATTAAATTTTAGCCTGTATTACTGAAATTAACGCTTAATGACCAAGAAATATCTGTGTTTATGACAGGTACTTTACAAAGTTGCATAGAGCTGTCGCCCCCAGTAAGCCATCACATCAGCTAAATCATCATTGGAGTCTATATACTGGGAATTAGAAACAGCACAGTCACTCTTTTAAACAAAAACATTCAAGACTTGTAATTTTATAATTGTAATTTCTTTATTGTAACATAGAAAAAATATGTACAAAGGCGAGCTTATCTCTAATAAGAGATTTCATCCAGCAACCATGTTGGGTAGGAGACGGAGATGATAGGTAAGGGGAAGAATTGCGCGTACAATAAAACTATTCTAGTACCTATAATACATAGATATTATTATTACACATAGGTACATATAAGAACCTATTGCTAAGGAATAGACTACATACACAGTTACATAAATATAGCTTAACAATAAATATCGTATGAATACACTAATACATACCTAGACTTCAGCAGAGCTTTGAAACGCAACTCCACAGGGCTCGTCATTTTGCATGACAGGTGGCAATCCCATCGCCGCAGCATCATCAAAATAAACTTCAGGAGTACTCAGGACAAACAGATCCGGTCCAACTGCACAACTCAATCTGGTGTAGAACAAAGGGCCAATCGACCCTTCGTTTGATTTTCAATCGACCAAGGGAGCATTCACTAATGGGGGACGCAGAACGTTTGTTACTGGAAGCACCGAAGTACGCTGCGCAAAACTTGTAAAAAATCGAAATGTTACCTACACATTATTTTCGATGTTAGCTTACATGATACATATAATACATAATGTGAAGCTCGCCCGCTGGTCGGTCTTCTATGTTTGCGTTTGTTGGGGCAAGAATTATTTTGAATTTGTAGCCATTTTTCCACAATACAGTAAATGACAGTTTTGTTTTGTTCAGGTCATAATCACAAGATGGCATTGGATTCGGTGACTCCAATCTATCTACATGACCATTATACAAAGGGGGAAAGGGTGTGGAGTTCTTTGTCGGCTCCAGTGTTGATTGTTCTGGGAAGGCCGATTACTGTAAACGCCACCTCAGCTGCAAACAGTTAGCAAACTGTCTGGAATTAAGGGCATTCACACCGCGCGGCTGAGTCAGCGGAAATCTCTGGGCTGCGCTCATTGGAATACCAACCAACTGCAGTTTTTTGAGAAAATATTGGTAAAAGTTAGATTCCTTAGAAAATGTGTCCGATGATCTTGAAAGAAATTTGATCATTTTGTCAAACAAAAATCAACTCAAAAGTAAGATTATAATAACTTTCATAATTTCATAATTTCTTTACTGCACACAATTAATTGCAATGACAAAAAGTAAATAAAAACAGTGTACAAAGGCTTATCTCTAAAAAGAGATCTCTTCCAGCAAACCAAGTTCCGATGAGAGAGTTTGATATCAGCGATGATGAACAATATTTTATATAACAAAATCATCTGATATCTTCCGTGGTACAGATTTCAGGGCGGTGAACCATTGTATGGATAAGTGAAAAACGTATTTTGCTTTGGCTCATTACACAAGTAAGGGTGGTTCCGCACTACATCCGATCCGATCCCGAGTACATGCGGTCCGGGGTAGTCGGAGTATCTATGGTTTACTCACTAGCCCCCTAAGTCGAGCCATTGTGGTCGATTCCCTAGGTTACACTGACTAAAATTACTTGACAATATTAAGTTTGACAGCTCTTATGCGGACGCCATAGATTCCATTTTCGAACTGACTTTTGAATTATTTTAATGTACTGATGAACTAATTCAAAACTGAGTTCGAAAATGGAATCTATGGCAACCGCGTAAGAGCGTCGGAGCTAATATTGTCAAGTAATTTTAGTGAGTGTGTCCTAGAGAATTGGCCCCATTGTCATTCTCAAAAATTAAAAAAAAATATTGACATTAAAATTAGTTTGACAGTGGGTACCAACGTCAAAAATTAGACATTCATTGACGTCTTGGTACCCACTGTCAAAATAATTATAATGTCATTTTTTTCTTTTATAATTTTAATGTCAATATTGTGGACTCTTTTGTCCTTACGCTACCGTGGGTGCTAGATCCAACTCAGGGATAGAGAAGTATCTTAATGCAGACAACATCCTAAAAGCATGATATCAAAGCGCTCGTCAACACAGCATTCGACGTTGTATAACTTTATATCAAGTGCAGTCAAGTGACGTAATTTGGTAAAATATTAAGGTCTCCCCAGAGGGCGTCTCGGTCGCTTGGAGTGATTTGCGGGGGTCAGCGGAACTGAAGCCGTGTTTGGGTAGTGTAGTGTCATGTCTGGTTGGATGTATGATGCATTATCTCACTGATACCGCAGACAACACTAGTGTATAATATAAAATTTGTGTTATTTTCAATTATTATACAAGTGTAAGTGTATATTTTGAATTTTAAGATGTCACTTAACTAATATAATCGCGAGAATCTCATAGGATAGTCATTTGTTTCAGCATTTGCTTAAATAAAAAAATTGTTTCGTGAAACTCAGGGAACTCAGGGATAGTTAAATAAATATAAAAACAACATATCTGAAGAAAAAGCCATTACCTACCTACTTATTGGTATAAAAATCGGTCAAGTCCGCGTCATGCTTCTACAAGGTGTAAATGAATTAACGCAAAATGAAAAACTACTTTGTTAGGGACTGACTACTAGGATTCCGAACGGATAACTACGAGGTCCCGAACACAAAAAAACTATCTATCTTAACTAAACACCCAGTCCAATAACGGATTCAAAGACTTCTCTTCTCTGGATTCTAACTTGTGAAGATTTAAATTGACCACTGGCCAAGGTGAGGTAGGTTGTTTCACAAGACCCGTTTTCTTATTAATAAATCGTTCAAAGGTCTAGAAGTTCAATTGAATCGGACCTCTAACAGCTTACCTGCTGTTAACATGGAGGATAAGTAGTATGAGAGAATGCAGTTCATTTCATACGCTGCTGGCACATGGGTACAAGTTGTACTATAACGTAAAGTTTACCTTTACAAGTCTACGTTTGTATCGGTTAATCATAATCCAGAGGTCAATAGATACCTACGAATTACAGACAAAGGCGGTGACTGTTATGAGGTTAGCGGAGGATTTAAACATGGCGAAATAAACAAAACATGAGGCTTTAAAGGTATTTACACGATTTATTCTATCTAATTTATCAGCAAGCCAACGTATGAAGTAAACAATCATCGAGTTTAGAACAGCAATAGGCTTATCGCACGTCAAGTCAAAATAGATACTTTTTATGAACTGTCAAAACGGAACTTTTGTTCCTGAGTTCTATGAAATAACAACAGATTGACGTCATGTAAAAGTGCCATAAAATGCTGTCTTTTTTTGCACAAAAATGACTTTATAAAATATATTTGCTGGAAATATACTATTCTGAGAATGTCAAGTCATTTTGTACATAATGCTTCAACTTAAGACTTGTTCCTAGACTTATTGGATTACCTTGGCCACAAGCCTATTGGACTGTTCGCCGAATCGCCCCGAATGGCCCCGCTTCGCCCTCCTGGAAGTGTAGTAGCAGAAGTGACGTGTTGTAAATGGAAGGTCATTTACTGCATTCTCTCATACTAACACCCATCCGACGCCCTTAGCCGTGGAATGGGCTGTCTACTCGAAGTTTCCGAACATCGCATTACGTTTTACTGCTTTCTGGTACAGTCACAACCAGGCTGAGCTACGATGCAGTGTGATTGTAGGCCCTATGATGCAAATTAAACAGTTTCAACTTTAAGCACTTGGGACTACTAGCCTGGGTGGGGAGAAGCGGTGGCTGGGCGGTTCTCAGTGTTGTTAATTGTATGGTCAAATGAACGTCACACTGACAAAACACCTGGAGTATTATTGTTGCCCATTCGATTCACATACAAAATCACTCGATATGCGTGTCGACATCCGTATATATATCGAATGCAAGATAATCATAACATACATTCGGTATATCGACAACTTTATCGAGTGATTTTATATGGGAATCAATCGATACAAAGGTCGATATCCGTATATCGAATGCACGAGAATCATACCCATGCTCTCGACATGGCTGTTGACATGCTTCGTAGAGATTCTTGTATTTGCCACCCCACTCCACTGCACTGCTGATCCGCCGCCGCCGCTGCGGCGCCAGTGATGCTCCAAAGCATTTAAAAATAAAACTATAATTTTTTAACAAACATTACAAGGAACTAGATTATGAGTAGCTAATTGTTACAGCTGTTCCACCTGGGTTGGCCCTAGGCTGGGATAGGGTAAATTACATTGCAGCCGAAATCATCTGTCAATGCCAAGAGGCTTGAAATCGATGATGATTATTGTGCACGCGAATTTCTCTATAAAATCAACGTCCAGCCGACTGTACGCCGTATAATGTTCCGTGCTGTCCCTACATTTGTGTAAATGGCCCCCGTTCGTAAATACCCTGAGATGAGTCGGTTATGTCCAGATTAACTGGCAAACTTGTATTGATACACTGATACGGAAAGCGTCTTTTGAAGTGGATGCGGCAACCTACCAAATTACTTGACCACCCAACCCCATGGTCAAAGTAATTTAGCGGTCTATCTTGCACGACTTCATTATCCAGTCATTATCCAGCAAATGTCAAGCGCATTACTATTTACAAGTTTTTAACAATAAACTTCTTTAAAATTTTGAACCCACTAACAATTTTCTGAAATAATGACAATCCCAATTTGACGTCTACCTACAGAACTAACTTACTTATAGAACAGAACATTATAATCCGTATTTAACAAACAGTTTTGTGTTATTCCCTCTCATTAGTCAACGCTAATGAATCCCTTAATCCCTGCATAATCCCATTGTGAAATCCCCATTGCCACCACAGAATTACCTTAATATTAATAAACGATGGCACTATACGATGGCACACAACTTTGTCTCCACCTTCTCTATATCTATACAGGGTGACATTTAGTTAGCTGACGATATTTTGGGAAATGATAGTACTTACCCCCATCATTATGAAGAACTTTCCCCAAGGGACATTAAGGTCGCAAGCGAAAAAAAATTTTGGGTCTCCCCATAGTAACTTTAAATCAAGGCATCGGGGCAATGTACTGGAGGACGAAAATCTTTTTTCATTTGCGACTACAATGTTTCTTGGGAAAAGTTGTTCATAATTATGGGTACTATCATTCCCCAAAATATGGTCAGCTAATTAAATATCACCCTGTATCTCTTAAAATATGATGTTTTATATTTTGATGATGAAGATGATGGTGATGATTTCCTCTTCCTGGTATCCGATGACAGCGACCTCTGCTATCTTCTTTCGTGTGCTCTGATGTTGCTGGCAATTCAAACTTGCATTTAAATACAGGGTGTAACAGAAGGGTCTTCTAAAGGAAGGGTCTCCCTAACAACTTCCTAAAATATGATATTTTAGGAAGTTGTTAGGGAGACCATTCTGAGCAACTTTACCAATTTAATCAGAGCAACTTTATTTTTCATTGCTCCATATGTTTTGGTCCAGGCGGTCAGCTGATTTGTATAGATAGAGTAGTGAAAATTAAAGTTGCTCTGATCAAATCGGTTTCATAGTGAAAGTTGCTCAGAATGATGTAACAACCCCCTAAAATATGAATACACCTTTCTGTTACACCAATATTACCACGCCAATATTACCTGATATTTGTGTGGTATAAATACAAATGATGAAATTACAACAATGCATAAATACATACCTATTTATTTTATATATAATGTAACTGCTAATATTAAAACTTAAATTTACTACCTATTTCATATTTTACCAAATTATTTATTACTATTCTCTTTTATGACGTGCAAATGGCGCGTGACGTACCAATCTACTGCAAAACGTGTAATTTGATTCCCACGACACAGGCTTGCCTAGTGTTGGAGTCACCGGCAACTCATTGTATGTTTTTCGTATTGATAAATAAATATATTTTCATTTTTCATTTTTTCACACCCTGTATATATACTGTTGAGATAATGCACAGATTAATAAAGAGTTAGGATAATGCCACATCCAATACTCTCCTGCGTGTGTCCGCTTCAATAACCATAAAGCTCTGGGAACAAACTATTATCGCCTAATGTTTTGATAGTTTAATAGGAAAGGGAAAAAGGGCCACTATTTGGGATTATCTAAGACGTATTTTGTTGTAGTGTGTAGCATTTTAAGGGCCTACTTTCTAAGAAAATTTATAGTTAATCACTAATTAGATTTTGGCATTTCAATTTGTGATTCTAACACCGACAATCTAAGAAGAAAGCCTCCATAGCTGTACCGATGGGCTTGTCTCCTGTGTGAATAACTGGCGAAACGTAGGCGCGACCGTGCCTCTGCCACCCCTTTGGGGAAAAAGTTGTGACGAGATTTGTTTTTTTTTGTCGGAACTCAAAATCTTCTTGATATCTCACGTTGCAACATTAAGTAGGAGAGAGAGTATGAAGGGGAAGGTGGGGGTTACAATGAACTGCATTCATTTTGGGGGCCAAAAGTGAAAGTGCCGGCCAGAAAAAAGTGTAATACTCGGATAGAACACACAAATCAATCAATTTAACCTGAGAAACCTATAAATTAAAATTGAGAAATTTAAATTAATGTATAAACACCGAAAAGTCACAAATAAATAAAATAAATAAAAAGTTATGTATAATATCATCCAGGTAAAACCAAATTAAACTTCACAGTTTTTTTCATGTAGAAACCTAACTACCGGACCGATTCCTGATTTTCAAATAATGGGACCTAGCTACTGGATTGACAATTTGAGCCAAGAAAAAAATATTGAAATCGGTTCTTAAATAGTACCAGTTTTGATGTAACAAACATTAAAAAAATACAACCAAATTGATAACCCCCTCCTTTTTGAAATCTGTTGAAATGAGATCTCACCATCAGTGGCACTAAGTTAAAATTAAAAGTCAAAATGGCGGATTAGAATACCCGGTGCAAGACTCAGGAGACAAATGACGTCACGCTTAATGACGTCATACTTTATTCTTCGCCCTGAGTTGAAGGGTGTTTTGTGAACCGTAGGACGGAAAGTAATGAGCGCTGCCTCTTGAAATGTAGGTTAAAATCCGCTTTGGACACTTATCCGTCACTCTTGAGTTAATTCAGGATCGGTTTTTATTAAATTTACGACGCCTACGTGAGGGGTGGAACCTTATCACGAGATTTCGGTACTTTTGATGCTTTATAGAGATAGAATCAGGAACGAGACTGTGCTGCAGATAATACATAATTCACCAAGTTAATAACATTAAAAAACTGACTTCATGACCTATTACCGCTAGTAGGTACTATTACTTATTCTGTGCTATTACTTAGTCCTCCCAGCTCGGTATACAAAAGTCGTCTATGAACCCGAAAACGACCTACAAAATCTGTCTCCTAACGGCGAAGTCCAAACGTATTACATAATATAACCGAATATACGATCCTGACAGCCAGTATTTATCTCGTGACAATGACTATAAACACCGAAAAGTCACAAAAAGGCTAAATGTATAATGTCATCCAGGTAAAACCAAATTAAACTTGACAGTTTTTCATATAGAAACCAGACTATAGGACTAATCCCTGATTTTCAAAAAATGGGACCAAAATTAATATTCGTTTAAAAAGGGTCAGGAGCTACCTGAAGACTATAGAGATCGGAAAACTGCAGTACAGGGTCATGGGCGCAAAAATGGCCTGGCATGGCATGGCCTGAAAAACAGCGCTGTGATGATGTCACATCACTCAGCATCAGCTGAGTCCAGTCCTTTTTGCCACAAATAAAATAAGTAGATTACATGCTAGGTATGTTAATTTAATGTGGCAAATAAACACTTCTTCTTTCTTTCTTTCTTTCAAATACCTGGGTTCAAAACCCCGCAGAATGGTGCAATTTAATCGTAACTCCTTGTGATGAAAAAAATGCTAAATTCACTAGAGATAATAGTGAATAAATAATGTTGCAACTGGTTACTTAATTATACCAAATTTTTGTGGGGGAGTAATCTACAGAAGCGAAAAAATTTCACAAACGTTTTTGGCCAGATCAGTGAAATAACGTGCAGTTGATTGAGAATGAGACTTAAAAGATTAGAGCAAGCTTCCGTTGAAAATTATTACTATTTATTTTTTGAGAGTCTGGTTGCTAGCTTCTCATTGTCATAATTCCCATATTTATACGAAACGACATTTAAATTTAAATTTATTATTAACAGGGATCTGATCGAAGGTGTGAATTTACCTAAAGTTTGTAGTCGGACATGACAAGGAGCAGTTACAACCACTTGAGTTGAGTTGAAAAAATGACTGCACCTTTCAATTACAATCTGTATGAATGTTTTATTTACCTCTCTTGAATGATGTAAAGTACAATACTCAGTCATTTAAAAAAAAAAAAAAAAAAGTTATGATTTTTTTGGGAATCAGCAGTTTGAAAATGTTTATAGTTCGGTGTTTCAAATGTAAGGAACATGTAAAACTAATAAAAACAAAAATTAACTGGTTAGACAAAAACCCGAAATTTAACAGGTTAAATTCAAACCGGTTCAACTCAAGTGGTTGTAACTGCTCCTTGTTATGTCCGACTACAAACTTTAGGTAAATTCACACCTTCGATCCGATCCCTGGTAATTAATCAGTTATACGGCATTTGAATTATGTTTATGCATTACAAACTCACCGAAGCCTTAAAGTAAAGTTACAACGCGCAAAAATACTTTTTTATCGCCGTCGCTTATTGTGAATTGGAGTGTGAACCAAAACTCGGAAAAGTCCGTAATAATAAATATCTCATTTTCCCTAGAAAATTAATTACGATTTCGCCAAGATTAGTTCGACCGTCAATGATTTCCGTTTCAATTTTACACGTGGACGGACCGAAAGGTTCTTCCGTTCCGTTTTAAGAATAAATTAATTCTTCGCAATCCCCTTTCAACCCTCCCTGGGTCGATCTCATTATATCAGACTTTAAATAAAAAACGTAGAAAGTAGATTTTCTTTTAGATTCTTTCGATACGATATTGTTTTGGCATTTTAGTACACTCGTACAGAATACTTAGTACCTATACGTTTAATGTTTAGGTTAACAAATTATAGTTGCTTCGTTGATTAAAATTTAGAAGGTTTGTTTCTCCGTTAGCAATGTGTGAGAGCTTTTGACTTTGATTTGTCACCCCTCCCTCGCAGCTCTACTTCCATGAACTTGTATATTTGTGTTATGATATGAACCTAATGGCTGTATTGACAGTTAAATTGATCTACATTGTTATTACTCGTCGTTATGTGATAAGTTGGTAACCATATTTCATGTCATTGAAGTGTATTTGACCATATTTCGAAATTTCATCTTTAATAACAGGAGCAACATGATATTTCACAATTAGGTATGTCAATAATTATCCTAATGTGTGTTTAAATTATTTTACGTATTGCCCTGCATCAATAGTAGTTACAAAATTGATATTATTAGAACCAAATTATTCCTCTAATCACATAATTTGCTAATGGTCAAAAATATAACGTCACGCATTACGAAGATAAACAAACTCCTTCCTACAATGTAAGGCAATTCGTTGCACAAAATCAAATTGACCTCAAGTAATTGGGTTGTATCCTAGGTAAACAAATAAATCTAAAAGTAAGTCTGAAGTTAGGTAAGAAGCATTATGTACAAAATGTATCTCAGAATCGTATATTTCCAACAGTTGCATCATAAAAACTCAATTTTCTGCAAAACAAAGAAAGCATTTGATGCCCATGACGCCACTTTGCTATTTGAGGAACAGAAGTACTGTTTTTTCTAAAAAGTATAGTATTTTGACTAGCAGGACCCAATATTCAATGCTGTGTCAATAAAAGCTACTAAACTGCATACCCAGTTGCAGTAAGCTAAACGCTATGTATGATTCTTGGTACCTGAGCTGGGTGCGTGGAGGAGGCACGACGCATGGGTGCAAGACAGACGCATTCATAGGCAAGATATAGAGAGGTGAGAGCTCCTTCAGTTGCTAAGAACGGAAAATATCCGAAATTGTGAATGTGGGAACAACAGTCGACGGAAAACAAAAGATAAGAAATCTACCTTACAAAAGATCTGTTAAATCAGGCCCTTATCTGCAACTGCCTTCTTTATGAATCATGGACTTTAAGCTCATTAGGGTTGACAATAACAACCTTTTGTTTGGCATAATTAGCTAATCCCTTTATGATAACGAGGCGCTATTACCGCATTTTTACGGCGTTTCGAAAATATATTCTTCTGAGTTTTGCCTTTCTTGTCATTCTGGTTTTGGAGTTTGTGGTGATAGCTTGTGATCTAACGAGTATTAATTAAGCTACAAATTGGTGTTGCTTTTCTCCACCTGAATTCATAAGGTATTTACGAGTACCAGTATTTGATAACGTGCAACTTTATGCCTCGCTGTATGATCATCTATTTTCTGATCAAATAGTAGACAATGTCATATTTTAGCAATAATTTTTGGAATACCTACTATAAACTTCCTGCTGAACTACATTTCATGTTTGAATTATCTGCATTGAATGTTTGTTGGATTACGTACGGTCGCGTGCGCTTAAAAGTAAATAAGCAATATAAGCGAGATTCACCTATGACCTGCCCGTGTACTTTTAGACGCAGGCGATCATACTACATACTTAGCTGTGTTTTAAAAATGTCTTAGTTGTATACATCGCAAAATGGAGTATTGAATAACTGGCTACGCGTTGAATCTATTGTGCCCCTGTCACCCCATTTGGTATACACTTCGCCCAGCTGTCTAGCTCCTCTGTCCCGTAGTAACTCCCGGATTAACTTTAGTCTCGGATTATAGCTTTTTTATTAAGGGGATTTATGTCCGTACTTTCAGCAGCTATCATCCTCAAAAGATCACGGTTAATTTTATTTGATTGTGAGATTGAAAATAACTGATTAACCAAATGCGTTTTTCCTTACCTACTCCTCCTCATTTTGATCAAACTCAAAAATAGTAGTAGGGATATTTGAATGATTCCAAATGTACACAGTGATATGCCCCATTCCAGAACTTTCTAAATGCCTCGAAATTTTTACAGTTACATATATCCCAATACCAGAACTCAAAATAAACAATGAGGTGCTCAGAGTTCCGCCCCAACGAAAAGACTCCCGTGATCTTCACGTGCGGTCGATGCGCCTCCTTCTACCACGACCACGACGTCCTATTGGAGCACCTCTATTGGCGGCATGGCACAGAAAGCCACGTCTGCAACCAATGCAACCTCAGAAAGTGGACTTTCGCTGTACACAAATGCTTCGTCCTCCCCACAATGTCTGTGACTCACAATTCTAAAGCCTCAAAGAGTTCTGAAGATGTTGTCATAGAAAACTTGGTACAAGAGAAAACGTACGACTATGCGTTTACTGATATTAGAACTATGGACAGAAATGAAGATGAACAATCAGTTGTCTCTAACCATTCAGTAGAATCTGGTGATTCGCAGTATTTTTCAGAAAGGGAGTCGAGATACTGTTATTGTGGAAAGGATGTAGAAGGATCTGATATGATAGGTTGTGATAACCCTAAATGCATTCTAGAATGGTATCACTACAAATGTGTGGGGATTGACACAGCTCCTGTTGGCAACTGGTATTGTCCGGAGTGTGATAAAACGTTTTGAAGCGATTATGTAAGTAGTCTTTTTGATCTACGATTACTTTTGATGAATCATTTTCTACATAAGCTTCGTATAAGATGATGCGATGCGTAACACCAAACGCATCATCTTATACAAAGCGGCAGAAGCAAGTGCCCACGTTTATCTTGTATTTTTTACTGAATTATCTGCGCAACCTTATACTTGACTCTACGCATTCATTTTACTGCACATACTTTCCCTGGATAAGAAAGTTCCTAACTGTATCCCAGTTTAATACTTCCATTCATTTTAAGCTTTTTATTCTTTTTCCAGACATCGGACATGCGGTTAGGGACAAATCAAATGGTTGGGGCGGGAAACTTAGAACGGAGACGTCGATAGAATAAAAGAAAAACCAAGTGAAGGAAGCTTGAGAGAAGATACATGTGGGAAAACATAAGAGGCCCGAGTGAATTGACCAGATAATTTTGAAGAAGCAAATTCTGACATGGAGAAACTACATGCACAAACGAGAGCTTTTTCACGACTACTCGATGTTTTCAAAGATCGCTATATGATTATGTAAGTACTTATAAACTTAACTAACTATATATTTTATAATATTCTTAACTTTTTACCTTCATACTACATAGCTGTGGCGATAAGCAATCATGCAAAATGGAAGAATGAAAAACTGGCTAGAAGTGGGCATATTTGTGACTCTGCCACGTAATGTTATATTCACAGGTTATATTGTAATTGTTATAAACTTTCCGTGGATATCACCGTGCCCTTGTTACTTACCCCTTTGGGAAAAGGCGGTACACCATAAATTAGGAAACACTGACACCCGTTTTCACTAACCATAGGACACGCCTAAATCAGATACCAAAATATTTAGGAGTTGCCTAGAGCAAAAACACGTTTCACTAACCCTAAGTCACGACTAATGACGTTAGGCTGACCTAAAGTTACGACACCGATTTGGGTGGGCGTAGTGCTTAGGTGCCTCTAAACTGACACATGTGACAGTCTCATGTGTTAGAGAGAGACATGTGATAGATTGACGAACAAAACCATGGACAACTGGCAAAAATCTAGGCTACTCTTAGGATAGGAAAAATCGATTGGTGAAACGGAACTTTATGCTAAGCATTGCCATAAATTAGGAGTTACTTAGTAAGGCGTTTCCTTGTTCGACGTTAGTGAAAACGGGCGTAAAAGTTTTAATTAATAGGGGTGAGAAAACTTTTCTCTTTGAAACTGCGTGGTATAGTTACGCATATCCTATGTCAAACAAAAGTCTGTAATAATATTTTCTCTATTTCAGGATGGCAGTAGTGTGTACAATCAAATTAATCAAGACGAGCGGGCGGCAGACATATTCTTAAATTGGTAAAGTTAATTTTGGCGATAGTTTTATCTTGTGTTCTATGTATATTGAGTACTATTAGATATAGTAGATCACTATAAGATAAAAGTACCTATAGTATGTAACTACCCTGAGAATGAGAAAGCTATATAAAATTATTAGGTTTGTAATTAAACTAATAAATGACCATGTATGTTTTGTAAATACCGAATAAATTATTCTGACCACTAAACATCGCATAATTTCATCGAGTTTTGCTACAAACCCTTTGTCACCAGACACCCAAAAACAGTTTGCATCGACAGCCAACAACAGTTTTAATTAACCCATATCCGACCTCAGACGCCCCAGCAGCGTGGACTAATTTGTGGCTAGTTGGAGACCAATTAGTGCTTGCCCACAAATTGGCACTAAGCCTGTTATGGCCCGACGGGTGATGACGGCTTACGGTAATGAATGCTAATGATTAATCATGGTTCACTAAAGTATATACCTACTGTATCTTTAGTAGTGGAAACGGCATAATAATTGAAACAAAAAGTAAACTTTAGAAAAAACCGACTTCCACAAACCCTATTTGATTAGATTGAGTTTAATACTAACTGTAACCCCTTATCCCCCCCCCCCCCCTTGGGGAATTAATTTTGTCAAATCCTATATCAGTGCTACCCCACGCGACTAAGGAACCCCTGTACAAAGTTTCATGGCTCTAGGTCCACCGGTTTAGGCTATGCGTTGCCTGCCCGTCAGCCACGCATTGTATTTGTACCTAGTATTGAGCAGATCTGGTGGCCATATGTGGTCTTCATCAGCAGTTCCGCATCACAATATTATGCTATGTGCAGTTGCACGAGTTATTATGAAAAACACAAAAATCACTATAGGTCTGCCTATAATATTTGAAGAGTTCTCTCGATTTCTCCAGGATCCCATCATCAGATCCTGACCTGGTGTCAATGGGACCACCCTTGAGGTATTACCTATACGCCGAAAAAAGATTTGTTCAAATCGGTTCATAATTGGCGGAGTTATCGCGTAACAAACATAGAAAAAAAAAACAAAAAAAAACATACGGGTCGAATTGAGAACCTCCTCCTTTTTTTGAATTCGGTTGAAAAGAGCAGTTCAGTTCAGTTAGGTAAAAAAAAATATTGACCATAAAATCATACATATTACTTAGTCAACGTCAATATCGTATTAATATTTTTGTATACTACCGCCCGTTCGGAAGTTGTGGGCTTAGGGATGGAGCAAAGAAGGGCAAGAAACTCCCCCCGAGCAGCATCTTCAGTGCCTGTAGACAATGTTAAACGTTAAGGATAGCGAAACGAAACGATAACTTTTTATGTATGCGATTTGACATTTGGAATCGCTACGTGACGGCACCTTAGCGAAGCCAAATGTAAATCGCATGCAAAAAAAGTTATCGTTTCTATTATCTCTTCTGTGGCGTTAGCGTTCAACTTTGTCTAAGGGGGCTGATCTTTAAGTGTCACTTGCACGAAAAACATAATTGTGATTAGCGCGCTAATCGCAATTAGCTTTGACATATTTCATACATTTTGACAGCTGCTAAATAGAATTAAGACGCTAATCGTAATTAAGTTTTTGGTGCAAATGGACCTTAATTAATTAATCGGATATTTTATTTCACATCTAAATCAGGGCCACGGGTCGCGTACAGAATCGCACTGCAATAGCTATAGATAGCGAAACCGAAATATTCCGGTTTGTCTGCAGCAGGTGTGTGACGTGTAATTTAATCAATTCCAAATTTAAATGTACAGTATAATAATAAGTGAATTGACCTGTAATTAACAGTTATTATTATTATTATTACGAGCCTGTAATGTCCCACTGCTGGGAAAAGGCCTCTCTCCCCCTCTTCCACTCCATTCGATCCTGAGCGGTCTCCTTCCACTCTTTATCCCATAGACCCAACTCATCACTCCATCTCTTCCTGGGTCGGCCACGCTTTCTCTTTGCATTTACTGGGAGCCAGTCGGTGGTTCTCTTAGCGATTTGGCAGCATTCGAGCAACATGACCGGCCCAGTCCCACTTTAATTGGGCAGCCTTTTGAGCTACATCTATAATCTTTGTCCGGGAGCGCAGCTCGGAATTACGGATCCGGTCTAAAAGCTGAACACCGAGAATTTAATTGACAATAATAAAAAAACTGAAACTGAAACTGAACTGCAGGCGCGGCGCGGTGCGTCTCAGCACCGTCGACAAGCCAATACCGGCATTTTGCGCTTCGCTATTACTATCTCCATGTACTATTAAAGCCAACTAACAATAGGACTGTCAAGACGCCATCTTGTTCCGCAATATTCACAAACTTCATTAATGATTTGTATGGTGTGCAAAAAATGCTAGCAAAAAAAAACATCTTTCATGAGGTATTTAGTCATTCTAATGTGTTCCTAATAAGATTCCTGTTATTGCATGATTTATATTATAAGGTGTGCAAAAACAAACAAAGCAGGAATTATTAATAGTTTATTTTTCTTATTTTTTACAAAAATATATATTATTCTAATTCTTCCACCCCACTTAAAACTATATCATACTGTACTAATATTGCATGAAGCTTAAAATTTAGCTCTGTTTAATTTATAATTTTCACAAATAACTTACAAATTAGGTCTTTACGACTAGTACGAAACCTTAGAAACAATAAAGAAACATTTTCGGTTTTTTTTAGAAAGAAACTTTCTTCTTTTTGGAAACAGGTAACAATTTATATATTTTTTTGTGTGTCAATTTTTTTTCCTGGCCCTACAAATTCGACATTTATCACGTGAAGTTGGCTACGAGCGCGATCCTATTCTTAGTTGGCACGCATAGTACTTACGCAACCGCGAAATTAACAGCCGGCCCCCAATTCTACAAACAAATTGCATGCCAATTGCTCTAGCGAGATTCTTTGAAGCCATAGAAACCGTATATATAGTATGGTAGATAGTTATTTTTTGCGATTTCCAAATGTTTTCATTTATTTGACGACCCCATTTACATACTTCCGTAAACGGCTGCGTGCGCACACCCACGTGGCAATGATCATTAGAAACAGATGTTCGGGGGTTGTTTGGCAAGTATGGCAGTGATTAGGGGTAGAAATGATGCAAACGTTTGGCCAGTGTGGCAGTTATTGAGGGTGAGGTAAAGGTGGCACTTTTAAGGGAAGGTAATAAATAGGATAGGTAATGGTATAAAATTGCAATCCGCTTTTGTTTTTTAAGGCGAGGTAACAGGAATAAGTGGGATGGCAATTGTGCGTTCGCGCCTAATCTGAATCAACGTAAGCGCCAAAACGGAAAAAAAGCATAAATAATAAGCTATTCCAGGGAATTACATTTCAATCTTCAAATCGCTAATAACAACAATTCCCCGCATATTACAATTAATAGAAAGATCATATTTACTACTACTGCGGTAAAAAAGGAAAAAAAAAATGAAAAAAAAAGGGTTGACTTTGGATTTATTTTCTATCGAGAAAATTTTATCCAAACACGTTTTCCTTCATGAAAACCCTAGATTATACAGTCAAATTACATACACCAGAAATTGATTACGATTTGCCTAGTATTTCCTGAAATACACATGAAAAAAGCACCCCCAATTTATTCATGAGGCGCCTTAACCGACTTCCCAAAGGAGGAGGTTTACAATTCGTCCGGAAGTTTTTTTTTATGTATGTGCCCCGATTGGATGGACCGATTTAGAAAATTATTTTTTTTTGTTTGAAAGGGGTTTACCTTCCCATTGGTCCCATTGACACCAGGTCAGGATCTGATGATGGGATTCAGGAGAAATCAAGGGCACTCTTCAAATATTATAGGCAGACCTATAATGATTTTTGTGTTTTTCATAATAACTTGTGCTAATGCATATGGTAAGCATAATATTGTGATGCAGAACTGATGATGAAGACCACACATGGCCACCAGAACTGCTCAATACTAGGTACAAAAACAATGCGTGGCTGACGGACAGGCAACGCAGAGCCTAAACCGGTGGACCTAGAACCATGAAACTTTGTACAGAGGTTCCTTAGTATCGTGGGGTAGCACTGAGATGTGATTTGATAAAATTACGTCCCCAAGGGGGGGGGGGGATAAGGGGTTACAGTTTGTATTAAACTCAATCTAATCAAATTGGGTTTGTGGAAGTCGCTTATTTATAATGTTTACTTTTTGTTTCAATTATAAAGTGAGACTTCATACAGGCGATGCGCGGCGATTCGAAATTTAAAAATTGTTTGGTAATCGGGAGTAAAGATTCAAGATAATAGTTTCCGTTTTTTTTCGGACATTTCAAATAAGAAATCATATTTTGATCCAGCCAAAACAACCGATAATTTTGCTCTCCGGCTGCTAACCACCCTTTCATAATACAGCTACGAACATCTATTTACATGAACACGCTATGCAAATACAATGCCAAACCAATTCCTTAACACACTGTTCGCCACGTCACTAACATGACTGTCAAACACACTACCACATGCCCCTGACGTTGGCACAGTTAATTGTATAAAGTCTCCACCCACACACGTGCAGGTCGTTATATTCAGATGACCGGTAGGTTTGGCTAATCGAACGTATGATTTGGGGTTAATTGTTGCAATGTTTTTCGGGAGTAGAGCTCCGTAGTCCGTTTCGCACTTGCTTCTCACGCAGGAGATGCAGGTTCGATTCCTGGTGATGACCAATGAGGTAAGTAATCGGACGTTCTCTGTGACGACGGCCCCTGTGGCGCAGCGGTTGCGCATCTGCCTACCATGCGTGAGGTACCGGGTTCGAATCCCGGCTGGGGACAAAAAAAACCCAGTTCTTGGATGATTAGATGTTTGTGATGTCGCTGTTTCTGGTTCCCACGACACAGGGTATCCTAGTGTGAGGCCAGAAACAATGTTTGTACCTGTATGTAAATGTATGTAATTTTTTATGTTTATATGTTCTAAGGGAGATTGAAGACATCGTTAGGAAACCTTCATTAATCCGTGGCTAGCCCCCTGTCACGCAAAATGTAGTAATAAAAAAAAACTGGCTAAACGTGCCACCCCGTATGGGAAAAGGCGTGACGCTATGTTATGTTATGTTATGTTATGTTATGTTATGTTATGTTATGTTATGTTATGTTATGTTATGTTATGTTATGTTATGTTATGTTATGTTATGTTATGTTATGTTATGTTATGTTATGTTATGTTATGTTATGTTATGTTATGTTATGTTATGTTATGTTATGTTATGTTATGTTATGTTATGTTATGTTATGTTATGTTATGTTATGTTATGTTATGTTATGTTATGTTATGTTATGTTATGTTATGTTATGTTATGTTATGTTATGTTATGTTATGTTATGTTATGTTATGTTATGTTATGTTATGTTATGTTATGTTATGTTATGTTATGTTATGTTATGTTATGTTATGTTATGTTATGTTATGTTATGCTATGCTATGTTATGTTATGTTATGTTATGTTATGTTATGTTATGTTATGTTATGTTGTTTTTCGGTTAGGCTTAGTTCGCCCCACAGCTGATAGTCAGCGTCGTCGTCGGTCGACGTATCTAGTTTCACTTCTGGATATTTACACATCGCTATTAGCAACGATTGCTAATTAAATTCAAATTACTAATCTCTTAGAAATAAGGTTAAAGACGGACTTGGACGATCTTTATAAAATCATGAATATTATAAAAGAAGTCCTGACTGACTGACTGAATGACTGACTGACTGAATGACTGACTGAGTCATCAACGCAGGGCCCAAACGGCTGCTAGCTTACTTGTTTTTTCCATACAATCCCACTATTTTGAAAGTATTTGAAAAACTTTCGTACAATGTTTTTCTCAAACACATTCATTTTGTAGAACAGCGGGATCCCTCACACACTCTTGTGCAAAGTAAATATCGTGTATTCAGAAAATAAGCTTTTCTTCATAAACGCACTCTTTGCATGTTATACAGGATGAGTTTTTATTTTAACAAATAATAAAACTAATTCCGGAACTAACATTACTTACATAAAAAATTAAACTGTCCATGGATGATTAGTGGTCGCCTTTTTGTGTCAACTTATCACACCACCACTGCCACGTCCACCATTATTATCTTCTTTACACATCTTTTCCAGTTTAACAGTTTATTTTAATAAATATGCAGTAGGTATTTTCAAACTACGCGTATTGCATTTCCATACAGCGCGGTGTAACAATCGGTACCCAAACAGTTTTTTCTTGTCCGTTGAATTTTTCAGCCAAAATGTTTGAGTCAAATGCAATAAATATAACTTTTTATATCAACCCACCCCGTGGATACATAGATGCAGCAAATGCAGCTCCGTGGCAATATCATGCAAATGTGTTTGCGATTCCGCAAAATGTTATTGTTGGGAAACTTATGAAATATGAAAACTGTTTTATTCAAGCTCTTTCTTTTTCTAGGATTCACTGTTTTGTGAATAAATACGATCGAGCTGTGTTTCAAACTCGCTTTTGCACGCTATTGTCTTTTAATTTCCATTTGCACTGTTACAAACTTGTTCTTGTGTAATTTCAACTCAATAAGCTCAACTTTTCCCATTCACATTTTTGCCAAAATATGTTTTAAAAAGATCGCTCATTGGTATATCATACATAACAAATCCATCGAATAGACGATAAACACGGCTTGCCCAATGTAATGTCACGCGTCACTCTATGTTATTAGGGTTCCGTACCCGAAGGGTGCCAAACGGGACCCTATTATTGAGACTTCGCTGTCCGTCCGTCCGTCCGTCTGTCTGTCACCAGGCTGTATCTCATGAACCGTGGTAGCTAGACAGTTGAAATTTTCACAGAAGATTTATTTCTGTTGCCGCTATAACAACAAATACTAAAAATCAAAAGAAATTTTATATTAAGGGGGGCTCCCATACAACAAACGTGATTTTTCATTTTGCTCATTTTTGCTCGATATTGATAATGGCAGCAGGTAGACGCTTAAAATGTTCACAATAGATTAAAATTAAATTAATATTTAGGGATGCTCCCATACATTTTTTTTTGCGGTTTTTTATAGACAATGGTACGGAACCCTTCGTGCGCGAGTCCGACTCGCACTTGACCGGTTATTTTATTTTAATTATAACAGGCATCTCAAATAGAGACCATATTGCACATACAGAAAATAAAATACAACCCGATCAGTCAACCAACATTTTCATTCATAGAAATTCGGTAGACTGTATAATTTAGAAATGCCACAAAATTACCCCCTACTCGTAATACTGCAGTCATGCACACAATACCTATTCCAGGTAGTTCTAATACAGGCTAAATACCTGGTATTATGTAAATACCTGCCTGGTATATTCGTGCCGGTCCTTTGTTTTACTGCACAAAACTGTATAGATAAAAATTCAGTCCTATTTTTCTGGAATTCATTTGTGCAAAGTTTATGAAAAGCATTTGGGTCGGTATCTTTGTTAACTGGTCTACTTGGTGTTTTGTCACCTAGTTTTGAATCCCGAATGAAAATAGGTGTTTTAAAAGTTTGAAACGTTTGTATGTCTGGCCATAACATGTCCTTATACAAAAATTCAATATACACGTTTCACTGAACGCTGTAACTGTATGCAACCTCGGAAAGTCAAAGTCACATTTTTACTCAATCCGCCTAATTATACCTACCACATTTTCAGATATATAATATTTCTCATAAAGAGAGCTAGCCTTCTGGGCACCAGCCCACCAACGACGGCATCAGCAACCTTGATTTTTAATACGCATTTATTAGGCGTTTATCGCGTTGTTACTAAATAACACGGAGCGGCAAATCATGGAACTGAAATTCGCCCACTTCTGGTTCTATATCATTACGCCTACTTCTAGTTCTATATCATTATACAACTTGAGGTGTGTATGTAGTTTTATTTTTATTATTTTGAATGAACATACATATATTTTAGTTAGGTACCTAAAAGTCTAAAACTATTTTGTAATCTACAGTATACAATAATTTCATAATTCCCCAAGAAGTAAAACAACCCAACTATACCTAAAACCTCCCCATCAAGATCAAAATATGACCCGCAAACCTACTAATAAATTCTGCTACCGCAAATTTGAATCTCGAGACTACGATATACATTTCTCGAACGGGAAATACACGGGCGCGGTGTAGCGTGAAAAGGGAGATAAAGTGGCTTTCATTTCCTGAGTCTCGGAATTATTTATAGTTGCTCCTCGGCCGGGCAGCGTGGCTTCCGTTTGGTCTGTACAGACCTATGTAACTTAAACAGACCACTCGGTCGGTGTAGACCACTGTGGTCTGTATGGTCTGTGGTGTTGGTTACGTCTGTGGATAGAGAGAAGTGTGTTGCTTACCAAATTACGTCCAAATCGAGTCAGCTTTATCAAAACCTTTGAGAGAGTGCTTGTGCCAGATTTGGTAAGTTAGTGCGCTAAATGCTAGATTCTAAAAAAAAAACGTGTTTAGTAAAATGTCATCCTTAGAAAATTGCGAATTAGAAAATTTACAGACCAATATAACAATTCACTGAGGCACACAAAACTTGATATACTTACATTACCCTTATTACAGTCCATATAAAATTTACCCCATACAATACATCAAAAACAATAAATAAGTTATTTGCATCATGTTTGTAAATGGCTTCGTTTTGTGTAGAGCTTTAAACGGTTCTACAATTTTATTCAAGCGAGCTTCGTGCATGTTCATGATATGTATTGTTTTTCTAAAGCGGTCGAGTTTCATAATTCATAATTTCTTTAGCAGTTCATGAGTTCTTTCTTCTTTCATGATATTTTCAATAAAAAACAAAATAAACCAAAAGACATACTACGTTACGTAAGGTAGTTTCCGTCATTCCGTCAACCTTTTCCCCATACGTTGTGCCAGAGGCAAAGTTGCTCCCATGTTTGCATGACAGGGGACTAGTCTATTGCCGCAGCTATAGATAGAGATATGACTGACAAGTACCTATACTGTATCTAATATAAAAGGCAACTTGACAGATGTCAATCTTAGCCTGTTAGTGAGGGGATATTGCTCATAAAAATCGATTAATCAAAATAATCGATACCCCCTTTAAACATTTGTGCATCGGGAATAATTTTACAAGATTTGCAAAGAGACAATTTTGCAATTAGAATAGACAATATAGTTGAAAATGAACTAATTATATCCCTAAGTGCGGATGCAGTGATGACGATGATAACTCTTCTGTTAGTTCAACTGAATAAACAATTTCGATTTTTTCCGACTGTTTTGGTAACATCCCTAGTATTTAAGAAGTGGATTTTATGAAGTTTAAGGTAAGCTGTCAAGTTGCTTCTAAGCATGGATAGAGTGTAACTGTTAAAATAAGCCCTTTAAGCCTTAAAGCAAAGATATACAATATCCAGAACAATTCAAACAAACAGTAATTCGATCAGAAGCCGTCAATAACAAAATGCATTTCTTACGTCACGCTCCATTACTGTTCAAATATTTAGCACAAACTGACGAGCATTGTGATATAGTAAACTCAAGGAAGTGTTAAAATGGAGACGACATCATGCAGTTACCCCTCTGCCCGATGACCACGGTTTTAGCAATCATTCTGCTTTTTACGAAGTTTCATCGTGTTAATCTTGTTGCCTATTCGTGTCATTTGTGGCCACAGATAAATGTGGCAGACGGCTGTTTGTTTGTTGCGATGAGAATAAGTTTGCTTTTGTAGTTGTACTTCTTTCTGGGTACAGTGTACGCCTTAACTTTTTTGGTTCTGCGCGAGATGTCACCACTTTCTTCTGTCACTTTACCATATGCGAGAAAGAAAGGGTTAAGCTCGCTCCGAGTCAAAAAAACTGGGCGCGGCTTACATTACCTGCCCGAAAACAGACAGTGTCATCGTCAACATAGCTAGCAGACACAGGCAGCGGATGCAGAATGCTCACGCCCGGAGTAGATGACGTAGTATATAAGAGATTTAAAAGATTTAAAAAGATTTATTTACCAAAGCAGGTCACACTTACATTATTAAAAACCAAAACGTGTGAGAGCCAACACAAGAAACAGAGACAGTACACAAAATATTAGGTTAAATTTACAAATACAAAAAACAGACAACAAGCAAACAATTATTTTACTCCCGGTTGTTTAGGAAAATATTTATGACCCTAAAAAATTTCCACAACGGCATATCAAATACATCTATCTCCCCTGAGTGCTGAGCAATACACGCATTGAGTAAATTCAGCGCCTGGAAGGTAGGCGCGTGACGAGCGTGCTCTGTATGGGCAACACCCGTCGCGAATAGAGGGCGCGTGCGCAACATTGCGTACCGATCAGGTACATTCAGTACAATGCTTCACAGTGCAGTAGGGTTTTCAATCTTGTTGTGAAGAAGCAGGAAGAAGTGCACTAAAAGCGCTAACTTTCGCCTTAACTCTAGGGTGTCTATCCCCACCATCCCCGACACAAATAGGGACGGGAATAGGTAAGGATATAATGGATAAGAGGCCTTACCCAATACACTTCTAATTAGAATCCGAAAAGGGGCCTAAATCACCGTCTGTGAGAAAGGTCACCAAAGAAGCCATCTTTCTTTCAAAATACCCCACTAAAAAAAGGATAAACATACATGATTAGAACTGTATACAAATATTGTTATAAAATGATGATAACTGTACGTACCTCGTTACCTACGGCAAATGACAGAAACCTGCAAATGAATCATTTCAAGTGCACTTCCGGTACTAATGATTTTGAGTACGTTTTCCGTTTCCGGGGAGATGTAGTAGGGTAGGTTAGGAGGCGGTTGCTATGGCGACGGCACGACTGTTTGAGATGCACACTGACGGAACGCTTTGATCATGCCGCTGCGCTGCAAGGAAACATTTTACGGAAAATATAAGCTTTCAGAGGAGGGCAGAATAGTTTCTATGAAGCCTGTCATGAACTAGGGCAAAGGATCACTGATCAATGAAACGGTTTTAAAGTGTGAATCAGTTCAACTTAATAGGATGAATCTACTACCTTCATGTCCTAAAGGAACTACCTATTTTACCAATAGCTGTTTGATCTTATTGTATGTACTAATTAAACGATTTAATAAATATTTATGTATTTTATTGATGAAAACCCAGTATTGACTATGCATGACTATACCTATCTATGAATCATTATTTAATTAAAAGTTTATTTTATCACGCTACCAGGCATCCGCGAAACGAAACCTTTAGTTCACCCTGAAATCAAAAGTTGTTATGCACTCTACTTATTACTTACATAGTTATTTACTGTGTACCTATTAGCGAATAGGTACGGAACAAAAACATAAATTTGACTAACCTTAAAGGACATAAATTCCTTGTATTGTAACTAATTTCTGGAAACAAATGCCCGACGACGATCAATGCCCGCTTGGTTTAAGCATAGAGCAAGTTGCTTTATGGTTTAAGGTAATTACGAAACATTGGACGTAGTAAACAAAAGGTGTCACCAGGTAATATAACAGGTGTTGAAAAGCTCCATTGAGTCTTATGTTTGTTTGACCATATTTAACGAATTGCAGATAAATACTAAACCTCATTTCTTTTTTGACACTTTGTATGTCAAAATGTACAATTGCCAGTATTTTGTACCACCAGCAGCACTAGCACCATATAAATCCCATTATCCATTCCTTTTTACGTGAATATCAGTGATTAATCAACTTGAGTGTTACCAGTGCAATGCAGAGCATCAAGGATGTGTTTACTACAATCTGTTTGTACTCTGCCGTTTCTACCAACAGTGGTACAAACAGTACAAATGATCGTTCAACCAGTGGCCCAGTTAACCCCAAGTGATTTTTACACCCAAGAACTTGCGTACCCAGTAGCGCATAAAGAAAATACAAGTGCCATTGACTTACTTGCTCTACAGAAGATTCCAGAAGTTTTTAAGGCTAGAAAAGAGTTTTAAAAGTACTCCAAAGTCTTTGGAATATCAACGGAAGTTCTTCTTTACAACTTTGTAAAGTATACTGTAAAAACTGGTGTCACCATTGATTTAGAATCTCTTGTTTTCTTCTTACGAAACTTGGTTGATGAAGACTTGAAGATTGACAATATAGAGGAGACTACACATGAAACCTCAGGAGAAAACTCTGACGACATAGAGTCAGTGGATGAACAACAAATAATACTATCGGAGGTCGAAGCCACTGAAGATGACGACCAAGTTGTAACGTTAACACATGAGCAAAAACCTTTGAAATATTGGATTCACGAGGGATGTACATACATCTACCTTGATAGTCCTTCTGATGAGTTCAGTGATCAAAGTCAATTTAATGAAGAGGATGATGTTAGAAATGAAACAGAAGGAAAGGCTAAATTGCAGCTGGGTTTAAATGTCAATGAGGAAGTGAATGAGACTGGTAAAAAGTATTACATCATCAGAACTATTGAGGAACCAATGAAACGAGAATGGGTTTCAAAAGGATCAAGAAGCGAGTTTTTTAAAAGAAAACGGGCTGCTGTAGAGGCGTTTGAAAGAAATCTGTTAGATAGTGAGAAGATTTAAGAACAAGAAAAGCTTTTGTAATACTTTGTAAACTTTGTAATAATTGTAAATTAATTTTGATTTAAGACTGGTTAATTGAAATAAAATCATATTAAATTTAACTTAATTTAGTTTTCATAATAGCCACATCATATTTACTTGCCCTGAGGCACGAAACTGAAAGCATATCCTTTGCCAAAAAAACAAATGACAATCCTATGAGTTTCTCGCCCTGAAATCATTAAGGTGACAACTTTAAATTTCAAAATCGTTTCGTGCATCTCTGGCCCTGGGTTAGTAGCCTAGCGGTAGGTCCCCTACTACGCTCGCTGACTGGCTCACTCTACAAAACTACCTCCGCTGTCTCCCTTACTCGAGGCGGCGACAAGTCGTCTGCGGTTGCGGTCGACTACAAACTCATGTTACGAATAGTATTGAGACATACTTCAAATAGAACGACATTTAAATATCATTTTATTTCCGCCTACGAATCGCAGAAATATGACTTTTTGGAACCATTCCAAAGTAATGCTATCTCGGGATGCCGCCTATTTCTTGTAAGTTTGTATCATAAAAATATCACATAAATTCTGAGATCTCGAGTGATAACTTTAGTGTTAAAGGGGTGCAGTTTAATGTTTATTTTTATAACTAAACAGCAAACACAAACAAACAAACCGTGACGTCACTTCAACGAAACGTCCCGTCTATTTTGATTTCAGTTTTAATTATTGTGCGCAAAGAAATATTTGAAAGTCATCTCAAGCATCGCATTTCGTTCAGTTGGCAAATGTAGTTTTAGGTTTTTAAAATTATTATTGGGTTTTACGACATAAGTAATATCGTCACATAATCGACTGTTGTGCAACCTATGAGCATGTTAGCGTAAGACAAATAAATTGCAGTAAAATTTCTACAAATAAAATTACCCCATACCTATCACTGTTACTCTAAGATAATTGGAATTCAGTCTTTCGCTTTTTCGTCGAAATTTCGATACATTTCCCTGTTGATCTAATGCAGGTTTTCCAAAAATTATCCGTCCCTTTTCACAAAAAAAATAATGTTTATCAGAGCACATCAAAAGACAGCGACGAATTTAATAATGCATCTTTTTATTACTGAATTATCTATAAAAGAAAGTTTACTTAATGCGTTCAGTGTAGAGAAAACGGAAGAAGGGTCCGTTGCAATTTCGCTAGAAAAACAAGGGGTTCCTCAGAGGTACTGAATTGACATAAATATGTAATGTCGTTTGCCATTTGACGTCTACTTTTTTTGCGAAAACTCCCTTTTATTGATCCGGGTGTTTTATGCACTTTGTTTCGAAGTTTTGCGATTAGCGATGAATGCAGAGTCTTAGAAATATATTTTCTGAAATGTTTTATTGTATGTACCTTTATGTCGTTATGTTGACGCCATAAATTGTTCTACCCCCCAACATATTGAGCCTCGTGTCTTTGTTTGACAACTCGTATGACCTACAGCAAATAGTAGTAAGCATACTTTGTTTGCCAAACTAAGATAATTACCATGTATCGGGGGGACCCCAAACGTTACGTTGACGACGTCACACATGTAAAAATCAGCGAACTGAAGGCCTAATACCAACTCTTAAAGCAGGACCTTAACAGTACAGCCTCAACAGATTTTTCGTACTCGTACTCAAACGTAACGAAAAAGGAGGGTAGTACTGTTTACGGCCTGCTATAATGCCTACCATGCGAGAGGTCCCGGGTTCGATTCCCGGCTACGAATACAGAAAATAAAATAAAAAAAAAATACGCGTGTAGCACCGTACACGTGTTAGAAGTAAAACTTCTGTAGCTAGATCATTAAGTGGTACCTATACTATACACCTATACCTACCTATACTAAAAGAGATTTAAATTTCCAATTTTGAGATCCAATCTCTGCTTCAAGTTACTTTTAAGTTTCAGACGTCCGATTATTTGAAATTATTTTATACTTGTACTTACTTTTAATACGTCATGTCCGCTTTTTGCGAAGCAAGGCTCAAAATAAGCTAATGATCCCAAAACATAAAACAGCATCCTTTAGAGGCAGCTTCAAGTTTGCAGCATCGAAGGTGTGGAATGACTTACCGCCTCCCCTGCAAGAGATGATGTCTAAGTTCTCCTTTAAGAGAAAACTGAGACATATTCTTCTTGACCAACAGAAAAAACAAACTCGTTTCATATACAGTTAAGAAAAAAGAAGCTTCTAAAGGTCGAACTGACCGTATTTTTATTTTTTCATATATATGTCAGGTACATACATACGCTTTGCACTGCACACATACCTACACTTCATTGCATATGCACAATTGCACACACATACATACATGCATAAACATACAGTTATTTGTTATTTTCTTTGTTATATGTGCATAAGCTTCCTATGTTGTGCACATGTGACAAAGAGAATTATCAATTTAATTTATTGTTGTTTTTTTTTTTTCTTCTCATTTTAGTTTAGTTTATTTAAGTTTAAGTAAAAAGGTCTGGCCTGAAAAACAGCGCTGTGATGATGTCACATCACTCAGCATCAGCTGAGTCCAGTCCTTTTTGCCACAAATAAAATAAGTAGATTACATGCTAGGTATGTTTTATTTTAATGTGGCAAATAAACACTTCTTCTTTCTTTCTTTCTTTCTTTCTTTCATGTCATTTATTTCCCACCATTCCTTATCTACAATTTGTCGCGCTCGTGGTGATATACTTAACTCATTCAATAGTGTCACTACTATTTGCATCTCGCTCAGATTATATACCATCTGACGTCACGTCTTTAAGCCGTCTCGCTCAAATGTATGCATTGCTTTGCTTGTCTCTGTGCCCAGTCCCTTTATTTAATTGATCGAGTACGTATTTTCAACTATTCCAAGTTAATGTGTACCTGCGGGGCTACCATAAGGCTTGCCACTCACCTCAGTCGCGCAGATAAATGACAAAGAAGATGGCTAAATCAATATATGGACGACTGCCCCAGACATGTACAAAGACTTCTCAACAGCCAAAAGCATTTAAATATTCATTCATAAATTTAATTTACTGCGTCTGTATTTAGTTTGTAGAACTTGAAGAAAAAAATTATTAAATATAGGTAAATAAGAGTTGTTACTCAATACTCCGTGATTCCAATATGATTCCGTGACCTTTGCCGTCGCTAGAAATAAGCACCATTTTGCAATAACATGCAACATAACGCCATCTAGCCACTCCTCTGGAAACCTCCTGTTTTCAACAGTTTTGCTAGTTGGCAATTATGTTGTATGTTATTTTTAACGATGGCAAAAGTCACTAATCAATGGCGGAATCATAGAGTATGAAGTGACAACTCATAATTATTTAATCATTTCCTTCAAGTTCTACAAACTAACTAAAGACGCAGTAATTTATGAGAGAATATTTAAATGCTATTAATTGGCTGTTGAGAAGTCTTTGTACATGTCTGGGGCAGTCATTTTGCCAAATTGCCAACTCCTTTCGCGTCTCAATGATGTTTCGCCATAAAATAGCGCGCATTCATTATGATATGACAATAAATTGTGACAAAATGCGTGGCTGGGGTGACTGGCGTGCCTTATGCTACCCCCGCTAACCTATACATACCTACTTTGCTAGGATTTTTTAGGGTTACTTCATCGCGAAGCGATGACGTAACTCTTATTTAATTTTATTCTTGACATTTCCTTAGTCCGCCATACGACATACCTCGATTTTTATATTTTACTTCAACATTATTGACTGGCATGAAGCATTAACTTTAAAATTACAAAAGCTTATTAAAATCAAAATCGTATAATTTCAACAGTTATAACAACAATTCAACTTTAAAATATGTATTACAAAAATTACATACAAACAAATAAGCGAAACAATAAGCCATTAAACTTATGGCTCTGTAAACTGTAGACCTCGCTTTGGCCGTTTACTACAGATAAACATTAAATAGGTAGGTATAACACGTACTTAGTAGCTAAACTGCTAATTTGTGACTTGAACTGCACTATATAATAAAAAGTGGCTTTAGAACAGTTCTAGGTACCTACTTATTGTTTTCAAGAAGTCTTAATGCAGCCATCCATCACATCGGAATTTGCTTGAAAACTAAATATCACATTTGGATGATTCTAAGTGACTTTATGCGATTACTAGCTGCCCGTTGCGCAACTACGCAGCGCGTTTTAGGTACCTATTCCATAGTTACCGGCCACAAAACGATTCGTTCATCATTTTAGAAATCCATATCGACCCGTATGTGACATTGATGAAACTCTTTTCTTACAAACTGTATGGATCGCATCGCACAGCTGTCAAACATAAGTTCCGGTTCCAACAAAGAGGTTGAACGAAGTAGTTTTTGGTCACGTCACTGGTTTTGTTTGCCAGTGTTTGCCCCAGCCAGCGGCGGCGGCGCCATCTTGGCCATACCGGAAATCAAGAACTCGTGGAAGAATGCTTGAAATAATTTTTATTTGTTAACGTTTCATCAGGTTTTTCTCTCACAAATTAACATTCTTTATTGTACGAATGTATTATTATCTTATCTGATTAGTTAAAAACCGTATTGAAAATAGTTGCGGTTTTAAAAGTCTTCAGCCGACCCTGACGTCACCGATTCCAATTTCCGTTACATTTCTTAGCCACTCGTGATAGCACCCGGCTAGTAGCAAGTGAAAAGCAAATATATGAATAACCCACAGTTGAGAGGTTAAATAAATTTTACCCCCGTGCCCCAAGAAGTTTTACTTCAAAAATCCCAGGTTATGGATGTTTACATAGTTTGTGTTGTCGCTGTTTCTGGTTCCACGACACAGGGTATCCCCTAGTGATGGGCCAAAAGCAATGTATGTATGTGCCTGTATGTAAATGTATGTATGTGCCTGTATGTAAATGTTTCTATTTTATTTTATACAGTCACTGCTTTGTATCTCTACCATTCCACACGAGAAAAGACGTGACGGGATCTTTTGTTGGAGAATAAAAACATCTTCCTCGTAGGACGGTAATTAAAATCAATTTATTCCTCGTTTATAATTGTTATTAGCACCGGAGGAGGGTTCTTATTTATTACAATCAACAAGTGATTAGTTAGTTTTATTATGAGTGATAAACAAGCTCCGTTTGCTTCGAAAATAATCTGTCTCTGAAAGGAAAAATAATATTATGAGGACAATGACCTTTGATCGACTGCATTATTAATTAATAAGTATTGCGGTCAAAAAGTGTAACGTTTTTCACTATTTTGATTTGTGAATAAGGGGCTGTAATAAAAGAAGTCACCTCAAGGTATACTAAAGTCTTTAAAACTTTATATAATGTACTCGTAGTTAAGACTTTTTAAACAGATTTACGCTGTGTGTGAGAGTGTACTTTACCGTGTGTGTGAGAGCGTGCGTGTCAGATATTTTACCATTTAAAAATAGTACTAAACATAAAACATAAACATTTACATACAGGCACATACATTGCTTCTGGCCCCACACTAAAATACCCTGTGTTGTGGGAACCAGAAACAGCGACATCACAAACATGTAAACATCAAAGACCTGAGGTTTTTTTTTGTCCCCAGCTGGGATTCGAACCTGGGACCTCTCGCATGGTAGGCAGATGCGCAACAGTTGCGCCACAGAGGTAAGACACCAGTAAGCGTCCAGCTTTTTACAGCTTAAAATATTATCCGAATCCAATGTTTTTCATATGATATGAGACAACTAATAAAACCACTGTCTAATACCCGCATAAATTAACTAAGCCCCCGCCTGATGACGTCATAACGTCCAGTTACCGTTCGTACCCACACGTCGAGGGCGAGAGTAAGCGAGAGAGGGAACGGAATCGCATTCCTTTCGGGTGCCTACTTAACCTATCCGGGTAGTAAGTATAAAACTTCTTTCCAGAATTAAAGGTAAAGACCACCCACATTAGAATGCTCGTGGGCTTGTCTCCAAACTGATAAGGAACAAGCTCTACGTCGATTTTGGAGATAATGTCGAAATACCAACCTATCAGATACCACGTACTTACGTACATGCTCACTCGCGGCCTTACCCGCATGAAGAAGTGGCCAGAGATGATATACAATGCGAAATACTTACACCTGCTACCTGATTGTGCATTATGTTGCTGCACCTGCGCTTCACTTATAATGAGCATTTATTAGTTGAGCCCAAATCAAATAAAGCGAACGTCTACCTACCTAGAATAATAAATTTGCAGTGTTAGGTTAGTTATGTGTACTGACAACTACGAATGTTCTGTGCTCAGACAAACCTCAGTGGTTTATGAGTACTATTTAAGATATCATATATGTTACTTAAGATACAAAGAATAAATAAAATAAAAAAAAAAAAAAAAAAAAAAAAAAGATAATGTCAAACGTTAGCCGGCCACCACCAAGGCTTTGGTTATCTGGCCACTCTTGAACTTCGATAATAAGCTCTTGATACATAATAACATAACATAGCAAAGCGTCACGCACGTTCACATACGCAGTGACATACCTAGATACAGTCGCGTTCATGTTTAGCGTGTAATTCAGTACTTTTGCGTTACACAACGTCGATCCGAAACTTGGTTTGGTAGACTTGTCGTCTAGACTTCGCCTGTGGGCTCGCCCGCCCGCCGCCGGAGTGATTTTTAGCAAAGATTAACAATGGGTTCCACTGAGTGTAAATAAGGGTCCTAAGATACAAAGGTTACCTTGAAACAAACAAAGCAAATTCTAATATTCTTTACATTCGCTACAGAACCCAACTAATCCCTTAGACCCGTACCCTAATTCGTGGGATTAGGGCACTCGATAGCCGGGTGTGGGGTTTGATTCCGAACAAGTGCCGGAATAATCCGAAAATAATACCGACGCATCCACCAAACGTAACATTACTGCAAATCCTGGATTGAGAAGCCGTGGAGAAGAGTTTTGATATAAATAATTGATGATGATGTGGTTCGACCAATTTCGGTCACGGCGAGCGAACACTTCAACTTGTCGTCTAAGACGCCTGTGGCTTATGAACTCAATATTATTCTTAATTATTTTAAAAACTTACAACTTTGAAATCAAAAGATCTTGTTAGAATAACCAAAATGAGTCAAAACTCAATGGGTACAAGTAAAAATACCAGTGTTCCGTTCACCATCTTTCTGCTCCATTACCGACACACTGATGATATCTGATGAGAAAAACGCTAGTAAATGTGAATAGGTATTGTCACGAAAAACATGTTATGGATGTCACTGATCGCCTGCACGATATCCCTCCATTGTGTGTTACCATTTTGACGTTAAATTATTTATACCTCGACATTTTCAAGTTATTTCATCTTCTTCAGTAAACACACTCTCAAGTTGAACATTTTGTCGTTTACGCATTTGAACCGTTTTACACTTTGACATTATTTTCTTATCCTGAGTATCCACAAAAACAAATGTAGTACGATAACATTTCCAAAATATTAGCAGTTTATTGTAATTTATGAGTCCTCTCCATATAGTTTTCTGTTCCCGTGCATGTTGTATACCGCGCGAAACAAAACGGGGTGTTGCAATCCATTAGTGTGAATTTTCGTGGAATTTTCGACCTATGTGGCTCAGCGGTTGCGCATCAGCCTACCATGCGAGAGGTCCCGGATTCGAATCCCGGCTGTGGACAAAAAAAAACCCCAGGTCTTGGATGTTTCAATGTTTGTGATGTCGCTGTTTCTGGTCCCCACGACACAGGGTGTCCTAGTGTGGGGCCAGAAGCATCGTAATGTGCCTGTATGTAAATGTTTATGTTATGATATTTGTTACCTTTGTGCCTCTGCCATCAGGTTTGGGAAACGTAATGAAGCTTTGTTTGTTTTATTTTAACAAAGTGTACATGTACATGTTAAAGGCTTGCATCTCCCGTTCTACATAGTTAAATTCTATACAAAAGGTTCCGCCTATCTGACAACATTGAATAAATAAAAATAGATGGATGTCAGGTACTTGACATGACATCGACATTGTTGATGAAACTATAGAACATAATCATACGTAAGTCTTGGAAGTCCGAATTTATGAATCAGTAGGTGCATAACTTAGATGTAGGTACATAATATTTAAACACCGTTAGGTACTTGAATATTACCAAGTATTTTGACCCCTATTATAGAAGAGATAAGGCCAAGGAAGGCAATGTATGTTGAAGCAAATAAACGACTTAATGTCAAACTGTCAAGCGTAGATTATGCAAAGTAGCTAACAATAATATTTTTTCAATTACCATATTTGTGTGCACGTTTCCATCATATTACGAGACGGCAAGTTGAAAGTAGGGATTTTAGCAGCGGCGATGGGCTAAATCCTAGGTTTTATACCTCTGCCATCCCACATGGCATCCCTTATTGCCTTTTGTCCCAATTTAAAGATATTTTTATACCTCGGGATACATTAACGTCTCATAGTTTTATTTGTTAACTTCAAAATAATTAAAAATGTTTACATAGGTACTAACTGTACGCTAGAATCTTAAGAGGATCGTGTACTCGCGAGCTTCCATACAAAAAGCGTTAACGTTTTCCACCCCTAAACCTTGTCCGTTTTTCACAATTTTTTTACATGTTTGAGATACTATGGAAAACTATGCTCGTAAGTTTTGATTTTTTTGAAATATTAGATATTTTAGGAAATATTGGAACTTATATTTTTATATGGACTGGGTTACGAGCCATTCCCAACACAAGTATATTCTTATTATATTACTTACTGGGAAGTCTTGTTTTGTGTTTTTAACAGTTTATAAGAAATAAACAACTTTTACTTACTTACTTACTTTTACATAGTTTTAATAACAATGAGGGTGGATTTTACCAACCAAAAAGTTATGCGAGTATAACTAGCCGGGGATAATTTATACGACAATGACAGTTCAAAATGACGTTATTCTTAGCCTGGATTTTACCAACGAAAGAGTAACTTTTACTCAAGAGTATCTTCTACTTTTTCATAGACACCAGTGGCACCTAGATCAGATCACCTCATTTTGAACTGTCATTGTCATACAAATTATCCCCGGGATGGTTATTCTCGTATAACTTTTTTTAGCCAAATCCAGCCTTAGTCAAAGTAGAAGATACTCTCGAGTAAAATGTTACTCTTCGTTGGTCAAACTCGCCCTGAGTTTAGATACTCTGAAACGACAAAGCGAAACGGTATGTGAAGCGGTATGTTGGTTGACATTGTAGATAAATCCGCCTCATATATTAATATGTTTTTTTAAAGACAAAATTATCGTAACGCATTTTGCCATACGTGTTGGCAAAGGCAGCGTTGGGCCAACTTTTAGCTTGTTACTCAGGCCCGTGATTCTGTAAGCGAATCGTATGATAGTGGCTATAAGTGGGGCTCAACATTCTGGTTTTGACTTTTCGACCGCGCCGAGACGTGCCGCGCCGGCTACAAATAAACCGGTATTTCGCGCTCTCGCAATTGCTATTGAGATGCAATTCGCTTGAATAATCCGGCCCTATTTCTTAATTAACTGAGTGAAATAAAGAATTAGGGATTATAGTTTCGCAAATGAAGATGGGACCGCGCCCACCACTATTACAGCCCGCGCCACGCGAGACGGGACGTGGGAAAGACTAACACAAGCCATGCGGGTATTTGTCTGTCGCGTGTACAAGAGTGTCGGGTTACAGCAGTGTCGGATTTCAGGGTCTTTGTTAAGTCCATATATTGGGATACTGTAGGAAATAGAATGGCCTAATTTGCTTGTCTCTAATATTGTCTACCCCTTGGTCTTGGATGTTTACATGTTTGTGATGTCGCTGTTTCTGGTTCCCACGATACAGGGTATCCTAGTGTGATGCCAAAAGCAATGTATGTGCCAGTATGTAAATGTTTATGTAGGTATTATAGAAAGTTTGTATGGAACCTTCTATTGCGGGCGGTGGATTGGTTAATTATGATGTCAAATGTATGGTCAAATAGGCGCCACACTGACACAACAGCGCGGGCCACAGAGGTCGTCCTAGGAAATGACAATAACGTCTACTATCGTCGTTATCCGTAGTCTTTTGTACTTGTTGTTGGACGTATTACCATTCCTATTTTAGAGTAAATTGATCATTACAGAGTTACAAGAACCCTTCTAGTAGAGTTGTGATTCACACTTCACCGGTTCTTTTTTCTCTTGCGGATAGGGGTAAGATGTAATAATAATTTTGCGATGGCTTTATAATAATGCCCTGATTTTAAAAGGATGAATGAAATTTTAAACAAAAAATATCCCGGCGAATTGTAAACCACCTACTTTTGTGAAGTTGGTTAAAAAAGAATTCTATGGCCCGAATAACAAAGGCGAGTCAAATACCTACTAATATAATGTCTGGTCAACGGTCAAGTTCTATTCAACGTGTTTGTGGAATATCAAATATTATTAGATATCAAAAGTACCAATTAGTTTTCATTGTCTCCTAGAATAAAATTCGTAAAGTAGTGAACAAAAATAACTAATATCCGAAATGTTCTCCACGAAATCATAAACGACATTCTCAGAACAGACAGAATTTGACTTCCGTCGACAAATTATTCTTGTCTTCCACAAAAGATACAAGAAAAGAAAATAATTCGGAATTTGGCCGTTTGTCAAATCAAACGTACCGAGAGCACACACTGCTGAGTACAGTCTCGTGGAACAGTTTTTCGTGGAATGAGCTAAGCAAAGCACCTCAACTCTGTGCTCGTCTACCACGTATAGAAAATGGCATGACGCTTTGTTTTTTTTTGAGTTAAGCTGCGCTAATCTTTAACTTTTAATTAGCCGACCATTTGCGAGAAAATACGATAGTCATAAATCAATCGTAAATGTTTGTTTGCAGTTTTACATTTCGGCTATGGTAGAGCTTGTTCAAACTGAAGTGATGCGCCCCACTTTTTCATTTGCAATATGCTAGTCTGTCAAATGCGGTAGTGGAATGCGTTACTTCAGTTTGAACAAGCTCTAATAGTTTTTATAAAAAAAAAATGTTAACTTTTGGCATATCTAATAAAATAAATATGGCCATGTCTTGTCAAATTAATTGTGAATATCGTGAATACATTGCTAAATAAACCAGTCACGTGACTCACATATTTAATGTGAAAAATTGTGACACAGTTAGTAAAATGTTTTAGTTGTTTGTTGAATCGGTCAACCCTTTTTCGCACTACCTGTACCTCCACATTAGAAATCAGGTTCATTAGTCACTCGCCCCATCTAATTGGCGGCAGTCGGTCTGGTCACTTCTGTGCATCACTGTACCGTTACTGAGGATGCAAGTGTAAATTGATATTTCTGTAATTAGGTGTCCAAGTTTGATATTGGATATTGGATCTGATGGCAGCGCGTAATAGTTTATGTGCATGGCTTTAAGTACATTAACACATGCAGTCATTATACGTGTATGTACATAATACACGAGCAGATAATTATACAAGTACGAGCATGTGTGTGTACTACTCAATAAACCAAGAGCCTGGAGCGGAGTTTCAGCAGCAGGATGTCAGGATAGTAGTTGCCAATGATAGTGTACAGCGTATTCTTCACAAATATGGTTTTGTTGGTTGAAAATACAAAAATTCAAGGGAGCTGTGTGCTCATGGCGTGAAGCGCTGTACGAGAGAGAGAGGTTATCTATTCTACGACGTCACAAGGCTCTTCGCCCCTTGGCTTCCCCGCTGGGGTCTGCTGCTGTCATGCTTAGACAAGCCCTATCTACTGAAACAGGATGAAATGATTGTCTGGTTATGTTGTTTATTCTACAACCATTTATAGACTTACTTATTTTTATTACTTTGGGTACGTACTTAAATTAGGTTAGGATGCTTCTTATCTATTCAATCACTTTAATGGTTCGCCGACACATCTTATATAACAATAGTTCGCCATTGTTCGGTCGTTCGAGCGGTGTGCTTCTGCTAGTGAAGGGGTAATTAATAAATTACCATATATTTCCTTTACACACTTTATCAACAATCGATTTATTTATTTATTTATTTATTTATTTAGGGGTTACAAACAGTACAAGTTACGTTACAAAAACAAACAGAGGACAAATATACAGTCAATTAAAATCTAACTTATCCCTTTGGGTATCCCACTTATGGGTTAAATGGTGTAGAAAAAATTAGCTCCGAATGAGCAACAACTAAAGTACTTATATGCGCTAAGAACATACATACTTACAAAAATAAATAAAATTAAAAACCAAAATAAAGAATAAAAGTTGAATCAACCAAAAAATTTGTGCATTGTAAACATTTGGGTTACATCTATTGCACAAACGTGCAATTAAGGATTAAGTACAATAAATTACCACACCACAGCTTTGAGTAAATATGTATACATAATAACTCAATGCACCACAGTCAATGATTATTAGCATTAGATCGTGTAATCAGCAATCTTGTTTTTGACACTCGCAATTTTGTGCACGGGATTTTCCTCTCGACATAATTCTTAGGCTCTACTCTATGAGTTCCGAAGAAATCTCTTCAAGCGGAAACATTTCTATAAACACTTTGCACTCATATTGAAGTACACTTGAGACTCACAGTAGCAAACAATCGTATTTGTCGTGTCCACGACAGATTCTGAGGCTCTTCACGATTCTATTTTTATTCTTCTGACAGTGTGCAATTTCCACTTGAATTTTACGTTTGGTTTATGCTGAAAGTACTTTTTCAAATTGAACGGTCCATTAACGCCTGCAACGATGTGCCATGGCTTGGTTCCTTTACCCGGATACGAGTTTAAAATGAGCCATACTCCACGCTAGCTAAGTTCTGATGACGTCACGTCATTTTCCATTTCCGTAGCCTGTGCTCACCTCAGTTATTCATAGTTTTTTTTTTGCAGCTATGATTATTATTGTTGTGTTGTTACCGTTTTGTTGTTTGTTGCTGCTGTGAAATCTCCACTTAAAACATAATTTTGGACTCATTGTACTTTTTAAATAACTTATTTTCCTATCACCCAACATGAGTTATGTCTACATAAATAGTTTTGCCGAGACGGAAACTGCAACAAAACGATAGTCTTTTTGTTGCCATTGATGAAGACGCTGATTCAATATTTACCGCGTACGCGCAGTGTTGTGTACCTACCCCATTAAGATCCCATGTCGCTGTCACCCAGCAATGAAGGCGTGCAACAACATATTATAACTATATAACTTACCATAGAGTCCCGCCATTTTCCACACCGGGTGGCACAGGCACAATTATGCCCACTTTTTGCCAGAAGAAGAAACAAGTTTCTGTAAAAACATGTTTTGCTTTTAAAATTGTACAACTAGAAGTATTACCCCGGTGTAGTGTCATTGAAAGTAGCCACACTGATAAAAACTTACTCAGAGAAGAACGATGTAAAATAAAACTGTGCCTAACAACAATTAAAAAATAAATATATCGTCACGGGGCGGTCATGCGGACTCATGCGGGATGTCAGAGGTACTGCCCCCCTAGACAAAGTGAAACGCTAACCTTTGCGAAACGAAACGATAACTTTTAATGTATGCGATTTAACATTTGGCTTCGCTAAGGTGACGTCACATAGCGATTCCAAATGTCAAATCGCAAACATAAAAAGTTATCGTTTCGTTTCGCTATCCTTAGCGTTTAACATTGTCTACAGGCACAGATGTTAAGTCCGGTTTAGATACATAATTCACCAAGTTAAAAACTTAAAACCCGACTTCATGACCTATCACTTAGTCCTTCCCGCTCGTTATAAAACTGTCGTCTATATACCCGAAAACGAGCCTACGAAATCTGTCTCCTGACAGTGAAGTCCATACGTATTACATAATTTTTGGTGTATTTCAGTATTTGTTGTTGTTGCGGCGATAGAAATACACATTCTGTAAAATATTTCAACTCTCTAGCTATTACGGTTCATGCTGTAGGACCCGATGACGGACAGACGGACGGACGGACAGACGGACAGCGGAGCCTTAGTAATAGGGTCCCGTTTGGCACCCTTCGGTACGGAACCCTAAAAAAAACATACAACCGAGTTGAAAACCCCCTCCTTTTTTGAAGTGGGTTAAAAAGCACTTTATTGCAAGCCTAAATTATGGGGACGAAATGAGGCTGAATTCTCGAACATGTAAACATTTCCAGTACTTAGGGAATCTGTAATTCTCAGAAAACCTACACCACAGTAATATCATGACTGACGTTTACGACCAAAATGACCACTTTTATTAGTATCCAGAAATAAATGTTCAAGTGCTTTATATTCAAAGTGACGCCAACTTAACTAAGGTGTCAGTAGCAATGTTCTTTTACAGTATCGTATGAGTAATTTACTGCAGTCGTATATTATTACACAAGCTTTTTTGACCTGCTTTAACATATTCAGAGGTAATCTGACAATCACAGCTCGGCTGCACAACTAAAAACTGAGTCAAAGCTGACACGATACTAAACCAGAGTTAAACACGCCCGAAATATTCGAACTTTTGGATTCTTTGGATTTTCCAGAAAAGCACCCTACGACACAAAAATTCTATAGGAATGTTAAAAATTGAAACAAAAAGTAAACTTTAGAAAATACCGACTTCCACAAACCCTATTTGATTAGATTGAGTTTAATACAAACTGTAACCCCTTATCCCCCCCCTTGGGGACGTAATTTTGTCAAATCTCATCTCACGCTACTAAGAAACCTCTGTACAAAGTTTCATGGCTCTAGGTCGCACGCATTGTATTTGTACCTAGTATTGAGCAGTTCTGGTGGCCGTATGTGGTCTTCATAATCAGTTCCGCATCACAATATTATACTTACCATGTGCATTTGCACGAGTTATTATGAAAAACATAAAAATCACTATAGGTCTGCCTATAATATTTGAAGAGTTCCCTCAATTTCTCCAGGATCCCAACATCAGATCCTGACCTGGTGTCAATGGGACCAATGGGAAGGTAAACCCTTTCAAACAAAATAATAATTTTCCAAATCGGTCCATCGGTCTAGGCGCAATCGGGGCACATACATAAAAAATATATTTAAAGGATATAGATTTTTTTATTTTTTTGCCGTTTTTACAGATAAATGGTACGGAACCCTTCTTGCGCGAGTCCGACTCGCACTTGCCCGGTTTTTCGTAAAACATATCGCAGAATTACTTATCGGTAGCTCAGTTTGATGGCCACTTAGATGCCGTCGTGTCTGTCAGATTTAAACTGCTGAACAAGAGTATCTTACAACAATTGTATCCTCTAGTTGGCATTGGCGATAGTACGCCTTATTGTCGTTTAACTCACGGTTATTAGAGTATACACTTATCGGACCGATTTAAGACTTAACCCGATAAGGTCTTTAAGGCCAAAGAAATAGAAAACCAGTTGGCGGCAGTCTGGTACTAATCCAAATGACATTCAAAGTTGATCATAAATTAGAGGAAACTCGCTTTGTCCCTTTTGGGCTTAATGCCCGGATTCTGGAAGAACGATCAAATATGACATAATTTCAATCTCTTTTCAAACAACACCCAATCAATCAAGTTCCGATTAAAATCTTGCTACATTGGACCACTCTTTCAGAAAAGGGTAGGTTTTTAAATTCTGTCCTAAACTCCTAAATCTCTGAAAAACCTCCATTGCACACAAACATTTTCAGCCACAGAAAAACAAAGAAGCAATTAAACAAACAAAGAAACAAACAAACAAACAAACAAACAAACAAACAAACAAACAAACAAACAAACAAACAAACAAACAAACAAACAAACAAACAAACAAACAAACAACCACAGTCGCCATTTATATGCAGTTTTTCCGAACCCGACTGAAAGCTTACAAACCGACGCACTTAAACATAATACAAACCTCAGTTTACCACTACTATCACCTCTAAGACCTAGTTACTTACGGGTGTAAATCCCTTCTCTAAAGATTGTTGGTAAAATGGGCAAGAATTTCGTGACAGCGTTTAGTAGCACATTTGTGCTTGTATGCATTTGATGGTTCAGCAGCAGGTGAATGGAAAAAGGAAGGGTAGAAAAAGGCTTTCAAGGAGATGATGGGGATGTGAAATATAGTTTTAAAGCTGGCGTATTGTTTTTGAGACAAAAGAACTTGCGTTCTTTATGATGAATCGTATATTTTTGATAAGTTATGGACGTTGCGGCTGTATACCTCTACAATGTATTGTCAATTGTTTTCTACTTTATCATTTAACTCATCACTTACATTACGGACATTTAGGCCCGGTTTCTCGTAGACCTTGCGCGACAGATTATCAAACTCCGTTTAAATATAGTTTGGGTTGCTGGAAGATTCAACTGACAGACTGTCAGCAGTTTGTCAAGATCTCCAATTCAAACCTCAGATCAATGAAACTCTTTGTTCCTCCTTCCTCCAAGTTTTCAACAAACTGTCAATGTCAACAACTCAACAGACCAACGTGTATTTGACGTTTGGCCTAAGGATAGAGAAAAAGCTATGTGCTAGAGGAAAACAGTGACTGAATAAAAATGAGCAAATGGGCTGGGTTACCACATACAATTTAAAATCAATCGTCAACCTATTTTTCCAATCATTTGCGTTCTAGAAACTCAAAGCTTGTCAACAGATAACTGCTGACTGATACGTCAAATTAAAATCGTAAGAGAAACCGGCAGTCAGGCAACGATCGCTCAAATCTTAAAAACCAACATGAATAGAAACTTTTGTAAGTAAAGTTAACAGTCAGAGGCATAAGACATTCCATATCCATAAATAATAATTTACCATAACGCATGAAATAATACATTCTTGACTTTCTGATAAAAAAAAATATACATATATTATGCTGAAACTACTACTACACCCATTTTGACTTTGCCAGACAAACTAAACAAAACATATATGAATTACCACATCAGCTTTAAGCTCTCCAAGGCTGGAAAAGCTTTCACCATCCTTTCAGTCTAGCTGCCCCCCTATGCAATTGTATAACTCTTTGTCATGCCTCACTTGCCAAAGTCACAGACAGCATTTTTCTTTACTTCTATTTATCTCAATATCGAGTCCCTATAAGGGTCCTCGGAACTCGTAAGCCCTTCCTGGTAGAGTAGTCTAAGGGATGAAGGGGGGAAGTAGGGGAAGGAACTTTTCTTTTTGCTATGAGTAAAATCTGCTCGTTTGTTGAACTTTTGGATTAGGGAATTGGATGGCTCATAGTAGGTAACTATGTATGAATAGTATACTAATTCACAGATACTATAATATAATACTAGTATTACACAGATTTTAGCAACACTGCCACTGATATGAAGTAAAAGTTTGTTGGACGGAATTATATAGGAATTTCTTATCTTGATTAAAAATTGTGTCGAGTATTTCCTGCACAGTTGTGCCTATGCCTTTTAATTTATCAAATACTTAATGTTGCTGTTGGGCATAAAGAAAAAAAAATGCACCAACAAATCTGACATGACAGATACTTTATTCAAACCCTTCTATTCTACTCTAATAAATCGATTTCTGTACCTTCGAACTTCGAGACATAAAATTCAAACTCAACACCACAGTCTCATTATTTACCTTAAAATTTGAGACCCTTCACCTCCACGTTTCTGGAACATCCAAACAAATTGTCCAACTTTAAAATCGAATCCATCACTTTACTTCGAGAAAGTTCTAATAAGAAATTTTGCTTTTCTTTGACGCACCCCAGCAACTTTTTCTCCAACTCAAAACTCACCTTATTGACCCACCTTTAAGATGCAAACTTATACCTGATCTTTTGCTATTCTGTTCGCGATGCCTCTCATTGCACATGAATACCATCTAAAGATAGCCAAAACACAATCAATTTTCGCCTTTGTGGGTTACAATATAAAGATTTGGGGGTATGTAAAGTAAAGATAGGATATGTTTCCCCCAAATGCATTGTTAGAGTCGTTCTTGTCCTGGAAGAATGTCGCAGCGATTTCGGATGTGTCAGTCGCGGGACACGTAAACTGTCACGTCGGAATCGTCGGATACGCTTCGAGGGTGGACGGTGGAGTTGTTGTGGCTGTGAAATCAGCGGCAGATTGGGCTGAGAAATAGGCGAAGTGGCGGTGGCTAGACGGAAGATAGCCGCCGCGGCGTTGTGGGGGCTAGGCGACGAATAGGTGGTGGCTATGTGAGAGCCAGTCGGTGGTTTGGTTATGTGGAGGATAAGCGGTGTCTAGGCCGATATTATGCTAGGCTAGGTTAGCAGTAGCTAGGCAGTGACTATGTGGCGCAATGCTGGTCGCTATGGCATAGCAGTAGAATCGCATATGGATTTCTCCTCTTTACTCGCCTATGATCTAGTGATAATGTTAAAAACTAATTTCCGCGGTAGCACTCAGCATTTGCGTCTCCAACCGGTCAACAGTGCATTCCCTGGCCGCCGAAATGCCGCCCCATCCATCCGCCGATTGCTTCTAGAACGAGGGTAGATTGAATAACGCCTTGTTTATTTTTGCTCCGTCAATCACAACGTAAACAATAGTCTGTCTCTTTCGCAGATTATAAAATAGCAGGGAGGCCTTCGGGAAGGGGAATGGAGGAATTTCTACTAACAGATAAATGCGAATACGTTTCAGTGTACATTTTATCTATTTCTGTATTTCTTGGGCAATAGTCGATCAGGTCTGTGTTGTATGGCAGAATTCTAGTGTGTAAAATGTAGCAATAGATGACGACCTCTGTGGCGCAGCGGTTGCGCAACTGCCTACCATGCGAGGGTCCCGGGTTTGAATCTCGGCTGGGGAAAAAAAACGCCAGGTTTTGGATGTTTACATGTTTGTGATGTCGCTATTTCATGGTTTTCACGATACAGGGTATCCTAGTGTGAGGCCAGAAGCAATGTATGTGCCTGTATGTTAATGTTAATCTACCAACTCATATGAAACTTCTTCCAGGTTGTATCTGTTGGGCCATTGTATAATAATAATTTTAGTGTGTCTGACGTAGCCTATGCAATACAGTGTTTGTTTTAAGCCCACACATCTTCAGATAAAGCTATTGACCCACCTTAGTCCAGGTCAACATTAAGTGTTTGTAAATGTGTAAAATGTTGAATTCTTGATCATGATCTTAGGAGAAGGAGTATCAGTTTGTAATCTACATAAAAATAAATCTGTAACCAACTCGGAAACATTTTACTCCTAGACGTCTCTACATGAATTTCTTACCAACCACAGGTTGTTTTTATCTGTATTTATGTATTTATTAATAAGTAGTCTATTATTTTAATATATATCGTTGTGCACTTATGTAGGTCTACCTTTTAATAAATTATCCTCTCCATCCTAGGTTTGCTGGAAGAGATCTCTTATTTATCTCTTAAAAGCTCGCCTTTGTACATGTTTTTTGCTAATATTAAGTGTCTGTATTATGTTTTCTGTGCAATAAAGTATAAAGTATAAAGTCAAAACACGAACCTATGTTGTGCATTACTTAAAAGCGAAACTGTTTGTCATATTACCAACTTCAAAATGGCAAACTTGCACACCCTTTTCACAGCCATGAACAGCCACAAAATATAGAGAAAACGGCAACGTTGACAACTCGTCTCGACTCAACTCATAATCTTTCTTCGAACCCTCCCTGTCCCGGTTCCCTTTCATTTTCTATAGCGACCGTGGTGTGCAATTTTCTCTGTAAAATGAACATGTTATTACGGGTTTCGGAACGCACTGGGTTTACTTGATATAGTGCGTCTTTAAAAAGCTAACTATTTTATTATCTGGGAGTTCCAGACCGGAACAGAATGAACCAGCAATACTTTCAACTTCTTTGGGATTCCGTGATTAATATCTACACTTAGTTAATAAAAATACAGCCCAATTTGGACCGAAACTGTTTGAATCTTAAAAAGATTTAAATCTAGACTTTAGAGACATTTTTGTAAAGGTTCAATCTAAAATACTACTAATACTTGGATTATTATATAAAATCATTTAAAATCAGCAGCAAAATTTAAGACCTACCCTACCTACTACACCTTCGCCGTCACTCTACATAATAAAATAAATGAGCTATCAGGGGCAGTTCTTCACTCTACATTTTAAAAAAATCAGCCAAGTGCAAGTCGGACTCCCACACGGAGGGTTCCGCACCATCATTGTACCAAAAGTACAAAAAAATACGTTTCTTGTATGAAGACACCTTCATTTTTTCAATATTTCGTGTATTTCAGTATTTGATGGTGGAGCGGCAACAGATATACACGTTCTGTGAACATTTCAACTTTCTAGCTACCACGGTTCATGAGATACAGCCTGGTGACAGACAGACAGACAGACGGACGGACGGACAGCGAAGTCTCAGTAATATGGTCCCGTTTGGCACCCTTCGGGTACGGAACCCTAAAAAGTAAGAACCATTGCGTTTTTAAAACCGCAGCGTCCACACGCCCTATCTTGCCACCCAGTGAGTGGTTCGCGACTCCAGACTTCCCGGATGTTTATGAATAGCGATATAAATGAACGTAGCCACAAAAGGGGATCGGAACCACCAAGTAGTCACAGCAATTTTGCATAGACCTAAATTACCAAAGTGCGGGTCTATTCTGAAGCATGCATGGTAGAAATGCTATGGAAACGGTTCCAATTACAGTAAAGTTTAATCATTGAATACTGGTAATTCTTTGACCCACAAAATCTTAAGCACAGCTTTCCAACGATATTTTGAGGACAGGTGGAACTAACGCTTTTCGACAGGTTTTTTACCAACGAAAGAGCCAAGTGCTGCTAGCTGCAAGCCTAGGGCTGGATTTCACCAACAAAAAGTTATACGAGAATAACTATCCCGGGGATAACTTGCATGAGAAATGTCAGTTCAAAATGAGGTGATCTGATCTTGGTGTCACTGGTGTCTATGAAAAAGTGGAAGATACTCTCGAGTAAAAGTTACTCTTTCGTTGGTAAAATCCAGGCAAGTTGCGTAAAACTGGCGCCGCCCTGCAAACGTCACCCAACACGTGCCAGAAGATCGTTGTATTATCTTATCGACGATGTCACTTGTTATCGTCAAGTCTACTTAAGAAAGCTGCTCCGGGTTCAGAGTACCTGAAGCTAAAGCAGACAATGGGATATACATATCATTATTACTCCCATGAGAGAAAACCAAAGTTCAATTCCACCAAGCAAAAACATAACATAGCGTCACTCTTTTTCTCAAACCCCTATCGCAGAAGCACAATCGTGCCCACTTTTACCCAGTTATTCAATAGTACTCCTTTTTGCGTAATAGAGGGCTAGCCCATCGCCGCGGCTACGGTCATAAAATAGATTATACAACGAAATCATCCCTCACTTATGGCACGCCAGGTTCACTTCAAACAAATCAGCGAGAACAGCCGCACACACACAGCTACATTGCATTCCGTATAAGCACGCGTCGCCACACGCACACATTGCCGAATCTCGCGTCCTTCGCGTGCTACGAGACAGGGCTATGCAAGCAATGCATGCGACGAGTCAACGTCATTCGTCCGGCGCCGGGCGGCACGTGTTAACTTAGCGGCGCTAAGCGACAACCCTAGCCGTTTGAGCAAGAGTAGGTAGTTATCATGCTAACAGGGGCCTAGTGAACTTACTATTTCTTATTTATACTATGCTTCTGGCACAGTTAAATCACTAAGGTCACAGATTATAATGCAGCTCCACATAACTGTACGCTTTTATCATAATAATGATAATAATATAGCTTCACGCCTTTTCCCATGCGGGGTGGCAGAGGCACAACTGTGCCCACTTTCAATACTCCATTTTGCGTGACAGGGGGGCTAGGCCATCGCCGCAGCTATGGAGTCATAAAGGTTTCCTCACGATGATTTCCATCACCGTTAGAATGTCCGTATAATGTATATAATATGATAAATGACTTATCTCATTGGTACATGGTCAGTGGCATGATTCTCGCGCATTCGATATACGATATCTACACCTATATCGAGTGGTTTTGTAGGGAATCTGTCAATATAGGTCTCGATATCCGTATATCGAAGGCGCGGGAATCATGCGGGAATCATCACCGGGATTCGAACCTGCATCTTCTGCGTGAGAGGCAAACATGAAACCCACCAGACCACGGGCTCTTATTATGTTGTCTTGTAATTATTATTCATTGCAATTTAGAATAGGCTTCCGCTGATTCATAGGCAGCGATTCAAAGGGCTTAATTTTCATACTCTCTACGGTGATTAACTAGCTTCATTCAAAAGAATCGAGTGCTTCACGGAAGGCCGACGAAGATCGATGTTCAATATCTCGAGGGATGCTCTCCGTCTTTGCATTTCGATCAAAAGTCTAGACAGCATTGAACATTTTTAATGGAAGAAAAGAAGTCTTAGTAGGCGTGGGCGCAATGTGTGTTTGCCATCCCGTTCGATTTTAAAGACTGCTCGCTTAGAGCTAAAGACAATTGGCGCAGTTTGGTGTCGGAGTTTGGTGGTTCTTCGCCTGCTGTATGCTTTAAAAATAAATGTACTTAGTTACATGTCATTAAAAGTAGTTCTTAGTAACTTCCTAATTTATCTTCGTACAATAGTCAAATCAGCATTGTATAAAATCGTTCATTTATTGCACTTTTGGCAATTACCTACTTTTCGAGTCAGTTCGTGTACAGCCATCAAGCGAGCGTCGCGTTCTCATTATCATTACATCATCTATAGAGTTTTTACCAGTATTTCAATACAGTTTTATTATCAGTTTAATCAGTCTTTCAGTCTCATAGCTCCGGACACCCCGGAACACATAGAGTCAAAATGTATAGTTATATTCAATACAAGTTATAAACCCACTTACACGTTACTACTGCAACTACTGTCACGTTCAAAAGCCTGTCAAAGAAATGCAAATCGAACGTCCGGTAGAAACGTTTATGACGTAATAAACGTCACATCAACGCACAAGAGACATCTATTAAACAAAACCGTAAACTGTCCGCATAAATAAGACATGTTTATGCGATTTTTATGAAGACAACTGACTGGAGTTTAAGCACTGGTTGAAGTATGTTGACTCACTTGGCTTCATGTTTGTTTTTGTCTAATATGGTTCTTTGTCGTCCTGACGGTTCCTAATGCGTACGCAATATTTTTCATTGCTTATAAAGTAATTTGATGTAGCACGCTCAATAGACATTAATTAACTGTTGTACTTTTAATCCTTAGCTTAAACGGGGTTATTATAGAACCCACGGGATCAGCTAGTAACAAACCGTGAATGACCGTGATACACGTCACAACCGGCGACGGCCACAATCATTTCCGGACGTCATCCCCGAGTCGATCTCGATCAAATTGACTCAGTCCACATTGACTTTCCGGGCTTTCCGTCCCATGCAAACATCACGGACGGCGCGCGGCGGGCGGCGACACGAAAAGGCACGGCCGAATTCACAAACGACCACTCAGGATTCAAGTAACACTCAATATTATGCTGCCACTGTCTCTTGCAAGGGATACGGTAGCGCCAAAGTTGTTTTTAAGTGGCATTTAAGTTGAGCTGTAGTCTGCGGGGTCACGAAGCGGAACAAGCATTTCCAATAAAGCACTAATTCTTCCTCTGTTCTTTTTAATCCTGGTTTCGGAACGGAAATTAACGTTCGTTTCTTGCGTGACAAGTTTAGTAAAAGAGTATTGTTTTTATTTCACTGGTTGTTTGCTGTTTGATAAATGAACTCTATTTAATGGTTTTGCAATTTTGCCTAAAGGGTTAGAATAACATCTCATTCAAAGGCTTCATCATCATCAGCGGCAACATTTTTCCGCCCACTGCTGGGTGCAGTACAAGCGTCCTCTCCCTTTTGTCTACAAGCGTCTTCCCTTCTCTCACAATACCACATAGTGAAAATGATTATTTATTTGTAAATTGTTTTGTGTTATGTTATTCCAGGTTTTATTCTATTTTGTATTTATTGAAGTAAAACTTCTTGGGGCACGGGGGTAAAATTTATTTAACCTCTCAACTGTGGGTTATTCATATATTTGCTTTTCAATTGATACTAGCCGGGTGCTATCACGAGTGGCTAAGAAATGTAACGGAAATTGGAATCGGTGACGTCAGGGTCGGCTGAAGACTTTTAAAACCGCAACTATTTTCAATACGGTTTTTAACTAATCAGATAAGATAATAATACATTCGTACAATAAAGAATGTTAATTAGTGAGAGAAAAACCTGATGAAACGTTAACAAATAAAAATTATTTTAAGCATTCTTCCACGAGTTCTTGATTTCCGGTATGGCCAAGATGGCGCCGCCGCCGCCGCCGCCGCTGGCTGGGATAAACAAAACCAGTGACGTGACCAAAAACTACTTCGTTCAACCTCTTTGTTGGAACCGGAACTTATGTTTGACAGCTGTGCGATGCGATCCATACAGTTTGTAAGAAAAGAGTTTCATCAATGTCACACGGGTCGATATGGATTTCTAAAACAAGCAAAGCAATGCATACATTTGAGCGAGACGGCTTAAAGACGTGACGTCAGATGGTATATAATCTGAGCGAGATGCAAATAGTAGTGACACTATTGAATGAGTTAAGTATATCACCACGAGCGCGACAAATTGTAGATAAGGAATGGTGGGAAATAAATGACATGACGTATTAAAAGTAAGTACAAGTATAAAATAATTTCAAATTCAAATAATCGGACGTCTGAAACTTAAAAGTAACTTGAAGCAGAGATTGGATCTCAAAATTGGAAATTTAAATCTCTTTTAGTATAGGTAGGTATAGGTGTATAGTATAGGTACCACTTAATGATCTAGCTACAGAAGTTTTACTTCTAACACGTGTACGGTGCTACACGCGTATCTTTTTTTTTATTATGTGTCTGTGTGTGTACCTTTTCAGTGAATAAATGAATTTATCTGTCTATCTATCTATCTATCTATCTATCTACCTATCTATCTATCTTTTGTGCCAACTTATCCGGTCGTGCTTCAAAGGCTTGTTCTTTGAAAATTCAACACAATTTGAAAACAAAAAACAGTTAAAATCATTCATCAAGACTATCGCTATGCCCCTTTACTAATATCCTAAGATCCGAAGAGAGCTTGACCTTCACCCATCTTTGAAGTTATTGCGATGAAACTTGATTTTTATCAAATTTTGTATGCTAGAAAATACATTGCGAGTGGGTTGCCTAGCAAAATCCTGGCAAGGCTATGGGTTTAGTTTCATCGCAGTAACAGATGTGTGATGAAGGTCGAGCTCTCTTCGGATCTTAGACCATAATAAATAACTGTGCAAGCTGTGTACGACAGGCGAAATAGGACAACTGTATTGTTCTGTCTCGGTCAGCCACACACCTACCCCTTGCACAACTTTTTATTAGCAAAGGGGATAATGTTTACTGTAGTTCTAAAAGTATTTTAACTGGTTCGCCGACACATCTTATATAACAATAGTTCGCGATTGTTCGGTCGTTCGAGCGGTGTGCTTCTTCGAGTGAGCGCGTAAGCACAAACCTATTAAAATGAGCAAGTTTATAGAATGCAACCATAATATTTTTTGGCAAACCTTAAAATATTTCAAGCGCAAAATCATCATCTTGGTGGGTATTCACACCGCTTTGTTTACAACTTTGTATCTTTAATGGTCGTCTCAAGAGCGTGTAAAAACGATGTAAAATGCATATAAAATTATAGGCATATTCCCCCAACAAAGGGTATTGACTACAAACTGTACACGTGTTTTGTGAATGCTACACAATGTTGGTGTTATATGCTACTGCTTTTTGTCGAAGAGAACGTAAAAGACATGTAAGTAAGTAAAGGCCGCGTCAAAAATCTTTGTCTCTGGATGAAAAAACGGATCTTATCAGTGAATAAACGGATTTTTATCTTATCTTATCTTAAAAATGCAAATGTGAAGATGAGATGTTATGATGTTAATAATTATAGAAGTTTAATAAAAAACCAGCCAAGTGAGAGTCGGAATCGCGCACGAAGGGTTCCGTACTGTTGCCTATAAAAAAAACCGTTTGTTGCATGGGAGCGCCCCGTAAATATTAATTTCATATTAATTTATTTTTAAAGTGAATAATATAACTTAATATTTTGTACGGAAGCCTAAAAACTTAAAACATTCTTTCTAAAACAAGAGATTTCATTAAGACGAATTAAATGAGCCCAAGCTCTATGGGTTTACAAGTTAGAAACCTATTCAGCTAATCACCGTCCAGCTCCATCATCACGTGATTTATGAGAAAGACGCTAGGAAATACGGAATAAAACTTTTAAGTCTAATGAGCCCAACTGGCTTTACTAGTAAGATTCCCTTTCCCACCATCGAGCTCCATCGTCAGACCAGCTCGTTAGGTTCTAGTTCCATATTATTGTTGTATACTAAACAACATAAGTTACGTAACGATAGAAAAACTACAAGTGGGCCAGATCTCCATTCCTAGATTTATTGCACGATGTTATTTACAACTTTTGAGGTGGACCTAAATGAGGGTGTTATAAAAAGTATAAAGAGAATTGAAAGAGAAGAGAGAGATAATGTTTAAAAGATTCTGCCCGATAATATCTGACGCGGTCTGTATACGTGCGTAAGATATTTGATGGAAATGGGATGGGCACTTGAATGCGAGGTTCTAGAAAGTCGCACACTCATAATTTTAATTTATAGGCTTTTAGTTGAGCGAATATGAATATTGCAGTTTTTATGGATGTATGATGAATCATTGATGGCAGTGAGTGACTCATTGGGTTTTATGGGTCAAGGGAGTAAGACAGTTAACGTGAAGGGGAAAACTATGCCACTGTCAACCCATGTAGGAAACGTAAAGGTAAATATACATTACCATGTAAAATAAAGTAATATTTATTGGTTATTCTGTGCGGTACCTTTTGATAAGATTCGCAAATAGATTTTCGTCATTCAAGATGATGAGGGTTTTATCAAATATTGATTCATAGTAATCGCAACAATATTATTTACATATTTGCCCAAACAATAATACAAACTTCGAAATAATAGTTTCCGCCATCGTGTCGGTACACTCGCAAACAAAACACTCGAACGCATTTCCATTTGCGTTTCTGTTTCTATTATCCACTCGAAACTGTACTCGGTAGCAAACATGAATCGTGAATGGGACATCGATCTGTTACTATTTAGATTGGTTTGGTCCCAAATTGGCCACACGCCAATATGTAAATAATCGTGAAATAATCTGAATCCATACGTAAATGTGCCACATTTGAAGAAGAGGAAGAAACGTTTATTACAACATGGGATTATTTTATAAACTGAATTGAATTGAATGTTTTTTTTTAATATAAGAAATATTTATAAAGAATACCGGCCTCTTCGTTCAAAACCTACCGAATACGTAACTCTCTCGTGTAAAACTTGTAATTATAATTTTCACGGACTTCATAGTTCTTACCAAGCACCATCTTAATTCTGAAAACATAAGCCTATTCACACTATAAATCGTCGATATCGCTAGAAAAGAAAGGACCATGGGGTGACTGGATCATCTAAAATAGAAATAGAAATAGAAATTGTTTATTTTGCCTAAAAAAACAATACTGAGGAAAGCGAATGCGTAAGTAGGTATATAAGGCAAAAAAGGGAACAGTCTCAGCGTTTGCTACAAGCTAGCACAGTGCTAGCTTGCAGCGCTGGTTTTCAGACAGTCCCTGACTAAAATTAAGAAAACTAAAACTAACTTGGTAGATACTACCACTAAGACTAAAACTAAAACAATAACTGGGACTGAAACTAAAACTACGACAATATGAAGGAATAAACTAAACAATATTAAACATTAAATAAAATAAATCAAAATAAAATAAAGCAGAGACGTAAGTAAATTAAATTCAAGGAACCAGCAAACAAAAAACAGCAGTTTCTGATATCAAATAAAGTGAAGTGAAGTGATTGATATAACTACATAGACATTTAAAGGAGATAAAAGATAAAAGAGAGAAAAGAGATGAGAGATATCACTCAACACAACGTGAACGTGAAACACAGGCGAGTCTTATTGTGCATAATATTGAGCAGAATCTTTAATCTGTCTCTCCAGAAGGACCTTACGCATCTACAAACCACAACATCAATGACAAAAAGCGTTCGAATTTCGAATGCGTCCTCGATTACAAACGAACGTGCGCAAATAGTGCGCGAACACAAATGACATCATTTCCGCAGCGGAACTGAAGTAAACAATATATTCCTATTTTGACGTTTAGACGGTGACTGTACGGTTAGAGGGTCTTCCTTCGGGAACGTTTGGTACAATCGAATTTCGGCTATCACTTAAGATTCTGCTTTAAGTCATATTTACGAAGGTCTTTAGACAACGATAAAATATTAAGCGTCCGTATCACAGCTCTTAGTTAGTTCTTGTAAGAATCAAGACGTACATAATATAACAGGCCAAGTGCGAGTCGGACTCGCGCACGAAGGGTTCCGTGCCATTATCTATAAAAAACCGCAAAAAAAATGTATGGGAGCCCCCCTAAATATTAATTTAATTTTAATTTATTTATTTTTTTAAGTAAATAATATAGGTACTCAATATATTGTGAACATTTTAAGCGTCTACCTGCTACCATTATCAATATCGAGCAAAAATGAGCAAAAAAATCACGTTTGTTGTATGGGAGCCCCCCTTAATATTAAATTTCTTTTGATTTTTAGTATTTGTTGTTATAGCGGCAACAGAAATACATCATCTGTGAAAATTTCAACTGTCTAGCTACCACGGTTCATGAGATACAGCCTGGTGACAGACGGACGGACGGACGGACAGACGGACAGCGAAGTCTCAGTAATAGGGTCCCGTTTGGCACCCTTCGGGTACGGAACCCTAAAAATAAAACACATGCTGTGCCATCGGTGCAACTGTCTATCCGTCAGTCGTCTTTATTTGTCACTGGCTCCTGTAGCCCATGGAATTTGTAAAAAGCTAGTACTGGTGCCTTGTATCAAATGAGGTACATTTTTTTTGAGTTGGTAGTGGTAAAATGGGTTATTATTACAAGTTTTCCACCTACAAAGCCCTCCGGATCACAGTTAAAAACTTAAAAATATAGGTAATTTTTCCGTTTTTATCCGAAAACCGTACTTGTTAAAATATGTGTATGAATACATCAAAGACAAAATTTCACGTCGATGACGTTTTTTTTTATTAAAATTGGTCCAGTAGTTTGACTTTTGTGGGTGTCCGAAATACTCCCCAAACAATCAAGATGGATTTTCAGTATAGAATCAGTATGTGTTTGATATCTTGTAATTACCAGGCCACATCCGTATAGTTGATAACTTTTGCGACGCAATACTACATCCCTACTGCATGTTCCAGATTATCTTCAAGGTCCGTTCAGGGCTTTGAATACCAACTTTATTTGCTACTTAGGACTATGGATACGAGTTATATCCATATATAGATTTATAATTACCCATCTCATCACCACCAAAAAATATAAATACCTCATTTTGATGTAAGGCAAAACTATCAATTCCATGGTAAGGGAAGTCTGTGTAGTTTTTAATTAGGTAAGTACCTTTTTAAATATTTTTTATTAAAATTTGAAAAAATAAATTCAATCACTACATCCAACCAACCCAACTCATCCAAGCTTCACGGCTCAACATTATCAGGACTCCTACTCAGTACCACCACTACATTCGCTCTACAGGCTTTGACGCGTAAAATGAATGGCTTATTAGCGCCTCGCAGTTCATTGCCCTCATCAGCATGACATACGTCATTTGGAAATGTTTCGAATGGAACATATTGACGAGCTTCACTCTGTATGGATAGTCGAGTAAGCATTGAATTTAGCAGCACTTATGAGTTTGAATATGGAATAGCAGGTATTCGCGGCCTATACAAATGTTGTACAGGTGATCATATTCTTCATTACTAAACGTAGTGATTACTTTCTCTGTGTTCATTACATTCTATCCTGTGATAGAGGAATATCCCATTGCTGCTCCTGAAGTCCACATACATTACAACAATACAGATTACATGGTTACTCCTGGTCTTACTCCTGGAGCCCAGAAGCAGTACCTGGATCCTGTAACCTGTATCATAGACAGCAATAAACATCAATATAGTAGACTCTTTATATTATTTTAAATATTCCGGTTATATGACAGATATTTTGTATAAAGTAGGCACCAGATAAGATTTACTTTAATCATATACATTTATTGGCACCTGTGTAACGCGTGGAGGGGGTAGCGGCTAAAGGGTACAAGAGAGACGAAGAAACCTATGGCGTTGCTGTATTGCACTTTCGACATCCCCTTCTCTCAGAAGCACACCGTTCGAACGACCGAACAATTGCGAACTATTGTTTGTTATATAAGATTTGTTGGCGAACCAGTTAAAGCAAGTTCTTTCAAGTCCCGATAGAAATATTAATTTCAATCTGGTAAAACTTCCAAAGGCAATATTCCGTTCGAAGACCCGGATTAGCCGGTAGAATCCGGAGTGTAATACCAGACGACCGGTTAATAACCGGGGCGGGATTCGAACCCGCTACCGCTAGAATGCTCCGACCGAGGAACAATACCGTAGGGGAAATAACGCACGCTCTGAATTGTCTACGATCTAAGAGGCTTGTGGGCCGCTAAAATGTCGTACCCAGTATAATAGGCTTGATCAATTAGGAATTATTGATGTTTAAAACAGATATGTTGACATCTACATCTTTGTCAAAGTAACAATATCTTAGTAAATCTAACGATAACAATGTTTCTACTAATTGAGATTACTTACAGGAAACTAGACATTACAATGGCATAAAATCTTAGATGTATCTTAGATCCTAGATTATTATTTTTTTAATTAGCCTGTCAGCTTCTTAGAATTACAATTATAATATAGCCCCCTTAGATCTCTAAACAAATATAATATAAGCAGACAATAAAAACAAAGCCGACTGTATCGTCAGACCAGACATACCAAGCCTTGTCATCTTTTATTCACCGTCTACCGTCTAGCCAATAGTGCCATCTACCGGCTCTCATACTTCGATTTACAAGATACCTCGGCAATACTTGGCATCACATTACAGCAGACATGTCGCCGCTATTTGGGAAAATTAGGCAGTTAATGAAAAGAACGGAATGAACTAAGGAATTTAATCTAGTGGCTAAAGATCCGTCGGGCAATAAATTGAACAAAATGTTACCTAGTTACCTAATCGTTCTCCGGAATATGAATAAAATAGTATCCTATTATTTTACCCTACAGAATTCACAATGATCCAATTTATCGGTCAAGTTGACGCTGAATTAAAATCAGCTTAAAATGACATTGCGTTGACCCCATCTTGACGTTGCGTTGACGCCATCTCAACGGGCACGTTTTTGATGATACTTTAATTAAATCAAAGAGAGGGAGGTTCGAAAACCGGACCAAATAAAGTGCCTAGGATTTTATCTAAGTGCCTTACTCGGCAACATAACGGGGCTGCGACAGACATATCGCGAGGGGTACGCGAGAATTCCGTTGCGACGCATACCTGCCTTGCAACCAAGGATGCTTCGGTATGAGGGACATCTCCATACAATCTCTGTGGCTGAGGTCCAGGTTCAGCAGCGCAAAGTATTCTTCAGTCTCCATAGCTGCAACTATAGCCCTCTGTCACGCAAAAATTAGTACAGACACGCAATCCTCTTTAAAAATCCTCTCCAAAGTCGAGATATCGGTTTCTTACCGCATATCTCCGTTGAAAACGATCTCGATTCATATTTATTTCGATCGAAAACGTGCAAAGTTATCTCGGTTGGTTGTGAGAATGGTTGATTCTCATTCTTTTGTTTTCGATAGAGATATTCGGTATCTCGAGTCGATATTTCGACTATGGAGTTAATTTTAAATGCGCAAAAATTGCACTGTTGACTGAAAATCAGCATTGAAGGCCTGGCCTTTAGCATATTGCTGAGTCAGACGGCATTCCACGACTGTAATTTAACGTTTTTTTGAAAATTGACAATTTTTGTTTTGTGGAAATTGTCATCTGTACTTTTTGTGTTTTTGTTTTTTGTTGTAGTTGTGTTCACTGTCCATATAATAAATATTTCTTTTTCTTTCTTTCCTGAATATCTTGCTAAACGTGGGCAAAACCGAGCCTGTGCCACTCTTTTTGCGTATGCGATGTTAAGATTGATGTGCAGTCCACTATACCTTCGTAGCCTACACAATGTAAGCCAATCCCCAATTTCCAGCAGAATGGTATGCGATGGAGACTGGAGTCAAGCGTTCCTACGGATCTAGATTCAATATTGTAACAGATTGGTTACGAGAAGCTTCCATTGTTTCAAACGATTGGTAACAGACAATAGCAGCTGTTTGCTATGTTGGAAGCTGTGTTTGATATTTAAGCAATACTGTTACTGACTAATCGGTTTAAACCCGTACCTATGCTTATCTACGATTTCCAGACTGAGAATATTATTTAATGGCAATATAGTTTAGATTACCTTCAGTCCCTGACTACTGATAGGTATTAATTGAAATTCGTCGTCCCAAACTGTTTCAGTGGAAACACGACAGTCGATATTTACTGTCAACCTGAGATTATTCTCAGGTTGACAGTAAACACTGACTCAGACTATGTGACTGACGATGAACGCAGCAGGGACCTGAAGGCTACCATGAAGCCAGACTGTCTTCTTTACATTTTTCATGTTATGCTTATGTCTCAGCCCTTCTGTTTGATTCTCTTTATCATAGCCTCTAAATAAATCCATCACATTATTCAGACTCAGATTTCCAGTGGTTATAACCACTACATCTAATTTAAAGGGGGTTAATTGTGATCCTCTGAAGGAAATCCTCTTGTCGGCTCCAACAACGGTTTTAAACCGTTTTATCGTTTCATTAAAGTTTTATTATTTATGGATTGACAGTTCAAATAAACAGATATCCTAAATGTCAAACAAATGACCCGCGACAGCGTAACTTACAATTAAGCATTACTTTTCATATTAATTTTAATCACCTATTGTTCAAAAAAAACTAATGGCCCCTTACTAAAGGCCCAAATAATTAGGACATTAATTTGATTCTTAATAACTGTTTTTGGAGCCCGTATAGATATTTGATTATTTCTATTTCAATCATATTTCAGGCAAAGAATAAGGCTGACTTAGAAAAATAATTCATTTTAACTGTTTAAGCTCTTACAAGTAAGCCGTGATTATATCATAGACTAACACGAAAACAGTATCACATTGAACATAGAAAATATGTACACAAATGTAACTACAAATACTATGTCAATACTGAAACTAATTTCTCGAATTCCTATTCAATTATCACCCTTGTTAACTTGCGCTAAGACCATCGGAGGTGTATCTGGTTGGTGGTCTACCTTGATAATGTAATCAAGGTTGTAAATCCCACGAATATTACAGGAACAATCAAGTAATTAATTTACGGCTGGGCTAACTTCAAAGAAGGTTTTTGTTGCCAAGCGAAATAGAGCTTTAGGTCCAATGTCCTAAATGCTACAATCTCAGGTTAGTCTCTCTCGTCAAATTAAGTGCTGACTGTGAAATGCAAACATGACAGTACGGTATAGAATACAATGAAATCAACCTATATGAGCGTCTGTAGTCTAGTAGTTATACCACAGAAGAGATAATAGTACTCCGTACAGAACGGCCACTCCCTTCCCCGCGCTGATTCAGATACCGCACCCCACCCCTGGCGTCAAAGAATTGGTTAAAGGATCAATAGACTGGGCTGAACGCCTGACGAGGGACGACGCGTATACTTTAAATCGCTGCATTTGCCGCGCCACCAGCCCTAGCAAAGTTTACGCACACATTTGCATGTATACAAACATCATTTGGTTATGTAGTAGTAATAGGTGATTATTTTACGAGCGTTCTATGGAGAGTCCGAGGTGTGGTTATACGCTAGTATAGCCGTCGTACGTCCGGATTGTTGAGGAGCCAGAGGAATAGAAATAGACTGTTAATATCCTGTCAAACTCATTTCAGCCAATAACGTGCCGCTGTTTGGGATTAATCCTCGATTAATCGTATGTTGCATTTGATGACTATCTCAAAAACTGTTGGTTAGTCCAGCTTGTTCTCCTGCCTGAAGTTATCACAAAATCTGTCTATCATAAATATTTTTACAACTTTGCACTGGAGCCGAATTTATGTACCCACTTGTTATATATTAAATAGATACAAAAATAGCTTTGTTAGTATTTCATACATCATCGGCTAAGTTTTTCTAAAAGTAGAGTCAAGGAAATTCAAAGAATCACTATCAGGTTGCCCAGCAGCCGTACCTAGACCTTGTACAGATTTATAATTCCAAAAAAGATTTCTTTCAAGAAGCCTTTTCGTTTTGTTTCCATGTTTTCCATTGGCACAACTTTCCGCCCTCACATCACAGCATAACCCTCCCCCACTATTCTGATATATCTTCTTGTTGCTGGTAAATGATGCGACAGTAAAGCCCGACAATCACTTTTATAGGCTAAACTTCGTTCCCTCTTCTGCTGGGGTCCTGCCGGGAGAAATCCTATACCAGCTCCTATATTAGGATGCAAAATTCCAAATTCCCAAATAATAACAAACAAACAATAATTACTTGTACACAACCATCCGTTTCCACATCGAGATGAACTTCAAAATGTATGAAAGAACGTACAAAAGATCTGGGTCTTTTGTAGACGTTGGACGAGCTAGTATTTATCAGTACCATTCACCACAAAGTCGTGTCGTCATCGTTCATCTCTTTAATGAAAAATTAAACTTACATGGACATTGCTTTTGGCCCCACACCGGCAACCCGGTGTTGTGGGAATTTTAAAACCTGTAAGCTTTTTCTCCCCGTGTGATGATGATGTTGATATCCGACCGATTTCGGTCACGGTAACCGCTTCAACTTGTCGTCTGTAGATGTGGCTCGTGGGCTCGCATGTGGCCAATCTTCCCTGTGAAGACCCTCGCACACTGCGGGCATGTGAGCACCCCATTAAATAGTTGTAAATAGTTCTCCTCGTGTATTATAGTGACGAAAGAAACTTAGCAACCTGATTTCTTCCTATCCATCTATGCAATTTGGCTTTACCGAACGTCCCACATAAATGAGTGGCAATCTCGTGCGAAACTAGCTTTTTCCATGAAGCAGAGTATGACTAATATCTACTAGATCAAAGGAAATATGTTGTACTCGTATTTCTGAGAAGGCAAATGTTCTATGAATCATTTCGAAATGGGTTGGGGTTAGGGTGAAATATGAGTGACATTTCGTAGTATTTTCAGAGACACACACATTATTTAATATTCCAATTCAACTGTACCTCTGCCACCCCGTATGGGAAAAGGACAACAATTTCATCATTGCAATTTTCATCCATGTTCAGAATTTCTGTTTTGTTTGTGTTTTCATGTTCATATTCATATTCGTTTTGTTTAAGTTTCTTTTAATATAAAAAAAAATAATAAAATAAATAAAGATGTTTTCGATTGTACAATTGATACAATTCAAAACTATTTGACCCTTTGCTTGTATAAAAAATAAAACTATTCCAGCTCAAGACAAAATTTTAATTAATGATAGTATGCTTCAAACATTATGTCTCGAGATAATCCCGTTTTATCCGTATAAAAGCAAGATAAAGGTTAAGTACACAATTTAAGCGTTCACATTCCATAAGCATGATATATGGGAGTTCTCGTAAATGATACCAATTAGAAGGGCTGAGTGACAAATGTTCTCAAATTGAAGAAAAGTTTGAGTCGCGCTCCTTATGTTGCGTGGTCTAATGTACAGGTGAAAGATGGTATTATCTATTATCCCAAGCGATTTTAGATCTATCGGAGAATTTATACTGCAAGGTGACTTTGACAACAATAGCGTAGCGTCACGCCTTATTTATTTCATTAGGAGTAGTGAAGGTTCAATGCGCCTTGACTGTATGAGAAGATGGGAAGTTGCGCCCAAAGCAAAGCTTAAGTTAATTTAAGGTGAGTACCTTAACTTAAGTTGTCAAGTTATTCAAAATTGAGATATAGTAGGTTTTTTTTTAAATGTCGGAATCCACTTAATAGGTTATCTTCCAATGAATGGCATTGTAATCCTTTGTTAAGCTCGACCAGAGCAGAACGAAACGCATAAACAACAAAATATTTTATGTTAATAGCAACTTATACCTACTCACGTCTTTACGATGCTACTAACCTCCATTTGCAATAACCTATCTATCCATAATTTTCACATACCTAATTAGATGGAACTTATGTATATTTGACCCAATCTATATATCTGCCGATCGAGGATAGATAGATTGTTGAAAACGATTAAGTAGCGATATTAGCCGGGACATACAGATTCATATGTCATCCAAAACACGGAACGCCTGTAACCAGTAAAATCCTATCGAAAGCTACCAGTCCACACTTTAACTCATAGTCTGGGTCCTTACAATATTGTATTTCTGTGTGTTTTTTTCCCCTATCAATATCCGAGGTAGCTTGACCGCTACAAACTTGCACCTTCGAGCTTCGCGTTGTTTGAAGTCGCTTTTAACTTAAACCACTTCTCAATACAGTGCCTCTTGACTAATGAGAGGATACAGAAATAGTATCCACTTTGATTTGTTACATGCCGCGTAATGAGATATGTGTATGTCTGCTATTTGATGTTAAAAGGGTAAGGCATTTTTAACATTGGGTGGTCGGTATCCTGTTGCTGTGTTCGTTTTTCGATTAATTTGGTTGTTGTAATATAGGAAGAATTGGTTTGTGTTATTAATCAGGTTGATTTCAATTGTTTTAATGGCATTGTGTAGAAGGTCCTGACCAAATTGGCAATTTACTAGTAAAGAAGTACCCACAGCAGTACCCGGAACCGGAGAACATGTATGAAGAGACTTATGAAGGTGGAGGAAGCGAGGGATGTATGCCAGGATCGTAGCAAGTGGAGGTCTTTAGTCTCTGCCCACCCCTCTTCCGGGAAAAAAGCGTGAGCATATGTATGAATGTATGTATGTGTAGACTGCTGTTCAAATGAAACTGTCACTACAACCTGCCAACAAACAACAAGCGCTAAGAAAAGAGTTAAATGAGGGTTATAAGAGCGTTATTAGAATCGGTTGTCTAAAATATGCTTTAGCCCTACTGATACCTCCAAGATTGGCATAACTTTTTATCACCACAGGTTTTATACTGATACGGACCGACATTATACAGACACCTTTAGGTGGTAAGTATGCAAGGGTGGTAAATAGGTGGACTATGACTTTGAGTTGTCCGGCGTACATCTTAGGGCATAATTGGTAAATTTTAAGTTTTTGTTGATTTTCTTATCTGATCATAGCTTTTTAATACAATGTATACCAATATTGTTCAATAAAAATACACGGGAATTACATTTACATAATTTTATTAATTGTTAATTACGTTACAAAATATCACAGATTAATTAGTACAACAACTAAGTATATTGTATATTTACAACACTTAATATTTGTATGAAACAAGCACAATACCTAAAGTACCTAATGACAATTGAACTTTCCTCAAAATCCAATACAAGCCTAATGATAATGATCAATAAATATTAAATTAAATTAGAGATAATCTTAACCAAAACCTAGAATAAGTTATAAAGTAGGACATAAAACCGATTTAAATTATAACAGTAACTTCGACTTTGCTCAAAACGTAAATTATAAGTTTTCAAACCCTATTAGTGATTACTGATTAGACCGACAGAGAATAAAAAGTAATCAGGTAAAATATGATGATAGACACATGACATTAAATTCGACATTATAGGACCACATTTTGACGATTAAGTTAACCTGTAGCTCTATTCTTTAACTGACATTTAGTTTCTATCGCAATCGACTCTAGTTAATATGATGTTTTGAAGGATATTGTTTGTTTACTCAAAATTGTCGGTTGATCAATCAGTGGAGAGTGCGAGTTTCTTGCCCTTCTTTGCTCCATCCCGAAGCCCACAACTTCCGAATGGGCGGGCGGTGGTATACAAAAATATTAATATTATATTGACGTTGACTAAGTAATATGATTTTATGGTCAATATTTTTTTCGAATTGAATTGGATTGAGTGGCATGATTCTCGCGCCTTCGATATACGGATATCGAGAGCTATATTGACAGATTCCCGTACAAAATGACTCGATATAGGTGAAGATATCGTATATCGAATGCGCGAGATAGAGACGCAGAGCGCGATTGTTGGTATCAGGAGCATGATTCTCGCGCATTCGATATACTATATCTACACCTATATCGAGTGATTTCGTATGGGAATCTGTCAATATTGGTCTCGATATGGTATGATTCTCGCGCCTTCAATATACGGATATCGAGCTAATCTCATACGAAATCACTCGATATAGGTGTAGACATCGTATATCGAATGCGCGAGAATCATGCTCCAGTGGCATGATTCTCGCGCCTTCGATATACGGGTATCGAGACCTATATAGACAGATTCCCATAGGTGTAGATATATCGAATGCGCGAGAATCATGCCACAGGAGCTGTCATATAAAGCAGCTGTCAGCAGAAGATACTCTCGAGCAAAAGTTACTCTTTCGTTGGTAAAATCCAGGCTTAACGAATTAACAAATGAGAAAACAAACGGAGCCGACGACCTACTTCTAGAGTTGTAAAGAGATATATCATATAGAAGCAGAAAGTTATTTAACAACGGTCAAACAAATTCGGTCTCTATAACTAGAATCCATCGGTACTGTCGGTAAAGTTACGGCTATATCCACCTTCGAAGTCGGAGGAGTGTTCGGTAAAACCTCGGTGAGAGGTGTCGTGGAATAGTCGCTTGATCGTGACGTCATTGTACGGGCTGTGAAAGAGACATACATTGGTACAAATAAATAATAACTTATTTGTTAACTGTTTCTGGTCGAAACACTGACGCAATACAGTACATCAAGTGAAGTACATCACTGAAATTGGAATGGAACAAAATAAAATTTTCACATCGGGGTTCCAAATCTTTTGAGCGAATTATTTTTCAACCAATGAAACTTCAAGCCAACCCGGAACTATCAGCTAAGATAAACTAAATATGCTCCCATTATTATACTCACTATAACAGCTGGAACCTGAATCTCCAGATGGGCTGTACGGCTTCATCTCATAGTTGTTGCTGGCTCCAGAAGTCTGGAACCTGGAGTTACTTCTGGTCCCGAACGGAGTTGAGTAGCTAAATGAAAGGGTAAACATAGTAAATTTCCGGTGCCCTTTTATTAGTAAAAAGTAAAGAAAATGTAGCCCATTAATGTCCCCACCGAGGGGCACAGGCCTTTACTCGGATCCGAGTAAGATTGAGCCATACTCCACCACGCTGGCTCAGTGCTGGTTGGTGAAGGGGTTTTTACGACTACTACATACTACGAAGTAGTGATACAGCTTAACGTGCCATCCAAAACACTTTATTAGTAACTATGAAATATTGTATCAAATGAGAATCAGCATGTCGTTGCAAACTAAATTACACTTTATACGAGTTGCTATTTTTTTATTCCTTCATTTCATAGTAAAAAAAATAATGATACGAACTCAAAAAGTTTAGAGTTAAATAAAAACTTCGCAAGTATATAATGATCATTATTGATTTAAAATATTTAAATTATATTAATCCATTATCCATTATCTAATCCATTATCAAAAATTTCAAGCAAATTATGGATCTTAATTTGAAAGACGATGCGTGGGTGCGTAAAATATTTATAACCCCATCCTATAACTAAGCAGGAGGGTGACAATTCAACTAACGGTCTTCACATGCAAGTTAGCAGTCTCTACGTGGGCGCCTATTCTCATAAAAACGAGTTCATGATAATCACATCAACTGATTGTTATCGTAAACAGTCGGCAACCGATGAATAAGTGTAACAGTCTTAGTTCCCATATTAGAGCACCCATTGAAATCAAATTAGCATTCTTGTTGCAGTGTTGTCTAACATAATGAGAATTGTTAATGGTGATCAACACAATAAAATTGATGATTCTCATAGTTGAGAGGAGAATTTTCACACTGTCTGCTTGTGTATTCTATCTATCAATATTCTATATCTTGTGTATTCTAGCTATCTATCAACTAGGTAGATGCTAGGCAATCACTGAGGGACAAATTCAAAAATATCAATATACTTACTGTTACCTGTCAATACATTTATGAAAATATCATGTATACCAGAAAAAACATAGGTTTATTTAAGACTTTAGGTCATAATCATAGTATTAGCACTAGAAATAGAAATAAGATTGCTATGCCCGCGTTCAGACTCAGTAAGGTTGCTCACTCTTTTATGGGAGTATGTGTTAGTTTTTATAATAAAATACCTAATGAAGCAACGGACCTACCAGAAAGGAGGTTCAAAAACTATGTCAAAAACGGCCTATTGAAGAAGTCTTATTACAGTGTAAAAGAATATTTAGATGACAAAACTGCATGGTCTTTACCATCTCAGCGCACAGAAATCCAAAGAGGGGCGATGGACTGAGTCAGTACGTCTCTCCTCGGTGTATTTCCTTAGACTTAAGTAGAAATACATAACATTGTATTTTTAAGGCTCTGATATCTTAAAAAGAGGTACGGGGGAGGTTTCTTGCCCTTCTTTGCTCCATCCCTAAGCCCACAACTTCCGAACGGGCGGTAGTATACAAAAATATTAATATTATATTGACGTTGACTAAGTAATATGTATGATTTTATGGTCAATAAAAATTTTGAACTGAACTGAACTATTTTATTGATTAAAACCATAGATTTTGTAGGACTCCAACTCATTTGTTATGACAGTTGTGATTAGAAACAGTTTCTCGCTTTAAAAGCCGATTGAAAGATTGAGATGTGTTTTTTTTCCGGGAGATGGAAATTAATCTAGATTTCTTATAGTAAATAATTTATTTATTTATTTATTTATTTATTTATTTATTCAGGAAGCCAACAGCATTTATCATTACAAAAAATGTTACTATAAAGACTTAAGAGATAAAGCCAATTAAAGGGTTCTATTGATTATAATAAAGTAAATGTAGCCCATTAATGTACCCACCGAGGGGCACATAAGGTATAACAAAAATCGAGGTTTGTGACGATTAACATATATAAATATAAATGAATAATAATAATTATTACATAAATAGAGATAATAATGATTATGATGAGTGATGGAAGTATAGGCCCCATATCAATCTACCACTGGATCGATGTAGGCTTAGTTCATTACCCTTTGGACGTGTAGCTGGATACGAAATGAGACTTATTATGATTATTTTGGTGATGATGATGACGATGAAAAACTCCAGATTACAAATCATCTCAAGTAGACCATATCGAATATATGTAATAGCATTCTTACCTGTCTCGAACTTGGGGCATGTCATAATGGTTGTCAGAGCCCGACATCCAGTACTCATTGCAAGATCTTGTCAGGTCGGGTCCGGTCCCCTTATCGCGTTCACCATAAGACTTTGGCACACCTGTGGCAAAACACCACATGATTAATTGGCTTATGGTCAATCATTTAGAAGAAGTTCAATCCCCATCATTTAGAAGACAGATATTCTTTCAGGGGCCACTTATCGGATGTTTTGCTTTAGCCTAAGTTTAAAGTAAGTGGCTGGCCTACGAAACAATCGCTAGATACTTAGTTAAGAGAAGAGCTAAGTGTCCCCTAATTGTTAGTGAAATCGGGTATTAGTCCATACTCAACCCCAGTCAGATTTCGGCCCGTCCGTAATAAATATCTACTTTCGCAAGTATTAAACATAGTATTTCGCCCGCTTTTTAGGGTACCGTACCCGAAGGGTGCCAAACGGGACCCTATTACTGAGACTTCGCTGTCCGTCTGTCCGTCCGTCCGTCCTGTCTGTCACCGGGTCCGTCTGCACGAACCGTAATAGCTAGAAAGCTGAAATTTTCACAGAATGTGTATATCTGTTGCCGCACCAACCACAAATACTGAAATACGAGAGATATTGCAAATTAAAGGGGGCCCCGATACAAGAGACGTGTTTAGATACACTTACGCATTTCAAAATGGAGATCTTGACTGAAACTGTTTATTTATTGTCATAGCAACCATGTCATAGACACATATACTACAGATTTAAATATGATAGCATATTTCGCGTCAACCCACATGGTTGTGGTAGCTCAGCCGGTATGATGTAGACTCTCAATCCGGAGGTCGTCGGTTCAAATCTCGTGAAGGCATAAACTTTTTACTATATGCCATTCAATCGCCTGAAAAGCACATTAAAAGCGGACTAGACCGGACTGGGGATGAATATGGACAGATTACATAATAAGTAGTAATTGGAAATATTTTATTTGATTAATCTGAAGCTGATGAAGTTTATGTCCTCTATTTTAAAATATAGAAATCTGTCTCATTTTACCTGTTTAAAAAAAACATTTAAAATAGTATCACGCCATAAATATTACATGTTTTTAACGATTTTTAAATATACTTACTAGAACTCGCTATTGTATATCCAGGTCTTCTAATTTGTCTGTTTCGACACCATACATAAAGTATGGCTGAAATAGCGGACAACATCGCCACTGCTATTCCCACCCCGACCAGGATTGCAGTGCTAAACTTCTTGTTAGCTATATTGAAGACAAACGATAAAAAATACTTTAGTCCGGAATTATTTGAAAAAATAGTATGAGAATTGAGGCCCACGTCAGGTGTTGTGTGTGGTATTGGAAAAATTTATCATAAAAGTGCAATTCCATAGCCAAACGCAACAACATATAGTTATGGAATTGCACCTAAGCAATAAAATATTTTTACTTGTAAGTGCTTAGAATAGGAAGTTATTTTTATATTCAGAGATAATGCTGAGTTCTGATCGAAAAGTTTAAGGAGCTACTTCTACTGTTTCATAATCAAATCAAATCAATATACTTTATTGCACACAAATCAATACATTATGACAATTAAAAATGGAAATAACATGTACAAAGGCGAGCTTCCTGTGTAATACTGTGTTTCAAAGAATAACTAACCAATTCTTCCGGAACAAAGTCCATCGACACAAGTGGCGTGCTGCAACGCAGGGCCGGCGCAGGAGCCGGTGCATTGCCGTCGGCGCACGCGCAGGCAGTCGGTGTTGCACGGCGACCAGTCCGCCCAGGAGGACCAGGTTCCTCCTGGTGATCAGCGGAGGGTAAACTAGCATCATCATCATCTATCGGGGTCGGATTCTGCATGCAAATCGCATTCCAATACAATACAGATCTTCCTAGTGTATGGATCAACGAGACCACATAAATTATATAATTTAAAATACAACTTAAGAAATGCTAACGTAACTAATTTATAAAAATAAACATTCATTCATTCATTCCAGTGCCTAGACAAACCGTAAATGGTTTTTTGGCACTCTATGTAGTAGTTAAGTTTTTATTAGTTGTTATACATATAAATAAATAAAATAAAAGAATTCATTGAACAGCGGTGAAATTCCGGTTTTGGCCTGTCAAACGACGCCGAAACGTGCCGCGCTGGCTACAAGCAAACCGGTGTTTGACGCCCTCGCTATAGCTATTGTCATGTGATTCGCTTACAGAATGACAGCCTAGGGCCGTGATTCACGTGAAATTCTGGTTTTGGATTGTTGACGGCGGCGGCGGCGACGCGGAGACGTGCCGCGCCGGCTATTGATATTGATATAGCTTTATTAGCACAATAACTAATGTGTTGTACATTACAGATAGATCAAATACAGACAGTGTTAATGAGGACCGGCTCAGCAATGCTGAACTGAGACAGGTCTCAGCTTCAGCGCTGATTTTCAGCCGGCCCTCCAGAACACTAGAAAGTACAATTTACATGTGGGGTCTATATTAAGTAAGTGGGAGTGGACAGCTCTTATGCGGTCGCCATAAATTCCGTTTTCGAACACACTTTTGAATTATTTTAATGTACTGATGAACTAATTCAAAAGTGAGTTCGAAAATGGAATCAATGGCAACCGCGTAAGAGCGTTGGAGTTAATAATTGTCAAGTAATTTTAGTGAGTGTGCCCTAGAGATTAGGCCCCTAACAGTACCAGCTCACCGTTCTGACACGCCACACAATCCTCGCTCCGCATGCTGCTGGGGCCGCGACACGGCGCGCCGCCGTTCACCGGCGCCGGGTTGCTGCAGGTCCGCGCGCGGCGCCGACCGACCGACGCCGACCCGCAGCGGCAGCCCGACCAACCCGACCAGGCCGACCAGCCGCCGTTCACTGGGTGGGCGAGGGAGTAGTGTAGTGTAGAGCAAGAGAGGTGTCAACATTCCTCAGATTATGCATCCGAAGTCCGTATTTTTTTTATTTTTTTTTATTTGTCTTAAAAAATCCACAGCTAAATTACATTGTTTTTATACAGCTAAATTAAAACTTAATAAAAGCCAATAACGGATTTAAATTACTAAATCTAAACATTTCGACATTTATACATACATTGCTTCTGGTCTGGCCCCACACTAGGATACCCTGTGTCGTGGGAACCAGAAACAGCGACATCACATACATGTAAACATTCAAGACCTGGTGGCTTTTTTTTTGTCCCCAGCCGGGATTCGAACCCGGGACGTCTCGCATGGTAGGCAGATGCACAACCGCTACAGAGGTCGTCATTGAAATATATTGGATCATTTCATCAAAGTTTGGAGGTTACATTGTACCCAGCAGTGGGCGGAAACAAGCTGCGATGATGACGGTGATGTTACCTTATAGTTGATGAAGGTCTTATTAAAATTATCAATTTTCTTCCAATGATATTTTCTGAGGAATCTGTACAGCTACGTTTTTTTTCATACGCGTTGTTGCATGCGCAGTTAGTTATTTATAAATGCAGAAGGCCGAGCCATATTCCACCAGGTACGCTAAAATAAAGTTATTGGAAACTGTGTATGGTATTTTCAAAGTATTTGTAGTCACAATAATTCTTATTTGTTCAGTTTCGAGTTCGTGAAAGATCAGGAATTGGTTCTTCTCAATCACGATCAAAAAACAATTTTATAAGAGCACACAATACATTAAAATTAGGTATACTAAAGTCAATATAAGGAGTCATGTATTTGCAACTCTAAAGACTCTCATAAATCTGCAACGTCAATACAAGCACCATAAAATTGCAATCATGCATGTATCAAATGATTATTATGACTTGAGCATAAAAATTTAAACCTGTTATTAGACTTAATATTGCATCGCACGAAGAGTAAACAGCAGGGGGTTTATTAGCTGTCCGCCCGTGGTTTTATAACAAGACAGAGACATGAGGGTTATAAAATAATTAAAAAGGGAACAAAAACTCATGTCTGATAAATCTCTAAAACTGGACGTAAATTAACCGACACACAACTGATGCAAGAAACAGATTTTTATTTTTGTCTATGAACTCTTCTGGATCTGACCAAAGATAAATATAAATAATCTGAAATTGCTAATATTTGCCGGTAGAATTTCTGGGGTAATGTCCCGCCACGACTCCTCTCTTACAGCAAACCAAGTTCATATTGAGAGAGTACGTTTTGGACGCCGACAAATCCCAAATCGGTATCGATGTCGGCGGCACATCGTAGAACATGTATTACACAAAAAACATCACGTAGTGCTGAGTAAAAATGCTTTTAAAATACTTGTTTTCGTTAAAACCCACAACATAATGATGTGCCCAGTAATTGCTTAGGCATATCATGAAATGGCGGGGCACATGACGGCACATCATGATATGCCCGATTCTACGATCGGCCGCCGACATCGACATTCTGATGGTACAGTCAAAAATAAATGATCTAGGTCTCACATTGATATTCCATCGGGCCCGTCCCAAAGGTAAAATTTTCTGATTGTCTACAGATGTGACAGACAAAGTGTTCCAATAATGGTTCCTACTTCAGATACGGAACCCCAAAAATAGCTTTTAGTGGTCTGGCTTCAGTAACGTGCAACGCAACATTTGACCTGGATCCGCCTGAGCTCAATGCACTTCAAAGAAACAATCGAAATACATCCAAGTATTATCAAGTTATTTCTAGAAATAAAACAGAAAATGGTTTGTACAACTGAGGGACTATTATTGTGCAGAACTGTGTGTTAATTTATCGAACATAACATAGCGTCGTCACACCTTTTCCCACACGGGGTGGCAGGAGACAAGTTGTTGTAGACTAACAACATTTTTAAACTTCCATGTAACTGTAACTTGACAAAAACTTCGTGGGTTTGGAGTTTATTTATTTTATTTTATTACATCGACAAAAATCCACAGACGTGCTTACATATTGTGATCTTAAAAAGTGATCTTAAAATGAGGCCAATTAAGGATTGAGGAGTTTAAGTATTGGTAAAGGTGGGTAATGGGCTATGCACATAATAGAGCACTGGATAACTTGCTAAACGTAGGCTTAACTGTGCCTCTTTTACCACGTATGGCAAATGGCTTGACGCTGTGTAAAGTTGTTAGGTTGAGTAAAAGTGGAGTCATTTGGTCTAACGCAATAGATTAAAACATGCTGACTTAAGTTTATTATGCTTCACATCAGTTCTTTAGCGTATGCTAATACACGGTTCAGAGGACTTATGAATTTTACTCTTTCATGGAATAGGCTGCAAAAAGGGCAAATACGACTCTTGGGTGAATAAAATACTTACCATAAACAGTCAACGCTGCAGGTTCCGATTCTCTCCTGCCTGCGATATTCTCTGCCAAGCAAGTGTAATTGGCCATGTCCTAGTGGAAAACATACTTGTTAGAGTAATAATAAAAAGACTCAAAGACATGAAAATGTGGTCACGATTGCCTGAGTTGTAAGGGGTTAATTTCCGCTTAAAATATTGTTAAAATGGCAAGCGATATTTTTTATTGAGTTATTACTTGGTTTTAAAACCAGTACATAGTTTATTTAAGTAAGTATAAATTGTTTAATTGGATAGTAAGATTGACACTCGACTTGCACACTGCTAAACGAGTAAGCAAGTCTTAGGAGCTAAAAGCTACTGTTTGAAATAAGACAAAACAAACAATGAGAACGGAAATAATCAACATAACGCAAAATAAAATGTTAAGTTTATTTTTTATTTTTACAGTTACATACTCGCATTTCGTCTTCACTTTCAAAGCTTTAATTTGAATTATAGCAGCATTCGCTTTTCAAATCGCATTGTCCTACAAATGCATTTATTTTTAATCCAGCAATAACGCTCCAGCTAACACACACAAACATCTCCCTCGAAAAACACAATTACAATTTTGATTGACAGCCTGATTGAGGAAAGGGCTTCCTAGAAAGGGACCAATTACTATGTTTTCATAGTTAATGAAATAATGTAACTTGTTGCTGCAATGGACAGACAAGTAGCTAAAGACTTACTGACGTGTGGATAGATGGTAAAGAAGATAACAGTAAAGTATTTTTGAATTAGAAGGGGATTTAAACAGTAAGAGAGACCATAGCATATTTACGTGTAATTAATTAAATTAAATTGTTTATTTTCCTCACAAGTGTCCAATATAAAAATGACAAAAGTTAAAAATCGTTACAAATATTAAAATAATAAGAAGAAAAACAAACAAAACAAATAAAATTCAAATAATGAAAAACAAATAATGGAAATCAAAGTACCTAAATCGTAAGGATAAGGAAACTGAGCTGAGACTAGGGATAGAGGAGGGACTGCCAAGTCGACATGATATCACAATGGAATTTGGTTAGGAATAAAGGAAATTGTGGATTTTAATCTACCTGTATTATTATACCATGTAGTAGTTTTTCGTCCCAAGTAAATAAAAAAAATATACCGAAAGGGTATAGTTAAACAATTCATAATTTCTATAATGCACACAAAAAATCTATTGTACAAATACTCTATTATACATGCAAAGACTCTAAAATTATATCTCTTCCAGCAAACCAAGATTGATTCTTGCCACACCATTAACGTCTTCATTACACCACTTCTACAAAGATCTAAAGAAACAAAGAAAATCTTAAACACTCATACCTGCAAACTAACTCTAGGCAGCACCAAGTTCTCTTCTCCCACCTCCAAGGAGACTCCATTCCTCAGCCAGGTCTGGACCGAGGGAGGGACGGAGGCAGGAGGAACGCAGCGGAGGGTGACGCTGCTACCGACCTCTACTGATGATGATTGGGGGGAGATGGTGAACTGCTTCTTTATATCTGTTGAAGAAGAGGAATTCGATAATTGGGTTCGATAACGACGGACTTGATGGTCGAGATCCGAAAAAGGGATAGAGGTGTTTTGAATCACATCGAGGGAGGATAGAAAATCTTAGGGTATGTTTGTGACGTCGCTGTATTGTGTTTATTTGTAACAAAACCAAAATACTAAAGTTTACAATAGATGACAATAAATTGAGTCTTTTTGTCCTATCCTACATAGGCACAGTACCGAATTGGTTTTTTTATACAAAAAATACATGATTTGCAAAGGACCGTAATAAATGACGTAATGAAGAGGAGACCTTTACTCAACACTGAGCGCTGAAGCTTGGATAAATAGATAGATCTAATCTGGGGCCGCTACTAGCAGCCCCACCGAGGCGACCTAGCTGTAACATCCTTTTACTGGAAGCCCTTTAGCGCATTTTTGACCCCCTCTAACTTCGTGGTTGATAAAGCTAGACACCTAAATTTTCTGCGACCAAGAGGATACAATGTGTCTAGCAATACATATCCCTATACATTAAATTTGAACTAGCCGATTTAAAACTAGGGCAAGTCGAAGTTCCTTAATTTTGACACTGAGTCACTGACTCACCGATCATCAAAATTCTATGGTACTTCTAGCAGACCCACAAGCTTCAAATTTTGAACATGAATAGTGATTAGCCTACAAAGCTACGTAAAATTCAAACATTTCGCACTTTCAATCTAGATTTATAGAAATACCACATGCAGCTGTAGATTCATAGCAGTTTCATGCTAGAGTCCTAGATTCGGTCATGTCGCTAGAGTCTAGTATACCGCGAGTCAGGGTACATGGTTCAGTCTAGCGGCTAGACTGAACCATGTACCCTGACTCGCGGTATGGTTTGGTATAGTTAAACCATGTCACGAAGAAGGTTTGACTTTGGTTGTGATAGCCGTGCACATGCACGCACATTGTGTCAGTGTGCGTAGTCTGTGGAGAGCGGTGGGGACACAATGTATATTGTGCACGGCTAACCTTCTTCGTGAAATGGTTTAACTGTATCAGCTGTTAGTATATGGGATTTAAATAGTAGCTGGGAGGAGTAACATAACGTGTATTCCGAACTACGGAACGTTTTAATTATCTCATTGGTAAGTACGTGCATATTGCATAGTATGCATGGACAGCACCAAATTCGAAGATGCATCTGCATGAGAAGCAAGCGTGAAACTTCTACAGGCCATGTATTTTTTATCAGAAATTGTATCCTTGTATGTGTGCACATAAAAGATAGTACCTACTTATAGGTACAAAAATGCCAGGCTCACATATCTTCCACCGTAAAAAGTAGTGAGTTATATTATAATGTAAAGCCAAGGCGGGTATAATTTTTATTTTTTGTACCTATTCATAGGTTTTGTATTAGATAGATTTTATAATATCCCCATTGGCACCTCACAGACTTAACAGAAATGTTCACTGAAATTCCAAACATAGATGTTTGTTTATCATTTCCAGTTTATTTAGTTAGACCAACTGAAGCGTCAAAACACATTTAGGGATCAACAAATCAACATGAAATGCGAACCAAAACAAACTGTAGACAATTAACATCGGCATCCATTGTCCCAAGTCTCAAAATATATCTCACCCCTCGACAGAAAAATGCTAAGTTGGAAATAATACCGAAAGTCGCTGACGAAATGAGATCTCTTTCATTCCAGTTCCGTTTATAGCACCTTTGAATATAAGGGGGACCATAGATTCCGATTTTCGTTTTTTGATATTATTCATTTGTGTCTTTATGTGTAGGTTGCACTTATACACGATCAAAATACAAACAAAAATAGGCTATCCGATGATAAAGGTCTACTTGTTAGAGGTAGAAAATTGGACCACAAATACTATTTTTGTATTGCTTTAACTTTAGGAATTATGTATAAATTCTTCGCCTTGAATTCATGGAATAATTCTTAATTCAGCAATTAAACATGTACATTAAAATGCTGGAGCAGCCCAACGCATTAAATAATCACAGGAAATGAAAACGCATTACGCATAATTATGCAATGAACTTTGTCGTGTCGACTCAGTATTCGATTCCTACTTCAGAATCAAATCGTTTAGTTTGTTACCACCCTTATGTTTCCTAAGGGTGAAATCCACGCAACGGAACCATTATGTCGAGGAAACATTATTTCCGCTCGTTAAGTAGAGCACTTTGGTATTTGATAAATGCTTACTAGCTTTTATTTGGGTGCATTGATAGAAGTATTATATGTATTAGAATTGGATAGCGGAAAGGGGTTGAGATCTCTCAAATTATACGAATAAGGTTTCATTTGAATGAATTAGGTATATTAAGTTTTTTAACACGTAAGAGTTCCGAAACAAAAGATACATAATCCGTTGGGTATTGGGTAAAGTTTGATGTTTATAATCAAGTCAAAAACTACTCTTGTGTCGAGGTTACTATATAAAAACAGTGACTACTTTTACATAAATATGGGCTGCTTTTGAAGCTGTTAGCTTAAGTAATAAATATTAAGGTACCTACCTAGCTACCTCTGTTCGCTGTTCTACTGCAATAAGTGAGTCAATGTTATGATTTCACAATAGTTGCTGCTGGTCGACTATGTATATCATTTACAGTGAACACAACTAAAACTGGTGGGGATCGGCCCGTGAAGTGTGGAAAAGGGCAAGAGAGGCTTTTGCTCATCAGTTGTATGATAAAAAATTGTAATAATAATCTAAAAATCTTATATTTTATCCACCCTTATAACCACCAGGTTACCACAAACTCACAGATATACACTTAGACAGAAAGACGGACGCTCGAAACTAAAATGTTAGGTTAAAAACCGAATTACCGTTTTGAAATAAGCCATTTTGGCGAATATTTAGTGAAGATTACTTACACGCCAATTCAACAAAGGTCCTTTGACTCCGAATATGTCCTTTACTGTTCCAAGCAAAGCACTCGCACTCATATCTGCCATCAGTATATTCGTCCATCTCATTCCTTGTCACATTCAGTTCTGACTCCACCACTCTGACTCCGTTCTGTGGATCTACATGCTCAAACTGAATCGTTGTTTCAACTCTTTCCCCATTACATCTAAAGTATACTTGCAGAGCATTAGCAGCTCTACAGAGTAATGTAGCTGGTTTGTTTTTTAGTACGTATGAGTTTTTTGGTTCTAAGAGGAATATTGGTAAGCCTTCTATAGTTTCATGGTTATCTGGTAGTGGGAGGTAATCCTCGTCTTCCTCTTCTTCTGATTCGTGGTCGTTCTGTTGGAAGTCTTTGAGGTATGGGTCCAAGTTTTCTACTCCGTCGGGGTGAATGTACTCTGGTCTGATCTCTTTTGAGGCTGGAGTTTCGTAGGAAGTCTCTGTAAGTGGAAAATGCGGGATTTAGTCACAGTTGAATATCGCTCACCCGCCTGTTTTTAGCGGGGGCGTTCTACCTCACCAAGTGAAAAAAACGGGATAATCTGTCATTTGTTATCTGTAGGTACAAAACGATCTCTATCACATACGCAAGTATACTAATTTATGTTGAATTCGGTTGGCAAATTTATCCTAAAGGTACATGAGAGTTAGGATATTATTAGTCCCATTTCATCCACAAGCATTATTGCAAATGCTTAAAATTATCCTGGAAACAATATATAAATCAATCTAAAACATACGTAAGTTTCTAAAAGGGTGGTTAAAAATCGAAAGTTAATTCAAACTAGAAGCACGATAGCTAAGTTTGACTTGAGGATAAAAGTTTTTTACATTTGATCGCTTATCCTGAAACCGGACGATATATCAATATTAACGCGATAGTATCAATATTAGTTGTATTTCACTAACCTGTATTCCTTACGATCCCAAAATGTAAAACTGTCAACATCACAATCATCCATTTGCAACTATTCAAATCCAAAAACATCACTACACAAATCCTTTTCCACACTTTTCAAAACTGTAACATTCTCTACAACTACTTTAAAAGCAACACTTTTCTTATATAGGTTTTTAAGGTGTTCACGTTTCGTGTTTCGGTTTTCGTCATGAATATGTACATCGATAATCACGTGGCTATACGCCTCAAATGTTCGACCGACGTGTGCGTACGCTCGCGGCTTATGCCACACTGAGCGTTGTAAATACACAAGATTCTTTCTACGGCGATCGAAAGCTATAAACCCCACAAGTGTCGGAAGATTTTTTATCAAGTCGCCCATCGTTGCATTGTTAATTAATTGAATTAATTTGGTTTTAAATTAACATGTGGCATCTTTAACTGTTTTGCGATAGCCCACATTCTTACCTCCTATCGTGATCGTGAATATGAAATTAGCAAATTGGCTAGAAGTAAGTAGGTACTCCAAGTTCTGCAAAGTTTTTACCTTAATTTTTGAAAATAAGTCTTTGTTTTTTTTTCTTTTGAGTGTGTTAAGATAATATAAAGAACGATCGTAGTTTAAATGAAAATACCGTAGTAGTAATGGTTGTTCAGAGTCAGTCAATCGAAATCGTTTATCCGCACGAAGGACCAATTATAGAATTGAGGTTAGGCAATTAACGAATTAACATTTGAACTATCTTTTTTAACTTTAATTGTTTGTTTTTTTTTCTCATATATTGTTCATTGTCAACAATTCTGTAAGCACTATAAAAGCTTGCAGTACAGACTGATTTTGAATAGCAAGACTTTTTTTCTGGGTCCCTACCCATATCAGTTTGTTTTAATTTGAGACTACTAACACCATCTATTATTTACAGGCGTAGTTAACATAAAATAAGCTAAGAGTTCGCTTCCCTACGCCCCTTTCCATAACCACCGAAGGTCAATGTCCTTACTCGTCAACTCCTGTGGACCAGGGAAACTTTTAAGTTTGATCATTTTCTCACAGATGGCGCTGATATTCATCTGATGACCTTAGATATTTTCATGTTGGTATTATGAAGTGTAGATGGCGTTAGAGATTTGTGAAGTTGATGGGATTGAACGTAAATTGAATAAGTGCCTCAATTTATTTTATTATAAATTCAACTTCTTTTACTTCACAACTGCGCCCTTGATATGACAGAAACAAGATTTAAATAAACTGTGATAGCTGGCCATTACTCAGAATCATTCATTTGCCTTTTTTATCAGCCTATTAATATAACTGACATTGATCTACCTATCGTTAGTTTTTGACATTGGCTAAGAGCTTGTAAAAATATCATTCTGATTCTAAACTAAAATAGTAAGTTTGGAAGCAAATCTACATACAGTGTTCATGGAGCCAGTGCTGCCAACATTGAATATTGATTACACAAAAGGAGTTCGAAGCGTATTCTAAATTCGAAATTATTCCCGACCTCCCGACTCTTTTTGAAGACACAAAATATGTAAGTAGCGTTCGCCGTCACATTTTTATATTCAGAATAATATTTTCTCTTCGTACACCTCAATCGTTTGTACGGTACGGAAATTCAAATTTAAATGCCCGCTCTCCTTTCCGATAAAGATATTCCGGCATAATGAGGAGTTGAAGGTTGCGCAATCAGGAAAAGGTTCGAAAATATTTTTTGATCCTTTTCCGATGCGTGTATTTTTTTCCTTCTAAACTAGAGAAAGAAGCTACAGATATTTGTAGAGACCCAAAAACTCAACAACAAAAACTTAGGTTGTCAGTGTGAATATATTTATGTGGGTTAGTTAATAGGCTTGTGGCCTGTCAAGTCAAAATAGATACTTTTTATGAACTGTCAAAACGGAACTTTCTATGAAATAACAACAGAATGACGTCATGAAAGAGTGCCATCAAATGCTGTCTTTTTTTGCACAAATTTGACTATATAAAATATATCTGCTGGAAATATACAATTCTGAGAATGTCAAGCCATTATGTACATAATGGTTCAACTTAAGACTTGTTCCTAGATTTATTGGATTACCTTGGCCACAAGCTTATTATTATTACTTTATAATATTACAATCTAGGGGTTCAGAGTTTCAAAATAAGTGACTTTAATAAAGGAGATCAAATTACCATTTACCAAATGACACTTAGATACGTCATCTCATACTTGATCTGTCAAAATCTCACGATCAATTTAGTTCAACTTGCTGCTACGCTCGCAAGGGTTGCGCGAGTGTGAATATGAATAGTTTTTAAAATGCCAATTAAGAAACTAACATCGGATTCAGATTCGAAATGCAACTGGTCCGCCGACAAATCTTATATAACAATAGTTCGCCGTTGTTCGGTCGTTCGAGCGGTGTGCTTCTGAGTGAGGTCTTACAGAATCACACTGCCCCGGGGCGGGACGACACATCATCACTCTTATTTAACGCGCGTGTAGTACCCTGCCTTGCTAAATCTGCACTCTTAGCATAAGGCACGCCTGTGACGTATGTCGCGCATTTTATAGGTACCGCCATCCACGATGACGCGTGACGTAGCTTTTTGCATCTTTGTCTTTCAGCAGAGTGCCTCGATGAAAAGAAAAGATGCAAATAGCTACGTCACGCGTCGTCGTCGTGAATGGCGTTACAGGGCGTTACCTATACCACAATTAAATGTCAAAATCAATGCTCGCAAGTATTGAGAAACGTCATTTCGTGCTAAAATGCGTGACGTGAGTGGCCTGCCTTGTGCTAGCTAGGCTGATCTACTACGTAGCCTGCATCGCCTGCGTCTCATCATATGCCCAGGCTAACGATCAGCTGACACGAACGCTTCTTTTCAACTAACTACAGACAAACTCTATAAAACCCTCAAACCCCCGTATTTGTGTTAAGTGGAGAAATACTGCGAAAACAATTCGTGAAGAGGCTGAGACTGGGGTGGACAAACTTGGTCCGGTAAGCTGAGGCTTGGGCGGCAGCCGCTTGAGAGGCTTTTACTACTTGCGATGTTCTACTGTACCTGGAATAAGTATTAAATACTAAATTGTTCAAGCAAAGTGTTTCAAAGTTGTTCACTAATAAGTACTTTTCTAACGAATTACTTCTTGTTTCTGTAGAGGTTGATTTCAGAATGATCACCATGTCTCCATGCAACAGCACTTTAATTTAGAGCTTATATGTCTTTAGAGCTTCAAATTCGTAATAAAATAATACGACACATAGGTATTTGATGTTGTTGAGTTCATCATCGACAGCTTCTTTTCGTCTATTGCTTGGTCGTTATTGTTAAAGATACATAATACAGTCCGGGGTTACGAGAGTACGATTTGATAGGATGGAAAGATGGGCCTCCATGTAGATGAACAATCAGAATAAACGTGCTAGTATTATGATGTTTGTTTCTATTTCATCTCTTGTCCTCTAAAACCTTTTATTTTAGCCATGATTTATTATTATTTTCCTAATACAAAACATCATAGGTACCCTACCCACCCTAATGCTGAGTTGTTCGAAAATTTTAAGTTTTATCAATCACCCTTTTTTTATTGGTTCGAACAACTCAGTGTATATCGCCAAACAGTCTAAACTTCCCCACATTACTATACCAATCACGTGCGCTACAAACGAGGGCGCCTCAAGTGTCCGTTCTGGAACCTTCTCGTCGATTCCGCAAATCTTTTGCACCTAACTCGATGGCCACTGGACTTGGTTTAGTTGCTAAGCGACAAGTAATCCAGTTAAGTGGCGAACTGTGGGCAAGCGGATTTCAGGGACTAGAGTTTTAGTAAGAGAATAGAAGAATTAAATCGTGTTTCCTAAAGTGGCTTCAGCTTACGTTAAGCTGGGGTATTATTAGATGCTAGATGGCCACATAGTTATCTTTTGTGCTATATAAATATATGTAATATATCTTCGATAAATATAGCCTGATAGATGATTACACAAATATCACAGCTAAATTACTCTTTTAACAGTTTCTGTCTGTGGCATTCTAGTGCTAACGTGTGGACGTAATTTCGTACAGATTTCTTTTAATTCCGGCATACTTATCTGAGATAGGAATTAACCATGAAATATTAAAATCTTTCATGAAATTAAAAAAAAAAACTTTAACAAGAAAACAGGTCTGCCTTTTAGACTTAACGTTACATTTATTTTCAGGGATGTCTTAAATTAATAAATAAATACTGCCTTTGTAATTTACAAATAAAGACTTTTGTCTTTGACTTTGATTGCAACTTGCAACTGTGCTTCTGAAACCTTAACGCTGTGATATTATTAACATTTACTTAACAGTGAGACTTACAGGCCCATCGTTGCAAAAAAGTTTTATAAAATGTAATTACACAGTCCACTGCCTAGCCTTATTTTATCTCACCGCTGCCCGCAACAATCCCACACAAGTGTCTCATTTCCCACAACTGTTGACACTTTATTAATATTTTTACCACAGTTTTTACACACTTATCTGATTATTCTCGTATATTGAAATGCTTTTTGCAGTGTTTAACTATAAGCTGTTTGTGTTATTTTCCGCTGCTGTGATTTGTGTTTGTGTATTCTTTTGTTTATTTAGATTGTCCTTTATACTTTACACAATACACAATTACTATTATCTGCGCCATTTTTATTGTTTTGTGTTATTTTTGGTTTTACTCTTGTTTGATTTTTCTCTACATTGGACTCTCACTTTGGGAGAAGTTAAACTATAGTTTAGTAACTAAACGGACGAAGAAAGCGTCTAACTTATTACCTAGTGGCATTAGCATTCTCCATCTATTTCTTAAAATATCCTCCTTCATTTCTAAACTTACGAACAGACTAATGAATGACAATGACTCGCAATATATTAAATCTTAATTTCTTTATTTAATTCTTACTGTATAAAAAACAGAAAAAATTGAATAGTTAGACCATGTACAAAGGCGAACTTATCTCTAACAAGGGATGGAAAGGAAGACGCAGACGACTAAAACCATTAAATATAGAGATACCGTAACAGGGTCACCGAAATTAATTTCAAGTCTACGACCGTAAGGGCTGCTAATCTGTCCACTTGCTATGCCAACACCTGATAGTATCCGAGATATAATCTGCAAATGTTCGAACACACATCGCCACCCCTAACCCAATACGTGGCTAGATTATTGAGGATGTGGTAACTGGATTGTTTGGATGTCCTAGTAGGGAATATTTGCGATTAAATGCAACTCGAAAATACTGTTCACGGGTTCGAATCCCGGCTGAGGACAAAAAAAACCCCAGGTCTTGGATGTTTACCTATTGTGATGTCGCTGTTTCTGGTTCCCACGACACGGTATCCTAGTGTGGGGCCAGAAGCAATGTATGTGCCTGTATGTAAATGTTTATGTTTATGTTTTGCTTTTCAAATATCAGGGTGAAGTGAATAAGCAGGTAAAGAATCGCAAATAGATCGTAAATAGATTGCAAGCAAATCCTGAACGCTTTGCTAGCAATCTATTTACGATCTATTTGCGATTCTTTAGGAGTATACCAAATGACGTCATTTTGGGTGTTTAAGATGCGATAGCGATCCAATATAAGTGCGTTTCTCAGAGCAGCATCGGGCCCCAGATTCTATAAGGTGTAAATGAATTAAGGCAAAATGAGCAACTTCTTTGTTAGGGACCTCATTCTGAGCAACTTTTATTACGAAACCTATTTGATCAGAGCAACTTTATTTTTCACTTCTCCATACAAATCAGCTGACCCACTTAGGCCAAAATATACTGGGAAGTGAAAAATAAAGTTGCTCTGATCAAATCGGATTCATAGTGAAAGTTCATATTCATATTCTTTATTGCACTGTTAACATAATAATAAAACTTATATAACATATGGTGCGCAAAGGCGATTTCTCTCTTAAGAGAGATTTCTACCAGCAAACCTAGGCAGGACAGGAAAGATGGTGCTGAGAGGATAGTCCTAGTGCACAAAGATAAAAATAAACTGGATAAAACTATGTACTTATACTTGTTATTGATGTATAAAATAAATAAATACTTAAAATAAATAAAACATAGACAAAAAAAAAGTAATACATAGTATAAATAAGAACTACTTGTTGAAACTAAAGTTACTCAGAATATGTCAGTAGTTTCTCATTTTGCGTTAATTAATTTATACGTTGTATACGCAAATCGCATCGCAGTAGATAATAGCGAGGGCGCAAAATTCCGCTTTTGGCTTATCGACGGCGGCGCCGCCGAGATGGGCAACAAACAAACCATTATAGTGCGTTTGCCCAAGCTGTGTCGGCGGCTTCATTGACCGAGTGTCGGCGATCTTTAAAATTACAAGGCGGCAAAATCAAAGGGTGACACAAATAAAACGCATTGAGTTTATTTTACCCTCCATGCTATAGCTATTGCTATTGCTAATCGCGTACCCAATACAGCCCCAGATACTTAACTTTACTTACTTTATGGCACGAATACAGACAGATCAGCGCTACCACATCACCAACACCCTAGCTTCATACATCCTCAGCTAGGGTTGTCCTCACAATCAGCTCAGCACTCGTCGGGGCGTAAAATTGTATTTGCCGCCGCCGGACCGAGCGGCCGCCGCCGCCGCGCCGCTGCGACAGAATTAGGGGAGCTTAGGTGAAAATCTCCCGTGTTATGATTTTACCCGGTTTTGTTGTTAAACGGTTGTTTTAGGAGTTTGTTGTAAGAGGTGTGAGTGAGGATAGCATTTTTATTAGCAGTGCTGCGGCGGCGATGGGATAATGGCTGTACCTGAGAGGTATACAATAGTAAGTCCACTTTTTGAAAATTTCATTTCTGTACCTTAGAGTCTACCTCTAGTGGACTTACTATTGTCTACCTCTGAAAGTGGACTTACTTTGTCTACCTCTAAGGTACAGTAGGTCCTAGTCAAACGATATGGCAAACGATTAAATAATTAAAATCTAAGTATAAATGTAATCGATGGAACCCTATAATTGGCTTTATCTCGTAAGTCTTTATATTAACATTTTTTGTAAAGATAAATGCTGTTGGCTTCCTGAATAAATAAATAAATAAATAAATAAATTAAATAATCAACAAGTAAATCTTAAATTCAGCATAGCGAGCGTGCAAAAAGAAGTTATATTTATATTCAGCAAGATCAGATTTATAATGCGGTACCTACCTACTATATCACTGTTAAAATACTTCACTGTATTTCCTTCAAAAAAAAAACAAACAATAACTACAAAAACTAAATTTTCCATTACAACAAAAAAGCGGTTAACACAAAGAAGCTTTATTTTAACGAATCCCTCCCCGGCCACAAATAAGCTTATACTTATTTTTTTATGACGCCAATACAGGGCGGGCCGCCTCTAATGTAATTAAAACTTTTATCATTTCGCTCTGTATTATAGAGAATAGTTTATGTTTGTATTGAGGAAAACTTTAAGTGAGAATTTGGTTTAAATTGTTGTAAAATTCTGATGAGAATTGTTTGGTTTAATGTAAAAGGATAATGCTTCTGTGGATTATTTATTTATTTAGCGTCCGGTTGCTGTCGTCAACGTCACAACTCACAAAGGTGGCAGCTTGAGCAGCCAGTTGATAGCCTCTTCGTCAGCGGAGTGGACTTTTTGCAGTCCTCCCTCGATCGACCCCATAGGACAATCGTCCGTCTGCAGATTATTTATGGTCCCGCAGGAGATTCTGGTTTTTCCAGTGCTGTTTATGTTATGTACCGATGAGTTACATATTGATAAATTTATACTTAGCCGACACTCTAGCGATCAGAGAAAAAGTAATGAAGTAACCTTTATACAAGGGTGTAAATGAATTAACTCAAAATGAGACTATTACACTTTGTATTATCATCTTAGCTGTGGCGATGGGCTATGCCTCTGTCACGCAAAATGGACACAACATCTCGAGCCGACTTTGGAACCACCGCGCGCTTATTGTAAATGTTTGCTTCATAAACCGTGAGTTTCACGAAACCATTTTGAAAAACTTGTGATTTATCTAATTTGAGCGCCAGAATCTCACAGGATTATCATTTGTTTCTATTGTTTAAATGGATCTCAAAAATGATTTCGTGCAACTCAAAGAAACATTTTATTATATTATATTTTTGACACTTGCCCCGTTACTGAAATCATTCAAGGTAGGTACCGATCCGCCGATGATGGTAAAGGTTGTGGTAAACAATTATTATTATTAAAAAACAATTTATTATTATTTATTATAAACCCAAGATACTAGCAAAAAAAAACTAATAAGTACAGTCAACCCCTTCCCATCCATATTCGCTGCGGTACTGTCTGCAACGGCGGTCTCTGGGGAGAAAAAAATGGCGCTAAAACGTCGTTCTCATTTCACGTCGGGAACAAAATCATATTCTGGTAAATTCGTTATGCCGGGCCTTATCGCGCTGACCTGGCAAGTGATAGAATAGGGAGGATAAGAAAATATAGTTTATTCTTTGATAAAACTTAACAGAACTTAACTTAACTTCGGCTAGAGATGTGTGGGCTCGAACCGATGAGGCCTTTGCCCAGCAGTGGGACATCATATAGGCTATTTTAAAAAAAACTTAACAGAGGAAAACAGATAAACCTACTTTGTAGATGATCTTTTGTAGCTGTTGAAATGGTGTTTCGTAAAACACTTTCCGCTTAGTATGAAGTGGGTGATTAGCGAAATGAATACCCATAGTACACTAAGATGGATAGACAGTGAAACACGGTCTTTTTGCTACAAACTACTCTGCTCCCCATTCATCTTCAATAACTGAAATTGACCGACAATTGTGGAAAACTGATAGTTAGGCGCGCAACAGTAAACCTCTCTCAGCTCTGAGATACTCGTATGTCTCATAATGACGGTTTCGATCAAAACTGTGATTTTCAAAGCGCTTGAGATAGTCTTTAGAGCTATTTCGGTCGGCTACGAACTAGAACCTGCCTTATCCATACTACTCCAATACCATCACTTCGCTGTGAAAGCAATACTGTATTGAGTTTTTAGCTTTGTCGCAAGGGACACCTCTCAAATGGCAACCCGTGACGAAATATTGGGTCAGGACATTTCACTTACACAGCTTCTGATGGTCGCTCGATACATTTATTATTGGCAATTTTATAAAGCTAGTTTGTGTTGTGTAATAAGATGGTATGATCGTAATAGCTGACGAAATACTTATGGCGCAGAGGTCACTCGATAGTGTAAATAATGCAAAAGATACGTTCTTACAATCCTAGCACTAGTGGATTTTATAAACGTATTTTTGCATTTACTTTATGATTGTAGTGGCTGATGTCCCAAAAATACAGGCCGTGTAAACATATTTTAAATTTCATTATTTGTTTGCATTAACGTTTTTTGAGTTACTTATTCAGACCACCCAATATTTTTTTATTTAAATTTCGTTAAGTACCTACCATAATATAAGTAATTCTCACACGAAAATCCCACAATCACATCCACTCAACCAAAATGAAAGACCACAGATGACGAAAAATTCATCGAAAAACAATGGAAAATACTCAAAAAACCACCGGAGCGACGTCTTTGATTATTTCGAAGAACTTTTTTATTTGGCGTCCTATTTTGACTCCTCTCACTCGGGGGGTTAATAAGTGAAGTGGCTATCGCGTTGCGAGAAATAATAGCCATAAGTGGATGTTGAGAATCGAAATGGTATTTTTGAGCAGACGCCTATAGAGAGAGTCACTTGATGATGTCAAGAGGCCGGTTTTGAAATTAATACGGTCGAGAAGTCAATTTCGTTTTGTGGGAAAGGACATCGGATTGGTATCGATTTTGATATTGTTTTGCTTTTATTGTACTCGGTACGTAGTTGAAACGACTTCTTAAAAACTTTTGATCGTGAAGCTTCTTTGTAACTGAATCAAGCGTCACCAACTTTTCCCATACGGAGTGGCAGAGGCACAATTGTTTATATTTAGCAACATAATCCATTTTGGATATTGAAGGTATTCTCACGATGTTTTCCATCACTGTATGTGCGGTCTGCAACGCAATTAGCTAGCTAGCTGACTACCCTCAGTCGCACAAAACGAATTTGAAATTAAAGCTTATCCTTAGCATCAGAAACAAATGAAAATCCTATGAGATTCTCGCTCTTAAATCAGTAAGGTGACAATCTTAAATTTCAAAATCGTTTCGTGCCACTGTAGTTACCTAGCTACCTAGCTAGCTAATTGCGTTGCAGACCGCACATGGTCAGCACTGGATTCGCATCAACTGTCGTGAGTAGCGCAAGTGAATCTAACAGACCACGGGTTCATCTATCACATTTTGAAAATACGGCATCATCTTTTTCTTACCTAGGAAGGATAACTATGGCTAAATGTCAGTATGGCCATATACATTTTTGTTTAAGATAACCTAGCGATTTGTCAATTTTGAAACATATCTACAAAATCATCTTTCGACAAAGCGGCTTTAGAAACATTGATTAAAATAATTCAGGGTATTTTGTTGCCTCCGGACGAGATATTCTAAAGAAATCCTAGCCTCCGCGGCAGCCATTTTGTCCGCGAACGTTCTGAAATGGCGTCGGTCGCCGTTCAATTTGAATATAGAACAGCATACGTCGCGCGCACTCCTCGACACTAACTCATCGGATTGTGTGAGATGGTCCGGGAATCGTAAAAATATACTACTTGAATGTAACAGGACTGGCGATGGCGTGGGGCGGTATCGACTTCTTTGGTGAGAAAAACAAAGTGTCTAAAAACTGTTCCAGTGATGACCTTTATATGTTAGTATGCTATGCATCAATAGAAATGGTAAGACGAATAAGCGCAGGCCGATAATGGCAAAGAACCTTTGCCTAATTGTGTTGTGACACTTATAGGCTTGACAGTTCATCCGGCCCTACTTGGACCACAACCGCTTCAGATCGCACATTATAAATGCTGCTTTCCTAATACGAGATTGATCCGATGCGAAAAATCATGCTGCACTGGCGGTCTGTTGAAAATAATCTTCTTTCCTGTAGCACATAAGATATAATAGTACTTCGTACAGAACGGCCACTCCCTTCCCCGCGCTGATTCAGATACCGCACCTCAACCCTGGCGTCAAAAGATTGGTTAAAGGATCAATAGACAGGGCTGAACGCCGGACGAGTGACGACGCGTATACTTTTGCCGCGCCACCAGCCCTAGCAAAGTTTACGCACACATTTGCACGTATACAAACATCATTTGGTTATGTAGTAGTAATAGGTGATTATTTTACAAGCGTTCTATGGAGTGTCCGAGGTGTGCCGGTAGGTCACTCCATCTCTCAAAAATAGTGCCCTCTGCTCTGGTATGCCGGCCGAAAAACCTGAACGGAGACGCACAATTCGGTCGGTAGTAAAAGAAGAAAGGCTAACAAGAGGAGGCGGCTAAAGGAGTTTCTTCAGATTCTTTGCCCTTCTTCTCCCACAGTGGTCCAATGTACCTCTAGAGAAGAGGCATTATTTTGTTCCCTTTTTCATAGGTTTTGGACTTTATTTATTTATTACTACCAAGTCTAAAGTATTGAAAATCGTGGGCCGTGGGCCCTGGACGGACGGTTGAGTCGATATTTTTTGCAGAAATAAATAATTTTTGGACCTGAACCTTTTTTTTAAAACAATTTTATCTGATGACTCCACCCCTTTTTGTCTACCGCATAAGGCAGCTCTAAGAATATGTCGGTTCACGCCGCGACGACAGCATGGCGCCTGCTGATAGCGACCCGGGATGCACAACGAGTACTAAAATATTTGAGGGATACTCAAGCCATGCTGTCATTGTCTCGGCGGAAATGACGGCGGTTGTTTATACATATTTTGTGGCTCTGTTTTGAGTAACATTCGAAGTAGTTACTCAGATTATAAGTGATTGTTGGCATAAGTACTTGTTCTCAGATAGGTTGACATAACTCGCCCCAGGGCCCTTTGTCACGTGAAATTTATAAGGTCCATAAAACAAAGGCGTGACGTTATGTTATGCAACTCACTAATTAACATAACATTAACGTCACTCTTTTTCCCATACGGGGTGGCAGAGGCATTGCGTGACATGACTAGCCCATCGCTGCAACCATAGAGCAATGAAGGTTTCCTCACGATCCTCACTCCATACATAGCAAAAGATTACAAAAAAATCTGCCAAAAGCAACCCGCCATATTTCACGCGCGCGGTCCGCACCGCAGTAAATTACCCGGACGGTGTTAATCCGCACTTTTGTACCGGCCGGCACTATCTGGGCGGTACACGCCGCAACCTTCGGCGCATCGCCGCGACCACGGCGGACGGTCGGCAGAACCCGAGGACGTGCAATTAATTTTCAGGATGATAATGGATGGATGTTTACAGCTGTAGGGTAAAGTCCAATCCTTGAATGAAAAAAAAATGAACCCTCCCCTCGTCTGTGACAGTGGCCGCTATGGGCAGATGACAATTAAAATGTAATTGTTATAAAATTACTTACTGACGAAGGGAAGGATCACTTCGTTGTCTGTGTGTCTGTCTGTCTGTCTTTCTGTCTATCTGTCTGTCTGTCTGTCCGTCCGTCTGTCAAGCCCTTTTTATCGAGAATGCGTGTAGGTATTATATTACTGTTATGCCAGGTATCTTTTATTCTGTATAATTTATTAATAATTTATTCTGATATATGGGTATAATTTTATTTTATTTTTAGTTTAATTTAATTTTAGTTACATTTTAATGTTGAACTGTTTATATGACTTTTTAAGTTTTAAACAATGTCTATTATTTCACACACAATTGAACTATTGTTTTATGAATAAATACTATTGGTATCACGCTGAAATTTATATCAATTTCTAAGGCATATTAAGATCCCTTAGTGCTGAGAAAGAATCAACCTTCTAGGTCAACGCAATCAAACGAAAACCTTCATGTTATTAGTTGTTCTGTGCTTTATGCTGTAAAATAGATTGAATTTTATAGTAATCGCAATGGACTCAAAACCTATAGGGTCTCGTTGACCTAGAATCGTAAAATTTGGCACACTGCAAGATCTATATATGTATAGCACAAGTAAAGGGAAAAATCTGAAAACTGCAAATTCCTGTCTTTCTACAAGAATGTAATTTGCTTTACATGATTGACAAAATACTTTTTTTTTGTAGAAACTTCAATAATACCAGTTACGTTACGAGGTAACAATCATCAACTTGTGATCGGAACCCTTGGTCCAAGAGTCCTCCTCGCACTGGTTTATTTTATATCAAATTGCAACGAACTTGCAGTAACTAGTACTACTATTTGCTATATTATGTATAGCCCACTGCAGGAACTGATTAAAAAAATGCCCATGAAAAAATATTTGTATGCCTTTGTGCGTATGTAATCGGGAAGTATACTTGAATAACGTTACGCGATTACGTAGCAAACTCGTAGCAGCCGTAGCAAAGTAGCGTAGGCGTTGCTACGAATTCAGTGCCGTTACGAATAAAATCTTAGGTAGTTTTTGGTTTACATTGAGGGGCCCTACAATCCGAGTTGAAGTAAGGGTGATAGGCTAGTGGCCAACCCGACTGTCAGAAGATATCAAGCTACCCTTTAGGGCCGCTGACACAGCTCCCTCGCTGCTGACACAGCTCCCTCGCCGCTGACACAGCTCCCTCGCCGCTGACACAGCTTTACGGCTGCTAACATCAAAGTAAGATCATCATCAAAATAAGAAGAAGTAGCGATAGTAACCAGGACTTACAACATAACGTGTCATCCGAAACACGGAAGCGCCAATGCCACTAAGAAACGGACACCCATCCAATACCCGTCTCAGCCAGACGTTGCTATGCACAATCGTTTCCGACGTGCAAATACCGCCCGGCCACGGACGCTTCTTAATATCAAAACATTTAAATAGGACGTGCGTCCCAAATCGATTCTGTAACACTTCCTGTACCAACGGTACCGTGTCTGTCGGCACGACGATTAATCACGGCTTATCGAGTGCTAATCCAGGTTTAAATAGATAACTAGTGAAACCGGTCTATTGTCACACACCGGTTACGGCTAGGGTTGTCAAAAGGTTGTGTCACTCCTTTTTTGAGTTGGGCTGTTGAGGCTCCAAGGCTGCGGCCATGGGCTAGCCTCCTGTTGCGCATAATAGAGTATTAAATGTCTGTTGTTGATGTTGTTACGGCTTATTGTATTAAGACAAGCGTCTTTTTGCTGCTCTTTAACTTTGACCCAATTCAATATCATATAATATCTTAATAAAACTATTAAAACATAACCTTTATGTACAGGCACACACATTGCTAGGTCTTATAGACAATGTAAATTAAGTTGAAATTTCTATTAATTATAATAATATTATTATTAAATACCATAACTATAAAAATATCACCATCCATGTTGTCGTGTCAAGTTGATATTTTAAAGTATGTGAACAGATAAATGTATGAAGTTGCGATGGACTTCTGCCCTTTCACGTTAAATAAGAGTATTGGTTAACTGGCGCGACGGCTTTTTGCTTTATGGTATGAGAAAGGGTGTGACAAAATGTATGTGAGTAGGCAGAGGCACAGAAATTCAGTTGCCTTTTCAAAGTCCAAGCGCATTACAACGGATTTGGAGTGTCAAAACAGTAATAATAAATTATTTCGTATATATTTATTGCACATAAAAGACAAAAAACAGAAAATACAGAGAGGTAATTTACAAAGGTAAGCTTATCTCTAAAGAGGGATCTCTTCCAGCAAACCCAGGATGGACAGAGAAAAATAAAATACAGAACAGGTAGGCCTATGTGCTCAGGTAAGAGAAAAATAAAACATAAATAAATCATAATATTACTAATCAACTGAATATACTACATAAAGAAGTACATGAATATTACATAAAAAAAAATTAAATCTAACATAAATAAACTAATACATATTAAAATACCTTCTATATTTATGATAGAGAGAGACAATGCTCCTTCAACCGATTCTTGAATAAAAAGAAAGAAAAAAAGTCTATTCGTGATACGAATGCAGTGAAATTTAAATTTAAATCTGTTAACACACACTCACAGGACAGGACACAACCTTCGCGTTCGAAAGTTTTCCTTCAACTGGTCACTGTGAACTTGGCTTGATAATTGGAAACGCTTTGATTGGTTACGGGCGTGGCTAGGCCGCCGCACAGTGATGACTTTACTGCATTCTTTTTACGAATAGACTTGTAGTGATATTTTTATGTAACTTTGGATTTTTCTAACTTGTATCTAATAGTACCCATAATGTAACCTCAACTAAAAAAAACCTACCCCACCACCGCTGTGTCGAACAAGTCCAGTTGCAACTTCCCTCGCCCACACACAAAACTCTTCAAAGCGCGACGGAAATCGAATGAATTCGAGTACATGTTAATTTATCCGTCTTTAGCCCCACGCAACCCTGCCACAGTACGGAACCCTCCGATCGTTCGGGGTACTAACAATGCCTTCAATTGTTTTCACCCCTGGGTACTCCTGCTATTGTCCTTGTATTGGGTCAATGTTTATTACGAAAAACAACTACATACCTTCATAAATACAAATATTCGATAACCAAATTATTTATTGAAGTAAGTACTTCAATACCCATCGGCATTTTATTCTGAAATTACTACCAACTGTGCATCTGCCATCTGGTATAAGAAAAAAAGTCTGGCTATTTTTGTTTGTTTTCATCAAGTCATTAATTATATAAAAGTTACATTTTATTAGTTGCTGTATTTCAAAGTAAGCTGTGCTGTATTAACTGTGTCTGTGTATCTGGGACGTTATTTTGACGAACATGCTTTAGATATTACTACGTAATAAAATGGTAAATGATTAATAAAATCTCACAATATCCAAAGGGTCGAATCCACCAGCCGCAATACAACAACCGGCTTTAGGGTTCACAAAACACTGTCAATTGTCCCCGCAGGATAAAGCGGTTCATGTTTATTCAGCTAATAACCGGCGGACATCTCGTATTGTTGTGGCAGCCCTGATGTCGCGGCTTTTTACGTTGGCACGCGTGTCACTTGCTGCACTTTAACTTTGTGAAAAGCTGAAACATTTTTGATAGCATAGGTAATAAAGAAGAGTCAAGTAAGCATAGGAAACAAGATATAGTTTCAATAGTTTCCATAAGAGGGGTATTTGTATTTGTATTTGTATTTTATCTATTTATTTGCATCAGCGCACACACACACACAATATAAAACATAGAAGATACTTAGCGCTAAACAAAACAACATATAAAACATACAGACACAGATAATTTGCACTAAGATAGATAGGATATAGGTACCAAAGTACCTATATCGCACTAGAACTGAGGGTGGTGTGGCATCTGCAAAAGGGTTCTGACTCAGCGTGTGCCTGAGAAGTAGACTCCTCAGGCGCTGATCTTCCGTCAGTACCGGAACAAGGGAGACGGCGTGCTCAACTGAAATTAATTTGTTAGTGTATATTTATGGGGTTAAGTTAGCATAAGAAATCAGGATGTCTTCCAGGGTTTTCTGGCAGAAATCTTTTCAGAGGTAAGCTAGTTTTTGTACATATCTTCGTTTTTTGTTTTGTTCTGTTGTATCGTGATTACAAAAAACAAAATAGAGAGAGGTGCATTATCTGGACTCTTTCAAGTATACCATCCATAACTCAAAGTAGGCACAGTTGTGTCCACTTTTGGGCCATTTCTTTGCGCCAGCTGTATGAGAATGCCACTTATTAGAACTACTGGATCCCCCCCATAACGCACACACACACACACACACAAACGCACACACATTTACACCCTCACTTCTCAACCAGCTTGTTGTTTACTGTACCTGCACTTGTATTTCAACAATTAATGTCTTTTACATCTTAAATTTATTCAATACTTAATTTTGCGTACTAGCTCATCGCCGCAGCTATTGCGTAGTGAAGGTTTCCTCATGATGTCTTCCATCATCTAAGAACCTCCGTATAATTTACATAAGATAAATTACGTTTCACATTATGAGAATCTCATAGGCACATGGTCAGCAGCTTGATTCGAACCAACATCTCCCGTCTGAGAAACAAGCGTGAATCCCTAGTTTATAAAGTAAGTACTGTATATTATATTTATGCTATAATTTTCGTGTTGTTATGTAGTTTTATTGCGCACTAGGACTGTCCTCATGCATCCACATTCCTGTCCTGCCTAGGTTTGCTGGTAGAAATCTCTCTTTAGAGATAAGCTCGCCTTTGCGTATAATATTTCTTGTAAATGTATTTTTTAGGGTACCGTACCCGAAGGGTGCCAAACGGGACCCTATTACTGAGACTTCGCTGTCCGTCTGTCCGTCCGTCCGTCCGTCCGTCCTGTCTGTCACCGGGTCCGTCTGCACGAACCGTAATAGCTAGAAAGCTGAAATTTTCACAGAATGTGTATATCTGTTGCCGCACCAACCACAAATACTGAAATACGAGAGATATTGCAAATTAAAGGGGGCCCATTTCAAAATGGAGATCATGACTGAAACTGTTTATTTATTGTCATAGCAACCATGTCATAGACACATATACTACACATTTAAATATGATAACATATTTCGCGTCAACCCACATGGTTGTGGTAGCTCAGCCGGTATGATGTAGACTCTCAATCCGGAGGTCGTCGGTTCAAATCTCGTGAAGGCATAAACTTTTTAAATTTTCTTTTTGTTTATTTTTTTATTGTTTTGAGTGCTTTTGATTTGTTGTACGATGGTACGGTACCCTTCGTGTGCGATACCGACCCGCACTTACCACTAGGACTGTCCTCATGCATCCACATTCCTGTCCTGCCTAGGTTTGCTGGTAGAAATCACTCTTTAGAGATAAGCTCGCCTTTGCGTATAATATTTCTTGTAAATGTATTTTTTATGTTTCTGTGCAATAAAGAATATGAATGTGAATATGAATGTGAATATGAATCCCACTAGACAACGGATCGCTCCTTAATTCAAATTCAATACATAAACGTAGTATGTTCCTAATCAAAATCCCATATTATTATAAGACTATACAGGGTGCTGTATTGGACGCCAGGTGTGATGTGACATGTGGTTCCCATCTTAGCGTTAGCATAAACCTCCATACTAGATGAGATATAGTTCAACCACCTTGGTGTGTGGAGCAGGTAGATTAAGTTACACAGGGCGATAACAATAATACAGCATCACGCTTTTTAGGCTTCCGTACCCGAAGGGTGCCAAACGGGACCCTATTACTGAGACTTCGCTGTCTGTCCGTCTGTCTGTCACCAGGTTGTATCTCATAAACCATGGTAGCTAGACAGTTGAAATTTTCACAGATGATGTATTTCTGTTGCCGCTATAACAACAAATACTAAAAAACAAAAGAAATTTAATATTAAGGGGGCTCCCATACAACAAACGTGATTTTTTTGCTCATTTTTGCTCGATATTGATAAATGGTAGCAGGTAGACGCTTAAAATGTTCACAATATATATTGAGTTGATTGTTTACTTAAAAAATAAGTAATTAAATTAAAATTAAATTAATATTTAGGGGGGCTCCCATACAACATGTTTTTTTTGCGGTTTTTTATAGATAATGGTACGGAACCCTTCGTGCGCGAGTTCGACTCGCACTTGGCCGGTTATTCCCATATGAGCTGGCGGTAAAATTTTGCCCACTTGTAGCTACCCCATACTCCATCAAACTTTTGCAAAATAATCCGCTATGTTACCTATTTCCGCCACATTCAGTATGGTGTCTCCAATCATCAGTAAAATGGACACACTTTATTTGGTAGTAATAATTGATGTTCGGTGTTTGGGAAACCGTCACTTCTCTGATTTTTGGTTGGTTTCATGCTATGCGACACAGGGACGCGACTGCAATTATTTTAGAGCTGCATTTGAGTTGCATGCTTTTCTTAGGGTACCGTACCCGAATGGTGCCAAACGGGACTCTATTACTAAGGTTCCGCTGTCCGTCTGTCCGTCCGTCTGTCCGTCCGTCCGTCCGTCAGCGGTTCCTAGAGCACGAACCGTATTAGCTAGAAAGTTGAAATTTTTACACAATGCGTGTATCTGTTGCCGCAACAACAACAAATACTGAAATATGAGAGATACTACAAATTAAAGGGGGTCCCCATACAAGAGACTTGTTTTGATACACCCACGCATTTCAATATGATGGTATATTTCGTGTCAACCCACATCGTTGTGGTAGCTCAGCCGGTATGTTGTAGGCCCTCAATCCGTAGGTCGTGAGTTCAAATCACCTTGAGGGTATAATCTTTTTTAATTTTCTTTTTCTTTTTCTTGTTTTGAGAGCTTGCGTTTTGTTGTACGATGGTACGGTACCCTTCGTGAACGATGGTACGGTACCCTTCGTGTACGATGGTACGGTACCCTTCGTGTACGATGGTACGGTACCCTTCTTGTACGATGGTACGGTAGCCTTCGTGAACGATGGTACGGTACCCTTCGTGTACGATGGTACGGTGCCCTTCGTGTGTACGTTGGTACGGTACCCTTCGTGTGCGATTTCGATCCGCACCGACCGATTTTTATGCGCCCGTTTTATTTGGGCGTATTAATAGCGTCGTTGCATCATTAGAGATAAGCTCGCCTTTGTACACGTTTTCTATGTTTTTTACTGTCCTATGTAACTGTTTGTGTGCAATAAAGAAATTATGAATTATGAATTATTGCGTAGCTCTATGTGTGAAAAGTCTTAATGAATAAGGGGTCAGATTATTATATTTTTAGTATAATAATCTGAACTCTTATTTTCTTACACACGCTGTATGTCCCCATGCATATGCGAGATCCGAAGCCTCACTAGGGTCTTATCTCTGTCTAAGTATCAATTTCAATCATACATGGTTTACACACTATATAATAGACACATACCCCCTACTGTCTAGCTCTGTCCGAGTTACTCCCGGATTAATTTTACTCCCGAAGTATAACTTTTAATAATATGGGGCTCAAATAGTAGGTCTTACGACAAATACATAAAGGATATCAGAATTAAATTCTCTGGCTCCACGACATAACCAATTATTGCCAAAAGTATGGCAAACATTATAGTATTTAATATAAACCATAGCACCATTTGTTCCCTCTGCATTCCATAAGAATTTATTGCATCAAAAACCGATTACTCTAGTCAACTTTCGTTTCACATTTAAACAACCATTTGCTAAAAGTTTTATAAATTCTATTTGTAGTCAGCATTTAGACCGCAGTAGTAAGTTGCTTAAAACCGATAGCAAATGCTGATATTGACCAATGGAGCATAGTTTAATGTTAGTATTATGATAATGATGAAATTCAATGAGTAATAGTTTATTGAGTTATAAATGAGATCGATTTAAAATATTTGTAACCATAACCACATGTGCAAGTGAATCGGGTAATACATATAATAACTAATAACATTACATTACTTTTTGGTCCTTGTATTGTATTGCCTCCGGAATTTTAAAGTAGCTGAATCATTTTTGTCTTGCAAAATAATGTATATACTTTACTTTAGATATAATTTATCTTATTTGGTTATCTTCCAAGAGATTATTGTTTAGGCAAATGATTTCGTATTGGTGGTTTCAAGTAACCTGATATTTTAAAGTAAGGAGCTAACTAGGATTAATTAATCAAAACGGACGCACCGATTAAGTTAATGATGGAAAAAATCTCTGTGACCATTCACTGTCAGTGCATGATGCTAAGCGAAATCAGATCTGGCAAAACATAAATTTAAATTTAGAATTCCACCCTTTATAACCATCTTCTCTCTTCCATTTTAGAAAAAAGCGCTGTAGCGATTTCCGCTTCCTTTTTACAGAGTTTTTGGGTGTGGAGTTATAAACACCATGCGCAATTTTGGGCTAACTTCTCAAAAGTGGTGTTACCTATCTATCTATTTGATGCCTGCTTTTCTAAGAATCTAAGAATATTTTGTACTATCGTAGCTAAGTTGAAATATCGAGCGCAAGTAAAACCACAAATGGGTTGTTTTGTTAGGGACATTTTTCTTAGAATGTTTCATTCAGAGATCGATTCGATTTCGATAGTTTCTACTTAAATTTTCACTTCTCTATACTAATCCGTCGGTCATTTAAAAATCTTTAAAACACTGCGCCTGATTACTATACTTACTATACTTTCGCAACTACTATCTACGTCGAAAGAATAATGTTGATAAAACCCCAAAAGCTTTAAAATGGCATTCGTTTTATCACTGTTGAGCATTTAGCCCCGACTCCATTCCTATTTCGTTCTTTCCACCCGGATTTTTGCAAGCGCTGTTTTTAGCTGCAAGCGCTGTTTTTAGCTGCAAGCGCTGTTTTTACAGACGCTTTAATAGAATTTGGCATATCTCACTAATGGAACGGTTCGAGTAATGAAATAAGGTATTTTTTGTTCCTAATGGCGAATGTTACTCTGCGATTTATTAAAAATTGGCCATTTTTCAATATGCAGCGTAGGAGTCCGATGCGAATCTGATGGTTTATGATCATTGGGTTTTACGAATAAAAATACGTTCTTCGTGATGTTTTCGTGGAAATTTCAACGGTTGAGTTCATTCAGTATTTTGAAGCCCAAAAGATAAAAGCAGTCATATCTAGGTAGCCATTTAAAAAGTTACACAACTAAATAGCGTCACGTATTTTCGCATACGGGGTGACAGAGGAACAGTTGTGCCCGCTTTTAGCCAGTTATTGAAACGAAGCATTTATGGAATATCAAAGTTGACTCAAATGCTTTCTACTTTTCTTTCAACTGATTTCTAACAACTGGAGTAGGTCTGGACATATCCATGGAGTAATGTACATGAATTTCACAGTTAATGTATGCCAGCATTAAATACTTCGAGGTTATACCTATTCGGCATGAAAAAAAAGTGCGTATACTGTTATTTTCTCTAAAACACTGTAACTAAATCAAATCAGCCAAGCGAAAGCGAGCAGAGCGAACGCAAACAATTAAACCTCTTTACAATCTCACAAAACCTCCTCGGCCGAATTATCTTAATCCGCCTCCATATACCAACTGTCAAGTCCTCAGAAAAAAAAAGAAAAGAAAAAAGAAACGGCCCACCTTATCTACCATCTTCCCGCTCCCTTGCGCCAAACAAAAGGGGAAGACTTCAGGATATTTAGCATAATGAGTGACATCTACAAAACGTTTAGCCTGACAAGAACGGCAATATCTACTTCAGCCACGCCAGAGTGAGAGAGGTAGTGTTTAACCGCACAATATCGCAATCTTGTTTCTGGACCATTTCCTTTAATTAGTGGTGGAGGACATCAGGCAATTTATTTCACTTGTAATGTGGTAGATAGGCTGGCGAAATGTGTCCGTTTTACACACAGATCTGTAACTGCGTAATGAGAAGCGACGGAAGGGTTGACTTTGAGTTATGGTGTTATGGTTTCGATGACATTTTAGATTGTTTTGTGCTGAGATGCATATTTTCTAAAATATACTACCGTGGTTTTGTGGGTTAAATTTTGGTGATTTTCAGGACTGTGTAGAATATAATGAAGTCTCAAGTCTCAGTCTCTGATACAGTTTTTGTAACTTTACTAAAACGACTTCCCCTTACACTTAGCTAACCTTATCTTACCTAGAGGTAACCTAACCTAACTCAGAGGTAAGCTAACCCAACCCGGAGGTAACGCAACCTAACTCAGAGGTAACCTTACCTAATCCAGAAGTAAAAGGATATCTCAGTAATTCTGACATTAAAATTTAGATACCAACCTTGTTGTAAGTTCCTTTTAGCTTTTTTATAACTGCTTGATGCAATGAGCCTTAGAGCTCTATTCAATTATTATACTAGCTATGGTTGAGTCTACAATAAACTAATACGAAGATTGGTGCACACCAAATAAGGCATCTTACCCTCAACTTAACCCTTAAAAAGCGAAGGGTAATAAAAACCATCGGAACAACGGAGGGTGTGGTAGAAACATAAAATTTAGATATTTGAAACATTCACTGCATTTATTTTAATGGCTTTTGAACTAATAAAGTAATGTTTGAGAATTTATAATTCGTAATTTCTTTATTGTACTCACATGACTATACATATAGCTTAAGATAGAAAGAAGATGTACAAAGGCGAGTTTATAAATGTTATTTTATAAAATGTTACGTTACGGTTAAGCAGTGGGTATTAATTTATTTAATATACAACGTGGTTCTAAAGATGTTGCCGTACTTCACGTTGACAAGTGTAAACATAAAACTTTCTAGGATATTTTATGATATGACTAACTAAGATTGCTGTTAGTCGGCACTTTGTCAAAAATAATGAAACACAACTCGACAACTAAAAGTCAACAAAAAAATGAATTTAGATTTTAAAAACTCCAACTGTGCCAAATTCCATGAATTAATTAACATCTCAAATCAATATGCTGCGCGCGAAACTGCATATGAAGCCGAGAATCACTTGGCAGTCGGCTGAAAGAATCTTGGCCGCGGGCAAATCCGGGCGAAATCGACAAAAAATCGACGATAAATCATCGCGGGCAGACGGGCGGTGGAGCGGCGGCGACCCGGGTATATTTGAATGCATAATCAGTTGGGTGTCCGTTTGAGGGTTGATTTTTTCGGTCTTGCGTAATTTGTAGTAAGGGATTTATTAGATTCTTTTCGAAACCTGATATTTGTTACCAGATTCACAATTATCTTAACGCCACGCCGCCGCCGTACTTATAGTCAAATAGTGAAAATTGATCCGATTCCTAATTTTAAATTACATACAAAATCATTGCACTCACTCAGGAACCCATTGAATCGTTGGATGACTCTCTGAATTGCAGTTACTCTATCTTTAAGACTCCCACCTCTACTATAACTTGCAACGTCATACAATGGAGTAAAATATGTTGCATTAAATTTTTATAAACCAACACCCGATATTATTTTAGGACCCACTTAAAATCTATCCCGGAACTCGGAATCGTGAACGCGCAGCATCCTGCCTCCAGTTCTCTTACAAAATCTTTTTATTCCTTGAAAGTAAACAATGTACAAAAACAGCTAATTCCCCGCTCGCCAACAATAGAGGATTATTCACGCGACGCTTCCTGTCCTGTGACCTCTCCACAAATTCTCCCGTGCAACTTTTTTATTTTTTTACTTCCTCCTTCCCCGCTCAACGAGCAGGATTTCTTGAACCCATATTTCAACCTCATATTGTTGGCCATTTGCATCCGCGTCCTCTTTTGTGCGGAACCTTTTGTTTGTTCCGAGGAAAGATTCTGGAGAGAAACTTGGTGTCTCTGATTGTTGTTGGTCAGAAGATGGTGTTATACCTACTCGTATTTCATACCTAATAGGGTGGGTAACGACCAGAACAACGATTCAGCTTAAAGGATCCTAATAATAATCTAACATCATCGTCTAATCATCTATCTATCAACATGACAACCCATTCGATTCCAACACTACATAATAGGCTTAATTTCACCTAATAGGTACTCGTTGAATGACAGCCATGTTAAATTTAACATTAACATGGTAAGATACGTCTTATCACTGGGTAGTTTATAACAATTACTTTTCTATTGTTTAATGCCAAGTTGGCCATTTCCATTGAAGAGGGGATAAATGCAAAGGTGAGCTTTTCTTCACCAAGTCATTTCAAGACCATGCTGCTGATAGTCGAATGATTTTAATCTAACTAACTAGTTAAAATTCTGAGCTGCCGAATATTTTTCTCAAAACAAAGATGTGAATTTAGTTCAATATCATCTGCATCACACTTCCCGTCATACCCAAATCCGCCTTCCAGCTCTTACCCTACATATGCCAAAGTGGGATATTATAATTAAGGGAGCTCTTACTTTAGGGTTCTCTAATGCAATTACAGTGGATTTTTTCGCGACATATGGCCTATGAAACGCTGCGTTGACGAGCCGAGCTCAGTGGGGTTTGGATGTGGTTAGTGATGGTATTAAAGTTTTGTGAGATCAGCTAAGAATAAAAACTGTAGGATAAGATACCTATTGTCCGTCGTTCTGAGTGTAAGGTCAAGATATTTTTAAAAGGAGATATCGCTTGTGATCATAATAGTCACAAAAAAGTGATGAACACACCAAGAACCTAATTCCTTGGAGAATTTAGTACCTTATTACTCTTACGCTGAGATGTTACCACTGTGACAACAGCATTCATATGTTCCTTTAGCAACTCTTCTAAAATGTTAGCTTAATACTTCTGACAGGTCAGTTGTTTGTTTTCTTTTTGAAAATTTTGAAGAAAACTTTTTCTTTCATACACCTGTTTTTACACTTAATAGCACATTCTCCTTCGTATCCTTTAGCGTTCATTTCTACATTTTCATTAACCATACCCTGCACCCCCCGGGAGTTAGTCCCAAGGCCTAGGGCTCCATATGGCCAGTAAATGCGAATTGTATTGCCAAGCCCCATGCTATTTGAACGAGCTCGATAAGTGGCTCCTTTCAATCGTAGCTTCAAATCGCGTGTGGTTTTTAAGGCAATTGGGTTGGAGAAGTCTGTCAGTCAAGTTTAGGTTTCCTACTGATTAACAGACGAGTCACAAGCACAACTGAGTAATTTCACAACAGATAAATAAGGAAAACATTCATCATTATCACTTTAGTGAGTTTTCTATGATGCTCTTGATGATCTGTGTAAAGTTGCAAGTAAATTCCATAGGTTTGGACGTAGTTTTGAAAATGTTTAAAATAAGTCTGTCTGTTTCATTTCAATTATATGATTCAACGAAACATAATATCTATCAACAATTTAATTAATTAATTTGTCAAGCATTTCATTTGAAGTAACTACTTAAATGAATTACTCCACTTTCATCAAAGTAGAATTCTCAGATTACACAGATAAAGTACTCGCATATTAATGTAGGGTATGTTCGTCTGTGGGGTTGTCTGTCTGTCTGTCTGAATGGAGCATTAGAGTCATTGTGATCAGATGGTGGAATACCACTAGCGCATATGTTGTAGAGTTTTACTGCTTTTGTGTTGTAGAACTGCAATGTTTTGATACTTGAGTTAATAATTGCATTTATTGGTATGTATTATCTGAATCCATTAAAATATCATACAAATATAATCCAGAACATTGCATGTAATCATCCATGTTTGTGTGTTCTCAACAAAAACTTTAATTTTAAATATGAAATATAACTATTTTAAACATTATACATAATAGTTCCATACCAGAATAGACTTATCAATATCAACTTAAAATCATTATATTCATATTCATCATGACCATTTAGTCAAACTACAGCAAGCCATTACCAAATAAATACGAAACGCATTATTACGTTGGACTTGCACAAAATGTAATGTTGTTTTATTTATGCACATGCTTATGAAACACAATCGGACCTACGTGTAACAATAAGGGCTGCTTTGAAGTACTATGACGCTGATAGAAGAGAAGATAATGATTAATTGTTATCAAATGAATAACTTAATGCGATTTCGTTCATAATTTTGAAATAAAAAAAAAATGTACTCTGTGATGATCTTCTATAGCTATGTTTTTTATTAGCGATGATGAATCGAAATAAGTAAGAAGTGTTGTGTTATACAGACTGGGAATGCAAAAAGCGTCGTAGGATAAAACCAAGAAATCTTAACTACTGCGCACAAAAAAAGTCTATGTAAAACCCAAGAATTTAGACAGATAAGTTTTTGTTTGGAGTAATGAAATTCTATTTTTAGTATAGTACAGGTACGAAGCCATTGTTTTATCACGTAGGGGCGGTATGATACTCGGCGTTTGACTTGGCAGGAGAGAGAAAAAGAGAGAGAGAGAGAGAGAGCGACACGAGACCCGACGTGCCAAAACAATGGCCTCGTTCTCTATCTCTTATTTTCAATATATACGAAATTATCCTTTTCAGAATTTGTAGAGTCGTTGAAACCTCATCAGAGAACCTCAACCTCAACAAGATGCTGTTCCGAACTACAATTTGGTCTCAGTTCATACAGATGAATCAAGCCGCAAAAAAAACGCTGATATATTTTTGCACAAGTTGCATACAATACTCGTATCTTCCGATCGATCATAGTCGAGGTCACTGAATCCTAATACGATTCTTTTGAAAATGCATTTAACGCGACCCATATGCTGCTGTGGTACCAGCATGGGGGCGTATTGAACGGCCAAGCGGCTTTTACACCATATGGTACAAAAATTCATAAACAAGTGCATACTAGATCCCACTTTAATTCATTGCGACTACGGGACGCGACTTTGTTAAATGAGAAAATATACAAATTTCGACTTTGGGTTCTTTACATAAAGTTCAAAATAATGCACCGACTAAGGGTGGATCAATAAAATAATTGAAACAACCAAATATCAACTCTAATATAACAGCAGTTCATTTGAAATTTATCAAATCATACGCTGCTGTTGAAAGACCAAAGCCAAAAACGGGTACAACATTTGAAAGCGTCAGAAACTCTATAAACGGTGATGTTCAAAACGAAGTCGATATCGAATGCAATTTTAAACCGTATTTGGTTGGGGAAAGAGAATTCGATGGTGAGGTTGAAGTAAAAACGCTTTTGACAATTAATAGGGTGAATGATCTAAAGAGCTCGAGAGTGAAAAGGGGATGATTATAGGACAAGCTGGGTTTGGGCGCAGCGAGCTATTGTTTGCTGACGACGCACCACATGTTAGTTTGGTATTTGCGCTTTGTACAAATGCTGGGGATTATAGTAAGCATATTCTAATATCATGTTGATATTGGCAGGTGGATTAGCTGTGTTTTATGACGAAAGCTGTATAGATTTCTATTGAGGGTGATAGTGATTTATTGTATTGAGATACTTTAAAAAATTATAAGACTATTTATTGCTTAAATAAGAGGGCCTTCAAACCTCCGGAAAAATACATAAAGTAATTATTAGGTACTTTCGTCCTCAAATAAACATGATTCCGAATGGACTACTATAAAGACATAAGACATAAGATATTTATTAATATTTGTTTAAATTACATGTCATCAGTAAAACAGTCAGTTTTAAATAGTATCACCATAAAATAACAGTTTCCTACCTAAAAACTACCGAAAACCCAATCAGCTCCAAGGATAACATATCAAACAAATCAACACATCGATCTGCAGATCACAAGAAGACTCGCAACTAATCTGTCCTCAACCGACAGTTGATTGAAGCAATCCTCGAGAGAACGGAGCCAATCAAAGTTGCAGACGTGACCTTTGTGGAGTCATCCGTAAAAGAGTTGCAGTGGAGCTGATTGTGTTGGGAATATGAGGTGAATAATACTGAAGTAAGTTACTGATACGTAAGTAGAAGAAATTGTTAGATAAGTTTCCTTTGCTAGGTTTGGTGGAAGGAGTGATTTGTTTGAAATGCTGTCTTTGTGCAGGGTTTTCAATATTGATGACACTGTAACTAAACCGTAGTAATTAATGTTTATAATAAAATGATTGACCAGACTCACAAAAATAATTTGTCACCGCCCAACATCAGCTACGGTCTGAAAATCCCACGATACAATCAGTTTTCTCGCCCGAGGCCAAAACCATTTGTCTTTCGACAAAAAGTGGACAGATCGTTGTAAGTCGAAGCGGTTCCTCTAGACTGGGAACTTTATGTAGCTTTCTATACTGGGGATAAGCACGAACATTTAACATATCGTAACCACGGAATAGAGTCACAAAGTCACAAACGACTCGATGTCGCTACTTTTACTCAAACTCACAGTGTCCACAAAATACCACAATCTTTTTTTCTGTTTTTTCATAGGGTTTGAACTTTATCTCGATGTGGTTAAGAAGGTTTATAAGAAGGTTTGTATTCAGTAGTTACTAACAAAAAGTAATATTCTCAAAATTATTCGCGTCTCTCCACTAATCAATGATAGGTTAGCTCTCCCATACACCTTTCTATTAATCACCAAGCGCAACGGCTGTTCTTTACTGGACTCTAATTCATTTCAATGGCCATCAAAGGCCAAAAATTTAACCATTCTGGGATGTTGCAGAACCACGACTCTTTCCTTCTACCACTATATGTACAAATGTTTGTGTCTACCCCACTGTCCACTGTGATGGACAGGAGGATCCTTGTGGAACATTGGTTGGAGTCGAGCTAATAAGATGTCTTGTGTGACATGACTGCCGGTAAGGATTGATTGATGTTGAGTATCGAAAGGTTAGACGTTAACTGATGAGGATTAAGTTGGTAGGAACAGAGTTTATGATAGCGAAACATGATGTTGACATCAATGTTAGATAATTTAGTAAAAACTTTGTATTTTTCAGATCACTGATGGGTAATTTAATATCCATGTATTTTCATTGTATGTCATTGCATTAAAATGAACATATGGTCAATTCTTGTGTGTTTTGGTTAGTTCAAAAGTAATAAAATCTAATATCGAGCCTCTGTCACCTCATTTGGGAAAAGTTGTGATAAATAAAAATCGGCATGTTATTTTAAACATTTCAAATTTGAAATCGATCTTTTTTTATTAATCCAGTACTTATTAATACTAGTCAACCTAAACTAAATTCTCATTAATTTTATTCTGCTCAACTCATTAATCTACCCACGACCCGTTTTGATCTAAAGAACCCTAGCGCACAAAAAGTGGTAACATTCCAAATTTCAATATCATCCCTTTATCAAGTCGCCACAAGCCATTAGCCAAAAATAACGCAATAAATTCAACTTAACTGACGCCTTTCGATCAATTCCTGTGATAAGTAATTGGGCACACGTGTGGCCTGCATTTAAGATAATTATTGGGGAGAGGAGAAATAAATGTTTCGTGCTTAGATCTGTGACCGTAACAGTTTCTGTTATTAAAAATCATTTTATGAACTGAAATTTAAAGGAATTTAAAGGAGTTCAATATTTTGCAAAGCGTCAAACAAATGTAATATAGATAACAAGCGAGGCATTACTAAGATCAACGATGATTCTTCGAACAATAAATAAGTATTTAAAGAATGTCAAAGTTAACTCGAGATTAGTGCTAACTCACTTTATATTGGGCCCTAGATGATGATACATGATGAACAGTCAAAATCAAACAATATCCCAGAAGAATATTTCCAAAATAACCTCATTAACATATCCCAAGGATAAAATGGAACAGATTTTCATTGAGCGCCAACAAATGGCGAAAAAAATGGAAAAAACCTGACAAATGGTTTTCCTTTAACGTCTGCACCCATCTTATTATCGTTACTGACTACCGAAAAGTAGAGTCATTTGGAGTATCATTCCTTTCTCCTATCAACCTAAAATCACCCTTCTCTTCTTTATCACTAAGTTTAGTTTCTCCAACAGCTTTCCCTTCTTTGGCTTTAAGGTCTTGCACACTATTGTAATCTTTATTTCCTTACAGTAAAGGTTAATTTTGCGTATACTTTTCTTGAGTAGAATATCAATTTGAAAAGAAGCGTCTGTGTTAATAGCATTAGGCACAATCTCATCCATACACGCGGGGGTTAGGCGGCCTATGAGCGAAGGATCGTTTTTTTATGTGACGTATAAAACATATTTATGGAAATGATAATAGACAGAGTTATCCCTAGTTTCGTTTTGGACGTTAATAAAGTATGTTTAGTGATTTTCTAATATAGCTACAGAAAATAGTTTTTACTATTTTTGTAAGACTGTTTGTAGTAATTACCTACCTTAGTATGATTAATGCTTTTGTTTGTTTTGTGTTAAATATTATGAAAAATTAATAGTATGAAATTAATAAGAATACTTATGTCGAAATGAAAAAGGTCACTAAGAGCACCACAAGGATGTAACCTAAGAGTTACTTATACGATTATGTTTATTTATTTATTCATTTATGTCCTTCCTTACATGTCAATCAAAATGTTATTTTTATTAATCAGGCTTTTTCCTGCTTACTGTTTGACTTCCAGAAGCAATTAATTTCTTACCTAAGTATACTATAAAATTAAAAAGTTTGGAACCAATTTTTATTGTTGAAAAAAAAACATTCTAATTATACTCTAAAAAAACTGCTCAAAGATAAAAAATATTTTATAAAAAAACGCCACGGTGACCCTACAACAACCCAATGCGCTCCCAATTCGCAGCAGTTATTATTATCTTGACCTAGTGATTGAGCCGCAGCTACCTCTAATTCACCGAATAGAGCTCTCCTGCTCGCGATCATCATTCCGCCCTCTGATTGGTCCAAGCCATTGTTTCACGCCTCCTGCCCGCCGCCGATTGGTCCATCCAGCCCCGCCCACCCAACTTCAAAGGGTAGCTCAAAACCCCACTTTATATATTTTTCACCCTTATGTCGAGCTCGCATTCGTAAGTCAGACGCCGTATTGTACGCACGCAGATTTAATCACTTTACCAGCGATATAAGTGTGAAAAGTTTGTGTTTGAAGTGCGAGTTAATAAATGTTAAAACAATGACAATGGACGTTCAAAAGAACTATCAAAGTTACAATGAAACCTCTCCGGACAACGGAGGTACTAATTTGACTATTGAAAGTGCTAGAACTTCTAAAATTGAAATGCAGTCGTCAGTTCTCAATCAAAGTAAAACGTCGAAACGGTCTTTTGATGTGGCTTTCCTCATGATGCCCGATGAGAAAATGCGACAGAAGCAGCCAGAGAAACAGCTCAGAGTCTCCAAGCAACTTTTCAACCATCAAGAGTGGGAGCAAACTCCAAAGAGAATCCAGGAGATGTACAAGCACAGTGAGTTTGCCAACGAAATTGATGGGAAAGACCAAGAAAACGAGAAGATTTGCTACGACGACAGAAGCCGCATCAACAACAACATATCACCAGGATTTGCATCAGATGGTAACATCGACGTCGGCACCGATGAATATCCCAACAAGTCAGCCTACTGCAGTGACTCAGAAAACTCAGACCGCTCCAGAAGTCGACCAAACTCCAACGAAAGTGCCGCCCGACCAAAGTTCCTACCGGAATCACCATTCAAGAACAAAATCTTCGACGACCCCGGCCTTATAAGCATGCAGACGCGTGCTAGATATGACAACAGATTTCTGGAGAAAAACGACATGTCTCCAAAGAGTGCGTTTACAAAAGTTGCCAATTATTCTCTTCGGTCACCAAACTCATCTGTAAGTCCTGACAACTTGCTATATCAGAACTCAATCAGTCCTCCGCTTTCTACCGCCAGTCATTCTTCAAGCTCCTTTAACAAATCTTTGGGGTTCAACAATATCCTGAGTCCAGCGCATCTTCTCAACGGAAATCATTTCTTCAAAAGGCAGGATGTGACCGCGGCATCTACAAATTATACAGAGCCAAGTCCAATGCACTCGCGAACAGGTTATAACAAACTCGATTACCAGCAAGATAAAAATACGGAAGGCAAGTCCCACATGTCTTCAAATAAAATGAATTTCTTACCATTCAGAGCGGACATGCCACCATATCTGCAACCAGGATCCGCATATCCATTTGGAGTTCAAAACTTTCAGCCTCCTAATCCTGACTTCATGAAACTTCCCCAGCAGCGTGACCCTTTGATTGTAAATCCTGCTGCAGCAATACTTAGCACTCTTTTACCTCCTACTTTAGCCGCGTTTTCGTTACCGGCCCAGAACGTCTGCGCTAAATGTAACATCAGCTTTAGAATGACGTCTGATCTCGTCTACCATATGAGAACACATCACAAGAGCGAGACAAACTCTGACCCGCATAGGAGGAAACGGGAGGAGAAACTCAAGTGCCCAGTGTGCAATGAAAGTTTCAGGGAAAGACATCATTTGACACGCCACATGACTGCACATCAAGATAAAGCTGGAGACTTGGATGAAGTCCCGGCAGCAGGTTTCAGTAAAAAAAGTAAGCAATTTTATGCAAGTAATGGGGGTTCGTTGGTGCATAAATGAAGTATTGGATGTAATCTGATAGATGTGTAATTCAGTATGTAATTTGTTAGTTACGGAATCATTGCCAAAGCAACGGTGTATTATATCTATAATGTTGTATGATATTGTAAGAACGTAATGGTTGATTTAATTCCACGATCGTTGTTGTTGTTAATTATTTATTTCGAATTAAGTGAGTAGATTTATTATTCAAGTTTTGTGCAATATTAATTGTTAAGGTTTAATTTATTTTGTAAATATTGATGAAGCTATTAGAGAACCATCATTAAACACAATAAGATAGTACTAAAGTACTTTTATTTACTCGTTAATCTGTCTTGAGTACATGTGATGCGTCCCTGTCCACTGTTCAGTAAATATTATAGCAGCATAGTACTTAAAACTTAGTTTTTGTAATCGTTAACGTAGAAAATTCTGTAGGTCCTTAACGGCAGTTATATAATTCCAATTAAAATGTTTCGATTTCTAGGAAGTAAACAAACAATTTTGACACACTAGCCAGAGACAAAATTAGTTAACAAATCCGGGCGTCTTGAATGCACTGCATTCATAACGGCAGGGCTCCCCTTAGCTTCCCAGAACAAAACTGCTAATAGGTTCCCAGTTCCGATTGAAGTCACTAATATAGCATGGCGTGACCAATGCCTGCAATACGCGTAGGGTTATTCAGATAAAGTCATCATCAGAGAAGGGGAGGAAATATAGGATCTGCTTATCGTTAAAGTTCTCTATGGCTTAGGATGTGAAAGATTTAATTCATTCATCTTTGTTCAATTGGTACTTATCATTGAATTCCTTATTTTGAATGTTGTTTTTGCACATTTTATTGAGCTTTCCTGAGCTTAGCTGCATGATGTTTCAAAAGATCTGCTATTTGATAGTAAGCCAAGTAGCCAAGTCAGTATGAGACAATCTTTATTTTACTCTACATATGTAGGAATATTCCCAAATGGTGGAATCAAGATGTAAATAAAATTTACTTTTGTCAAAGCCTTCAGCCAGTGTCTTTGCCTGAACTGTGTTTTACCTTGTGACTTTAGTCACCTTGTAGCGAAAGGTGAAGTAAAAAATAATGTGACTTTTGAAATATACAATGGTATTATACCTACTTAAACATCTAAAAAGATGATCAGGTTAATAAGAATGCTTTTACCTTCACACAGTATATTATTTTCCTCGTTACATTGACCACCACTATTGTATTCAATCCTGCGGTTTCGTTTTCTGATTCTACAGATAACATCACCCTATCATAACCACAATGACTGTGACCTTTGTATTCTACAACTAATTCAGCTGTCATGTCAAACATCAGTTTCAATCTTTCTGTCCCTATACCAACCACCCCGCTACAGTGAAAATCAGAAGCATATCGAATCCTGCATGACGGAACCAATACCCTGCACACTTCGTTCCCATGTAATCCAGGTCTTCACGCTTTGTGGGTGGATGGCTTTATTCAACGTCCTTTGTCCTTGTATCCTTAACAGTTCTATAGTCGAGGAGAGGTGATAAAGTTATATAGAGCGTTACGTCTTTTTCCATGCGGGATGGCAGAGGCACAGCGGTGCTCACTTTTAGCTAGTCATTCAATTCTCCATTTAGCTTGACAGGAGCTAAAACATCGCTTTGGAAGAATGAAGGTTACCTTACGAAATTTCTATCACCGTTAGAACTTGCGATATAATAACTTATCTCAGTGGTACATGGTCAGAACTGGCGACGAACCTGCATCTCGGAATGCCTTATCCTCGTCGGCGGCGTTCACCGTTCAACCCCTTTATGAAGTCATGTAATCAGGCTATGCTATGCAATGACTTTGGAAACACTACTTTTATGCTACTACTAGTGTTATATCATCACCACATTTCTCATATGCATGCGGTGGCAGAAGCAAAGAGGGACCAAGTTTATTAAATACTCCGAATAAAAGGGACAGACTAAAACAGACTAGACCCCTCAATTTCCCTGTTTTTTTTTATTAATTCTCCTCGAATAGACAGTTTTAGGGGTAGTTTCGCTTAGAACAGTTTCGTTCTTGGTAATTAGGTTAGCGATAATGTGTCAGAGTCACTGGTTAGCCGGCCGTGGAGAATGGTGGGAATGGAGGGAGATTGATGCAGTGATTTGGTATGTGTGATGAAAAGTTTACCATTTTGATGAAGATCCTTGTTTCAAGAACATATCGGATTTCTACTAGCTCGTCCAATGGGCGAAAGGACCCCGGTATATTGATCTATTTTTAATAGGTTTTATGTTTGTTACGATGTGTACGTATGGACACTAGGAGACTTTGAACTAACCAACCTGTTCCCTTGTTGCTTATAACTTTCAACATGGCCGTCCAAGCGTTTGATCGCTAGGGTGACACGGGGTAGACACACAGACAGACAGACGATTTTCGATGAGGTGTTGGAACTTCTAACACTCCTCTTTTTTCATCAAGGGATAAACAAAGTATTTAAAACCAAGAGCATTGTTTTCTAACACTCCGGCCTGGATTTGAACCTGACGCCTCGCGTGTAAGAAGCAGGAATGCAATTGCTATGCCATAGCCATCTAATATTTCATACAATAGACGTTAAAACTAGTAAAAAACAACCATCTCACATTTTGTTTCCCAAGAACAAAACTTTTCACAGGATGTTCCAGGACAAGTGCTTAGGAGGAAAACAATATTTTTGCTTGCCCACCGAACCGAACATAATTCAATAGAAAATATTCATATTGGGGACAGAGAAACCCCTAGCGTGGCAAATGGCTACAGGATGTTCTTTGTGAGAAAGGATGATAAAATAAAAGTGAATCCTACCGATCTTGAAAGTTTAAAGGTGGCAGACTTATCACACAGAAAATAAGTCAATATGGTCTTAACGGTTAATTATTGCAAAAGGGCTTTATGTCTTACTTTGAAGTTTGTTTTTTTGTATGGTTTATTCAAAATCATTAATTTGAGTAATATTGTAGCTGCGGCGATGAGTAAGGCTCCTATCATGCAATATGGTTTATCGAATAACTGGCTAAATATGGGCGCTGCTGTCTCACTATCACCCAGGATGGGAAAAGGCATAGCCATTTGTGAAGATACCTGTGATAACAACCTGGTAAATCTTGGTGTGGTTTCATTTCAATTCATCCTGTACATAAAGGAGTATGTTTTGTAGACATGAGGGATGCGACCCGTAATGTAGAGTGAGATATTTTGAATATTGCAACTTTGCAGAAGATCCTCTTCATAGTATTTTTGGACATGGCATTTTTAATTATATGGAAGCATTGAGAGACCTACATTTTAACATTGAGATCCTTACATTTTAACATGCCTGACCTTCCTTTCTGCTGTCTCTTTGACTTCTGCCATAGACTGTGTTTCTGTTTTGTGTATTGTGACGTCTGAAAACGCTTATCTTATCTTATCTTTATGTATGAGACAACATTACAACATGAGCTGTAATAAATTTTAAAAAAATCAATATTTTCCCGAAACGATTATTGATTCCCGATTTTCCGATAACGATATTAGCGTACGTCCTCTTCCTACCGACGCGTCATTACAAATGATAAATAGCTGGCACACTCCGATGATCAAATTCAAATTTGGAATCTGCTCCCCGTGCTTATTTTTTCTTTTTTCGCGTGCCGGGGGTGTTTAGCCATACAGCCAGACATTCTGTTGTTGTATTGTGAGAAGATTGTGATGTTATTAAGCGTGAAGGAATCGTCTCTTTAGGCGATCGGTTTCGCGTCGGCACGTGACTCGGAACGAATTCGGTTTCGGGATCGGGTGCTATTTGTATTTATTTATATGTAAATTGGTTGTTGGGGAGATAGCCGGGCGTGGCCGGATAGGGTAACCTTTGATTGAATTAAGTGTCTTGTCGTTTATCGTGTATTATGTTGGATTAATTTTGAGTCATGACTCATGATTGAGTTGTGTTAGGTTGGGCATATTTGTTAATTTATGGATAGGTTTATTTTCTTGCTTGAATTCATTTGAGATTAAACACGTAAGTAAATATTTGGTGTAGATGAAATAGAAATTGTAGTAAACGCCTCTTTATTAAGATACACACCATCATTAGATATCTAAGGTTCATCATAATAGCACTCTAACACTTTCACAATTTTGAATTCACTGTCATAATCATAATGCACCATTATAAGTTACACGAATTCTGAAATTTATAGTGGCGTTTTACTATTTTTTATCGAATTTCAGAAGAATTGTAGGTAGATTTCAGGACAACTTTGCACCCTTTCATATCTCAATACTTTAAGCGAACTTGGCTCCATTTTACATTATGTGTTGGATGAAACACAATTATACTGTAGCAAACCTTACAATAGAATCCAATATAAGATTAAATTTAACAAGACAACCGCGAACAAAGGGGTAATGTAATGAAATTATCGTCGCTTCTTCCGTCTGGACATAAGGACAGGAGACAAAGCTATGGTCTAACAGACGGAAAACATTCGACATGCTTCGTGGGCATGCTCTTGGAAATTGTAACATTATATTTTAGATATTTTTTTAGACTTGGGTAGTCTTATTGTAGAAGGTGGTCATGACATGGCTAGTATAGTAGAAAACAAATGGACAAAGAAAAGTGTACAATTTCCGATACACTGAACGTTGAGGCTGTGCATCGGTCAAATTAGCAATTAGATTCATAGTAGTCGAAATTTTAGCCAGAACGATTTAGAAATAATCACAGATACCCAGACTGACAAACACACAGACAACTGTCTCGGAAAACTGTAAAACGGTGAAGAGCAAACTAAAGAAAAGCTTTTAATAAAGTTCGCAGCTCACACTTACAACATGGCTGAAGTCAAGGTTAAGTCACTGGGACAGAAAGATGCGAAATATGCGTTTTATTTATTTATAAAAAAAAACACTAATTATTTCTAGAATTACAAAATAACAAACACTAATTGTCATTTTGAATAGGTACCTATTTCTTGAGAGAAAAGAACGTTTTGATCGCAATAAATGTGTTGTTTTAAGTAATATTAAGACCTAATAGAACAGAACACGTTAAAATGTAGAGTCTATTCTAGGAAAACCTTAAAACTGATAAAAGGTTTGGCAGTTTAGGCAACGGAACACTACAAACAGTTGCAGATAAACAGTCATACTTCGAATTTGAATGTACGATGTTCATCAAAATATACCTTTTTGTGTCACTCATTCACGTTTATAAAATCTTTCATAAAATATGGACGAGCAGATATCGGAGTTCAGAAAAATATTGTTTCAAGTGAATTTATACAAGAAACTGCTTCCGCTGTCGTAAACTCGGCGGAGCATTATCCGATAGCAATAAAATATTGACAATACTATTGATACAGTACTCTGAACGACTGTGAGGAAAACAAGCAAAGATGATATAAAATTATGACTAAGTAACCCCCTGAAATACGGTCTACTATAGTAAGAATGTGATGTGACGGAGAGGTAAGGGAAGACATCTTGATTTCACATGCAAACATAAAAAACAAGCTTGCGCGTAAGAATTCCCTGCTAAGGGCGCTAGTGCATCTGGAGGTCTCCCGATTTAAATTAAAACGATCTGAAAACAAAAGGTAAAAAAAACGTTTTCAAATTAGTTTTTTGACATTTACCTAGGTACTTAAGGCTGGTGCCCCTTGGTGGGGACATTAAAAGGCTACAATTATTTTTATTAATTCATAGCTACTTAGTAACCGCAGGTACTTGACAGTCGGCGCCCTAATTAAAACGGTAGCCTCATACATGCCGGTCCAGGGACCGCAAACATTTTCTATTCTAATTTAGAATCGGCAATCCGTGAACGATTAGTCGCCGTTCGATGCGCGCCGATTCCGAACCGTACATAACTCCCGTAACAAAAGTCCGCGGGACTACCAAACTCGCGACAGTTTTACACCCAGCGATTTGCCGATCCATTGCTTGGTACTACAGCTGAGTTAGACAGGAGCAACGAAGGCAGTGGTTAGTGGATGGAGAATAAATGCGATCGTAAGTTTTAAGGGGGGTTAGGGTCCAGGGTACCGGACGGATGGACGGCAATGAATAAGCGAGTAATGCCCGCGAGCAAAGCCTATTTCAATTTAGAGAGCTTCATTTTGGGATAAATCTTGTTTGTGACATTGTTTTATGGTGTTTGTTTTGGAAACATAATTTCGTTGATGCTTTATGGGAGTACTTTGAGAATATGACACGAAATGGCGTGACACATTGACTTTTCTATTAATGCATCCGTTAGTACTAAGATATTTTAAAGGTACTTATTTGGAAAATTACTGTTACTCGTAAATGTAGACGAACCCCGTGTAATTTGTACGCTGTCGCAACGAGGAACCGCCAAGGGTCGCCAGCTAATATCCGCAGGTGCGATCCGAACGAAATGCTTGCAGGAAGACCGCTGCCCATTGTGCCTCTGAAATATTGCCACGTGCAGGGGCTGGCAACATTTTTAAGACTGCTGGCAAACTTTTTCGTTGTTCGGTGGTTTTTTTAAGGCATTTTATTGTAGGTTTGTGATTTCTACTACATAGATGTTTTCAGTCAGTTTCAAATAAACCTCTTGGTTTGTATAATTAAAACTAAAATAATAAACGTTGTAAAGGTATTTTATTTTTCTAAGTTAAAAACTATGTAAATAATATGAATATTTGGTAATGATAAAAATAAATTTATAGAAATAAATAACATAAATCATTTTTCGCACAATCAATCTTCCCACAATTTTGGTGCCCATGCATTAATTTCCATAGCGCAGAAAAGAGAGACAGCTTTTCATAAAGACTTCATAGAGAAGACGCCCTAATCCCCACAGTACTCGGCGATGCACGCTGAGATGATATATTATAAACTCCAGCAATGCACGCTGACGAAGAGGCTATCAAATGGCTGCTCAAACTGCCACCTTTATGAGTTGTGACGTTGACGATAGCGACCAAACGCTAAATAAATAATCATGATAATTATAATACAATGACAAAACCCCACCAAAGGTGCCTTACCCCCGACCGGCGCCGAGTCGTCATTAATTCGTATCGCGCCGCACAGAATCGAGTATTGTTTCCGAGTGCCGGCTCGCGTCCGGTGCTTCCCGAAAAAAAGCTTTCCCGCCCTTTGTTGCTCTGGTATTGGCGCAAACTGCATGGTTTTGGGATTCAGGTTTCATCGACATGCAACATTTTTAACCTAGTTAGTGAGTTGACGCAAAACTCGTGTAAAGGGGCCCGTACACGTTCAAGCATACTTGACAACCACGTATGTCGTCAAGCATGCTTGACAACCACGTATGTCGTCAGGCATGCTTGATAGTTTACGGCCATGCTTGACATGCTTGTCAAGCAAATTACGTGCTTGATGTGCTTGATCATGCTTGAAGAAAATTTTGCTTGGCGACGTGCTTGACAAGCATGTCTGAACGTCTTCGGGGGTGCTTGATCGTTATTGCAGTTGCTTGAAGTTTGACTAACATGCTTGTCAAGCATGCTTGACAATTTGCTTGATCATTTTGCTTGATCGTTATCGCGGTTGCTTGATAAAAACGTGAAGTTTGACCAACATGCTTGTCAAGCATGCTTGAACGTGTACGGGGCCCTTTATCTTTGACAGCTCCATACAAACTTAGCATAGCAATTTTTGCCCAACAACGTAACAACCCCCTAAAATATGAGTACATATTTCTGTTGCACCCTGTATAAGTTGTCGAGTTTGACGTTAACTCAATTTCTAGCTAGTACGGCACTCGATAAAAACTCAGTAAAAATGTTGCCATGTCGAACCATTCAATAGAAACCTTCCCAAATAAAAACCATGCAGCTGTTGAAAGTTGTAAATAAAGCATGTTATTTCTATGCTGTTTCGTATATTTCGTATATATTTATTGCACATATCAGAAAAAAACACAAACAATACAGAAAAGGCATGAACAAAGGCAAGCTTATCTCTAAAAAGAGATTTCTTCCAGCAAACCTAGAATGGACAGGATACATGTTTATGTCCAGTTTCCATCCTATTTACTAACAAGTGAACCTTATTTTCGTCTAACCTATAAACTGGACACAGCCAGTACACACAACTGATATGCTGGTGACTTGCTGACACACGCATGATTTATGTTTTGTTTGTCCCAGTTTTTGTGTCAGCATTGTCAGTTGTGTTTTGTGACAATGTTTTTATCAGTGGCTGTATCCGGGTTTCAAATGGCTACGTTTTTTAGGATTCCGTACTCGAAGGGTGCCAAACGGGACCCTATTACTAAGCCTCCACTGTCCGTCCGTCTGTCCGTCCGTCCGTCCGTCAGAGGACCCTCCAGCACGAACCCTAATAGCTAGAAAGTTAAAAAAAATCACAGAATGTGTAAATCTGTTGCCGCTCCACCAAAAAATACTGAAATACACAAAATATTGAAAAAATAAAGGTGTCTTCATACAAGAAACATATTTTTTTGTACTTTTGGTACAATGGTGGTGCAGAACCCTCCGTGAGAGTCCTACTCGCACTTGGCTGATTTTTTAAACATGAAAACAGCTACTGCATGCGACACTAGCCGTATATACCTACTCGAGGACATGGTACAAGTAAGTGAGTCGCACATTGGATTACTTGTCCACTTGGTTTTTCTTTGAGGACTATATGAAGAAACAACTACCTATTTAAATTATATCATGTCTTCCAGTTTCCATCCAAACCTTTCGCGAACTGTATATCTGCTTTGACCAGCAGATTAAGTTTACTGCGCTTTAATTTTATAAACAAGGGGGCTTCTCTGTCACGGAATTTGAGGTATTGAGTAATTGGCTACACGTCGAAGTAACTAAGCCCCTTTGAAGCCGGTATGAGAAAAAGTGTGACGCTGTATTTCTTTTGTTAGTTACCTAAGAAGTGGCAAATCTAAGAATTTTACGTGACCTAATATTTATGGTTGCATTACTACAGTACCAAAGAACTTTTGAAAAAAGAATAACCTGAAAGAATTAGAACAATTTGTACCTTCAAATAAACAAAAGAAACTACACAAACAATACACTAACACACATCCTGTCTCCAACAAAACCATAGACGTAATTAAAACATAGTTTTGTTTCACAAACAAAAGAGGAGGCAATATTTCTAGGCCTCTTCCGAGGCGAGTTCGTATTTGCATACAAATCATGCACAGGACAAGAGATAAGACTTTCCGCTTATTTGTCCAACTATATAAGTATGTTTCCTGGATATATCTTGTGTGGGTGAACGGGCTAACCCCGTTTCAAAATGGAGTATTGAATTACTGGCTTGAAAATTAAATAAAGTGGGCGAAACTATCTCTACGACCATTTTTGAGAAATGGATTAATATAGTTTAGTCTAAGATCCGAAGAGAGCTCAACATTCACCCATCTGTTACTGCGATGAAACTTGGTTTTTATTAAAAAAAAAATCCTAGAAAATACATCGCGAATGGGTTGCCTAGCAAAATCCTGGCAAGGCTATGATTTATTAATTAACGGTCAAGTGCGAGTAAGACTCGCGCCCTAAGGGTTCCGATTACACTTGTAGATTGCTACCTCTCGTAACTGGTGCAATTAAGTAAATACATAAAAATGCAAGTATGATGTCATATGTGTTATCAAAATTACGGCATAAACGGTCGTAGCGTTCGATTGCATTGACCTAGAAGGTTGATATTTATTACAGCTTTAAAGGACTATAGATTTGAGTCATTGGTATAAATTTCAGCTTGACACTTCCACGCGTCCTTGCTATAAAATGTCTTTTATTTTTAAATGTTCAATTACTTGCACTTGACCGTTAATGAATAAACATAACCTTGCCAGGATTTTTCATAAACTTGATAAAAACCAAGTTTCCTCGCAGTAACAGATGGGTGAAGCTTGGTATCTTAGGATACTTGGTTTAAATGAATGACGATATCGGTCACAAATACAGCGCCAGTCCAGGGATCACTGGCAACATTTTAATTTATTTAGTTGTATGACGTAATTAATTATGACAGTAGTTTCGTATATTTTTGTTATTTATTGTGAGACCATTGTCGTGTCCCACTGCTATCCCTTTTTCCGCCTATGGCGTTAATGAGGATCCACAATGCCACTTTATCCCTGTAGAGGGCGCATCATCGGTACGGCCAGGTTGAACTGTCATCAACTGTCATTCCCGTACAATTGATTCGTTTTCTGTGGTTTTTGACAAATTTTCAATAGATTTCACTAATACGCCTCTTTGTGCCGTACCAGGATGTGTTAAAATGGGGTTCATCTATTTCCCAAAAATTCCGACCTGAAAAAGCGATGGGAAAAAGCAATTCGGAGAAAAAACTTCGTTGCAACAATGCACTCGAGGATAAGCAGAGACCAATAAAACTAAAATTAAACCCCTATAAATCTAAAATTCACTACAAATCTGTTCTTAGTGAAAACATAAACAAAGTTTGACATTGACATGGCCGGACCGCTACTAGCGCCATCGGCGGATTCGTTTTGCCTGTGGATCCCCATTGAATTTAAATACAAGTTTATATTATTTTTTGCCTAAAACGTATCATCGTTATAGGAATCATAAAAATACTGGATTATGCTTTTTCAAGTACGTGATTTTTATCACCAAAAATCTTCCAATTCGTCTTGAAAACAATCAGCTAAAACACATTCTTCCTAATCTATAAATCATGCTGCGAGCTTTATCTCAAATATCGACTTCTCTAATCATATTTTTTGTGTAGGGTGATTGCACACTGCATGTTTTTTTGGGGATTGCTGGATATAGTCAAATATTTGCTTCTGACCAGTTTTAGATAGATTCTTTCGCAAGAAACATTCACTAAATATGCTTGTTTTCCATTTCTTGACTATGCTAAAAACCAATTCAAGAACTATAAAATCAACTTCAATCAATTACCTTAATTGAAATAATATTGCTGTGTTCGTCTCTTCTCATATGCATACATGTATAAATTTATCTTTTTCGCAGCGATGATGGGCTGGCATGCAATGATGCAAAAAATTAGTTTAATAATTAATTAATGGTTATATATCTCCAAATGAAAAGACGATACTACAAGACCTTAATGAACTTTGATTTTGCAATAACTTAAAGTTTTGCGACCAGGGGTCCAATTCTCGCGAACTGACAGACACAGACAAACGGCGAAATGCGGTTTTGTGGAACTGTTGTAATGTACACAGCATTCTTATTAAATAAAGATTTTTTTAATTTATTGATTGAATAAAAAAGAGTCGACGCAAATTTTCTACCACATTTTCATTCCAAGTTTACAATATTATAAGTCAATGCTTTCATTTCGCATTGGCGAGAATTGGGCTCCAGAGTGAACCTTTTACCAGCCTCCAGTGAGTTAGATCCTTTACAAATTCCTTCATCTTCTAATCGAGTTCTCTCTCCATGCATCACTCTAATGTGATGTTCAATTTACGAGTCTGAAATTGAACCTTAATCGTCGCAAACTCGTCACCAAATGGAGTTTAGTGAGCGGCAGACAAATTCGTCATATTCGAGATGTGATTTGAAGATTGGTTTCTTGGATTGGAAGATTTGATATTGATTTAGTGAACTTCATTCTTTATTGATAGGATCAGATGAAGGATCTGAAAAGTTTGAATCAGGGCTTATATAGAAGATATCCTGGCTTTGACGGCAAATCCACGCTACGGCATTTTCATTAGTCGTTATTTTTTATAAATCAATATAAAATACGTAGCGCTGATTTCCCAGCTAACCGTTAATTTTAAAAGTCAACTAATTCGTAAAAAGCTAGTACTGGCACCTTGCATCAAATGAGGTAGTTTTGTTTTTTTTTATGAGTTGGTAGTGATGAAATGGGTAATGACAAATCCAAGTTTTCCACCTCGAAAGGCCTCCGGATCACAGTTAAATACTTGAAAGTTCTTTAAAATATTAGGTCATTTTTCCGCTTTTCACTATTGATTACTGTATTTGCTACTTAGGACTATGGATACGAGCTGTATCCAGGTCCCGCAAGGCCAATCCTGCCATGTTACCTGTTAGAGGAGTTTCATTATATTTCACTATACTTTAATGTACACAGTTAATTAAACAAGTAACATAGAGAAACGAAAAAACTTAGAAGTTGGTTTTTAGGTTGGGTTGGTAGGTTTTCGAAGCCTTGAGAGGATATCTTCCAAAAATCTTTGGGATCCAGACGGTGATCTTTAACATGCAGTAAGAACTCCTCTAACAGGTGAGATGGCAGTAGTGGCCTTGCGGGACTTGGAGCATGATTCTCGCGCCTTCGATATTCGGATATCGAGACCTATATTGACAGATTCCCATACGAAATCACTCGACATAGGTGTAGATATCGTATATCGAATGCGCGAGAATCATGCTCTTGGACCTAGCTCGTATCCATAGTCCTAAGTAGCAAATAAAGTACCAACTCCATGGGCCATAATGTTTCTTTTCTTTAAAGTGTAAAATGTAAATACCATAAAAATGTGATGTGTAATTAATTTACAGATACTAGGAACTGTTACGAAATTCGGTATCAATTTAATTCAATATTTGTAAAGTAAAGTTGCATGCAATTTTGCAAACAACATATCCAAATTAATATGAAAATACAATAAAACAGAGTTCTGTTTTCACTGAATTAGCAGATGGAAATTCTGGCGGACCGGGGAACCGGAATATTCCGGCTTAGAGCAATTTGTTCACGTCTTATTTACATTTTGCCAAATTATGAGTATTTTCGAATGACAAACAGCATCTTTAGTTGGGGAAGGGATCTCTCCCCTTTGTTAATATGTTTTATTTTTTATCAAAAAAAGAGGTACTATCCTACTAAGCATGTCTTAGGTTTATGTATTTATACTTTATAGTTTTATTATTTAAAAACAGAATAAGACATATATTTAGTTTGGATACTTTGTACATCGACTTGCATTTTTTTGGCAAAGGCATAAATTGTGCGCATCGTGTTGCCCCAACTATGGAGAGGCCACGGAGACCTTCGACAAAGGAGTGATGACTGCGATTGTTTCAAACCTTATAGAGGTTAAACTTAGACATTTTTCTAATTGCGTAAGAAATTTCCTTTGCAGAACTAAATAAAAAATGTTTTGCTTTGGAGCTGAAAAAAGAATTGTGATTCGCTGTACAGACATGGTAAAATATTTCCAAGAGTTTTGAAGTCTGAGGCAAACCAAAGATGATTCAGACGAGTAATAATTAATTGTCTTGTCCTTCTTGCTGTTTGAAACTAAATATTTTCAGCGTACTCTATTTATAACAAGTTATTAAACCTATTTGGCAATCATATCAGTCAGCCCACGATTGTCTATTGTTTAAGTTAATTGTTTGTCTTGCAAATGCTTTCTGTTTATATCGCTTTTACCTACCTACTTAATTTGTTCTTTTACACTGCCACTGTAAAATATGCTCAGTAAGTAATCTTGGAGGAACGCGGCCTCAAGTACTACACCGACATCGTACTACACATATAATATTTTATTAAAAGCACATATTGATCTTCAGATTCGCACAAACCCCCTGAACTTCAGCCGGTAACATAAATACGCAGAACTGTAACGGTTGACAAAACCCCACTTCTATTTAGCATATGAATTAATTTTAGTGAAATATGGTTCGCATTAATATGGATATATGCCAGAAGACGGTAAGAGCATTAAATAGAAAATAATAAGCGGCTCCAAGAGCAATATTTACTGAATATATTAAATTCTGAATAAGTTTGTTTCGCTTTTGCATTTTGTACGATTATTCAACAGTAGCCTGAAATTTTGCTTTATTTAGTTTTATATAGTGGTAAGTTACAACACCTCTATTTAGGATAGGATAAGAATAGGAACTATAAAGAAGAATGAATGATTTTATTAGTTTCAACTACTCAGTATAAACACTAAAAATCCAATATATAAATAACAGTTTGACACACGTCAGGACATTTATTTATTTATTTATTCAGGAAGCCAACAGCATTTATCATTTCAAAAAATGTTAATATAAAGACATAAGAGATAAAGCCAATTATAGGGTTTCATCGATTACGTTATGTATTACATTCTTATCTAAAATAAAATCTAAAATAAAACAATCGAATAAAAATCAAATAGGGAAAAGTAGCGTATGACTTTTCCCATAAATAAATAAATAAATATCAGAGAGCAGAGGCTCAGTTGCTTGATGAATTAGTTTCTATCTTACACATTATTTGTTAGATTATCTAGGGATTAAAAGGTGGTATTTGGGTAATTTACATTTTTGAAGGTGGAAAATTAATAAAAAACTAAAACGTCATTTTGCAATAAACTATGTGGTAGATTCTTTTTGTTTAGAGCTTCCTCTGTAAGAGAAAATTGTCGCCGAGCTCGCAGCTACGATTGTTTTTTTCCTATGGAATCCTTTTTAATTCCGTATTAATTTTGTCCACGAAATCCATGGATGTGACTGCCATGGAAGTGATTTTCGTATCAAAATAAAAAAATAAAAAAAACTAAATTAGATATGAACCTGGCAATTTAGATTTATGTTTCTTAGGTAATAATGCAATGAAATCACATAGCCAACTTCCATAACTGGAAAACCCTTATCTCTGATATCTGACGTGGAAGTGACCATTTATGAATATGCTCGACGATTTTTGAGAATAAAACTTTCAGTTTTTTTTTGTCGTAACGATTACGACATCTGCATAAACTGAAAGCTGGTAGTCCATTATAATTGAGGGTTTGATTCCTCACGCAATATTTTACAAAAAAGAGCGGTGTGACCAAGTGGGTGTGACATAATGGAATTGACAAAAAAACTGATCACTATCACAAACTTTCATATGACGGTTAATATAAAAATCTGTGTTACTATGAATATTGCATTGTACTATTTACTGAGAGACTTATTGTAGTTGATATTGGCTTACGTTAAAAGTGTATATTATTATGAACAAAATAATAATTCTGTTTTTTTTCCTCGTGAAAGCGGGGTGCTCACACCATGGAAGGGACATTTTTAATGCTTTAAAGCTTAATAAAAAACTGTGTGTGGTACATTGAGCTACTATTCTAGTAATAGTAGTTCAATGGTGTTGTAGTAACAATAATTTAGCTTGAGAGTGTTGAATTTTATCAATTATTTACTTAAATAAATAACCTATCTGATAATGAGGTACTACAGCCTAGATAAATGGTGATCACAACGTTTTTTTTTTTTCAAAAATGAGAAGCTCAGCTATCAACCTCTCTCAATGAAACTTGGTTTGCTGGAAGAGATCTCTTTTTAGAGATAAGCTCGCCATTGTACACTTTTATTACCTACCATGGTTTGTTAACTATTTTTTTTGTGTGCAATAGAAATTATTATGAATTATTATTATTATTAAGTGCACATTTACCAAATCAGTTAAACAGCTAAATACCCTGCTTACCATCCGGTAACTAAATAATAATCAGTTACCAGATTTAATGGCCCGTCTCGGTCTTAATTATCTGATACTTCCAACCCTTTGATATTAAAATATCGCATTTAAACGACGATTTAATATTTAAGCCGAACTATTGTTCGAGCCGAGTGGCATCCCAAAAAATGTTGCCAGCTGGTGGGAAAATCCGGGAATTCGGCAAAACTCTACTCGTGTTTTTTTTACTTAATTACCTAAAAAGGTTACCTCATAAAGTTATATTTATGCTAAACATTTGAGCGGAATGGACCTACCAATGCGCGGTACTAGCCCTGAGTTGCACGACACGAAGTTTAAGGTTGTCATCTTACTGATTTAAGGGCGAGAATTTCATAGGATTTTCATTTGTTTCAATTTGAATCGTGCAACATAGGTACATCGTACATTATTGGTAAGTCGCATTATGAAACAAATTAACTGAATTTTGACATCATTTTTTGTCAACCACCATGCAAACGCCTGCTCCTGTCCTGAATCACCGCACCAGTCGTGTGCCGAAGACTAAAATATTTTGTAGATTGCTTACTCAGTCTAGAGTTATTCCGGTACAGGGTTTCGTTTGTTGTTGGGCAATAAATACACAGCATACTGGCAACCCCACCGCCAAGCTATCTTATCGAACGCGCCGAATCACTGAGCAGGCGAGTTACGGTGCGTTCGGAATGAGCCGAGAAAGTTCGACTTCGTTTCGAGTTTTCGACTCGGATTCACGCGGGTCGAATCTAAAAACGACGGCCTTTTAAGGGTTAGCTGATAGTTTTGGACACGTTCAGCATTATATAGTGCTGTCGTGTTTATCGTGCCTCTATTTCCCCATATGGTATTAAGCATGTCGCTATGTTATGTTGTGCATCTTGTCTATCCAGGTGACTAACTAAGCGACCCAAAATGGTAACAATCACGTTGATGTCGTGTGAGGTCTAGCTCAATAGAAGCAAAAGTAAAAAAAAAGCTTTGGTGATAAATCTCGTAATGAAGAGATAAATCTCGCGAGATCGAGATTCCTGGAGATTACAGTTGTATTTCCGAGCTACCAATATTTTAAATAGGTTTCAGATAGGCACAGGAATGGCAGTGTGGAGCATAAACACTGCTGAGTCACAACAAGGGAACGCGGGGCATCTCGCAAGGAAAATTCATCACCCATAGAGTAAACAATGCTATGGGGGAAGAACTCTCAAAAGACAAATACCACTTATATTTAATTCCATGCCACTAGCTATGCCACTAGTAATGAAATCCGAAGAAAAATTATATAAATTTAAACGCCAACATAAGGAGTACTTATTGGATGGCCTGTCAAATCCTGATTTGTTTTGTACCACTGTTATTTAATTATAAAGTTAAGATTTTATAAGTAAGATATTATAAGAAAGATCTCATTCTTTAGTCACTATAATAATTATTTTAATGTTAACGTGAGTAGTAGTAATACTGTCTACCCACAGACAAACTGCGAAATGTGGCTTTGTGGGAGTTTTTGTAATTGTAACAATAATCATATTAAATAAAGAATTTTTGAAATTGAAATTGAATTGAAATGCACATTTCTTATGCATCACGGTCTATACCAAACGGATTTTCAGAGACACAGCTGCGCCCATTCGTTTAGTCAGCCAAGTATTTAATTACAACTCACAGATACAATTAATCCTGAAAATAAATGTTTCTTCTTTCTTAAAAAAAAGTAGTTTTTTGGGAATCAAACCTCCCCTTAAACAGCTCTACCTGCTAATGGCTTATGGATTTGAAGGCATTTCGAAAACTGCGATCGGTAATATTTTCGCCGATTTCGGCCATTTCCGACCAGTTTCGGTGGTCGACGATGCGTTATGCCGACAGATACGGAATGCTAATGCTCGGTTTTTGAACGCATCTAGTGTTGTTTTTTGAACGCAAATGGCATGGAATTGTTGGACTCGTGTGTCGTGTGAATATGGGTTTTTAATGTGCAAATATTTTGCAATAGCTATAAAATGTCGAATACATAAAAATGGGAATTCCGTGCGATTATGCAAACATACAAAAATAATTTATACATCGAAAAAAATCAGATTTTATTTGGTCTCTTCGCTTTTTGCAATTATAATAATAATAACAATATTTTGTCTTGTCTGCACGTCTGTGTCGAGTAAGTACATAATTTAAATCAACTAACCAGCCAGCCAGCAATACGGTCTTGTCACACTAAAACAAATGAAGAAGTATCATTTTCCCAAACATAAACATTCAAATATCAATATTGACGTCAACGAACGTTTTTCACATAACTGAAGAAGTGAACCAACAGTAAAATTGTTACTCACCGCCATTTTCCCATGAAGAGTACAGATTATAGGACAATTAGATTGCCTTGCCCGGGGCTCGAACCGGGATGGAATATGTAAATGGCCGACGGTTAACTTCGACAACTGTTGGAGTGCTTTGTTTACGAAACACAGACCGGGAGCTGTTTCTGAACGAAAATAGATGCTACAAGTTATTATTCACAAGTACTAAGACATGTACAATAGATTATTTTGAGCCCATTGTGTCCCAATGCTGGGCAAAAGCCTCATTTTCCAATGCTGTTGGCGATCCCAAGTAATCAAATCACACATAAAGATATTCTCTTCCATATTAAATTTAAGTATTTGTGTTTATGTATGTTTTATTTCCTATTTATATCCATTAATTCTGGTATATATGTACGTATTTGTATGTAGTTTATATCATTATTATTATTTTTTATATTATTATTATTATTTTACTTAAGTATTTGATGTTGTACACTTGGATCTACCTATTGTTGATTTATTTATCCTTTCCATCCTGGGTTTGCTGGAAGAAATCTCTCGATAGAGATAAGCTCGCCTTTGTACATGTCATTTCCATTTTAATTGCCATAATGTATTGATTTGTGTGCAATAAAGTATAAAGTAAAGCAAAGTAAAGTAAAGAATTCTCTCATCGCCCATTCTTCCAGTCTTTCTGTTGTAGGTGTACATAACTCAAAATCGCGATGCCCCACATAGGAGTACATAGATAAAATTATTGGTAATGTCGTTATTGACCTTACGAAAAATGCAACAGCTTTGCCTGAAAATGACTACTCATGTCCGATTTATCATTTGTCAACAGTAAGGCCGCTCCATGTATAGTAATTCTGTAAAGGCGCGGGTTTCACAAAACAGTTAGCGGAGATTGTGTTGTGAAGATGACGCGGTAACTCGGTTCGCCGCGGATACGCTACTGTTTAACTTTACCTAGGGTTGTCACTCTTCTCTGGCTCGAGAAGGACCATTAGCCATTGTGAATTTCAAAACAGTTGCCTCCCGTATTCGCAAAATCAAAACCAAAGCTAAAGTGATTTCGGTTAATTTCAAATTGACGTTTATATTGATGTTTAAGATCTGCAATTTATCCACAATGTTTATAAATCTGAATTAACTGAAGAATTATGATAGTAGAGGTAAATGATTTTGTATTTCTCAATAACAATAATTTTTTCTTCGCTTCGTTCAAACCACAGACTATACTCTGAGGCTCAAACTCTATAAGAAGAGGGCAGGGATCCAGCACGCTGTCCTGAATTTTAGTGTGCATTCAGTATGTTTTATGTGCTAGAATTGGGGTGTTTCTTTATTTGTCCACCGTGATACTCATATCGTTGACAACCCTACATTCTTCCCCCACAGAGCATCACGTCGCCTAAAGGGTTCTACTTCGCGCCAAATTGTCGGTTAAAAACAACGATATTAAACCAACCCGCGCATGATTCGGTTTTCAAACTCATAAATATTAAAATGGCCGACCCGTGAACGTTAAAATTTTTGAAGGGTCGTTTAGAGATTTCAAGTGTATTTATAATGCGTTTTATTTTTGTGAAATTTGTCACTTTTTTGGGTTTCATATACAATACCCCATGTTTGCGATACAGGACACAATTACTAAGCCTCTTCTGTCCGTCTCTCAATCACGTCTGTCCGTCTGTCTGTCCGTCAGCGGAATGTATCTCATGATAGGTAGAGAGATAGATAGACATACTTTCATAGATACACTTGTGTGTGTCCGAAGCAACCAAAACACATGCACGCAATTTAAAAAAATATGTTATTTCCTAAATCCAGCAACGTCGACAAACTAATTATCCCAGAAACTTGCAGGCATAGGCGATAGAATGTTTGAGATGAGAGAGAGATTGAGATGTATAAATGCCTTGCATTGCAATACTTATTGCCGTTGCACAATGCTCGATTAAGTCCTATGTAAAAGAAAATCATAAACCGTTATTTTATTCATTAAAGATTTATCTGTCGAATACAATTTATCGTCACTTCTTGAATCATAAAAGGAACCAATGGCGATAAGGGAATCCGCGAAATTAAACCATGTATTTGCAAATCCTCCCGCCCAAACCAGCTAGGCGGCGCCCCACGGAAGTAGGCTGTGACGGTCCATTCATTCGAAAGGGTTGTGCCTAATGACGTTTTTATGTGTGTAATACGTTATTTTCGCTTGTCATTATTTGCATCATAATGGCGGGCATTGAGTCAAAGGGCGGTAATGTAATGAACAATATTCGGATGTGGATGAAGACGTGTGTTTTAGTGAAATCAGAGCCTTGAATTAGAGATTTATACAATTATATTGAGTCTTTAAGGATGGCCCTTATGGGCATGTTTCATTTTAAAAAGTCCAGTAAGTCATTTCATTTCATTTAATTTATACTTTATTGCACAAAAACATAAGAAACGTAAAATTTACAAAAATATATATTATGTACAAAGGCGAGCTTATCTCTAAAAAGAGATTTCTTACAGCAAACCTAGGCATGACAGGAAAAAAAAACTTCCCAAAGGAGGAGGTTTACAATTCGTCCGGATGTTTGTTTTTTTTTATGTATGTGCCTCGATAGCGCCTAAACGGATGGACCGATTTGGAAAATTATTTTTTTGTTTGAAAGGGTTTACCTTCCCATTGGTCCCATTGACACCAGGTCAGGATCTGATGATGGGATCCTGGAGAAATCGAGGGAACTCTTCAAATATTATAGGCAGACCTATAGTGATTTTAGTGTTTTTCATAATAACTCGTGCAAATGCACATGGTAAGCATAATATTGTGATGCGGAACTGCTGATGAAGACCACATATGGCCACCAGATCTGCTCAACACTAGGTACAAATACAATGCGTGGCTGACGGGCAGGCAACGCATAGCCTAAACCGGTGGACCTAGAGCCATCAAACTTTGTACAGGGGTTCCTTAGTAGCGTGGGGTAGCACTGATATGAGATTTGACAAAATTAATTCCCCAAGGGGGAGGGGGGGGATAAGGGGTTACAGTTTGTATTAAACTCAATCTAATCAAATAGGGTTTGTGGAAGTCGGTTTTTTCTAAAGTTTACTTTTTGTTTCAATTATTTGTCTAGCTTTACAAATACTTCAGAAGAATACATATTGTTTAACGTTGTTTGAATAGACGAATTCATAGCCACATTATAACGATATTTATCAAACTGCACAGACCAGACACCGACCTAAACGTCTTTTCCAGCTCACAGAGCATGGAGGAATCATATTTTACTTGATAATGAAATTCGCTGGACCAAGGGTCGGTCGGTTTAAACACACTATGCTCAGTAACCGCCGCACTTTGCTGCGTTTAAAAGCAAAACCAACATATCATCACACCTTTTCCCATACGGGGTGGCAGAGGCAAAACTATGCCCTCGTTCCTTCTCTACACTATCCATACTCCACGTGACGGGGGGTATGCCTGTTGCCGCAGCTATTGCGGTTGCTGCGTTTAATCTGGACAGAGATAGCTTCTCGTTTTAGTTTACCTACATGTATAGAGACTCACATTCAGTAGATCGACCTCTTAATGACAATATCATTCATATTTTTTTATTGAAAATAGAACCAACGGCAATCAGACTTTTAGTATCATCCTATGTTGATACCACTGCTGTAGAAAGCAGAAACAGCCAAGTCACAAACAAATAACCATCTAACGTGCACCCGTAGCAATGTATGTGCCTGTATGTAAATGTTCATGTTTACGCCTAAACTAAACTCTGCGACGCGGGAGAGTGAAAGACCGAGTATGCACTTCATATGTCTCTGTCCCTCAATTTCCGCGACAAAACCTCCCCCCGCACTCGGCATGCTACGGGTGCAGCACCTTGTTTATTATTTCTGACTAGGATTCGAGCCGGTGGCATCAGAAACGTTGGTTAAAAACGCATCGTCTCCCCAACCCAGTGCGTCACCCCAGTATCGCCATTAGCGGATGACGCGGAGTCGAACCGCATCAATCATGCGGAAGCCAATTCATTACCACCCGAGCCATCGCCGCCACATCGCAGATTGTGCTGCTAAAATATTGTACACAACAATTATTGATATTGTGCCGATTGCGACTTCGGTACGTTGTGGCTTGAATCTGTCCATTTGGGTTCTTTACAATCATTATTGAGGATCACTTCATTACTCCACAGCTGCGTGCGGCGATGAGCTATCACCTTGTCACGTTAAATGGAGTATTGAATAACTGGCTCAAAGTCGGCACAATATATCGCATCTTTTTCGTACGGGGTAGAAAAGAATCTGTTGCCTTACACCCACTGTAGCGTAAGGACAAAAGAGTCCTTGGAATAATATTGACATTAAAATTATAAAAAAAGACATTAAAATGATTTTGACAGTGGGTACCCAGACGTCAATGAATGTCTAATTTTTGACGGTGTACCCACTGTCAAACTAATTTTAATGTCTTTTTTTTTATTTGGAGAATGACAATGGCTCGACTTAGGGGGTTCCAGAAGACAAAACAATAATATGGAATCAGTACATTGACTCTCACTCTATCTAGCATAGAAAGAACAGTCTATCTCTGTCGAGAGCAGACAAAAACTCATGTCGGCATATGTGACAGGTCGTGACGTCACAGCGCAATCCAGTAATTGCGCCGTGGATCTACTACTGGAGCAGAAGTGGACATCATATTGTATACAGGGTGTAAATGAATTAAGGCAAAATGAGAAACTACCTACTTTGTTAGGGACATCATTCTGAGCAACTTTCATTTGAAACCGATTTGACCAGAGCAACTTTATTTTTCACTTCTCCATACATATCAGCTGACTCACTCAGGCCAAAATGTACTGGGAAGTGGAAAATAAAGTTGCTCTGATCATATCGGTTTTATAATTAATGTTGGTCAGAATGATGTCCCTAACAAACATAACATAAACATAAACATTTACATACAGGCACATACATTGCTTCTGGCCCCACACTATGAAACATGTTTCTCATTTTGAGTTAGTTCCTTTACACTTTGTTTAAATTTACTAACGTCGTCGTATTCAAGGTGCAGTGTTTCAACGATCTTTTGGCGGGTGCGGGACGTTCGCAGGGGGGCGCCTCTTCTACGCAAATTAATGCAACGAACCTGTCATTAACACAGACCTTTCATTTCTCATTGGTCGTCAAGCGTTAGTTCCACTTCCACCTGTCACCGTGCGCCAAAAGATTTTTGGAAAGTTGTGTGGTTTTATGACAGTTGCATGATGAGAAAAGATTTGATTATTTGGGAGTTGACTCATCAGAAAAGGAGGTACAGATTTGAGAATCAGTATTTTGTGGCGGAGTTTAGAAAGTTCAGATTCGGTATACCGAAAAGACCGAGATTAGTTCAAATGCAAATATATTTGTAATTCGTAATTCGTATTTTTTTTAATTGTACTAACCTGTACTAACACAAGAATGACATACAGGAAACTTATAATACATAGACAATGTACAAAACAGACCTTAACTCTTTTGTGTTTCAAAGAAGAGATAATAGTACTCCGTACAGAAAACGGCCGCTCCCTTCCCCGCGCTGATTCAGATACCGCACCCCACCCCTGGCGTCAAAAGATTGGTTATAGGATCACTAGACAGGGCTGAACGCCGGACGAGTGACGACGCGTATACTTAATATCGCTGCATTTGCCGCGCCACCAGCCCTAGCAAAGTTTACGCACACATTTGCACGTATACAAACATCATTTGGTTATGTTAGTAGTAATAGGTGATTATTTTGCCAGCGTTCTATGGAGTGTCCGAGGTGTGGATTAGTTCCAGTAAAATATATATTAATGAAAGCCTTCGTAGCTCCAAGTCCAACCATATCGCTATGACAGTTTAGCTATTGTAAGCAGAACGCTGCGCTGGAAATGCGGCGGCGGCGGCGGCGGCGGCGCGCTTATGGAAACCCTTCCAGTATTCAGAGCCCCCATACATCTGTGATGCGGGAGCCTTTGAGCAATTGAATTCGCAGTTTGATGCCTAAAACCCTACCCTGTTTTTGGTTCTGTAATTCGGGAAATTTACAGACGCAATACAGTCTTGAATACTACTCCGAAAACCCTACCCGAATCCAGATTGTTCGCAGCTCTGGATAGTGGAAGGGTTTACGGTAACTTTCTGTAAATTCATGCCTGTAAACCCTCCCGCAGCACAGAAGTACTGGTGCTCTGAATACTGGAAGGGTTTTCATAAACGCGGCGGCGGCCGATGCAATCTGGCAAAGTAATATGTTGGCCGGCGTTTTAAAACATTATAATTGCGAGATTTTTGGAACAGACCCCGAATATTTTCAGTGCTGTAATAAGTAGATACCAATACGTCGTCGAGCTAAGTTTTTCTGATTCTGAGCGAGTTGTCTGTCACCCAAGTGAGAAAGAGAAGTCTTGGCATCCAGTAATTTTAGTCGGCACTCAACTTTACCCGTCTTTATTTCCGTAAGGGATGGCAAAAGCATACTCACGTTTAGTCAGAAATTCAACTCGCATGTTTCATTATTACCTGCAGTTTTTACTGATAGTGTGTAAGTCAAGATTTAGAATTGTAAAAATTGTAAAGCTCTTACACCGCGCCCTTAGTCAGATTTTACTATGGCCATCTTCTTATGGTGAAGGCCGTGGATAATTCGTAGTGCTCATATAAATAATCCATTATTTGGTTTTAAATTTTTAGTAACCTATCTACTTGTATTTTAATACTCCTTTGTTAAAAGATTTGGTTTCACGACTTTTTTCCTTACAATATCATCAATAAACCAGCTTCGTATAGCACTGTACCCATTGTATCGTGATGCAGCGCTAATATTTTGAAGTGTAGTGTCATGTAGTCTCTGCTGAGCACCGCTCGCATATTTCATCTGGTCGTCGTCGGTTGTCGGACGGCCTATTCTGGAAATAGATGAGCAAAGAGCTTGTTTGTTGACTCAGCAAAATCGTCTTCATAGTTCATAATTTCTTTGTTGCACACAAACATTTGACAGAACGATGAATAGTTAGTAGTGTGTACAAAGACAAGCTTATCTTAGTAAGAGATCTCTATCAAAAAACCATGTGAGGATGAGGCAGGTGGGCTGCTGAGTAGGGGCTGCTGTCTTTTATTATTATCCCACCTTCACCCAACCTCATTCCGACTTCACGTCATAATGAGGCAAACCAACGACTCTTTATTAATCTTTGCCAACGGGTTAGATTTATCAATGTAGCCCACAGCTGTTTCTGTGCATCGGGGCCTTTTTGCTGCCGTCCGCCTATCCTCTTCCCGGATCTCCCTATAGGTGCCGCCATCCACAATGACGCGTGACGTAGCTACTTGCATCTTTGTCTTTCAGCAGAGTGCCCCGATGGAAAAGAAAGATGCAAATAGCTACGTCACGCGTCGTCGTGGATGGCGGCACCTATACAGACGATAGCCATCGCTACCAGAATAAGTCTTGAAGTCTTCCAGTAGCCAGTACAGTACGGTTCTCATTGAAATTTACTGCGCTGTATATCGCTTGGCGAGCCCTTCCTAATATCGTTATTACAATAAGGCACTTCACTATGATTAAAATATTGTACATTTAGATCTACTACCGAGCGAGTAATGGTAATGGGAACGCAAATCTGTTTCTAGCTATGCGAGGAAAACACACTGGAGAGGAATTGGCCCTCTTTAAAACACTGAATAATGTTTAGAAGATTCCATTTCTGTTAGATAGGAGTTTTTTCGCCCTAATTCTCTCGCAGCGGTTCAACGGAGAGAAGATACTAAACTTTACCAAACGTAGTGTACTTTTTTTCTCTATTTTGGGTCGTCTGCTTCATCGAAATCTGAAGGATAGGGCCTTCAATAATCGATGCAGCTTGCACCGATCCCTGGTTTACGGCTTTTGCTACAAAGAACATTTTGTGTGTCTCTCAACTAATTTCTAAAGAGACTTAATATCAGTCTAACACGTATTAAATTTTGGTCTTTAAAAAACTGCACACGTTATCTTTTTACGTATTCACCAAACATTCATAGCGAACCATAAGCGCGACTGAATTTGGAAAGCATCGGGCCATAATTCACCAAAACAGTTTGTCGGCTGCAAACTAAAAGTAAACAGTGGCGATAATTTTAAGAGTGTCACCATAAACCGTTCGTTGGGGCGACACATTACAGGGATGTGTGAAGAGGCCGCGTGCCGACGATGTGTTTTTGTTCTTTTTATAAAGGACAATGCTACGAATGTATGAAAATAAACTGCAATAATATATTAATTAAACAAATATTAGTATGACGCCTGTAAAAAAATACAAAAAAAAAATACAAAAAGGTTTATTTTGTTCTCTCACATAGTTTTACAGGTGAAACTTAACTTAGGTGCTATGTGTTTTGTCATATCTATGTGAGAGACTGGTATCCGTACTAGGAGGTCCTGTTTGACAGATTACCAGCCTCTCCCGACGCTGAACCGGAGTAATCAAGGTACCCAAGGTAGGTGCAATTTAATTAACAGATAGGTAAGAGAGTGATAAGGTGTGGAGTGTCAGAGATTGCAAGTGTGTGTAAGTGAGGTGTGTGTGGGGTGAGTGTGTGTGAGAGGGTGTGAGTGTGTGTGTGAGGGTGGGTATGGGGGTGTGTGTAGGTGTTGGTGTATGTGTGGGTGTATGTGTGGGTGTGTGTGAAGGTGTGTGAGGGTGTGTGAGAGGGTGTGTATGTGTGTGTGGAAGGACAGGGGAAGATCATCAGGAGATGATTGACAGAAGACTTTCAGTGTCCTCATAGCTTAACGATTTTAGCCACGCTGTTAGTACTTTTTTACATTTGTATTTTGTAAGGGAGTATATTTCAATTTTCTTATTTATCCTATTGTAGAGGTACTCTCCTAAAAAGCCAAAAAATCTGTGAGAGAAGGCGGTGGACCAAGTGGTGAGCGAATTACAGACCTTGTAATTGCATCGTTTGGAGGCAAAGAGTGCTTGATCGTAGCTTATTAAAGAGTGTTGCTTCAAGATGGTGTTCAGAATAAATAGTTGTCTTACGGACAGGACATCAGCCAATGGATAGAGTTGTTGTGTAGGATAAAGGAATGGAAGTGACAGACTTACCTTAAGAACTGAGCGTTGGGCTCTTTCGAGTTTTAATAGGTTTGTTTTATTTGTCCCCCCCCAAACAGTGATACAATAGGATATAACTGACTGACACAAAGCCAGATATACCATTTTGATGACATTTTTGTCAGCAACATGTCGAAGATTTTTAAAAATATATATAAGTTTGCGAGTCCTGGAAGATATAAGATCAAGATGAAGATTGAAACGAAGGGTATTATCAATTATTACACCCAGGTATTTGACATTTGATGAAAGGTTTAAGTGGCTGCAAGAACAGGGGAAGGTTGAGTAGCAAGAATGAGCTCTAATTGAAAAGTTATCAAGGATTCCAGATGGTATACTTCTAAGTGAGAATGGCATAAATTTCGTTTTGTCCACATTGAGGGTAAGACAGTTGTTTCTTAGCCAGGAATACACTTTGTTAAAACCCAATTGAGCAAAACCAAACGCCTCCTCCCAAGCATCCCCATGGAATATCAGCGCTGTGTCGTCTGCAAAGGTAATAAGTTTGCCATTCGCTAGTTGTGTATCACAGAGGTCATTAATAAATATAAGAAATAGAGTGGGACCTAGGACGCTGCCTTGGGGGACTCCGTGTGTTATTGGCATGTCATCGCTAGTGAAGTCACCAACTCTGACCCTTTGCTTCCTATCAGTCAGATAATCCCTAAACAGATTAAGTTGCGTGTCGCGGATACCAATGCTCTCAAGCTTGTCCAGTAGCAGTGGGACAGAGACAGTATCGAAAGCTTTAGCAAGATCGAGGAATATTGCAATAACTTTCTTTTTGCTGTCCAATTTTGACACTATGTGTTCTGTTAACTCGTGGACTGCCTCGTTAGTAGAAACACCGGATCTAAATCCGAATTGAGAGCTAGAGAGAAGGTGTTTAGATTCTAGGTAACTAACGAGGCGTTTGTTTAGGAGTTTTTCAACTATTTTAGACAGCGTAGAAAGTATTGAGATAGGTCTGTAATTATTGACACTGTCCCTGTCACCACTTTTATAGATTGGAATCACTTCAGCGAGCTTGAAAGCAGTTGGAAAGATACCAGTAGAGAAGATTAGGTTGACTAGGAATGTTATTGGTTTGATTAGGATAGAATGAAAACGTTTTAGGAAGGCTCCGGAGATGTTATCGCGACCTATAGTATTAAGTTTTTTTAGGTTAAGGATGCAATTTCGTACTTCTAACTCGTCAGTTGGTGTTAGAACGAAAGAAAAAGGAGAAGTACGTTTGGGTGTGACTTTGGATAATGGGGGAGAGATTTTATCTGCTAGGTTTTTTCCAATAGACGCAAAAAAGTTGTTTATTTTATTAACTGAGGCAATAGGTTCTGAAGAAGATATGAGCTCTGATGCAGGGTTAAGTTTCGAATTTGAGTGGGCAATTCGTTTAATAGTATCCCAAAGCATTTTATTGCTGGTTTTGGATGCCTTTTGTATCATTTTTTTCTCATATTCATTCTTTACCTTTTTTAATAGCTCGTTGCAGAAATTTCTGTACCGTTTGTACGTGGTAGAAAACTCGAATAGCAATTTCGTGCACTTAGCCATCGATTTCGATCATGTCTTCCATGGGTTATTTTACTACTCAATTATACCAATTATTTGAGTTAAGTTTCGTTTGCGCCGGGCCTGTGTTTTTTTTTTATTTTCCTTTGGATTTGGAATCGAATATTTTCAATGTGGTAACGGAAGTCACAAAAGAACGCCTTTTGTCGGATTCAAAAGTAATGGGAATGGGACTATCAACGCTCCCTATTGCAATCAGGTTGAACTGAACAAAATACTTTTTTTGTGTTTTTTAAGTATTTTTCTCCTCAACCCCTTCTGTTCTTCTGGCCGAAAAAGAAAAATATTTCAAATCAAAATTAGAAGTTTGTTCGGGGTGTGTCTTTCTGATAGTGGAACTGACTTTGACAATGAAAAGTTTAAATAAAATATCCAAATCTGTCCAGCAGTTTGCAAGTATTCCGCTTACCAACACATTTAGCGATTCACTTATATAAAAGCCTATACCTAAATGTAATTTCAATATTACTTCGCACCTCCTGGCAGCAATATGGCGACCAAGCTGAACCAATCTGATGTGAAAGCATTCCGTATGTCCGACCGTGTATAAAAATATGAATACTGTCGAGCATATATCGCATTATCTGAAACTGTTTAGAAAGAAAGTTTGAGTTTCGTATTGAATTCTTTTTCTGATGATAAACAACAACATAAATATGTACATACTTATGTGGATGTTATGAAACACTTGGTTGTTGGAAGTTACGCCTTTGTTGTTTCGATAACCTTCACGTGATGCTTAGACTATTGTATATAATCTAAGACGTGATGTTATCAAAACAACATATTTATGGCTTGTTTTATGGTTATCTCTGTATGATAGTTGCATCTGATTATGACTTATCTGTTACTTAAATTTTATCTTACCGGGACTTCTTGGAAGCCCAAATACTCTCACTAGAGGTTAAGCTCTGATTATAACAATAACATTCTTTCGACCTTTCATGCCTATGTAAATTGAACCCAAAACGTCAGTAGTACTATTAGCACAAAATATCTATCTCCCCATGTTGACGCTCGCTTCATACAGTACCAAAACAGGCGCCATAACCTCAGGTATTTTCATACAAACTACATTCATACGTCAGTGCTACCAATAAACAAAACGATATCAGGACGAAACTTCGCATATTCACATACGTCGTGACGAACTGTAAATACACACACTACAACATGGCACCACCATCCTTGACGGCTTAGGAATAAAGACTAGAAAGACTTGGAGGATCTGCACGGGGAATTTTGTGGAGGTTGCGTTCGGGCGCCGCCCTATGAAAGGGGGTGGGGGGGAGGGGGGATAATACCTGTCTCATCACAAACATAATATACTTAGTTCGATATTTTTTCTCGATTTGATCTACTGTCCGTTTTGAATTGATGAATGAATCTGGAATGCTAAATTCTTTTGACTTTTGGATAGTTAGCTAAGAAAGGAACACAAGAGGGATGTTAAGTTTTCTACCGAAATCCAGGCTTTTCAGCAGAAAACGAAATTAAATACTTCGGTTCGAATGCGTGTTTATTTTTGAAGCTCACATTGTAAAAGAGGATGACATAACAGTCAGTGTTGCTATAGTAGAAATTAATTATACAGAAAGGTAGGACCTATCGATCTGTTACAATTCAGTGTGCATCGATGGCGCTAGTGGTTTGTAGCGACAAACTGCATAGGTATAGATGGTGCCAGCAGTGGTGTCTTTAGACAAGGGATCTCTCACATAACTTCATTATAATAGGACCATTTAGTCTTCGAAATCTACGATGCTATAGACAGAAAACACAGTTATCAACTTATCTATCACACATGAACTTATGTCCTCAATTCTTCATATCAAAGTGTATGCGAGTGCTAGTCTAAGGCGAGTGCATATGTTTAAAAGAGTCGGTTTACCAGGATCCCCTAGCGGCTAGGGCCTAGCCTGATCCCCCAGGGGATCCTGACATCCGTTTAACCAAGGTTAATACGTCACAGGTACAAACTAATGGGATTTAGTACTATACATTTTAAAATGTAGGAACTGACTCGAGTTGGGTAAAACCCTGGAAAAGAGGGGGTGGGGGGTTTGGCAGGTTGGCTTTTTATGGCCCTGAATGATGGTCGGTCGCTTCCGAAGGTTGTGGATTGCGGTTATATGGCCGCTGTAAAGATATCTACTGCATGTGGTTTGAATAGATGTTTTTATGGCAATGCTAACTTTTTTGGTAAATCTATATTTTTCTGTATTGGTAGCAGAGGCAAATGCCTAAAAAGCCCCGAAATGACTTCATGATTCAGTTAACTCAACTAGGATGTACTTTGAAGATGTTAAGTCAATCACATCTATAGGGAGAGTGGGTTATTTGGTATTGGATAATGAGAGTTTGAATACTTATCAGGTTACCAGATTCATTTACATTGTATTTGCTCAAAAAAAACTTATCTGCGGCGTCGGCATCGTGCTAAGTTTCTTTGGCTTTCTTTGACCTCTCTCTCTTTCATACCCCACCTTGCCTTATGCCAGAAAGAGTGGTCATAGCTCACTCAGAGCCAAATCTTTGGCGTTTTCCACCTTTTCCACCATTAGACAGACCATCAATCCAACTTTCCATCCCATATGCGAAAAAACATCACTATAATTTTTTGTTCATTCTGAAGGGCACAAAAACTTCCCAAAAATAAACAAACAAGCACAGCGTCACGCCTTTTCCCATACGGGTAAGCTGAGACAGAATTATTCCCACTTTACGCCAGGCAGTTATTCAATAGGTACTCCATTCTGTGTAACAAGGGACTTGCCCATGGCCTCAGTTGGAATAATGAAGGTTCCCAGCTAAAAACTTCCCATTTTACAAAAACATATCGGAAAATGGAACAGGCGGGGTAGCGCAAAACAAAATATGCCATTACCATATTCAGGGCACATAAATGAGAAGAGTCTAGTATTAGTTTACGTCCCGGCCCCGCCTTCCTATTACCTCACTGCTTGGGGCTAAACGCATCATGCTGGTGGGCTGTAGTGCAAGTGATGAGCGTTCAAACGGTGATGGAAATCATTGGGAGGAAGCCTTCGTGCAGCGATGAGCTTTATTAAGATATACGGGCGAAACATTGCGTCTGCCACCCCGTGTATGAAACATTGCGTCTGCCACCCCGTGTATGAAACATTGCGTCTGCCACCCCGTGTATGAAACATTGCGTCTGCCACCCCGTGTATAAAACATTGCGTCTGCCACCCCGTGTATGAAACATTGCGTCTGCCACTCCGTGTATGAAACATTGCGTCTGCCACCCCGTGTATGAAAAAGCGTGACGCTATCAATTAAAAGTGTTGTGTGCGTGAACAGCCATACGAAATCACTTGATATAGGTGTCGATATACGGATATCGAGACCTATATTGACAGATTCCCATACAAATTCAGTCGATAGAGGTGTAGATATCGTACCTATATTGGATGCGCGAGAATCATGCCACGTAGCGGAGCACGATTCTCGCGCCTTCGATATGAGGATATCGAGACCTATATTGACAGATTCCCCTGCAAAATAACTCGATATCTACACCTATATCGAGTGATTTCGTATGGAAACCTGTCAATATTGGTCTCGATATCCGTATATCGAAGTCACGAGAATCGACCCGCAGGGCTGCTCAATGGGTTATTCGACAAGAACTGCACTGACGAAACTTCTTCTCTCCGTCGAAGTCTTAAACGTATGGAAGCACATAGCGTTTTTCTTCGGTAACATCATTGTGCTATATGTTCACTTTCTACTTAGACCCGGCGGTAAAATACTCTCTCCTGCACCCGTGGAGGCAAAAAATATGAACCGCCGAGAATGAAATATGAAGTATCCATATTGGAGAGCGATGGGGCGACTACCCATATTGACCGTTTGTTGTAAGTTGAAGAGATATTGCCTAGAAAGTACTTAAAGAAATACACAAGTAGCGTTATGGTCGTTTTTACACCCTTTAGGTCGTATTGAAACTAAATCACAGTCAACTTTTCAACTAATCGCCAGCTACTGTTTATAACCAGTCTTCCAGAAGCTTGTGTATTGAGGATTGACTGCATGGCTGCCTTCAGCTTCAAAGTCAAAGATATTTATTTGCAAATATAGGTGCTTAGGATATTATGTACAATTTTTGAACTTAACTAAGCTTTAGGCCTTGAGTTGTCGTCTGTGTATGCGAGCCTCAGTATATGTAGATGCCATAAAAGCCTGTTTACATGTCGTCTTACGAAATAACATGACAAACTTACCATCCTTACCTTACATCGCAACATCCAAGCGGAAGGACGCACCTAACAAACTTGGAATAGAACTTCGTATACGTCGTACGTACTAGGGTTCCGCAGAAGTTCATATGCACAAACAAACAGTTGTTTCAGCGACAAGAGCGCGGGTTCCGTAACACCAACTCTCGTATGTTCATCCGGCGTTGATGCTGAAGATGTTTGGATGCGGTATATGAAAATATAAAATCCTCAGTTTATGTGAGAGAATTACGAGCCACAAGAAGTAAACTCAAGTGGTTATTCTTTTTTTTTTTCAAGTGGTTATTACAACTTTCCCAGTTGCCAGTATTGAAGAGCGAATGTTTTTGCCTTCCGTCCGACAGGGACACAAAATTTACACATGCATAATGTGCATCGATATAGAGTAGCATTAGTAGTAAGACTAGCATTAGTAGTAAGAGTAGCATTAGTAGTAAGAGTAGCATTAGTAGTAAGAGTAGCATTAGTAGTAAGAGTAGCATTAGTAGTAAGAGTAGCATTAGTAGTAAGAATAGCATTAGTACTAAGAGTAGCATTAGTAGTAAGAGTAGCATTAGTAGTAAGAGTAGCATTAGTAGTAAGAGTAGCATTAGTAGTAAGAGTAGCATTAGTAGTAAGAGTAGCATTAGCAACTACACCAAACTATGATGTATGTGCAGCCTATAAGATTTTAATGCAATAAACGTCTATTCTATTATAAAAAATTGAGGTTTTAATAATATTTTGGTATCGTTGTTGTTTCTAGTTCCCACGCACGACGCAGGGTATCTTTGCACTAACAATGCTTAGCAATACACAGTGCCTTATCAACACAGCGCCGCTTCTTGTCCCCAACCCCATCCGCGGTATTCTAAACTACCATAACGTCGCGTTATGCAGATTCGGCGTAACATAATAATATATATTTATTACCAAACTTGAACAGATACGGGGACGCGCCGAATCTGATTCCGTTTTGTGTTATCGTCGCGATTTATTGACGATATAAATTCTGGGTCGGGAATGTTGCGGGGTTGTTGTGATGAGTACTTTCAGGCACTTCTTTTGAAACTCTTGCACCTATGTTATGATATGCTGCAATTACAAACTAATCTATTCCTTCACTAAACAAGTTCAATTAAGCATTTGACCAGTCAAACAATGCGTATGGTGCAAATAGTGTACATTTGAAGAGATTTAAAATGTGCGATAAAATGATGATAGTGATGATTGGTGGCATAATGTAAAACATATTATTATCTGCATATCTAATAACTAACTAACCGCAATCAAAATTGGAATTTCAGAATAAATCCTAAAATTAAATAAGGGTGGCAAATCATAATTTAGTCACTATAGCGACTCTTAGCCTGAAGCTCGGACTTTTACTCGGTCCTTTCAAAAGCTGTTCTTCGGGCCTTACTCCCTAAGTTTCAGATGGAAGCACTCCCAACTCATTTCGATTATACATATGCCTACTTGTAGCAGTATAACTAAAACTAAAACATAATCTACACTAACAACGGTGTTAAAACCTACGTGCTACCACCACCGTTTCCAAGAAGCCTCTGTACAAAACTTATTGCCCAAAATTCGGGTTAAGAAGCCAATTAAAATGTCCCTCGAACACCAACATGGCAACGTAAAGTATTGTTATCTTAAACTGGGTTCGTATTCAGAAGGTGTTCGCGGTCGTTAGTCGTTCCTTGCTGGTTGTGGTGAAATATTTCGTGTTTCATTTATCTGTAAGATAGAAGGAGGTACGAGAATACAATTATCATTCGGTGGTATTCAAAGGATAGGAGGAGTTTTTTAAATATTGCTATTACTAGTATATTCTTCAAGAGTAGAGCGTTGTCTTTATCACACAATTCCAGAAGTACAAAACAAAATGACAAGAAAGCCTCAACTTAATTGAACAACGAAGATATCCTTAAAATGTTCCTTTATTTAAGGATAGGAGTTCTAAAAAGTAAAGGCGTAAAAATAAGTAAATTTATTTTCTTTCAGCAAGCATCCCCAGGTCTTGGTCTAATATGACGGTCTGGTCTAAGATGGCTGTGTACATTCTTTCTTTCTTACTTTCTTGGACCCGACAGATGAACTGAAACTTGTTATTTTTATTTACTACGTACTTACACAACCGTCCATCCAAACAACACGGCCCGCTTTTACCAACCTACCCACATCAAGACAAGATACAGTTAAAAACTTATGATTAAACAAAACAAACGACCTGGGTCTTTTGTCGACGTTGGACGAGCTAGTAGCTACCAAACCTTGACAAAACCGTTCTCTTTTCTACCCCTATTACCCCGAAACAGGGTTGTCTTGAATTAATATAAATTAATTGTGGTACATAAAACGATAAGACGCGGAATATGCAGGTCGCGAGCGCGGCGTAACGTCGCGAGACGTGACGCTGATAAAGACGTGCTGCTGTAGAGGACATGTTTTTGGTTAAACTTCTTATATTTTACCTCGTTTTGATGAAAACATAACAAAACATCGCAACACGGCTTTTCGGGTTCACTATAATACGCCTTTACGAAACACGCTTAACCTTGTTACATTTGTACTATGACGAATCATCGACCATACAGTAAACCTTAAGTTTAATTCATTTTTCCCATACGAGGTGGCAGAGCTACACTTTCAGCCAGTAATTCAATATTCCATTATGCGTGACAAGGGGCTAGCCCAGCGTCTTAACAATGGAGTAAGTAATTTTTACCATCACCGTTCACAAGACCTTTATCATCAACTCATTTACCATCCCCCGATCATCCTGCAACAAGAAATACACAAAAAATCGTAGAAACTTTCCCCGAGTGTAGCTTTTTAGGGTGTGTGCAGACCGCGCGGTAATATTGGGGCAATTCTGGCTCTCGAACAAAACAATTCCCTTCGGGGAAGGCATTATAACTAGCCAATGATTATTTTGAGTTCGCTGGAAGGGTGTATTCTGATGATAGCGATAGAGATGAAACCAAATAATATTATTATTATTACGAGCCTGCAATGTCCCACTGCTGGACAAAGGCCTCTTTCCTTCGTTTCAAACTAACTAACCAGAGTATTTTTTCCATTGTCTATTGTACCTATTGTTTTTTTGTGCAATAAAGTATATTGATATTGATACTGAATAAAGTTCCTCAATTTTATGTTTTCAGTTGATGATATAACAATGGACAAATGCAGCATGGAATCTGGTAATGATTTTATGTAAGCCTTTCAATAATATATAATTCCAAAATATTTTATTTAAGACGGTTTATTCTGGGAACAAGTATATATATAACAGAAAATGGCGCTACAACTTTTCCCATATTTGATGGTCGAGGAACAGTTGTGCCCTCTTCACACTCCTGGGCTGTATATTGTCGTGGTCCCTCAACTCTTCACAATACTTCGTGGGCGACCACGTCCTCGATTTGCATTTGTTAAATGGAATTAATTAATCCTAGTCGCCCATGGGAGAAGTACTTTACCAAGCAGTGGGAAGAGTTCGGCTAGAAACAGTGGCTTTACCAAAAAGTTGTCTCCAGAATATGCCCGTCACAAAATGTATTCTCCCCTCTTAAGATGCTCATAAACATGTTTTTCTCGCAATAAAAGTGATGAATCACCCATTTTTTATATGGTCAATCAGGAGATATACGATTTTTCCATTGGCGGATAAAATCTATGGCGTTGTGTTAGGTGTTAATGTGAACAGAGGAAGATAGTAGTTGCTTTGATTTTTCAATGATGGATGATGGTGGGGTAATGTTTGCTTACGGAAATTGTTCCTAAACCAAAGTTGATGATACAAATTACTTACGATAAGTATTTTATCTATGTAATCTCAGTTTACCAAAATCGGCCATGTAAATATTTACTCGCGTTTAGTTACCTTATTATTGGGTTAGGAGTTGGTAAAATGCAAAATCAGATTACTCTAAGAGCAGTAGTTACTCTCGACTCGAGTAAAAACTTAGTCCGATTTGTTCGAATCCACCCTTATCAATCTTGTAAATCTAAGTAGGTACGTATATTACTGTTCTAACCATAGAATTTAGTAAATATTAACCGTACCTACTAAAGTTTTCTTTTTACTTTGTGAATGTCGCTTACTCAAAGACAGATAGCACTGGTATAGGGTGTGAATGTCGCTTACTCAAAGACAGATAGCACTGGTATAGGGTGTGAATGTCGCTTACTCAAAGACAGATAGCACTGGTATAGGGTGTGAATGTCGCTTACTCAAAGACAGATAGCACTGGTATAGGGTGTGAATGTCGCTTACTCAAAGACAGATAGCACTGGTATAGGGTGTGAATGTCGCTTACTCAAAGACAGATAGCACTGGTATATGGTGTGAATGTCGCTTACTCTAAGACAGATAGCACTGGTATAGGGTGTGAATGTCGCTTACTCAAAGACAGATAGCACTGGTATAGGGTGTGAATGTCGCTTACTCAAAGACAGATAGCACTGGTATAGGGTGTGAATGTCGCTTACTCAAAGACAGATAGCACTGGTATAGGGTGTGAATGTCGCTTACTCAAAGACAGATAGCACTGGTATAGGGTGTGAATGTCGCTTACTCAAAGACAGATAGCACTGGTATAGGGTGTGAATGTCGCTTACTCAAAGACAGATAGCACTGGTATAGGGTGTGAATGTCGCTTACTCAAAGACAGATAGCACTGGTATAGGGTGTGAATGTCGCTTACTCAAAGACAGATAGCACTGGTATAGGGTGTGAATGTCGCTTACTCAAAGACAGATAGCACTGGTATAGGGTGTGAATGTCGCTTACTCAAAGACAGATAGCACTGGTATAGGGTGTGAATGTCGCTTACTCAAAGACAGATAGCACTGGTATATGGTGTGAATGTCGCTTACTCTAAGACAGATAGCACTGGTATAGGGTGTGAATGTCGCTTACTCAAAGACAGATAGCACTGGTATAGGGTGTGAATGTCGCTTACTCAAAGACAGATAGCACTGGTATAGGGTGTGAATGTCGCTTACTCAAAGACAGATAGCACTGGTATAGGGTGTGAATGTCGCTTACTCAAAGACAGATAGCACTGGTATAGGGTGTGAATGTCGCTTACTCAAAGACAGATAGCACTGGTATAGGGTGTGAAAGTCGCTTACTCAAAGACAGATAGCACTGGTATAGGGTGTAAATGCCTACTCTTAGGGCCGCCACATACAGTCGGTTTTCCAATTCGGAATTCCGTAACGGAATCATCCCGAACGCAGTAAACTCATACAAATCTTTGGATCTACCACATACGTACGGAATTTTTCCGATTCGGAATTTTCGCGGATTCGTATGGGATTGAATCCCGTTTCAGAATTCCGAATCGGAAAAATTCCGGCTGTGGCCGGCCTTAAGGTCAAGGAGCTCTGGTTTGAATAACCGGCCAAGTGCGAGTCGGACCCGCGCACAAAGGTTTCCGTACCATTATCTAAAAAAAAGCGCAAAAAAAACACGTTTGTTGTATGGGAGCCCCCCTTAATATTAAATTTATTTTGTTTTTTAGTATTTGTTGTTATAGTGGCAACAGAAATACATCATCTGTGAAAATTTCAACTGTCTAGCTACAACGGTTCATGAGATACAGCCTGGTGACAGACAGACGGACGGACAGCGAAGTCTCAGTTATAGGGTCCCGTTTGGCACCCTTCGGGTACGGAACCCTAAAAAAGGGCTTATTGCCTGGTTAAAAAACAGATTCCTTATTATTGCGGCTTTAAAATGCCTCAGTGTTCTTTTATGCCTTAAATCTGTCCCAATAATCCTGCCTCATGGATTCCGGCCATTTCTTACACCATGAATTTTTGCTTACGTCCCAAAGATGGTCATAACAAGAAAGCAAAGCAATCCAGATGATGTAGTATAGTGATTTGTGGTCGTTCCTTAGGTAAATCAAATAATGTTTTCGGCGAATAATAATTTTGTTATCAGCATAGGCTTAGCTTGCAAGTCATTTGTCATACCCAGGGAGCAATAACCCAGTGGAGAGCGCATAGATACATTTTCCTTTGAAACACAACCCACCAATTTACGGGCGGCGGGGGACGAGGTAAGAGAGCTGTGATTGGTCAGCCGCTGCGAAACTGTCTGGGCCCGTCATCGTACATAGGTTGCGTATGCGAACGTTTACTTTACTTACTTTTACTTTATACTTTATTGCACAGAAAACATAATACAGACACTTAATATTAGAAAAAACATGCACAGAGGCGAGCTTATCTCTAATAAGAGATCTCTTCCAGCAAACCTAGGATGGAGAGGATAATTTAATAAAAGGTAGACCTACATAAGTGCACAACGATAAATATTAAAATAATTGACAAATAAATACAACAAACGTTTGGCGAGCCGCATTCCCCCGCAGGCGCAGTCAATTGGATATATAGTCTCTGGTTATACCCCATGTATATGCCTCAATTTTTGTTGCCATATTCGATTGGCTTTGTGTCTTTCTGACTCTGCCACTCCGTATGAGGCGTCCGAATTTGGTGCGTGACTATTTCAGCTTCGTTACATAATAGACGCCACATATTATACTATATTTTTTTATTATAACCGAATGCTCGGTTAACAGGTTGGTTAAATCAGTTTCGGCCAATCATTTTGAATAATAGAGGCAAGTAATTGGCTGAGGCTGCTTTAACCAACCTGTTAACGTAATCAGCGACTAGGAAACCGGGCATCAGTACCGCTTTAAAATGGGACCAAGCCATCATTGAGCATAGAGTAAGTAAAGGCGCAATACTATAATATTATACTAATACTGATAGACCATGCACCTAGAACAAAATATGACACCGGCGTAAACTGAGATGCTACGGAAGCTTCTTTAGTTCGAGGCCATTATCGCTTGGTGCAGCGCCATCGAAAAATTGCAAATACCACGAGATGGCGCTAAGATATATAGGATTTATTCTAAAATTAGCGCCACCTAGAAGTATGTTAACTGAAACCATGGCGTTAAAAGTACAAATCTTACTCCTCACGCCATTTCTTTTTAACGAAGGGTTACTAATTCTAATTTGTGTGGGATGAGCACCCTGTGTTAAAGGGCACTTGCTCACGTCTCCGAAGGAACTTGAACCTACACCTCTTTCCGTCCTTCCAACGAGCAACAAACCAAGACTAAACCAGGCTCTCGAAAGAAAGAAGTCTAACTACAGCGAAATCTACAAAACACGCGAAATTAACATTAGTTTTTAGACCAGAGTTATAGTAAGAAAATTCATTGAAGTTACGAATTACATTATCTTCTTCTGTTTGAGTGTGAAACTATGATCTTATTATGCAAACAACTACAATCATAGTAAGAAATATCCTATCAACTTAAACAATGTTATCAAACTTCAAAACAACAATAAGTAATATTAATCAAAAACAAAATGGCCACCAGAGAATAAAATAACTTGAAGGGAATTAATAAGATCAAAAATAAGACACAACAGGGATGTTGTTATTTTTGTACAGTTGTAAGTTTCATTATGGCTAGATTTTGGCGCCAAGATCTTGATGACAATTGTTTTATTAACCAATATTGCGGTGAGTTGAATGGTGTTGAGGACCGGTTGCTACAACTCCGGTTAAAACGTTGTTTGTAGACAATTTTTAGGAAAAACTGACTAATCGTGAGCGGCAACCCTCCGAGACGCTTTGTTTATTTTGAGTTTTAAATATTTGAGATTACTATTGAGATACTAATAACACTTTATTGACAGCTATTTATCTACGCGCAACATTAAAGATATGCAAGAAGCGACCGACTGATCAATGTGTTTGAAATCCTTCCTGTAATCAAATTGTTTTAAAACAGATATCAGTCAAAGATAAATCAACTAATATATGTCTAGTAAAACATGCAAGCATGCTCAAGTCTTCCCTCGCTCAATCATATACCTTTCCCTCTCATTAGGGTTTGCTGGAAAAATAAAAATAAATTAAAATAAATCAGAAAAACGAGTCAAAAAGTGAGAACGTTCAGTACACCCCCGTAAGCTTGACAGCTGCTTGTATTGACTTGGTCATATGTCAAGACGTCTTCGTTTTAATTTAAGTATCATTTTTAGGGTTCCGTACCCGAAGGGTGCCAAACGGGACCCTATTACTGAGACTTCGCTGTCCGTCCGTCCGTCCGTCCGTCCGTCCGTCCGTCCGTCCGTCCGTCTGTCACCGGGTCCGCCTGCACGAACCGTAATAGCTAGAAAGCTGAAATTTACACAGAATGTGTATATCTGTTGCCGCACCAACCACAAATACTGAAATACGAGAGATATTACAAATTGAAAGTGGTCTCGGTACAAGATACGTCTTCACAACACGCTTGAAAAGTTTATACCAAGGCCATTTTGTTTTGGTAGGTAAGCCTTCTTTTAATGAAACTAAATTTAAATGATATGGCAATGTCGTCCCCGGACTTCTACAAAGACTTTAAATATTAATTGATGAATTACGACGTCTCTATTTATTATGTAGAACTTTTAGAAAATAATTATAAAATTAATAGTTTTTAATTACTTTTGTTGTCATACAAATCTCAGAGCACAGAAATTATTTTTTTCCTTTTGGCCACTTCAAGTTTGGCTGCCAGTGATGTTTTAATTAAATACTCTTTGGTGCGTTGAAATGATGTTTTGCAGTCTGCATGACATTGACATAATGAGTGAGTGAACCTCATTGTACGGAAATTGTAGATGGGTGTCTCACGTTTTCCAGTAGGAGTAGGTTGTAGACAGTGCTGCTTACGGCGGCGTTTAGTAGGTACTAAAGGCCCTAAAAGCGCGGCAAGCTTTGAATCAATTCAAATGTTATTTTTCAACTAGCTACAAAGTTATTCTGACATAAGATGATAATTTGAACAAAACTTTTTGGGTATTTCATGAAAAATACAGTTACAGATCACACATATACAGGGTGGAACAAACGAATGGGCCCTGGAGGGAAAGTACCTTAAAATCTCAAGATATCCGTCCGTCCGTCTGTCTGTCACCAGGCCGTATCTCATGGACCGTGGTAGCTAGACAGTTGATATTTTCACAGATGACGTATTTCTGTTCCCGCTATAACAACAAATACTAAAAACAAAATAAATTTAATATAAAGGGGGCTCCCATTCAATTAACGTGTTTTTTTGCGGTTTTTTTAACCGACTTCCCAAAGGAGGAGGTTTACAATTCGTCCGGATGTTTGTTTTTTTTTTTTATTTTATTTTTTATGTATGTGCCTCGATAGCGCCTAAACGGATGGACCGATTTGTAAAATTAGACCGATTAGACCTATAGTGATTTTTGTGTTTTTCATAATAACTCGTGCAAATGCACATGGTAAGCATAATATTGTGATGCGGAACTGCTGAAGAAGACCACATATGGCCACCAGATCTGCTCAATACTAGGTACAAATACAATGCGTGGCTGACGGGCAGGCAACGCATAGCCTAAACCGATGGACCTAGAGCCATGAAACTTTGTACAGGGGTTCCTTAGTAGCGTGGGGTAGCACTGATATGGGATTTGACAAAATTAATTCCCCTGGGGGGGGGGATAAGGGGTTACAGTTTGTATTAAACTCAATCTAATCAAATAGGGTTTGTGGAAGTCGGTTTTTTCTAAAGTTTACTTTTTGTTCCAATTATATAGATAATGGTACGGAACCCTTCGTGCGCGAGTCTGACTCGCACTTGGCCGGTTTTATTTACCATTATTACCACACGACATTATTTACCACAGAAGATTTACGTTGAGTCGAGAGTTGAGAGTACATCGGGTGGCCAAGCGGGTGTTATTGTTTGTAGTTGGGGTTAATGGTGTTGTGTGTTGTAAAGTTAGCAGTTATCATATCACTATTGTTCATGTTCAGATTGAGCGTCACGATTTTTCCAGAACCAGGGTGGCAGTTGCGCCAACGTTTAAAACGTATTTTTAACCAAGGGTTTAGTTTAGTGCCACCAGCCCCTACTATACCCGGGGGGCGCAGTTAGCCGCCGCGTCGCCGCTTGATTGGTGTCGTCGTAAAGTAATCTCTGCTCGCGCTACCACGATAGAGATAGGGATGGGAATGGAGAATGGAGATAAAGGGAATATCGGTATCTACAAATAAAAATAAAACCGGCCAAGTACGAGACGGACTCGCGCACGAAGGGTTCCGTCCGTACCATTATCTATAAAAACGACAAAAGATCATGATTGTTGTATCGGAGCCCCCTTTAATATTTATTAGTATTTTTTGGTATTTTTTGATATAGCGGCAACAGAAATACGCCATCTGTGATAATTTCAACTGTCTAGCTATCACGGTTCATGACATACAGCCTGGTGACAGACGGACGGACAGACGGACGGACAGCAGAGGCTTAGTAATAGAGTCCCGTTTGGCACCCTTCGGGTACGGAACCCTATAAAGTATCAAGCCGTTTTGCAGACGGGCTGGTAGAGGCAGTCATTGCTACGTTCTAGGACTAGCACTTGGGACGTAGTTGTAAGAATGGAAAGTCAATAAAAATACTAAGAAAAAGACTGGTGAAGCCATTAATTGGACAGAAAAAAAAGAGAGAAGACTTATATCGGCAACACCAAACTCTACGAGACGTAGAGTTTGAAGCGTTCAATCGAGGTCATTTAAAAAAGGTTCTTTTTATTTTAGATGTTCTATTTTTAATATCGATAAAGCCATGATCATGGGCGCAACGGTGCCCCTGCCACTGGGTATGGGCATTAATTGCAAGACTTGACGGTGAGGCATTTGTTTTGTTAATTTACGACAACTCATCGACATCGATAGTTAATTGTTTCCCCTCACTATTTCGCAGCTTATTGAACCCTATCTAAAGCAAAGTTCCCGCCAACCTCTCACAGCATAGTCAGACTACTCATAGTTGAATATTCGCACTGTGTACCACGACCATTTTACTTGAGTACCTCTTGCTATAGCAAGTTGTATGGTGAAAGGGGTCTGAGTTATGCGGTCTGGTTATTGTAAACCTATGTGTTTTTGTTTCAAACTTATTGGTACTGAAAACTGTTCGCTTGTTATTGTTTGTTTGTTAATGATTTTGTGGCTGCTTGTTTATGGGTTTTGTTATTGGGGAGGTCGTAAAAGTCGGTTCAAGAAAATGTATATCGGAGTGAGTGAGCGCGAAGGTTATTCTTCAATTTGGTACAGTATTCATCAGAAAATAAGTCCGATTATCTTGAAAGGAATTGATTGATATTTTGATAAAACCTTTTCGTAATTATTATAATTTACGTAAGTATTATATTTATTAGGGTGGTCCTTATTCTTAAGAGAGAAAAAAAACTTTAATTTCACGGGCCACCACGTAATTTGATTATATACGCACTTATTATAAGTACCAAGAAACTATTTCAGTATTTTTTTGAATTTATAATTTATGCTGTTCTTCAACGCTTTTTGTAAAAAAAGACAGCTGGTTTAAAGACTTCTAAATCACAAAAAAAAACGAAAAAAATAACTCGAAAAATAAGGACCACCCAAATAAATATACTCTGATCACCAGTTAGTGTATTAGAAGATGATCAAAGTGAGTAATCCTTCATATTATTTATATCGCGTTGGGCTATCCCCATGACATGCAAAATGGAGTGGTATCTAATAAATTACACGTGTGGGAAGCGTGTGGGAGAAACTATAGTCCGCGCGCGAGCTGAATGTAGAACTGTACCATACTAGCGAGCGGCCTTTACCACCACGTGTGGGAACGCTTTATTATATCTTCACTTATTATATATATCTTAGCTATACTTTATACAACCCCTGTTTTTGTACTTTCTGTAAACAAAAATAATTCTCAACTTTTCGTAACTTATCTACCCAACATTTTTTATTTATTTATTTATCTATTAATATCTACCATTACAGGCACAGACCTACTGCGGCAAATACATAATTATACGGCTACTTATAATAATAATTATAGTAATATTTTTATTTTAACTACTTATAGCAATATTTTTACCAAGGGAGACATCTATGAATAAATAGCCGAACTAAATAAGAAACAGCTTCATCTGTTGCGTGGTCTAAATTACGTCACTGCATCACACTCCTCGCACTCCGAAGCAAAAGCTTCGCATCCCGAATCAAACTTTCAGATTAGTTACAGTGAGCCGCTCTAGATGTCGCTACTAGTGTTCAGAGAGTAATGCAGTAGAACTAGAAAACTAATAGAAATTGCAGGATTAAGTTCTCAGTAGATGTTTTCACATTTATGCATTTATTACTGCACATACAAAACTCAAATTCAAACTCAAATTCTTTGAGTGACACCTGCTAAGCTTACTAGCATGCTTGCTTGAGAAATTAGCTTTCTTTCGGCAACCTTACTAAAGATAAATAAAAAGCATAATAATAAACTTTCCAAGAAACAGTGAAAGTGTTCAACAAAAACTACTTTGAACTTCCTCTAATTAAGTGTGTGCTTATTATAAAACAATTAATTTAAATAACATTTAAATTCATTTCCGTCAATGTTATTATTTGCAGAGCCTATTTACCAAGTTAAATATTTTACTGGTAACTGATTATAATTTATGTAGTTTTTGCTAAGGGATGTACCGCCACACCTGTCCTTTTGTCGGCTACAATGTGCGTGCCCCTTCTAAGGATGGGAAAAATGCACTTGGGCAGTTTATCGATATTAATAAAACCTACGTGGCAGAGGAATCAGTTGTATTGTGTTTAACCAGTAATTCACTTAACCCATTGCGCGTGACAGGAGGACAGCTAAAAATATCAAAGTTGAATCAACTGAATTAGTAAGTAAACATTAACTCGTTCTATACAATGGAGTACTTTGAAGGGAACTGTCATGCAGGATGATGGAAAGATGTTTATGGCAACACAAAATGTAAAAACTATGGAAACAAGCTACTATCGGTATTTGAACTGTCAAAAACTGTCTCTTGATGTGATTTCTGTGTGCTTTGTGTGTGAGCCAATAAAAGTGGAATCATAAAGTAAATAGTTTCTTTCCATATAAAATACAGCCCACAAGAAGAATAGAGAGCACATTTATTCAACTGTCACAATGCACAAAATACAGCAAAAATAAATTATAAACAGAAACAAGTATGAAATAAAATATACTTACACATGAAGACAAAAATATCAGTAAAAAATAAAATAGACAGAACGGCGCCATGAAGTGTGTACCGATACAGCGAAACGGCTCCGACTCCGCATGTGTTACAGGACCTCCAGGAAATTGTGCAACACTAATATTCTGTCGGTAACTATTAGAGAGTGAGTAAGTAAGTTGGATGGTGTTAACAATTAAAATAACTAAAAAAGAAATGAGATTAAACTATTCAATAAAAATATTGTAAATAATGTTGTAAATTTATTTAAAAATAAACATTTTTTATCACTATTATTATTATTAATATGAATATAGTACAAAGAAAAGATAAACTAAAAATAAAAATTACGATTATCTTAAGACTTAGCCGATTTACGTCATACCAAATTGATGAAACAAAAATTTAATGAAAGTTAAAGTGTGCGGTCGCGGGTGCTCTACGGGACAGAATAAGGCATCTGCAGATGTATTAAGTGTTGTCTGAACGAAATCTTACATCGAACAAGAGATTCAAATCGAGAGAGAGAGAGAGAGAGAAAAAAATAAATATATACCAACCTACAATTGAAGAATGACTTAACTTGGTTTACTTTTGTAATGTCATTAAATTTTGTAGCTCCTCGCCTTCTAAACATCGATAGATAGATAAGCCTTTCCCCATCACTAAACCATTATGCCCACGCGCCGACCAATTATCGACATTTGGCCGAGTAATTGAACGGGACGTCTGACCGAGCATCTGTCGGTCTGTCCGTATCGATATATTGATTTATTAATGTGTGTAACGTATCTATTTAGTGCGGATTAATGGTTGGGCCATCAATTGCTGCGATACGACTGTTTGTATTGCTTGGATTCGATATGATTATTACGCTTGCCAAACCTCTACAAGCTGTCATGCTGTGGATAGAGAGTTTGGCTTGGTGTGCGAAGGACTTATACATTTTAACGTTTGTAGTAGTGTTGAGTTTGCGGCAAACTGCAAACGTCTGGATCAGATATGAAGTTGAGACGTTTGTTAAATGTGTTGCTGAAAACAGTCTCAGCGTTGAAAACTAAATATTTGATATGGATGAAACTTCAAAGACGGCAGACAACGTTCAGAGCAGCTGACAGCTCTACATTTTAAACCCCTCGCCTCTCAGAAGGACACACCCCGAACAAACTTTGACATTGGCTACCAAGACGTCTATTGCAAGGAAATGAAAGAAAACTGAATTTCCCCAAGTTTTTCTTTTCCGGCCAGGGAGAAGAATCGAAAGGTCAAATAAACTTGTGGGTGCTCGTAGAGAAACTCGATTCATGGATGTCTCACCACACAAAACATCGTAAGCCTTTGAATCTCCATATCAGCAGCGTTTGACTGCCCCCTGTCACGCTTAACAGACTATTGAATAACTCCAAATATGGTCACAACCGTAACTCTGCCACCCAATATGGAAAAACGCGTGACGCTATGCAATGTTACGGAGAAAGTTTCAGTTTCAAACTGGGACCCCCTTCAGTTCCGTCTGCCGTGAACCGATCTCTGGTCTATTTCCGTCGCCTCTATTATTGCATGTTGCGGGAAGGGCCCGAATTGGGTCATTCCTGCATTGGCCGGTCTACTGTTAACTTGATTTAGTACGTGGAAGTTTCGAAGTAAGAACGGAGATCTTGGATAGAAAGTTGAGTCAGGCCCGGTAGAAAGAAAGCGAGTTAGCAGTATTCTTGAATTAATTTTGACATCTCCATACTTTGTCTGGTCCCCGATTCTCGCGCTATCGAGTCCATCTCCCCAGTCGAGATATTGGTTTTGATGCCGCTTAAATCCGTCGAAAACGGTCTTGTTTTATATTTATTTTGATCGAGAATGGGTCGAGATGTCTCGGCTGGTCGAAACGATAGTCGTAAGAATAGCTTTTTCTTGTTTTTGATATCTCAAAATCGATATTCCGACCATGGACATGAACTCGCTAGCGCCAGAAATGCCAGCCTGGGCTTAAGACTGACGATTGATTGATGAGGTGATTGATAGATTGAGAACATAATTCATAATTCATAATTTCTTTGTTGCACACAATCAGTTACATATGACAATAAAAAACATAGAAAACGTGTACAAAGGCGAGGCTATCTCTAATAAGAGATCTCTAGAACATCATATCATAGCGTCAAGAACTCAAGACTCAAGTTTTTCCCCATACCACCCAGTACCCACAAACCCGCTTCAGAGCCCTCGCCCACGAAGACTTTTGCAGCGCTGCAGACGCGCGTTACGTAAACGCGCGGCAGCATCGCTACTTACGCGCGTTAGTCGCATTTACTACGAGCTTCATGCGATGCAAACGCGCGACAGCATCGCTACTAACGCGCGTTAGCATCGCGACTGATTTTTGGTTACGTGAGCGAGGGTACACTGCTAGCGACCGCTTCGCGACTGTATCGATGCGAACGCGCACAGCCGCGCGTCTGCAGCGCTGCAAAAAGTCGTCGTGGGTGAGGGCTCTTAGACGGGTTCCCTACGTGAAATCGAAAACAGTCATTCGAAAATCAATTTTGCGAGATAAAGTAAAAATAGATACCTCTAAGAATACACTTTGATTTAAGTTCCTTTAACTGCATAGGATAAGAATTAAGAAATGCCTTCAGAGTCCTTGATTTAAAATTAACTATAGAGGCAAATTTTACATAAACTTTTATCGATTATTCTGGAATAAATTAGAGTAAGTAATTTAATCAGGGGGTTTAATAATTCAAAAAGTATGAAACTAAAAAAAAAACGACTTCGAGACCTTATAACTCAATCCTCCCTGCTCGCGTTGCGAATGTCGTCTAAAAACACGAACACGAGCCTACAACATCTGTGTTCTGGCTGTTAAGTCCACACATATTTTACAATATACTTAGACGAATATCGGTCCCTTCAGTCAGCCCACAGTCACGAGAGAAAGGAAACAATACGTTATTTTGTTTACCAATAATTTAATACGTTAAGTAAGACATTATACTTTTCAGATATTTTCATGTAGTGAGCTAACTAATGGACCGATTCCTGATTTTCAAAAAATGCGACCAACCTTATGAGTAACATTTTTTTTTTAAATCGGTTTATAGTACCAGTTTCGAGGTAACACACATTAAAAATAATAGTGATAAAAAACATACAACCGAATTGAGAACCCCTCCTTTTTGAAGTCGGTTCAAAAGGCAAATTAAAGATTCTAGACAATGGAGGCTAGGTTTACAATAACAACACACAACTGAAGGCCGATAAACAAACAAAAAAACTCCAGGTCTTGGATGTTTACATGTGTGTGATGTCACTGTTTCTAGTTCCCACGACACAGGGTATCCTAGTGTGGGGTCAGAAGCAATGTATGTGCCTGTTTAAAAATGTTTATGTTATGTTTATGTTTATCTACTGTGTGGACGGAAAATCCACATCCACAACCACCAAGGTGACCCAGTTGTAAACCTAGCACTGTCTGGAAGCCTTTAGTCGGATTCGTGTCCTGACGACCTATGCCCCTCAGTGGGGTCATAGAAATACATTCAGAGGATAGAAACCGATCAACACAGCGCTTTGCAAGAAAGCCCAGGGTGGCAATTCTCGCGCTATCGAGATCACCTCATTGGTCGAAACAGCGGTCAGAAAACCTAATATCTCCATCGATAACAAAAAAGCTATTCTTACACACCCGCCTTACGACCAACCGAGATATCTCAACCCGTTTTGGATCGAAACAAATATGAATCAAGATCGTTTACGACGGAGATACGCGGCATTTAAACCGATATCTCGACTTTGGAGATTGTTACGATCGGGAGAATTGGGGGCCAGACAACGAAGTAGGTCGCGACGGTTTCATAAAGATTCGGTGATCAAAGGCGGTGTTGAACCAATGCGGAAGCTGTGGCGCTGGGAATCTTGGTAGCCGGTTTATAGACGCCGGGTGAAGCTGGTGTGATGGGAGAGTTGGTGGAGCAAGCACTGGGAAACAAGAGAAACAGAAGTTTTAACATGTAATGTAGTGTCACGCTTTTTCCTATACGGGGTGGTAGAGGCACAGTATGCCCACTTTAAGCTAGTTGTTCAATACTCCGGAGTTATGAAGGTTTCCTCATGTTTACTGTTAATTTTATATCTATTTAGCTTATTTTGCTGGAGCGGCGAGCAATTTAGCCACTTGTTATGGAAGAACCCATAATAATTTTGCTTAGTTACTTAATAAGTCAAATAGTTTTTTCTAATTAAAATAAAATAACTGTTTACTATTATTGTAAATAATAGAGTTCTCTTCTTATCCTTGTAACATACCAACTTTAGTTTTTTTAACTTTTAGCTCTGTAAATAGTTTTGATTGATTTAGTATAGCTGGCTATCTGTGCTACCTGTGGCTTTATCAACCGACTTCAAAAAAAGGAGGAGGTTCTCAATTCGACCCGTATGTTTTTTTTTTTTTTTTCTATGTTTGTTACGCGATTGCTCCGCCAATTATGAACCGATTTGAACAAATCTTTTTTCGGCGTATAGGTAATACCTCAAGGGTGGTCCCATTGACACCAGGTCAGGATCTGATGATGGGATCCTGGAGAAATCGAGAGAACTCTTCAAATATTATAGGCAGACCTATGGTGATTTTTGTGTTTTTCATAATAACTCGTGCAAATGCACATGGTAAGCATAATATTGTGATGCGGAACTGCTGACGAAGACCACATATGGCCACCAGATCTGCTCAATACTAGGTACAAATACAATGCGTGGCTGACGGGCAGGCAACGCATAGCCTAAACCGGTGGACCTAGAGTCATGAAACTTTGTACAGGGGTTCCTTAGTCGCGTGGGGTAGCACTGATATAGCATTTGACAAAATTAATTCCCCAAGGGAGGGGGGGATAAGGGGTTACAGTTAGTATTAAACTCAATCTAATCAAATAGGGTTTGTGGAAGTCGGTTTTTTCTAAAGTTTACTTTTTGTTTCAATTATTTTTCAACCGACTTCAAAAAAAGGAGGAGGTTCTCAATTCGACCCGTATTTTTTTTTTTTTCTATGTTTGTTACGCGATAACTCCGCCAATTATGAACCGATTTGAACAAATCTTTTTTCGGCGTATAGGTAATACCTCAAGGGTGGTCCCATTGACACCAAGTCAGGATCTGATGATGGGATCCTGGAGAAATCGAGAGAACTCTTCAAATATTATAGGCAGACCTATAGTGATTTTTGTGTTTTTCATAATAACTCGTGCAAATGCACATGGTAAGCATAATATTGTGATGCGGAACTGCTAATGAAGACCACATATGGCCACCGGATCTGCTCAATACTAGGTACAAATACAATGCGTGGCTGACGGGCAGGCAACGCATAGCCTAAACCGGTGGACCTAGAGCCATGAAACTTTGTACAGGGGTTCCTTAGTAGCGTGGGGTAGCACTGATATGAGATTTGACAAAATTAATTCCCCAAGGGGGGAGGGATAAGGGGTTACAGTTTGTATTAAACTCAATCTAATCAAATAGGGTTTGTGGAAGTCGGTTTTTTCTAAAGTTTACTTTTTGTTTCAATTATTTTAGGCTCGTTCGTTATTCAAGCCTGGCACAGCCGTCAGATTCTTGTTTTGTTTTTCCCTGGAGCTCAGTTTTTCAGTTGCTAGTTTTACCCTCTAAATTATAAATGTCTACCTACTGTGCTACATAGAATCTGTGTAATTTGACCCCTAACTTGGGTACGTATTTTTCTAGTTCTTTTTTACTCCTAGTTTCTGTCTGTATATATCTGTGTTTTCCTATCTCTCTCTGTCTCTACAGCTACAAGTCCGTCTGCAATGTCTCTGATAGCTAGGTACCAGGCTCTCCCACCTCGGCGAGTCTGGACGGGGCATTGCAGACAGACCTTTTCCTCTTCAACTCCTGACGCTGTGTCCTTCACAGGGTTCATACGATCCTCCCTACGTTCCTGCTACGTCCCTACGTCCCTGCTACATCCCTACATCTTCCCTGCCACGTCCCTGCTGCTGGCCTAGTGGAAACCACAGCCTGCTAACGAAGACCTGCCGACCCTTCGCCGGACCTGCGATAATTCAAGGGGAGACGTAGTCCACACGCACGAAGATGTTCTAATTGAATTTAACCCACGACCCTGTTCTAAATTCGAAATTCATCTTCATTAAATAAAACTCTTGTAAATATTGTAAACCATCTATTTTATTCCCTAATTCTCACTCCACCGTTTCATCCTAAACCAGAGGAGAAAAAGTATAGGAATGCAATGATTTTCATAATACTATTGTCATTATCGCAGATCTATGACAGATGTTAGAGAAATAAGGAGAATATTAATCGCGATTGGAGTCAGATTTGTTATCCATTCCACTCGCCCATCTGTATAGCAGTCTAAACGAAGCACAACTACGATGCACTATGTTTTCAAACATCTCCGCGTTTCGTAAATATTATTGCGGAGTTAACAAACTAAATCTCCCTTTAACGGCGGGTTATTGTTTTAGTTTTATTCCGAAAGTGATTAATTGCAAGCATCCTCTGTAAAGCGTTTTAATTTGAAATTGCGTCACTTTTGTTACTGGTTGGTAGATTCAGATGTAATAAGGATCGGAGTTAGATAGGCCGTGCTGCAAACGGGATGGCCCAGACAATTTCATGTCTTATTGCAGATATTTAAATATCTACGTAGATACAACCTACAATGGAATCAGTAAACTGATTAAAATATTTGTTTTAGATCTCTTTCTATCCAGCCCACCAGTAGTATTTATTTTATTTATTTATTTATTTATTTACAATATATATGTGCCATAACAGTTTTCACCAAATCGACACATATAAGTTTTAATAATAATCAGTTACCAACATTGGTATTGGTACCTTCATATTATTATAACAATTGATACCTATTTCAAGTTCAAATTAAATAACAGTTAGAAATAACATAATAATAATAATTAAACAATCGAATATCAACAAAGCTAATTAAATTAAATAGTATTAAATTGAAAATAATAATAATTCAAAATGAGAGGACAGCACATTCAAATATCATTCTCGCTGAACCTGCCACACTCTCGCACAATATCCTTCCATGCATCACCAAACAGATCATTCGCTGGTGCTGCCGTCAACAGTGCGTTAAGGCTGTCCCGCGCCCGGACCAGCGGGGACTGCCGGCGCGCCACCGTGCGGTGCGTGCCGCCCGCTAGCAGCTGGTGCCTGCGCGCGCGTAGGTAGTTGTCAGGCACGTAGAGTGCGCATACTGCACTGACAAGCGCTGCGCAGTCACTGTCGCCTCGCAACAATCGACACACAGTCAGAAGTTGTTCAGTGTTACGTCTCACCTCTAGTGAGTTATATCCGAGCATACCTAGTATAAAAGCGGAGGGATAAAGGTAAGGGTAGTATCCAAATTTCCTCATATATAGGTATCGTAGAAAAGCTTTAGAAAGGTATAGATAGGACCCAAAATTATAGTCAGCTCGAAATAAGATTTTCAAAACCTATGAAAAAACAGAACATCTCGTGGCATTTTGTGGACGCTGCTGAACGTTTGAGTACCGTTCTCATACGTCCAGCGTCCACAAAAGACCGCGATCCTTTGTTCTCTTTTTTTTACAGGTTTTGAACTTTATTTTTTCTAAGATTTCTTGCCAAACTGTAGATTAGATCTCTCTGTAGATATAGATTCTCAGGTCATCGAAAGAGTACATTACAATCTACAACAAAACAATCAGACCGGACAATTTTCCGAAGCACGATGGTAAAAGCACATTAGCCCACGAGTTTTGCCGAGTATTTTTTTTTAAACGTGTCACATAACATAACACAAACACATTCGAGCCCTCTACACATCGACCGCACAGTTTCGATATGCATTCGACGCATACCCGCTTAATAAGTCCGAGACACCAGTAGGTCTCGCAAATTAATCGGACTCCACGTAACTTTTGGTTGCCAGGATTCTACTATTTTGTTTTTGTCAAATTCCACGATTCTTATTTTTTGTGCGATTTTGCTTATACTTATATCTAGCAATCGAGTCACTTAGCAATTAACCTAAGTAAGTAATTTTTTGCCCTTTCCTACTTTTTTGGTAGGTACGTTTATTATATTTAAAGATACGATACTTCATGATCTTCAAAACGATCTACGAACCTAAGTCAAAGAGTGCCCTGACGCTCTTATGCTCCTAATTAATGCTTAACTAAGAATTAATTATTTAGGCACGCAATTAATATAACATACCCACAAAAAAACTAAATGGTTCTACTTCTAACATTCAACATTTGCGTCAACACTGTAAATCTTTCAACATGATTCCATGTTTTAGCTTAATTATACTTTATAATCTATTGCACAAAAACAGAATACAGACACATTTTTCTACCTAGTCACTCTATTCTACCATTACAGTAGAATTCCCTTGACTGGCAACACAGTCGAGCTCGTTAGGTCGCGCGGCGCTTACTCTGTAATCTGAGGTGCGCGCGCAGCCCTTTATTGCTGAGTAGAGCGCTGGGGGTCCCAACTCGCCGGTAGTTTTCAGAAGGGCTGGCATTGGCATACTGATGTGCCGTTGACGGCAATATTGCCATTTGTGGGAATATTTCGGACAAAATGGTCTCCATTATATGGCAATATTGCCGGGCAACTGCTAATATTACCGGCAACGGCAAATCAGTACATTGGCATAATAAGTGTAATGTTTCAAATTTAGTTTCGTTTAGTACAAAGGATGTGGTTGGTCCAAGATAGAATATTTCTCAAACCTCTCATCTAATAAAAAAAATGTAGGTAATCTAGGTTGTTTTTGTTTACTTGTATCCGGGTAAAGGCTCTTGTCCCTATGTGGAGATACGCTTAACGCCCCAGTTATAGGTTTTGAATTTTATTATCATGGCATGAGGTTCAATATCACGATGCGTCAAAAGTATGCTGGGGCTGTGTGCGGTTAATGGGCTTTTTTATTAATTGAATGTTTTATAACCTATGCCATATTATAAAATCGTGGTATCCGTGTACATATTTCTTTTATCTTAAGCTATTTTTACTGTCATGTGAGTACAATAAAGAAATTACGAATCCAGAAATAGAGAGTTTATAAACACTTTAATTATCCAGAACTCAAGGTGATTAGTAAGAGCTTATTAAAAAGTCTGACACCCATTCTCAGGTCCCAAAAAACCAGGTGGTCCGAAAAAGCTCAAAAGGCTCGCGCCGTTACATTAAACAAGTCCCCGGCACGTTCTTTTTGCGCTTTTTCAATCCGGGCTGTTCGTCCAAAATTGAGTTGTAGAGCTTTTGCAGCTTTTTTTAAGCTCGGCCCGCACCCGGCGGTCCACGATTATGACATGTATGTAGAACGTGTTTGTTTATTTTCATGAGGATTACTTTACTTTTTTGCCGTTTATGAAGTCATATTGTCAATTTTTATCAGGTTATCTTTGGAGGCTTTCGGTGTTTTTGCCTGTTTTTTTATATTATATATTTCGAAATCTATTACTGGAAGAAAAATTTTGTTTTGTTATTTACAGCAAGCTTTTGATTGTTTAGATTAAATCCATAATGAGCATAAAACGTAGCGTCACGCATTTCCTCATACGTCGCAGCTGAGATTTTAGAATTTACGCACTCGATTAAAAATAGTGTTTGAAAATACCTAGTACATAAGAAAATCGGACAAGATCTATCGTAGCTCAAGATCCTAGCTCGATTATAAATCACTTGACATAATGATTTCCTTCAAATTAAAATCACATAAATAACGTTTTTATTGGTCAAACATCAATGAAAAGTTAGCGAATATTGTTGAAGATATCAATTTCAAGTGGATTGTGATAGATTTCAGATAAAACCTAATAGATATTAGTTCGTTGGTTTTGACTCCTTCGAAAGTATTTTTTTAATTAGTTTATTTGCGATACCCCTGGAATGGTCTGATTAATGCTAAATTACTAAAGTATTTCCAAACGACACGTTCCACCCAATCTCCTTGATTAAATCGGTCCAAATTCCTTATCCCAGCGAAGCCTTCAATTTGCCCCAAATATCTGCATACAACATTGTGGGAAACGCATTACACATTTTGTCACACGCCAACGCCCGCCCTTTTACTCACAATCTTCAACAAACGGTACTATAAAGACAGCGCTTCGGTAAAGTGGAAGACTCTTCCAATTTCGCACAGAGGTATGCAGGCATCTCTACTGATCAAAATAATTAAGCACTGAAATGATTTATCGAGTGGGCGTGGCAAGACCGGGAGGGTGGTCAAAAATCCGGTGCCTCCGAAAAGGCGGTCGTAACTCAGTCAAGTGCAATTGGAATACCGCATCGTTTTCTGCCATATATTTAGGTCAAAATACGACTGGGTTGTACACGTTGGGAGTAATCAACAGGTTGTACCATCGGTGGGGTTCGCGCCTTCGACAACTAACTCGGTCGGACGATCGACAAGTTATGGAGAGAGAGGATTTTTGCGAGTGTGATTTTGAGCAATGTTTCGTTTGTGCATAATTATTTTAGAACATCTGATGTTTTAAAATAATGATAGGTACTAGCCTGGTCAAATTAGGAAATTCAGACCAAATAATGGTGTAGTTTTGAAAATTTGAATATTAATTCTTTGAGGTGACCAGATGAACATACTAAAAGTCCCCGAGGGTGGGGGGTGAGCCAGCGGCGGGGGAGAAATGTATGAGGTCCAGGTCTAAATCTACAGCTGTGAAAAACTGAACTGAACATGACGATATATCATAGTCATTGACACGTCCGAGACAAAAGAAGAAAATTTTCATGCCATTATCCCTAAAATGTGTCCAGTTAACTAAGAAACCTGACATCATGCAACTTAGTACTGGAAGAGGTAACTTATTAAACTGGTAATGGCAACATAAGTTTCGGTGCGTGTGTAGGAAACAATGAAGCGGATTAAGCACTAATAGCAATAGCTACTAATAGCCCTACAAATGTATTGCTTGAAAATAGACCCTTAATAGCATAGATCTATATGGATTGCTTTGTCAGTGATTAGTAGTTTCGGCTGTTTATAAATGTTATAAAAGTTCTGTCCCAACCTTGAAGCGAAACTATATCCGTATGATGACTACCACTTTACTCAGATGATTTGACCAGTGGCAAACAAAATTAATTAATGATTGGCAAGAAAAGGGAACGCGCGAACGTTGAGACAAACGTTAATGTGGCCACAATGTTAAGTACTGATAACATAACATACTTTTCCCACTTCTATTCGGCATTTATTTCGGGCGCAATGGGCTACATTTACATTAACATTACTTTTCCCATACGAGGTGGCAGAGGTATATACAATGTACCAACCTTTATTCCGTTAAATAGGTAAGATAAGATAAGATACCTAACTTTTCCTCAGTGGGTAATTTTATAACAATCACATTTCAATTGTTACACTGACGAGGGGGATAGACAAGCTTAATTCAGACGTCACCATCATAATCATCTTTAACCCCTACACTCTCAGAAGCACACTGCTCGAACGACCGAACAATGGCGAACTATTGTTATATACGAGTATGATGTGTCGGCGAACCAGGGTCATCATAATCAGCTTGTCAGGGAAGTCACTGATCGACTTCAGCAGCAGCCACTTGAGGTTGTCTGCTGATTGCACTTGGACACCACTCGGTTACGAGTCTGCTCCAAGAGCGGTCTGGTAGCCTTGCCAAGTGTCCTGCCCAGAGACTTACCACAAGCAAGTAGTGACTTACCACAAGTTAGTGGTACCAAAGATGTATACTACTGTTATTTGTAGCTATGTAGGATTGTGTTGTCTCCCCCTAGCTATTAATTGTCGCCAACACCACAATATACGGTTAGCTCAAAACAACGCACGAGAAAATAGCGAATTAAACACAAGGTATACTCCCCTCAAGAAAAAATATCTATAAGCTAACCCTAATATCTATAGCGTTAAAGATCACAATAGTTTATCAATCTGTTTGTTAGATATTACAAAGTCGCATCCTACGAAGAGTTGTGAAGTCCATTCGATGCAAATTTTTATGTGCACCATGCAGTAACACACTTGGTGGGCCTACAAATCGGCATATATCGGACACAATAAATTGACTTACTTTTAGGATTACTGGCTGAAAGGCAGAAAATCGTATGGGAAAAGGCGTGATACTATGTTATAATATGTGTTGCTCTAGGATCATTAGCAATACGGTATTATTTAATGAACTTAATGCTGCCCAAAACACTTACCGTGATGATTCATAGACACGCCGCTTGAACGACTAGTAATTAAACTACACCTTTCTGTCAAACCTGTAATAAATAGGTAGTGTAAAAAGTCATCCTTCAACATCATCATAGTCGCACTATGCCGCACTGTTGAATCACTTATTTATAACATAAACATTTATGTACAAGCACGTCTATTGCTTCTGATTCTGACCCCACACTAGGAGACCCTGTGCCGTGGGGATCAGAAACAACGACACCACACACATGTAAACAAACATCCAAGACCTGGAGGCCCTGTACTTAACTTGAAAGTTAATTTATAATGCGGTCGCTGCAAATTAAATAGGGCCAATAAGTGGGCTCACCAAATCATCTCGTGTGTACTCTACTCTCGCTTCGACCGCGCCGGGAATGCTCGGAATGCAATATTGAACCTCTAGTGCAAAAGAGCGACTTTAAATAGCCCTTTGCACGCCAACAATAAGAGATCTTTAGCTTATGAGATGGAGAGCGATTTTGTTCTTGGCTGTTGTAATATGTGTAGATAGATTATTAACTTCCAGTCGCTATTAAATTCAATTTCTCAATAATGGTGGTCTAAAAACTTAGAATTATTTCTCCAATCAATGCATTTTATAGATTTCACTATATTTGGACATGCTAGTTCGACGTATTACTCGGACGATGCTTTATTTCTATGTTACCTTTATCAGCCGATGTTAAATTTCGTGAAAAAAAGCTTAATAATTTTTAACGATAATGCATTTATCCGTTAAATCGTTCAGTCGCAAGCTAGTGCTAGTGCAAGCTAGTGCTTTTCAATGAATCAGTACATAAAAATACGGCATCGTCTAACTGAGGAATCAGTGGTATTCGGTAAAATGAAAATCGATCAAATAACTTTGGAACTCACATAGAGTACCCTGAATAACAGATAGTCTTACAGTGTGTTACCAATAGACCTATCTCTTACGCTCATTATTAACCAGCATTATTCTACGACAGAGATTTTATCAACGCAGATATTACAACCCAAATAATTTAAATGTTGAGTTTAATACACCCGAAATTACAGGGTGTAACTGAAAGTTACTGTCTTTGTAACTGATTATATTCCCAAATAAGGGTTTCTCCTTCTGAGATACGAAATCCTAAAAGCCTGTCCCCCCTTTTAGGGGGTGCACTTTGTCCCTTCACTATAACGCTAATGCTGGCTTACTGCTAGATAACGCACGGCATAAACCAGTGGACCTAGAAGCATTGCAAGCAACTGGTGTAAATAGTAGAGGTTCTCATTGAATAGAAAATTATTATCTCCAATCCAAATCGTGAATCTGATTATTTTACTCTAAACTCATGACAAGTCAAATGGTTTATTTCATAATGTCCAAATAAACCAAATAAACCCTATGTGACAGATAGATCGTCTGATCTATCTGTCAATAGAGCTTAAAGCTTTTCAACGATCTTTTGGCTTGCGGTAGCAGGTGGAACTAACTCTTTTTGACAGGTTGATTTTGATAGTTGCACCTGCAGAGATTGGTCCTCTCCAGGGGGGCAATTCTGGCGCTACCGAGATCATCTCCATAGGCGAGATAGCTATTTTAATACCTCATATTTCCATCGAAAACGAGTCAGTTCATATTTATTTCAATCGAAATTAGGTCGAGATGTCTCGGTTGATCGTAAGGCGGGTCGTGAGAAAAGCTTTTTTTGCGTTCGACGGAGATATTCGTTATCCAAAATCGATATTTTAACCATCTGGAGCATGATTCTCGCGCATGCGATATACGATATCTACACCTATATCGAGTGATTTCGTTTGGGAATCTGTCAATATTGGTCTCGATACCCGTATATCAAAGGCGCGAGAATCGACCCGCTGGATAGCGCGAGAATCGAGGGCCTGGCTGAAAAGGAAAAATATTTGAAATTTAAATTAGGCGAAATTAAGTTTTCATCCCCTTGCAATAGACATTAATTGACATCTTGGCAGACACTGTCTAAGTCTTGGACTTTTTGTCCAGAAGCCACTAGGCCGATTAAGTTGCATAGAACTGGCGCCCCCCCGTAAACTTATCATTCACTCGTTGGATGATTGTAGTTGGACATTGTAAAGCACAATTGAATGTCAAAATGCCCTATCATCCCTTTAAACAGGAATACCCCTAGAGCCTGGCCTGTTCGTCATCTGGTTACATTAACGGGTCTTCACGAGTTGGGCGGCCCGCCCAGACGGCGCCTACGGTTGCCTAGTAACGCAAAATAACGGCGCCTCGAAGGCTGTAGTACCGTCTAAGAGCGTACTCTACATCCTGAAGGCAACCCACCCTGTGCTAAGGGAGTAGGATAGAGTTTCGTCTGGATTTGTGACTTTGTTGGATGGTGGGATAGGTTATGGGAACAGAGTAAGTTGGACTATTGTAATGGATTGATTAAAGGATGTAAGAAGGGGTTTTATAGGTCTGATGGTTCTAGTTTAGTTGGTTGCTTTGCTACAGTGTATTTGGTGATTTTTTATTTTGTGTATTCGTGGTGACACACTGATGTGCACAAAGTTACCGTAGTAGTGTCACTTGCATCAAAAGTTTGACACGTTTCATACATTTTGACAGCTGCTAAATGAAATTAAGGTGCTAATCGTAATTCAGTTTATGGTGCAAATGTACCTTAGATGCGTTAGATTTATTAGTGGCCTCAATTTTGGATGTTGTATTGAGTACCATCCTGATTTTAAAGTGTTATACAACATATTTTATTAAGTTCCTTTTCCATTACGGTTTAAAATAATTTAGGTCAGGAAAAAGTATGACCCAATTTTACCCCTCGGTAGGCTAGCAACACAACAATTAGGTCACAAAACACAAATTTTCCTTGCCCTAGGTAAATAAATCGGGCAACAACACTGTTTGGCCATAATTTTTTATCCCGCTCTAGCGCCAAACGAAAAGCATACTTGGTTTATTTCGTTCACACCACTCGTAGAGTTATGTGTAAATAAATATACGAGAGAGGTAACTAACTAGACTTCCCGAATCTGACGAGATTAGGAGTATCTAGGTACTAACACAGACATAATATAGCGTCACGCTGATTCCCGTACGGGGCGGAAGAACCATAGTGTGCAAACGTTATTACCACAGGCCCCCGATTCTCGCGCTATCGAGATCATCTCTAGATTTATTTTTCTTTCGATCGAAATCGGGTCGAGATATCTCGGTTGGTCGCAAGGCTAGTCGTAAGAATATCTTTTTCTTGTTTTTGATAGAGATTTCGGTATCTCAAAATCGATATTTCGACCATGAACATGATCTCGCTAGCGCCAGAATTGCGCCCAGGCCTTATTTCCTCAAATACGCATGTCGAAAGCATATCGATCGCTTATAAAGGTGCGAAATGCATTAGCTTGACACTGGCGCCTATTTGCTTTGGAGACTGACTGCCTAATAAGGAAATTTGAGCCCTTCGGAGCAATCGATACGCAATCGCAATGCGTTTATCATAAGAGAATCGGGCCTCTTAAATTACGGCCGGGGTGTGCGGCAAGGTGACACGATTTCCCCCAAGCTCTTCACCAATGCCCTTGAGGACGCACTGAAGACTCTGTCGCGGGGGAGGGAGGTGTCAAAATTAACGGCACGTAGTTTACACACCTGAGGTTCGCAGATGATCCATGATTAACGGTACCTGAAAGGTTCATTTATTACAGAGTCGCTAGTCGTCCAAAGCTGAAGACGTCGGAAGTCTCTAAAACATACTTGAAGAACTGCACACAACATCTGTGCCGGCCTCAGGATGAACAAGTCCAAAACTAAAATTATGATGAGTCATTAATCAGTAGATACTGAACATAATTGTCGGTTATAACGCTATTGAGGTAGTGGATATTGTTTATCATGGACATTGTTTATCCTTCGGCCGAGAAGGTCAAGAAAAGGAGACCGCCAGACGGATTCAGCTGGGTTGGTCCGCTTTTGGGAAGCTCAAAGACGTCTTCAAGTCGAAAATCCCTCAAAATCTGAAGACCAGGGCTTAGAACCAATGTGTCCTGCCTACACTCTGCCGAAACATGGACGAACGAACATGCACAAAATAGCGCGCGCCATGGGTATATACAACTTCAGGATCGTATTCGAAATACAGAAATAGGACGTCGCACTAAGGTCGCCCGTCGGCAAGTGAATCACGAGACTGAAGTGGGGGGTGAGGGGGTGGGCAGGACACTTGGCACGGAGGGATGACGGAAGGTCAAAGCGGTAACGGAGTGGCTACCCAGAACCGCAAAACGCCAAGGCAGACTGGCAGATGGACGGAAGTCCAGCCATAGTCGGTAGGCAGTGGATGCAACAGGCACAGAACCGGAGCGGATGGTGTGGTAGAGAAGTGGCCTATACCCAGCAGAGGGTAGGTGTGGGCTGATTGATTGATTGATACTACCGTAGCTGGGGCAATGAGCTAGCCCCTTGACTCGGTGAAGGAAGGCGCAACCGTCCTGCTACCTCTTATGAGTAACGTTGTGTTATCTTAACTTTTAATTTAACTAATTAATCTTAAGTCATAAAGAAGCTGTGTCAGATCAGAAGTCCTAATAGGGTAGCTTGATAACATCATCTCACTCTTACTCTCAATGAAGACGTGGCTCAAAGGTCTTTGCAACCAGCCCATAAAATAAAAAAATTAAAAAAAAACTCAAGGCCTACGCAAAACGGGACGGTATTGCAAGTTTTTACCAGTGGACATTCAAACGTACGAGTCATACGTTTGAATGTCCATTGGTTAAAAACTTAAAATCCCTTGCCATGCCGTCCCAGAGTGCGTAGGCTATTACTCGTACCCAGGTTGAGGCCCGTGCCACTCGGTGGGGACATTAATGGGCTACATTAATATTCGGTATAAATTGAATTCCATCATCTCAATTATAAATATGCCGACAAACGGCGAAAGGCCTTGTAGTCACAAACATCTATGCAAATATGTGTATTTGTCTAATTAATCTTCGGAGCTGGTGGTCTGTGGTGTTCGGGCGTCATTCGGAAACATTCGGCAAATTCCTTCTTTGTTCTTGGAACAAAGTTTAGTCAGGAGCTAGGTCTTGTGCGGCGTTATAAATCTTTAAAAAGTTTTTTTTTGTCCGCATATAGGTTACCTGAGTTAAGAGGATGTGTTGAATGTTGGTGCAGATTGAATCAACTAACAACCAAGCCTTTAACTTATTTGGTAGTAATGGCTCATTCTTACTCAAATTAGAAGGTTTGTGCCTCTCGTTGGGGACATTAATAATATATTTAATAAATGTTCTATACAGGGTTTAACAGAAAGGGGTGTACAAGCCGAAAGAGGGTTTTTAGGGACATCATTCTGAACAACTTTCACTATGGGACCGACTTGATCAGAGCAACTTTATTTTTATTAACTCAGTACATTTCGTGGGCTCAGATAACTCAGCCGGGGCCCAAACACGAACTCGACATCGGCTTCGTGTTTGACTTGCCGTATTGTCATAATGATAAAGTTCATTCTTGCGCGTTTAAACGCGATGCCGATGCCGACAGCGGTTGCGCGGTAGGGGGGCTGATCTGTATGGTGGAGGGAATATTGCTCTGATCAAGTCGGTCCCATAGTTAACGTTGTTCAGAATGATGTCCCTAACAACCCTCATTCGGCTTGTACACCCCTTTCTGTTACACCCTGTATATTGTATAACCGGCTTAATGTGGTGTTTATTGTACATCTGCCAATATAGAAAAAGTGTACTAACATTTAACACCGTAAAACTAATTTCTTAAAAGAAGAATGTTAAGAACATTAATGCAATCATGTGTAAAAACATAAAATAGGTACCTACTCTTATTATAAAGCAATAAATACTTACCAACTCTTTTATCGAATAAAATACATGCTAACTTCCCCTTAAATAAGTTCCGATCAAAAACTCATTTGCGAGTGGTCGGCATCGAGAAAACAATAAAAGTTAAATAAAGTAAAGCCTAAAAAATACAATGACGATAAAATAAAGTAAAAACCGCCCACAGAATGCAAAACAGCCCGCCCCGTGGGAACAAGCTACCAAATTTTGTAATTATTTTTTGTTTTTAAAATGCATATTTTTGCTTTCATTGTTTTCGCTATGTGCCTTGTTATTTTATTAATATAAAGTGCTTTAATTTAGTCAGAAACAAATAAATGTAACTCTAAGGTCCCGGCTAATATCGCTACCCGGTGGAAGTAGTCGTAAACCTGGATCTGCCCCCATTTTAAGGATGCAAAACGCTGCACGAAACGCTAAGAATATGTATACGATTTGACAATTAGTCACTCACGCCACCAAATATCAAAGAGCATACATTTTGAGTTTTCGTTTCGATTGATTGATATTGATTAGTTTTCGTAGCGTTAGGTACTAACTTTGTCTAGGCCTGCAGGGCCCTATTGGCAGCATGATAAATTCTGACAGTTGGGCTGGCCACTAGGCCAACACCTCCATCAACCCGACTTAGCCAGAGTGATGGGCTACATGTTATTATTGTTATTTAAGCCCATAAAACTATACTCCTCCACACCCTCAGGTCACTTGCATCCAGACGCTCCGCTACGCTCCACGGAGCTCGTACCCGCTAATTACAAGTCAGATAACACTCGTATTTGAAGGAGCGAACCCACAGACCGTAACAGGAATCTTGATGGAGCCGAAGAAAGTCACAGCCTGATCGTTCAGATTGTATGGATCTGGTGGCGTCGTGTGAATGCAGTGTTTTGGAATGAGTGCAATGGGGTTAGCGCCAAAAATAATCTTTTAGATTCAGAGACTATAAATCCAATTGACTGCGCCTGCGGGGGAATGCGGCTCGTCAACGTACGCAACCTATGTACGATGACGGGCCGCCAGACAGTTTCGCAGCGGCTGACCAATCACAGCTCTCTTACCTCGTCCCCCGCCGCGCCGCCCGTAAATAGGTGAGTTGTGTTTCAAAGGAAAATGTATCTATGCGCTCTCCCCTGGATAAGTGCTCCCTGTATGAATGAAATGTTTTGGAATGAGTGCAATGGGGTTAGCGCCAAAAATAATCCTTTAGATTAGATGACTTTTCTCAACATACAAAATCAACCGCCCTTTCCTATGCCACACAATTGTGCTAACTTTTAGCCAGTTATTCAATTTTGCAAAACATGGGGTAAGCTTATTGCCGGCTATGGAGAAGGCTATATGACGATGTTTTCCATTACCGTTAGAACGAATAGAAATAGACTCCTTCGTCGAACATCTTATCTATCTATTGTTCTCCGTTGTTCGGTTGGTCGACCGGTGTGCTTCTGAGAGTGAACCAGTTACTGATTATAGAGGAAACAGTTTATTATTGTACGCAACCCACATGCAACCGCTCCACTCAACTTTACTCGTAGTAGATAGCATAGACTAAATTATTGAGGGTTACTTTTGGACCCTGACCAAAAGTTACTATTATTTTAGGGACATCATTCTGAGCAAGTTTCACTAAGAAACTTATTTGATCAGAGCAACTTTATTTTTCACTTCTCCATACAAATCAACTGAGCCACTCAGGCCAAAATGAACTGGGAAGTGAAAAATAAAGTTGCTCTGCTCCTGTCCCTAAAATAATAGTAAATTTTGGCTAGGGTTCCAAAAATAACCCTGTATTTTATAGATAGATCATATTTTTTTTATTTTTTTTTATTATAAACCATAATATAATACATATTAATTTGCAAGAACCACAAAAAGTCACGTAGGTTTGTGCGTGGTTCGGCCTTTGCTATATGCTTTGACCTTTGCCACTAACGAATCAGGCTGTTTAAACAGAATACCCAAGAGTACCTTATCCAGATGATAATTATGGTTATTTCAATGTCAAGCTCACCAGACATTCTCACCCTAACCCACAGTGAAAGTGGACACACACAAACACATACACATATCGTAGTTGCGATCTTGTATCCAGCCTGAGATCTTCTCTACGCTTGGCGAATACTGAGGGAGTTGTTATGATCGTTTTATATGCTAGCCTGGGGTTGCGAGTAATGAATTATTACATCGGAAGGGCATTGTAGTCTCAGATTGATGACTTTGCTAGATTAGATTCGCAGGAGTATTAAAAAACTTAACTTTGGCGAAACGTGGGTACAGCTGTGTTTATGCCATGCCAGTCTGTTCATGTTCAGATCAAAATGTTTAGAGTTAAGTTGCTAGTTTCTTCGTGATAGGGGCAGCAGCTTGAATAATTTAAATCAATTTCTTAATTAATAGGGATCTAACAATGTTAGTTTCACCGATTTCATAATATTGTCGTTCACTGTTTTTAAAAGTTCTTTTTCGAGACCTGGAAATGTTAGCGTTCATTAATTTATTGCTTGTTAGCATTGCCTAGGAAGGACCTGAAGAACTGTAGGTTCCAAGTATTTCTTTCGGTGGTGAGCAATTGATTACCTACACAACTAGAGTACCAGTTATTCAACAGCCTCTTCGTCTCCAGGCGTCTGGACTGTGTGCATGTATGTATTGATCATATCAAAAACCCATGAGCAGGGAACTGACTGGTAAGGGTATGAGAGCGTCTCAGTAAATAGTGTTTCTAATCTCAACGCTGCATATCCCGTGTAGGACAGACTTGAGATACATACGTATGAACCTTTCCAAAACCAAACAGCTAACAACCAATCCGAACACATTTCCCCCAAATCCCGCGACACACAAAGTTTAAACGAACCTCATAATTCAGTAGCGACCTTTCTCCACCCATTCGTAATTATGGCAACTCTGATAAATAAATATTTATGTTGGGGCATTATGCGGGTATAATTATAACAATTACGCGGCTAACGAGTATCGGTGCATCGCTGAGGGTGGCCGCGGCAGGCGAAAGTTTCGTGCGAATTCGTCAAAGGATGCAATCGGGTGTAGAGTAAGATGCTCTACGATATCCGTTGTTGGTATTAGAATAGAAACATTTATTGAGGTTATATTCCAAATGGACCAGAATGGCGGGGGACAGATGCGAGTGGCGTGCTTTGGGAGAGGCCTATGCCCAAAAGTGGGACGATACGGGCTGATAAGATGACAATATTCTAAATTATTTATTGCGTCGTGAGCAAACTTCATTACTTCCCAGCTGCGACGATGGGATAGCCTACTGTCATGCAAAATAGAGTATTGAATCACTGGCTAATAGTGGACACAGCTGTTGTTCCTCTGCAACCCGTATGGGAAAAGGCGTGACACTATGTTAAACATCACCGCTAGAACATCAGTCTCATTGAAAACAAAAAAACACCAGGTCTTCGATGTTTACATTTTTCTGATGTCGCTGTTGAGTAAAGGAGGCAGTTAGTATAAAATGTTAAAATTACCAACCACTGACTCCCAAAAGCTGTAGAGTAGAGCAATCTTCACGCCAATGCAAACCCGATGGCGTTTTGGCAATCGCGCCCGCCTATAATGTGTTTTGCCATTTTGCATGACAATAAGTTACCGTGGCGAAATGGCGACCGCCTATAGAGATATCACGTATGATGTCCGATATACTGGACGAGATGTAGGCACGCTTAAACAACCATATCATGGTTTGGGATTATTACTCGTATTTTTTCAACTCATATTTTTCATCAATTTGTAACTCAGTAACTAATGTGCATAAATCATTACAAAACTTGGTATGATGTAGGTACTTAGATCTGATGACAATTTATGGTACCTGTTCCTACCACCGAGCTGGTCTCATGATGGAGCTCGAAGTTGGTAGCGGGAACCCAAGCATGATTAAACGTACCTACCGCAAACCAAGAGATGATTGCCAATTTATACCTATGATATAAAAATCCGTTAGTTAGCAGTTAATCATCAAGACAATAAAACAAGGCGATTCCCACAATTTACTAATGACAAACACGTGTTCGCGTACTACAAAAGAAAGCAATAACGCCAAACAATCCTCCTTTCAAATAGATAACCAACCTGAAATAAACCACCTCCATTTACCTGACTACCAAACACTGCAAACTTGCCCAAGCAAAAAAAAAGAGACCAAAAACAATAGAAAATCGAAACAAAAATGCCCGAGAAAGCACGTGCGATGCTGGTATGCTAGATTCGGTATAGACTCAACAAAGAGGTTGAGTTCCGTCCATCCGGCCAGTGAGACCGAAACTTTTTTGTTACACCCGGAAAGAATTAAAACGGTGGACAAAAAAGGCAGGACATTCATTGATACCTTGTGAACGGGAGATGAATGAAGCCTACCTGGAATCGTGGTTAGCAAAGGTTGCAACAATTTGAGGGTAATTTAGACTATGCTTGACACAGATGATAGAAGGTTCACTTGCTGGCTGCATGCCTCAGTTTACTGATAGCTCGTCTAGGTTGCTTTCGTCAACTCTACCATTCGTTACAAAATTTTACACATTCGTGAACTACCTTTCTTAACAAAATGTTAGAAAGATCTCTCCCGAAGTTTTCACTATGAATTGGGTGGCTTCTCTTCCCAACCTACTCTGTGGTCCAAAAGGGGCCGGATGTAAGACAAATTGTCGCAAACCGTTACCTTCACTGGCCCTTTAATCAAAGGACTCAACTGTGGGAAATGTTTGGACTTTCTACTAATATATTTGTCAGTTTTTTTGCTGGCTACTCTACGATTGTTGAGGCACGTAAGGATTATATATAATTCTATTCGTTTTCCTGAACTAGGTGAGCTGTGAGGTAGGTGGTATTGGGATAGTTTTGCTGTTCAAACTGATGCAATAGTTTAGGATATGAAAATTCTGTCTTGATGTGTTATATCTTATCTTAATCCTAATTCTAACAAATTAGACACTATAACATAGATAGAGGAAGCGCTTTAGTGTTTTTATAGCTTCTAACTAGATTTTATCAGACCTGGTTTTTTAATGAATGCTTTATCTTATAGATAAGAAACACATTAGACTAGACATATTTTATCAAAGTCTGGGATATGTCACAAAACTATTAGGTACCAGGCGCCTAATACTAATTTAGAGGTAACTACTACGAGTAAAGGTCAATGCTACGCGCTCTACGCGGTCGTAGCTAGCGAGCTACGAGCTTCGTAGGTATACGTTACGCCGCCGTTAGATGAAAGCCTCCTTTCCAATCACGTACCATCCACCGCATGTCTGTTACCCTGGTACTTCTTATCGCACTTTCAGCAGCTGTGATTAAAATCAATAGGTCTAGAATCTCTATTGCTTCCTTGTGCAAAGAATTTGCGATATCACAGATAAGACCAAACGATTCGAGGGCCCGACGATTCCGCAAATTGCCTATCATATCACTTTTTTGCGGCTGTCAGCCGGTGGCGCCTACCAGCTGATAACCGGCGCTAATCGAGCAATTGACGCTAAAACTACTAATTACAATCACAATAGGCAGTCCGACTCGTAAATTAATCATCGTGCGAGATAAATCAGACGCGTGCAGGGGCAGAGCAACCGAAGACTATTTCGGTGTAGGTGGGGCGCTGAATCACGCGGGTCAGTCGCGCGGTGGCCGCGGTACGGAGCGCACGCGGGCTACGCTGCGTCGAGCCTCGGCGATGGCGCGATGAAGACGAGGAGCTTCGCCTGCTGGGCCCTGGTGTGCTTCACTTTGGGGCTCGCAGCTCCGCGCAGCCGCTACTGCGAGCGCGCCGACGTCGCGTGGCGGGCTTACCGCGCGCCGGCCGCCTTCGAGGCGCGAGTGCAGTCCCTGGCCGGAGACACCTTCGCCACGGTCCAGGTCCGGCGGGTGCTTCGCCGGCAAGGCCACTGGCCCCGCCGTGACCAGGTGCTGCGAATCCGCCTGGCACCGCTGGACTCTAACTCGTGTACCGGACGGTTCGAAGTGCCTCTGAAGAATCGGAGGAATTACATCATTTTCGCGGAGAGGAAGGGGCACACTGCTGTGGCGCTGGGGCCACCGCTGAAGCGGACGAGGAAACTCCTCAGACGGATCAGGGCGGTCTACGCAAAAGGCTACAGTGAGTGCTTTCAGTGTATTTTGTGCAGGATGTGCCAGTTTGTGGTGTGAGAGCCGCCTTGTCGTGACCACGTGGAACTTGATGGACTGTCCGACCCAAAATTGGAACGATCCCCTTCAAATTATGGAGTTTACAGAGCTGCTTTCGGTAAAGAATCTGACAATAGTCTTTCCCTGACGACCCGGAATTCCAGAACTCATTTTCATATCATACTTACCTCAAACTCTACTTCTACTTCAACACTCAAGTTCTGTGTGGGCACGACAACGTAGATGCATGCCCTTATATTTAAGTCTGAATCCTATCATATACCCTTTACTATAACCGTAACTTTAACGTCTTTGGCAATTCTCCAAAGTTATCTCGGGACTACTTCAAACGGGTACACATGATAATCTTTCATCTAAAGGACCCATTGGCTTATAAGTTCCCAATAAACATGAGCAAATACACAACAAAAGCAGGTGTATCGTACAAACAAGGCCCCATTATAAGTCCATTTTAGGTTCCGGAGTAAACAGTTGCAGTTGCCTGCGCATACGACTAACGACCTTAATGATACAGTAGCAGCCGTCGCATAGTAAAAGATCAATAGAGTTATTGCAAGTTTTTCTGATAATTGCTTCGACTCGCAGAGTCACACACTCCTTTTACAAATTCAAACTTGTAGTTGATAGTATGTGAATGTATTCAGTCCCTTACAAAGACAGGCAAGTGACGAATTGCCTGGGAAAATATGAGCGTATATGTAATATCAAACACTGAGCAAGTCACAAGTCTAATCAAGATAATTTAAAATAATATAAACAAAAGCACATTTGTTACCCTCAACATCGTAAAAAAACGTCAATCGAGTTTTGGATCACTTAAAGCTTACTTAATTTTTCAAGGTTTTCATCCTAAACATAAACGTGACTGACTCTACTTACATTTGTTAAGAAGAAGCTTAAGAAAATCATTCACGAAGCGAAATCAATGTTTGAACATGTTTGAACAACCACCTAGATATAAACCTATATTCCTTAAAAATATGTTGTAAAGTTTCACTGGCTACGCTTTATGTATTTCATCATACCAATGAGTTCGAGTATGAACTTATTATGCACCCTTCATTAACGCTCAGTTGCATAAGGAAACGCAATGAACGCCTTTTTAAGTGATGTTTGCTTGTCCACAGTTTTTGAAAAATTCATTATAGGATTCTTGTATTTCGACCGTTGTTGCAACATTTTGGCTAGTCTGACGACAAAACTCTTCATTGACATGCTGCAGATACATAAGCTATTTCTTATGATGATATCTAAGCAAGAAGGAAGACAATTGAGACGTTAATTAGAACGATTGTCTAACTAATGGATGTAGTCTTACCTTACCTGTCTTTATTGCCTTTATTGTCTATCTGCCTGCTTACTGTGGTAATGATTTAATAAAGGTAGGTATATCGAAATCACTTATGCATTTGACCAAATTAAATTAGTAGAAAACCATCAAACAACAACAAATTCAATTGACACCTGAGATTCAACGCAAAATATTATTCACGTCGGCGTACAAAACGTAACTAAACATACAAATGAGTTTCTTAACGCTTCTGGTCAAAGACAACGATCCGCAATAATAGATCGTTAACTATGTAATAAATATTCAAATATTGGCTTCTGTGACTCATTTGCCATAGAGCTAACGCAAGACAATATCGACAGAACAACATATATTTTGGTACTGTGATATAGCCAAGCCATTTTTAATGGATGGGGTCATTTTATGAGCGTCTCATCTGTCTAACTTCTACCTACCATTTTTGGACTTATGCATACTAATTATAAGGTGCTCGAAATTTTCTGGATGTCTCAAAGAAAAGCACACTAATCGAGGTAAGCGAATTTCGTGCAAGTCGATCTTATATAAGTACGGAAACAAATTGCTAAGTTATTCATCATACGATTTATAATTTATCTGTGCCTCTGCCATTCCACGTGAGAAAAGTTTACCATAGTGATCATAATCAAGTTTTCACAGCATTTTCTATATGTAACTCGTTCGGTATGAAAAATCATTTGCAACGCTTGAATGAATGCGGAAATTGGTGTAGTGGCATAGGAAAGAGGTCATCCTCCTATAGTTCTCTTTGTAGGCTCATTTTAGAGCAGTGCTGATTAGCTTCGGTTCTTCAATGGTCATGACGTCAGAGGTTACGCTCTGGTTGCGCCCTGTGATTCTCTGATGTAGCGTTCACCTTTATTACGTGATTCTTCTCTATGGGAACTTATATGATTTACTATCTCATTGTTTTTTTGGCACCTGCTCGTCTAGTCTCTTTAACGGGAAGCACTTTATCAAGCGTGTCAAAATAATGCTTATCGGTCACTTAGATCTTGTTATCTTCACACATTTTTTCCTAATTGATTGTAATCGGTGTTAAGGGATTATGGTTTTTAATGAATGAGCACGGGTCGGTTATTATTACATACAGGTTTTTTGTTACTTGTTGCTTACGCTTGGTGTCTTGATGTCTTCTGCATAGATCAGGACGAGTTATTAGAGCTTGGCTGGAAATGAGCACGTTGTAGAATAATTTCCTGAGCCTGCAACTATAGAGTTGTTTGCGATTTCCCATGTTAATAATACGACTGTTTATTACTTTCAGTGCTTAAAGTTACCTTTAAAACTTTAATAGCTATCTTAGCGTAAACGTTACGCATCGGCAATTCTCCATTATTTCTGTCATGGTCTGGCGGATTCACTGTCATATTAATATTTTTCTATAGGTATGTCTTATGAACATAATTCTATTTCAACATCTTGAATGTGTTATCTTTATTTATTCCTTTTGTCAGTATTTAAATCATGAGTATATTTGGGTTATTTAATCTAGGTTTATGATTTAAAGAAATTCGTTGGCTAGTGTTGCCAAAACCATTTGTGGGCCATCTAGTATTACGGTTAAGTGTTCAATATCAGAATATACCATATCATTCTTAACAGTCAATACTACTAAACTACTGGAAACGCAAAGGGATTTACCATTTGCGTTTCCAGTAGATTCCACGTATACTCTAGATAATCTCAAAATGATAACAAGTCGCAAAGATAACCTAGTCCTATATTAAAAACAGCTCTTTCTCTCTAGTTCATTATCAATTTCTACTATTTTCTATTTTTCGCTACTTGTTGATAGTAGTCGTACAACCCCTTCATCAACCCGCTGATGAAAGGGTTTCACGACTACTATCAACTGTGCCAGCGTGATGGAGTAGGACCCAATCATACTCGTATCCGTGTTAAGGCCTGTGCCCCTCAGTGAGACATTAATAGGTTACATTAATCTATTCGTCTTCTACTTCTTGCCAATGCTCTTCTCCATGGGTGGTTTATTTATTATAATCTTTCGTCAAGCAAGTTTTATGCCCATGTTATGAGGTCCTCACTGGGTGTCACACCGCCCAGGCAAAGGTGGCTACTGTCAACTGTTTTCATACGGTTCTACCCCATTCCGTATAACATTGGAAAAAAAAACAAACTTATCTTCTTCATATTTCCAATCCTATAAGGACTTAAGTATAGCATATCATTGCAATGCGTTGTCTGTGTCAATCAACCTTACCTCCCATAATTATTTGACATTGCTATAACTGAATTCCATATAGGATTGGAAATATTAAGAAGAAGTTTTTTTTTCAATGTTATATGGAATGCAGTAATAATATTAAGAAGAAAAGTTTTTTTTTCAATGTTATAAGGAATGCAGTATAGTTGATTGGCAATTTCTCGTTCATGCTTCCATTGTCACTTATTGGCCATGTAGTCAGTAGCAGATTTGAATCTGCATCTAGTGCGTGAGCATTAAGTGTGAAACCTATAGACCAAGGAGCTCTTATTGTACATATACTACATTTTATGTCTATACTCGTATACTAAACAGATTTTACTTACATGGATTTATCAATCAATAACCTCAATTTTTTTTTAATATTGTGTTGAATTTGAGCATTTTTAGAATTCTGATCCTTAAAAGGAAAAAAAGGAACCCTTAAAGGATCACTTTGTTGTCCCTCCGTCCGTCTGTCCGTCTGTCCGTATGTCCTTGTGTCACCACCTTTTATAAAAATAGCGCGTGAACGTATCAAGCTGATATCAATTGTTAAGGGTTATAGCCGCATTAGCTGTGAAAAAATCAACCTTCTAGGTCAACGCAATCGAACGCTACGACTGGTTATACTGTAAAATTGTTGGATTTTCATAGTAATCGTAATGCACCCACAAAGCAAGCAAAAAGCAAGGTCTTATAGCACAAGTAAAGGGAAAATCTGAAAACTGCATTGTCTTTCTACAAAAATATTCAATTTGGTTTCCATGAATGACATCATACTTTAGTTTTTTATGTGGAAACCAAATTACACGTGTAACGCTCTCCAAGTGTAATCGAAACCCTAGGTGCACGAGTCATACTCGCAATTGAACGTTTATTTTAATTATATCTCAGTGGTATCATTCTTGGTATCAGAAAATGTTACTGTCCTTAGAGCAGCACTGTATTTTTAGGACCCGCCACGAACGGCGGTCATCTTACAACGTTTGAATTCTGTTTTCTATCACTTTAGACGAGACTTTAACGCCCGGTTTTCTGAATACTGATTATGTTAACCTTTTAACCCTCTCGTCGACACATCTTATCTATCAATTTGTTCTCTATTGTTTGTTTGTTCGACCGGTGTGCTTCTGAGAGTGAACCAGGACAGAGTTTGTTCCTCTCCTGGCCGACAGGGTAAAATATTTATTTATTTACAAAGTCAACAGCACAAAAACAGTTGAACATAGGCAGGATAATTTGTAATACTTATTTCTAAAATAGGGAAATTAAGTTTTCATCCCCTTGTAATAGACATTCATTTACTTCTTGGTACCCACTGTCAAAGTCTGGGACTTTTTTGTCCAGAAGCCACTACGCCTGTTAACAAATTGGATAAATCAGCCTCAGCCAATCACGTACCGCTTATTCAAAATAGCGGCACGCGATTGGCCGAAACTGATTTAAACAGCCTATTAACTTTATCAGCCCCCAGGAAATCGGGCGTTAGTAATTGTCCTCTGTGGTCAAACGGGTGTAGAACCCCAGATGACAATGGCTGACTAGATTATGTCTCGAATGGCCTTGGTATTGATCCGTGAATCCGCTACTGGTTCGATGCCTGGTTGGGGAATAAAATTATTAATAATCACTGTCGCTTGGTTTAAAAATATTCTTTCCAATATTCATGATAAAATATGAAATTACGACTCAATGCACTTTGTGAGAGTGATGGTGATTATTCGGTTGTCTAATCCTTAGGTATAAGCATTTAGTAGGACATCAAGTCCTTATAATAAATGTTTCTGTCTTTCTTTCTTTCAAGTTCTATTCAAACTCACATGCTGTATTCTTTATCTGTAAAATCAATCCCGATAGCTTTCAAAACGATTTTGTAAAACTATTGCCGTTGACCGACCAAAATGCGACTATTTCACATGAACTGTCACTGAACGAGATTGTAATTTGAAAGTTTTCGGGGAAGACAAGAGTTGCTGGCTAGACGTCCGAAGTAAATACTTGTTACCTACAGCTCTTCACGTCCTTCCCTGGTAGTGCTAATGAACAAAACATGCTCAAAACGTTAATTTCCAGGTTTTCGATGGATATAACCTGACCAAATTGTACTCTTTACACACTTGACACTGGCAAAATTTACGTCAAATGAGATAAGCATGCCATTTATAAAAGAAGAAGAGAGTAATCGTAATATGACAAGCGATTCAGAATCGAGCTGTATCGCAGTAGCCCGTCCAACTCCGGCGACGGCGAGCGCCGATCTAATTTATACGTGCAACGGAATTTTTATATGTCACATAACGTCGTCGTGGTATTTTCGGTATTCCCAATTAGAAGTAGGGGATAGGCGGGACGAGTAGGTTGGCCAGCGAGCGATGGTCAAGGCGGACTTTTCCTGTTCTTATTCATGATTACAATTCACAATTCACAATACTTTATTGTACACAATAATTTATAAAGTCACATAGAAAGCACATGTACAAAGGCGAGCTTATCTCTAAAAAGAGATTTCTTCCAGCAAACCAGGCGTGAAAGGAAAATGTATAATGAAAGGGTAGGCAGTGCACAATAACTACTTAATTTAAATAAAATACACAAGAATAAGTTGAATACCTATAAATATAGAAAAAAAATGCTAAATACATACCGATATACAACATACATTTTACATAAATAAATACAATAACTTTTTATGAAAGTGAGAGGTAGTGCTCTTTAATACGTTTCTTAAAAGAGAAAAGTGTGGGACTGTCTCTAATACTGAGATTTTTCCGCCCAAAAACGATGATGAACACGGAATTGTGGAGAATCACGAACTAGAAGTCGTTGGAGGCGGAGGGGAACACCAGTCAGTGGCGATGACTTGGCCACGTAATGAGGAGACCCAACGAACACCTGTCGAAAGTAGCTCTCAAATGGTGCCCAAATGGGAAACGGAAGAAAGTTCGCCCCAAAACAACGTGGCCATGATGTTCAACGGTGGTACAGCTAGTGCAGATAAAATGGCCCAAGATCGGAACAAATATAAACCTTTACCCCTGCTGAGCGGTGACAGGATGAGATGATGATGATGATCACACACACGCAACGATCTAGCTTTTTTTACAAGCATTTCTCAATTTACCCATAATGGAATACCGTGGGTGCATAGAACCTATAGAAGGCTGGCGAATGCATTAAAGTTTTTCTACTTACAAGAAGAAAGAAAACAAACAAAGACAGTTTTTCCTTCTAAATATAATTCCAAATACTGTCTTTGTTATATCAATAGGATACACTTATGACGTTGTTTCATTCACAGCATTTACTGTGTTGCAAAAACAATGCATTATGACACCTACGTAGGTAGAGGTATGAAGGTTGATATTATCTTTCAGAAACAAAGCCTTTAATATAGCATTACCGTCGTCATTCTCTAGCCCTTTAGGTACCTACATTATTATTACTTCTTATTTTAACAAATTTTAATATTTGTGTTAATTAGACAACTCTTTTTCATTATGACAAGGTTCATAAAAACTTACCCGTTTCATTGGGATATACCCAGAGATCCTAAATCGTTCATGCATTGATTCGCATCTGCTCCATGACATAGTTTTTGACCACATCCCATATGAAATACGGATAAACCTTAATTAAAGGTTTGAAATATTCAAAGTTAAAAGCTATCCACCAACCGCCATTTTATTTTCACCGACATAACTAAGTAGATTAGATACTATGAGTTGCTATGACGTATATTGAAAATATGTGAATATAAATAAACTTTATCAAGCCTGTTGCATATATTTAGTCAACGTTTTTATCTGATGTGACGTTGTACCTAGATTTATCTTCATACATAAATAAAGAGTTTGATATCATAATCAGCTTTACGATGTCATTGTCATTTCCTCAAAAGTACCGGTAAACTATTATCTAAGTATCCTGGTTGACTTACTTCAGGTCTCTAACCTTACTTTTGACATCAGTCAAAATCAACCAAGTCTTGTAATCTCCCTAAAACCTGGCCACCCTAACTAACCAATAGGCACATCAGATAGAAATACGATGGACACTCCAGGAATAAGCCAGACAGTCTAGCTAGGTGTATTCGCAAAAAATACACGCCTGTCGAGTCAACGACATGACTCAAGTGAAAGAACAGCAGGAGAATTGACACTTATATCGGGTAGCCGAAAGATGGACTGTGCTGGTTAAAGAAAATGTCTCCGTGCGAACTGAGGAATACACTGTTATAGCGTCTAATGATATTTGTTAGCATTTTAGTAAGGATATAAATTGGATCACGCGCAATCATAAGGTGTTAATGTTTTAAATAATTATATGTTTGATAAAAGTTCTTTAAAGATCTCATTTTAAAACACTGCTGTAGGAAAGAGACTTTTGAATACGGTGGAGGTTTAAATTACTTTAGGGAAATGAAAAATACATTAAATTATGTACATAGCCAGCGTCACACCTATTTCCATACGGGATGACAGAGACACAGTAGTGTCCACGTTAAGCCAGTCATTAAAATTGGGGTATGTTGGACCAAGTGTCAGAATGTCTAGGTGTCAAAATGTCAAGTAAATAATGTCCATTTTGTGACAGGTGGTTATTCCATCGTGAAATATAAATAAAAAAAAAACCAAGATAATTATGACACTTTTAGTAGCATCTCTTCCTTAATTTGCGTAATGACACACCGGGATTTGAACCTGCGGTAGGGCAGTGACAGGCGAGCGCAATCTTCACCCGCGCATTAGAGGCCACCCGCGCGCCGCCGCCGTAATCAGGCCCTGGCAGTACTGACGCTGCGGTGTTGGTACTTTACGTAGTAACTATTTATTAATCTGTGGTACTTCATAGTCAATTCTTCATTATTTATTTATTTAGCGTTTGCTCGCTGTCGTTAACGTCACAACTCATAGAGGTGGCAGCTTGAGCAGCCATTTGATAGCCTCTTCGTCAGCGGAGTGGACTATTTGCAGTCCCCCAATCTTTCCTGCAGTCTTCATTAATAATTAATAATAATACATTTTTATTTTGGAGCACACTAGGTTCCATATATTGGTAGTAATAATTTTAATTAGGTACACTAAAATTATATTTTTAAAATTCAAATAAGATGAAAGTAATTTAAAGTAAATTAATCCAAAAATAAATATTTTAACCAAATCAAATAGAATTAAATCAACGCTTTAGGTATTGCACAGAAACATTAAAAATACATTGTCAAAATATATCACACGCAAAGGCGTGACCAATTCACTACAGAAAAACTAAAGTCTCCTTTTTTATTGGTAAAAAGTTTTTGTATCTTTATTCCATAGTTTTAGTGGTCAAACTCGGTCGCATGCAACGAAGCTCGATATGAAAGTGTATGCAGTTAATATCACATGGGAACTTAATGTCTTCATCATAAGAGTAATAAAATATGGACAGTCTTGAGGCCTCGGCACATCACGTGGCGAGGCGGTAGCAGGGCGGTGGCGGAGCGTGTGACAAATAATGCAATACGGTATTTTATAAGGTACTCAAATAAATCTAGGAATCTGTCCGAAGTTTAACCATTATGTAAAAATGGCTTGAAAATAATAATAATAAAATTCTTTATGTCAGTCCAATCGGTCCATTTAAATTATTCTGAAACATGTAAAAAATAATAATATCAGAATTGTATATTTCTAGCCGGTGTATTTTATAAAGCCAATTTTGTGTAAAAAATACAGCGTTTAATGATGACGTAACTAGGGTACTATTTCATAGAAATCAAGAACAAAGGACATTGCCTACTTGACTATGGAAGTTTGACCAAGTCCTGCCCAGAATGCTCACAAAGTGCAATTTGTTCCTTAGATCATCACTAATATGTAATACAAAGCGCATACAAATAAATCCTTGGAATCCAATGAAAATTTGTATTTTGTTTTTTATTTATTTTATTTAATTTTTTTAGGAGATGTAACAGCAGCTGTACTATCTAAATACAAAACACCATCTATATTTTGAATATTTTCATAGGAAAAAGTGAACTTGATAGCAACAAATATAGATACTAAAACATTTAATTACAATTTTATTCACACGAAATACGAAACAGACTTTCTCCCCGACCTAATACAATTATAATTAGACGCACAATGCCTGCGATTTGGGAGGCAACATGAACTATACCAACTAAATTAATTAAAATGGTGTGTTTGAAAATGGAATCTGTGGCCACCGCGCAAGAACTGTCGGATTTGAAGGTTGTCAGTTTAGTGCCTTTAGTTCCTCTAGTTTAGTGGTTTTGACACCTCCCAAATAGCCCCCTAACTGTTTTGTAGTTGATACAGTTGGTTAGTACAGTTGCTATTAAGTTTGTTTTTTCCTATGAAAATATTCAAAACAAAATACTGTTTTTCTCTGGACTCCCGGGATAGATTTTTATGGGCTTTGGATTTTTCGCCTTGCGGTAGCCCCTTTACCTTTAAACGAGGAATATTTGTATGAACGATAATTATGTTTTGAGTTCTAGAAAAAGACGCTGTAATTTTCGATGAAATTTGCAATGTAGGGAAATAGAAAGTAGAAATTTGCAACATTACTTATAGTTTATTTTGTGTCCTACCATTAGAGAGATCATAGCAATAGAAAACAGGCTGTGATTCCAATATAGCTCGATAGTTAATATATTCACTCCAATTCCCTTCAGTCAAAGTAAAATTAAACAAACAATTTTTATTACGTGTTTTATAATTACTGTGCTCAAATTAAAAACCATTAGAAGTGAGTCGTAAATTTTAATGAAAAACAAGAAAATAAACCTTGTTTATTAAACTGACCATGATGGACCGTTCATGGGCTTGATTTGATTATAGACAGAACAGTCAATACCTCCCATTTGGGTAGGTAGAACACGAACAAGGGTGAGCTAATATATAAAGCTATAGTTTTTTTCCACGCAAACCTAGACTGGACAGGTTCTTCTTTATTATAATTTTGTCCACCGTGAGACTAAAAGTTTATAACACTGTGTTATACAATTTAATTTATATTCCTGCGGTTAGTATTTAAACTCTTATCAAACAAAAACGCAACGTAAGATTCGAAATTTCACCAAAGACTTTCATCTGACCTTACCTGTAATTAATTCTAAATGTCAAACTGACCGGAGTGTGTCCTCGACATTTTGGCCCTTGGGTCCTCGACCGTAGGCATGCAGATGGATTGTTGCGTAATTCAATGTCCATTTGACCTAGTACCTTGCAAGGTGGCTGGGATGGGCTAAACAGGCCTCCGCTCCGGTACAATTCGTCCACTTTCCCCCTTCATCCACTTTCACGATCGGTCCACTTATCCATTTTGTATCCCGACGATAAAAGGGCCGTAAGTTTGCTATATTTTATTAATGGATAATTTTATTTGCAAATTACTTATCACATCAATTAAATATTTTTTACATCAAAAAAAAAATATTCACTCGAACTATTCGAATCTGCATCTCCAGCGTGAAAAGAAAGGGTGAAAATCACCAGACCACGGAGCTCGCTATCTAGAATAATAATCTTTGAATATTGGCGATTTGATTAAAAGTTGCCTTTGCAGTCTAACTATACATATATGAAATACTTTGCACGTACACAGCCTGACGGACAGTTTGATCACGATGTCCTTTGCTTAGGCGCCATGCCATATCAGGAAAAGCTGTTTTCTAGCCCATCGTTCGAATTGAAATAAATGCCAAAGGTAAGACAATTCAATCGATGTTCGTAATTCGTTAATTTCTTTATTGTACTCACATGACAGTAAAAATAGCTTAACATAGAAAAATATGTACAAAGGCGAGCTTATCTCTAATAAGAGATTTCTTCCAGCAAACCATGTTGGGTAGGAGACGGAGATGATAGGTAAGGGGAAGAATTGCGCGTACAATAAAACTATTCTAGTAAGTACCTATAAAATACATAGATATTATTATTACACATAGGTACATATAAGAACCTATTGCTAAAAAATACACAGTTACATAAATACAGCTTAACAATAAATATCGTATGAATACACTAATACATACATACATACCAGTATATATCTAAATTGACAGTGAAAGATAGTGCTTCTTTAGTCGGTTTTTAAAGATATTTAGTGATGGACTGTCCCTGATGGTGCAGGGAAGCTCATTCCACAGCCGTGTAGCGCGGATTGTAAACCCGTGCTCGTAGGCTGCAGTGGAGCGATGTGGGGCTGGCATAGTAGCCATGTGAGTTCTCCGAGGCCTGCTTGAAGAAAGAAATTCGAAGCGATCACGCAGGAAGTAAGGGTATACCGAGGGTTCCACAAAATATTGTAGAGAAGACAGAATATGAGAGTCCCGTCGAAGACGAATTGGTAGCCAATTCAACTGCCTGCGGTGTTGTGAAACGTGATCATAGAGAAACAAACAAAAACTAGAGTGCGTCCACTCCCATACTGCGCGCGGAGAGAGGCGGAAACTAATTTGACAGTTAGGCATTTTGACAATAAAAAATACTTGCAGTTGCAGTACTATAGAACAACTCGACGCTACCATCATGCCACTCTTCAGGCGCACCATAATCCTGGACGTACTCTAGACACACTTTCCAGTAAGGGCTGTCAGAGGCACAGTTGTGCTTACATGAACACAGTGCAACTTTGGAAAACTGTGAATGTGATGAATTTCTGATATTTCATTGAGGACTATTGCTCGTCAGAAATACATTATGGACCAATCAGAATACGATTATTTGACAGGAGCTGTATTTTTTTGCAACTTATTTGGCTTATTCTGTGACTGTTGCTTATCAGAAAGAATTCTTAGGAAGAAGAAGAAATACCTAATTAATTTTGCGTGACCTAACTTAACCCCGCTGCTGTGTAGATTTAAGGTTTCCCCTGTAGTATGTAGCTTGCTTCGCATAAGTCACGTAAAACCATCAACTTTGCCTTAAACTCGGTCTAACTTTATAATTATAACACCGGTTACGCAACTGAAGTGGCCCGCACTGAAATATTATTTTAGAAGTTCACAGACCGAATGGCTGCAGCAGTCAACGTTCGATTCGAAACCTTGGCGCCATCAGCACGAAGTTCAATTTGCAATGACAACTAAGTGTGTAGTTGTGTCGTTTTCATCATGAAATGGCGTCACGTGTCGCATATCACTCAGCGTCTCGCTTCCTTTGGACAATAATAAAGAAAAAAGTTTGAGAATGCGTTCGGATTGGGATGCTCTTAATTCGAGTCTTATTTTAAAAACTTCGTTAAAATTAATAACTGTGTTTACAATCAAAATGTACAACATAATATTTACAAACAAGTACAGTGGGAACCAGAAACAGCGAAGACAAAAACATGTAAACAAACTTCCATGACCTGTGTTTTTTTCCTTTATTCCTTTCCTCGGCAAATAATCCCAAATCTGCGTTTCCTGCTTCATAAGTTTGGCTTTCGTATAATAGAAACAGATTATTTTTAAAATTTCGTTTAGATTGACTACCAACTCAGAAACAGCATGAAGATTCAATCTGAACTGCACGTCTCGCATCATATATCCGCGACAGGGATTTGATGAAATCCACTCGTCATATCCACTCTTGTAGAACTTCCAATAGAGTATATATTTGTCGTCTGGTGTGCTAGTAACGGAGTCGCGACCGTCGCTGGTATGTGTTACGGGAGTAATGGTGGTAAAAAGTCGCCAGGTCCATATACGATTGTAACGATTATTGCCCATCCGAATGAGGAGATTGGAGCTTGGCTAACATCAGCCGTGAATTTTGCAGATCTTCTTGAACCCGCATTTTGCTCAGACCTAAAGAAGGGTATTTAAACGGAGAAATTAACTGCCTCGTGGGCGGTTCTAAAGCAGATGGTCCGACGTACAACCTAATGGAAAACTTGATTGTGAGCCTCATTCCCATGATAAAGGATAACAGGATGCAATGATGATGAAGTAAAACAGTCAGTATTCCTCAAAAAATCTGCTATTTACAGTTGTGATGTGACCGCTGTGAATGACTTCCTAGAACTATGTAGATGACAGGCCAATAATAAACTCTTCGCAGCAAGGAACTAATGGAAGAACCTTTTACCAAACAAACACCTTTTACCAAAAAGGGTGGCAGAGACACATTTAGCCTTTTTGCGTCAAATATTATTGCAATTTGCTATTTGTGTTGTGTTATTAACAATCAAAACAAAATCCAACATAATGTCGACAGTCCCAGATGCAGTTTTCCTCATTGTTCTATCTCGTAGTTAGATCGCACGCAATCTACTTAGTAGCCGACCGGCGCACGCGCCTCTGTACATACTTGCCCTAATACGTACCGACCTCGGCCATGTCACATTCGTAGCGAGCACAAATCAATAAACCCTTTATAGAGTTATAACTTGACACGCGAGAATTGATCACGGAGATATATGGGATCGAAATGTTTGAGTTACGGGCTGATTTGTTAAAATAAGTGTCACAATTTGTACACATTTGCTAAAACAAGATTTTCATCAGCTGCTGTATATAATATGCTAACCTGAATTTCAATTTGATTTTCGCCCCCTGAAATTTTATCTAACATGTATCCAAGCTATTCCTCTAGCTCTATCATATCACGCAAACGAAGTAAAACTGACTTAGTATACTTGGTACAACTGCACCTCTGCCAGCCTTTGTGAGAAAAGTGTTATTTCATCTTCTTTGTGTACATATGTGATCAAGCACGTGTCGTGTACGCAAGTTCTACGTCATCATCTGCTTTAGACTCTTGCCCGCAATCATGCTCGCTCAAAATCTTCGATCCATGTGAGCGAGTATGTTTAATGTTATCCTCCCACATAATAATTTCTAAGTCCAGACAAACAGATCAACAAAATTACCTGTTCATTTAATCCAAACAAAAACGCACTCTATATCGCGAGCTTACGAGTCATTTGAAGTTAAGGTAATAAAGTGTTCGATCTTTTCAAGTGGTTACTGAAGCGGCGATGATCTGTTTATGTCGGCACCTAATTATTTTGACTGTAGTGCTTTATGGTTATTGACATAACGATTATAATTGAGTCGAGTGGCTTCTGCTTTTAATGTTAAGTTTGATTAAAAATATGACAACAAGTGTTTTAAGTGTGTTTTCCGACCCGTATGGGAACAGGTGTTATACTGGTTGTTTCTTTTTGTTTCAAATATGATCTTCAAGCTACTCCATACTCGAAGTAATTAAAGTACCAACTTGATCTTACTTGAAACCAATATGATGCCAGTCATTGCCAGCATATTCACGAATTTATAAGAAAATCAATTTTAAGCCAATAAACCTCAAGTATGGCCTCTAAACTCCTTGTACTCGTATTAAACATTCATAAATAACTTAACATGCCCCGAAGTAACAACAACATATCATCATCAATATCTAATTTATTAAAAAAATAACTTTAAAACTAATAGTAATAAAACAGACCGTATAGAATAGTATAGAGAGATAGATACTGATCTATAAAAGTATATTTCCCCTATTGAGTATAATCTGTTTATTTTTACTTATATCTGGTGCGGATATAATACGCCAAACATCATTAGTACACGTCTCAAGAGAGACAGCACGATTTTTTGTTCTAACTTTGAGAGCACAAAAAACGCGAAATAAAAAACATAAACAAATCTCAGGACAGTTAACCTATATTTAACTTGTCTCTTGTTCGTATCATATCGTATAGACAAATATTAGACAATAGATAAGGGCAGATAGAAGCCAAGGCGTCTACCTACACGTCTGATTTCAAAATGTTGGATTTCATTAATTGTTAATTAATTATTTTGTTTTTGAACCAAATAGGATGGAACCATTTGGCGATGGGTTAAAAGCTTTTTGTCTCTAAGGCAGGCGACGATAAGAAGCTCTTGTCATTGAGGAATTTCTAGACGCTTAATTTCGCCTAACGTGGTGTTGCTTCTACCACTCTGCATGGATCAAGATTCGGGGTCCCCAACAATCCGATTCTTGTTTTGAAGAACATCTTCAGAATCCCTAACTTTAACTTAATATTTTAACCTTTACGTTTTTCTATAGTCTCTGAAATAGCGGTTCGATTTTGTAAAGTATCTACTTATGTTAAAACTTTATAGATACCCAAAATATGCATCATTTTATAATGCAATTTGGGCATAATTACAAATATATATTTACAACATAGGTATTATGTATTGTTTTGTTTATTTTTGTCTGTCTCCAATGCAATTGTGCAATTATTTATTACGCTATTGTAAGACTTTAGTGACGTGCGGTGTTGCTATCGATAGCAATAAACAGGAAGTTTATTCGTTTTGAAATCAACTTTTTAATCTACAGCTTTTTTTAGAGCCGCTAGAATGTAGATACCACTATTTGTGACTCACAGTTGTTACGTTTAAGATATAAGAAACTTTATCACGCTTTACATTTGTTCGTTAATGTATATAAATCTTCTTCTTTAGCATAATTTTGACCACTGTTGATATTAATTATGCTTCTCCAATTGACCTCCAAAAAATCAATCATGATAACCACTAGCATTTCGTCAATCTGCAAATAATTTCACTATACGGTGTCACATTACGCTTACGGCACTTCTGTCTGTCTTTCAACTCGTCATAATCTGTTATAAACCTACCTAATATGCCACGAGCAATAATGGCCCTTAGTTTACTGATCTTATGATTCATATTGTCAGTTGTGTTGTTAGTTGTTGTGGTGCGTTTTTTTGCCGGAAGCTACCGTCTGCTGTCCGTGAGTGTCTGGAGCGTCACTAATTATCGTCTATTTTGTCTACGCCGTGCAAGAGCACCTTTTGAACTTTGTACCAGTCGACACAAAGACTGAAATTGTCTCGCATTTGTGCAGCTTACCTGTACCGATTTTGCGGGTTAGCATGTGGTTCTGGTTATGCAATTAGTTTTGATCTAACGGGCATGGCTGATCCAGGTTCATCGGTAAACTTGCCACCACGTACTTCATGTTTGATCATGGATTTATCGATTGATCAGTATAGCACCTCACAGTTTCTGAAGTACCGCATCTCATTTTAGAAGTCTTCTTGACTAGAATTCATACTTTTAAAGTTCTTAGGTTAACAGCAAAACAATAATACCTACATGTCAAGATAATTCGCCGCCAAAATACTGCTATCGTCTATGCGGCTACAAAACGTGACGGCTCTCACGAGAGCTAAAAACGCCTCAGCTACCCTACCCACTACAACAGTAATTGAACTTTCAATACGCGAGTTCCAAAAATACTATCAGGTGTTCGGCTGCTCTTTGATCTATCATCAGTCCATATAGTAAGCGGCGTGAGGTGGGCGGGAGATAGCCATATGGCGCCGCCGATTAGCAAGATTAGGGTCAATACTTGGATGGGTTTTGCTAAAAACTAACGTTCGGTTGTTGAAGGACACGGGCTTGTACTGAGACCAATAAATGGGTGTTTAAGAAATGAACCTCTATGTGATTCTGAAACATTGGATCCCAAAAAACACCAATGCAGATGCTTTCTGGATAGGCATCGTTTTGCACCATATTCTTGGAACTTCAATTTTGGGATTTGTAGGTCCGTCGAGCGAGGGTACAGATTCGGCTTGAAGCCACTTATTGACAATTGTTTTTAATTGTGATAAAATAAACATATCAGGTATTAGTAGAGACATTTTTGCAAACGAAAATCCTGGGTTCCGGGAATCCCGGTCCTGGACATGAAGTCGATATTAATTCTATCAACAAAGTGCCTTAAACAACTACTGCAGTAGGCTCACGTAGGCTCATCGGTACCTCTTAAACTGTCAGTATAACATATTTATTGGCATCATTACCCGGTGCCCGTTCATGGGGCCTCCACCTAGATAGTCTCAGCAATATCCTCGCCATTTCATAAATCAATGAGTAAAATTGACCTACGTCATAGTTCCAGAACAATGCATGATCAAGTTGAATGATACTATCATCACAATTGCATTATCGTTGATAATCATACCGTTTTGTGTTAGTGTATGAAGAGTTAGAACTGACGCATCTTTAGGTAAATCTTTTCTGAGTTAAGCAAAAGAACATAGCGTTGCGCCTTTTCCCGTACGGGGTGGTAGAGAAGTAGCTGTGGCTCATTTATCCATCCATATGTTCAAATCCTAGTAAGTATAAAAGACAGACAAAAACAATTTTGATGAATAACTAAAAAAATCTGCTTCAAATGAGATCTCAGAAAACATATCCGATACCCTTTCAAGGCTTCGAATACCTACGTACATTTTCACAAATTAGCTGAAATTTTCAAAATTTGCTGTGCACGACAGTATTTTATGCACAAAAATGAATTCCTCGTCCTTGTTTTATATGAAAAAGATTTACCTATTAGGAAGAATTTTTAGTTTGTGGCGCGGGGTGCGTTTTTGTATTGACCCTCAGGGCCTCTCAGGTCGAATCCCATTTTCTAAATATGAACCTGGGGCACGCGTACTAGCTGTGGTAAAAAATTCCAGCTTATTTCACTAAGTGCACTAACAGTCGTTTTGTTCTAGACCGAAATCCCACTTCATATCCTAAGTTAAAGTGTTGTAACTCAAGCAGTTATTTAAGTTATTTGCTATGATTTATGGCTATAAGCACATTATGAGGTCACTGGGACATGATGACTTATTGTCAATGTTAGTACTTTCAATATCTAATACTGACTCTACATTTACGTGGAACAACATTATCAAGGGATATTTAAGTTCTAACTAAGTTAAATAAGAACATAGTTTTGATGAAAGATCATCCGTAGTGTGTAGAACTAACTTGTAACAAAGAAATGTGGGTTGGTGCCAGGGAGCACTTTGGTGCTGACCATGTACCAATGATGATATAAGTTATCTTAACTATCTGTTATGTATCCTTTATTAGTAGTGAAGGTATACCTTTACTCTAGTTACATATTTATCACAAGTGCTTTACATGGAATTGTCTGAGCAACTCCTTAAAAGTTGTGATATATGTGTCCTGTATTGTTGGTAGAATTATTGGTAAAGATAACAATAAATAATTAATGTTTGTTTTGTTAACGTTTGATCATGCGGTTATAAAGATTAGACAACTAAAAAGTTTGTCATATTTTTGATTACGATAGTCGTCGGACGTCGCCATCGTCTGAGTTGAGTACCTACTGGTTTTTGGTCATAAGTCACGTTTTTAGGTATATTAAAGTCATCTTTAGACAAAACCGAGGCAAATTTCTTTGATCTGTGCACAAATTTTACTTCCATGAGGCATGAAAAGAAAAACTTCAGTGCTTCAAGCCCAACAAAACATTTGTCCGCGAATTTCTTCTCGGAAATCGTTGACCTGGCTGTTTGCACTTTATATGTTGTTGGACTATCGAAAAAAAAAACGCTTCTGTTTCATTTTTGGTCGCTATTGTGTAGTATTAAGGTTGATAAGTGGAGCGGTGACTTTGTCTGACATTACGCACCGACCCATTTCACACGAACTTGCGTGTTGTGATTATAATGTTGACATACATTACAAGATTTGATACGAAGTTTTTCCTTGTTTTATATTTTCTTTTGCGATTGATATTTACTGGTTTGTTCCTTAGTAGTCTTGTTTTTGTCGATCCAATGATATTTACTACAATCCTACTGCTGTCTACATACATAAATAGATGAAATGAATGGTTCAAAATTACGTAGCCTAAACATATTTTAAGAAATATCTTAATATTTCTTGACAGCTTTAGATATCTGACATTTTGACTGGACCTTAGCAATTTAGTATGTTGTTTTATTTGTATGAATCGTCCTTTCCGGTAGAATCCACACACATATTCTGCAATCTCAAATCATGTCTCGTTAATATTTATCAGGAAAAGCTTACTAGAATTTATGTTATCGCTCCCCATAACTAACTAGGGTTAGACATTTTGAACAAGTGCCAAGCTACGCAACGGTTTTAGATATTTAATTATAGAAGTTTTAGTTTAGGTGGTATATGGCCATTGGAGGAGCAGACAAGACAATAGAGGTCATCGTTTTCCAATTGAAATAACTTTGGTTTTCTTAATATCTTAGTTTTCTAATAAATGGAATCTGCAAGATGTTCTGTCGGTCGTTAATCCATGGCTGCAATAAAGGAACTGAAGCGGAACCCTAAATACTTTTTTAAGCACAAAAAGGGCTCGTCTTAGCCTCTCTCGGAAAAAGGAATGACATATCTGACGTATGTAAATCACGTCTCTACGTTTACTAGTGCTATAAGTTCGAGTCAGATATCGACTTGAAGTCCAACCTCGAAATAGATAGATTTACATGTGGCCAAGGTGGGATTTTCTCCTTATGTTGAATCCGTTGAAATTGCAACAATGTTGTGGACGCTAACAGCGATAGTTTGTTTATTAACATCAGCCGAGGATAACATTGAACTAAACTTAGGTCCGATGTCTTGAATAAAGCTTCGTGTAAATTCAAGGTCTATTAAGTAGCTAAGGATCTAGAATAATATCTAATATTGACATCATCATGACAGTTTTATCCCAAGACACATGTGACTTTAAAAATGTTTTGTGTCTCCCTTAGGTAACTATTGTAATCAGCTGCTCGGACCCAATGATTTGATTGGCATTGCATTTTGTTTGTTGTCTCCAACTTAACAATTTCAAAAATCCTGCACACCTTTTAGGTCATATCATATCAAAAAGAACATAATAAAATCAATCTTCACCGAGCTAATGTCTTCGAAGTCAGACTAAACATCTGTCGCAGTCTGTAAACAACAAGTGATAAGTTTCCTTTTCAGACAACATTCGATGCATGGTAGCTGTCTTCTTAGAAACCGCAAGTGTACATATGCGTTTGTGCAGAAAGTGTTTCGATATCGTTGCACGATGCTGTTTGACTGCTGTTCGATCATAAACATTTACTATTGTTACAGTAAGGTTACAGTTACAGTACAATAGGCTTGTGGCCTGTCAAGTCAAAATAGATACTTTTTATGAACTGTCACAACGGAACTTTTGTTCCTGAGTTCTATGAAATAACAACAGAATGACGTCATGTAAAAGTGCTATCAAATGCTGTCTTTTTTTGCACAAAATTGACTTTATAAAATATATCTGTTCGAAATATACAATTCTGAGAATGTCAAGCCATTTTGTACATAATGCTTCAACTTAAGAGTTGTTCCTAGATTTATTGGATTACCTTGGCCACAAGCGTATTCTCCACCTGTTGCGATAATCAGTAACATTTACATTGAAATCGACGCAGTTTATGTCAAATGTCACTGTTCCTCAATTTTCTGTCATTTTGATTTAGGATTTAGTTGATCAAATGAACCTTTATTCCAATGTACATATTAAAAGACATTTCACATCACTTTTTGATAAACACTTCAATCTACGCGCTACAAGACGTCTTCAGGCACCGTTGTCATGTAATTTTAAAAGTTGAAAAAACTCCTTAGTTCTCTGTTTAGAGCACGGTGCGATTAAACCTAATTGACCTTGCTAGTTGATATTTGGCATGTTTCACTTGCAAGAATGTGTCTCTGATCTGATCTGATCTAATGAAAGTGTCAATCGTATTTTCCGGATGTGTTTAGTGTCACCTTGGATCCATTTGAATTTAAGATCTGTTACGAATTTTCGGAATAACTCCCGAAATTGTGTTGTAATTTATATAATTCGTGGTCCAAGAAATGTTTCAGGTGATTCGGCAAAGAATGCCGTGGCAGTTTTCATTATCTTTTAGGGGAACTTAATTTTCTTTCAGGGGCCATCCTATCGGTTGTTTCACTTTGAACTAAGTTTAAGGGTCACCTAGGCTACTAGGGGACCTAACTCTAAGAGGCCGGCCTCCGAAACAGTGGCTAGAATCTAAGTAACCGGCCAAGAACATTTCTAAATTTTTCAAAGTTCACTACACCGTCATTTGATGTTTAATGCCTATAATAAACTAGCCTTGGTATAGTCGCTAGCATCACTGTAGTCGATCATTTGACAATTTGCGATTCAGGCTGGATTTTACCAACAAAAAACAGCGAAAATAACTATCCCGGGGATAATTTGTATAATGGCCGGCATACACCATCAAGCCTATCGTCAAATCGGCATGACGCTGCAGGCTTGATCAAATCTGCAGTTCGTCCATATACACCACAAACGATCAGTTTGATTGTCAAATCGGCATGACGGCGTTCAGTTGAAGCCATGGCGTCAGACGTCAAATCGGCATGATCCACCAATACACGGTCAAATCGGCTTGATAAAATCGGCATGATCAAGCCTAATCGAAATTTGATATTGCCGTCAAATCTAACTGTCAAGCCAAATCCACTCATACACACGGTCAAATCTAACTGATCAAATCGTTCGTCAAATCAATCGTCATGCCGATTTGACGATAGGCTTGATGGTGTATGCCGGCCATAACAATAACAGTTCAAAATGAAAAATGAAAAAGTAGAAGATACTCTCGAGTAAAAAGTTACATCTTCGTTGGTAAAATTCACTCTCAGTGTACCATTTACTTCCTGCAGCCATCTGGAATATACCGCAAATGTTATGTTGTGCTATGTGAGGTAAAGACCTAACATTACCTACGATTGATACGTCGGTAGTTAAATATTTTATTGCCAATCAATCCATGGAGGAGTAACATCTCAACCCTCCGGCAACACCATAAATTACATTTGATTTTCATTGCAGATAACTTTTATTAATTCAGTCTCGTCGACCACCTATCATGCAGTGAAGATGCATTTCAAAACGACATAAAACTCATATAACAGTTTTTTTATTACATACGCATAATAGAGTTATTTTAACTACGTTTTTCAGGCAGCTCAAGGTATTTTAGTAGTCATCTTATTAGCATTAAAACTCGACAAAAATAGGATTTGGAAGTTGTTTAAAATATGAAGTCCTGTGGTAATCCTTGGCTTTATAGAAGGTATTCTCTGGGAAGCTAAGAGACGGATCGGAATCAAGGACTTAGCTTACATTTACATACACAACTAACTGATCATCAGTGATGACGACAATCTGGATGATGGTTGATTATAGTTTTTATAAAATGCCTCTCAAGAAATATTGTAATTTTTGGGATTTTATTTTTGCGTAGAATTTTAGAAATATATTGTATTTTTTTAGAATTTTTATTATTGTGTAGAATTTTCATATAATATCAAACTTAAATTAGGGTCGAAGATCGAAACGTAATACAGGATGACTTTTGGGTCGTGACTCTAGCATATTGTTTCTAACTTGCGGTATCAGCTATTAAGCTAGTATTTAAATAATCACAACTGTATGTACGTTAGTAATTTAATAAATTAATTATCCTTATTAATGAATGAATGTTTGGTCACCTTACAATTTATGTTAAAACCTTTTTCAAATAAACTAATCAGAGGAGTAAGATGTGTCAAAACCAAAAGCCATAAACAATTTATGACAAAGTCAAAAGACAGTTGCTCTTGTAGAGTGTGTAGGGTGACCAACTGACCCTGAACCAAAATAGGACATGCACTTTAATTATTTTTTGTACCAAAAAAATATACGACTTAACGAGCTATCATCTACAGCATAACATTTTTAACCAATAGGCAAATCTAAAGTTACTTTGTTGCTACACGACCCCGCAGTCACCCTGTACACAGAAAATGCTTACTTATTACTTCCTCCTCAAGGGTCCAACAAATATCAGCCACTCAAGTGATCTGTACTCGTCACTCGTGGGTTCGCAATCGCATGTGCAGCCAAAAGTTGATATGACCGCCAGAAACAGTACAGCTTAATTATAATATAATGATTTATTTGCGAGTAACACTCATAGAGTAAAATGAAACAGGTACTCGTTAGTATCAGATGTCTGTCTGCGTAGCACAGAACTTACCGGCCAATACGGCTTGGCTTCGGCAAGCGATGGAACTAATGTCTGTCTGCGTAGCACAGAACTTACCGGCGAATACGGCTTAGCTTCGGCAAGCGATGGAGCAGTTAACATTTATATACAGGCACATGTATAACTTTACTTCTGACCCCACAGTAGGATACTTTGTGTCGTAGGAACCAGAACAGCGATGTCACAAACATGGGGATTACTTTGTTCCTGTGCTGATATGATGAGAGCAAATCAATGACTTTGTTGCTTTACAATGACGTTTAAACAGGTTTTCTCCACAAATACACATACATATATTTTTACTAAGCTGTTTCTGCAAAGCCTTTATTTGACTTCGCGGGAACGCTACCGTAAGTATCTTAGATTTATGCTTGCGAGTATAGTGCCGCCCCCATCACGAGATCTTGATATTTCGAACAGAGTGTAGTAAAAAGAATCTGAAGATCTCTACGAGTCGTTGCAGCTGTTATCGGTTTAATTCGTATTTAACGGCGACGATTATGCGAATGTCTTTATTTTATTACGTGTATCACGTTATAGTAAACATCCGTCCGTCCAAAGTTCAGGACCCGCGATTTTCAAACTACCCACATCGAGATTTTTATACACAGCGAATAAATTCAAAACCTACGAAAAAACTGAACAAAAGATCTGATTATTTTGTTGACGTTGGACGAGCTAGTAATTACCTTAATGCATGGTCTGATAATGGAGTTATTCTTGTTTAGTACACAGCAAAACTAAACATAAAAAAACATAAACACCATTTACATACAGGCACAACTATATGTTGTCTGGTAAAAAGCTGGCCAAATGGGACACGATAGTATCATAGACTATCATAGTCTTATAAAACCCCATCATAATAAACTACTTTTCTTCTGGATCGTAACGGCCGAACATTACAAGATTTACGAGTTTATAAGAACAATCAATACCACTGAAGAAAAACTTAAGATTTCATAATAGTTTAAGATTTCCATAGTTTCCCAAAACATGTTCAACTGAGCTGAATACATTTACGAATCATAGAATCAGCGAATGCTGTCTCGTCAAAACAAAGCCATCAGTCTAAAGTTACTGCTTCAAAGATGCGCATGAGTGGGGGTTGTCAAAAATATCGAAACGTTTCACTAAAACATAATGTTTGGCAGGCGACTACATAGTCCTTGACCTACCTAGCAGCTAATTACATTTGGCATTGATTCCAACAAAAATACTATGTTGTGTCATTTTTACCTTTACCTTCGTCCGCAATATTGGGAGCCAGGTGTAAAAATTACGTTACATCCAGAACAATTAATTACATTGATGATCCTCTACCATCGCACAAATATCATCTCGTCATCACTACCAAGGAGTCTATCTATGCTTTCTTAACCATTCTACTCGATCATTGTAACCCGCGTCTATAATTTTCCAGCTAATATCACATCACTCTTGACGACACAGGGTATCCTAGTGTGGGACCAGAAGAAATGTATATGCCTGATGTAAATGTTTATGTTCATGTTTATCTGGCAGATGGTCTGCCAACCTTTTTGCTACCACTCCTTTACCAATTTGTCTTCTGCTCGCCTTAGCAAATGTCCTAAAATCATCTGAGTACTATTTACTCTGAGGTGTAAAATAACAAGTCTATATTCCGCATACCTAAACTAAAATGAAAATATAAGGCATTTTGAATATCACTTCCTCATAAAGTGCCTCTTCGTCTCTTCTAGTGCCTCTTCGCTACTGGAGGTGGCGGTCAGCTCTCCGTACTCATCTCTATTCTTTGCCAATATCACAATCTCGTCTTTAGTAGGTGCCCTAACGTAAAATCTAACAGGCCGTTAACTTAAGTTTAATTTGAATCAGGGCCCGAATTCTACTGTTCATAAGCATACGACAAGCCTGGCACAAACTTCAAACCGGGCGATTCAAACTGGCGCCAGCGTAAGTACGTTTTGGACAGTAGAATACGAAGTACGGTGGCTTCACGCTGGCGCTTGTGAATTGGATTCCGGTTTTAGTAGAATACCAAATATCTCGTATTGAAGTTTGTGCCAGGCTTGTGGTATGCTTGTGAACTTAGTAGAATTCGGCCTCAGCTCGTCACAAGACCGTGGGAATATACCGTAGAACAATGGCTGGATAAAAACCAGACGAAGTGGGTTTAAGCCGCTAATATTCTTGTCTTTAGCACTGTCTGTTCGCTGGTTACTTGTGATTACAGCGCCATTAGCATAAACTATCCACACGTACTCATTGCCTTTAGCAATAAACTAAACCGTGTGTCGTGGGAACTTAAGTGACACATTTAACTATAGATTCTTGATAAATAAACAATAACAAACATGTCACGGGAAAAGTCTCATTCGGGGTGGAAGAACCACAGTTTGAGTGACAGAGGGTTGGCTCATTCATCACTGAAGCTGCCCCTGGCCCAGAGAATATACCAATTCACTGCGCCTGCGGGGGAATGCGGCTCGCCAAACGTTTGTTGTATTCAACAAACGTTCGCATACGCAACCTATGTCCGATGAGGGGCCGCCAGACAGTTTCGCAGCGGCTGACCAATCACAGCTCTCTTACCTCGTCCCCCGCTGCCCGTAAATTGGTGAGTTGTGCTCCCTGAGCTGGCCCCATGGATGCACGTGTCGTTGAAACCAGAAACATGTATTGGTCAAGCGGGAGGACAGATTTTAATGCGGTTTTAGTTTAGCGGTTTGAAAGTTATCAAAGTTAAGTTATCAATTCAACAAGGAAACAAGTCAACAATTTTAACTGGTTCGCAGACACATCTTATATAACAATAGTTCGCCATTGTTCGGTCGTTCGAGCGCTGTGCTTCTGCGAGTGTAGGGGTTAAACAGTTTTTATGTGCTATGATTTGTATTATGACGTGCATCTACACAGACAGTTTTACGTCGTTTTCCCGGAAGGGTAGGCAGAGACTTACCCCCGGTTCCCGAAACGAAAATTAGCGTTGACAACTGAATGTCAAGTCTGCTCATTACGAATTATTGACCATTCAAAGAGCCGTTTTTGATATAATTGGTAGTCTAATTATGACAAAAAAGGGTCTTTGATCAATTAATCCTGTGTTTAGCAGACTTGACACACTGGTCAAACTCTTGTTAAACTAATTTCAGACAATTACGTGCCGCTATTTTGAAAAAATCATCGATTCAGCGCTTGTTACATTTGACCACTATTTCCTCTGGGGGACTCTTTAGACTGGTAGTATTATACGCCTCTAACCAAACCAGCCACAACCTGACCTTGTCTTGCGTTTACACTGACCGGCGCATGCGCAGCGCGTGACTTGCACCTGCCGGTAGCGCCACCTGCGCCGACGACGGAGGCAGTGCACTCGAAGCCTGTGTTTAGGGAATTGACCAATCAATTTTGCTGGACCTTTTAACCCTTCGCCAGTGTTATTGGCCGATTAGGCTGAAAGAAAGTAAAGAAAGAAAAGTAAAGTAAAGTAAAAAGTAAATGTGGCCCATTCATGTCTCCACCGAGGAGCACAGGTAATATTGAGAACTACTTTATCATGCTGGCTCAGGGTTGGTGGATGTCGGGCTAGTGGCCAATCCGACTGCAGAAGTTATCAGCTAAATTACAGAGAGCGACACATTAACATAACATTAACATTTATATACAGGCACATACATTGCTTCTGGCCCCACACTAGGATACCCCGTGTCGTGGGAACCAGAAACAGAGACATCACAAACATGTAAACATCCAAGACATTCGTTTAATGAAAACTCAAACAAAGTTTCGTGCAACTCATGTCAGGGCGAGCCCATCGATTGAGTCGGTCGGTGCGCGGTCACTCGCATTCAGCAGATGCGCGAGCAGCTGCGTTGAGCTCGTGCTTATAACGTTCGCGAATTTCGAACATGAACGGTACACCATTATACCGCTTGTCGAACAAAGGGTATCGATTCGGGGGAGTGAGTAATCGTAAAGAATATTTTAGAATTAGAACACAGGACAAGATGATAACATCAATCACAGCATCAACATTTACTGAAGCTAGGACCCGTCGCGACAAGATAAGGAAAGAACTCATGAAGTGTGGGAAGACCTGCGGCATAATGGTCCGACGACAACAGGAGCACGCCGGCGCGACATGGACGAGAGGCCGCAGAGCGCACGAAATGGCGGTCAATTGGGGAGGCATATGTCCAGCAGTGGACGCATAAATGCTGAAGAAGAAGATGAAATCTAGAAGTGCTCACAAGATAAGTCTGCACTTAAGTTATGTCATTCCAGTCGACTACAAAAACTCCATCAACCCGCAGCATGGTGAAGTATGGCTCAATCTTACTTGTATCCCAGTAAAGGCCCATGCCCCTCGCTGGGGACATTTATAAGCTACACATTATTACTAAATATTATCGCGAGAATCTCTTAGGATTTTCCTTTGATTTTTTTTGCAGACTACTCACAGCAGGTGGCTCCACTTAAACACATTTTACACCCTAGATTGCCCTTGCCGCAGGCTTGTGTCAGTTTCCACTAGCTTTTATGGCAAGCCCAAGACAGTTTTAGGAAAGCAAAACCCCTTACTACGTCGAGACACACCCGCTTTTGAGAACTAATAAAGATCCCAAGGAGCGTTGTTGATTCTCCCTTTTAGCCCGTGGTTACTGTGTCCTCCTCTGAAAATGATCTGTTTCCTCGTTAGCTGGTTTTCACTTACTTTGTGGGCAAGCCTATCAGCCAGTTTCAGGAAAGCAAAAGTCTTTACGTCTTGGACACAACGGCGGCGGCGGCGGACGGCGTTCTTCAAAATGGGTATTTGATAACTACTCTAGATTCTAAAGAACCTTGTGAATGTCCTCGCTAGTCAGTGATGGTCCTAGTTTTCACTTGTTTCTGGGGCAAGCCAATCAGATAATGTGAGAAAAGCAAAAGCCCTTTTATCTAGACACACCCACTTCTCATTACTAATTTAGATCCTATATAAGGAGCCTTACTCTCCTCATATGCTAAACTGATAACTGCTGGTTTCCACTTACGGCGTGGACAGACGACGACGCGCCCGCTGCGTCGCCGCTCCGTGCCCGCTAAGCCGTGCTCTCATCGCCTTGCACCGATTTGTGTCTTATTGCTCATTAATAAGTCTCTTATTACATCGGATGGTTTTCATCGCATCCGCGCCGCGTCCGCTCCGACGCCGCACCGCGCCCGCTCCGACGCCGCGCCGCGCTCGCTCCATCCGATGTATTAAGAGATTTATAAGACACAAATCGGTGCAAGGCAGTGATAGCGAGGCTTAGCGGCGTCGGAGAGGGCGCGGAGAGGCGACGGAGCGGGCGCGTCATCGTCAGTCCACGCCCTTATTGTTGGGGCAAATCCACCAGCCAGTTTCAGGAAAGCAAAAGCCCTTACGTCTGGACACAATACCGGCGGCGGCGGCGGCGCGGGCGGCGGCGTGTCAATAAACTTGCGAGCGAGCGCGCTGCTAGAAATAGCAGGCTGAACGACGCGACGTGGTAGCGTCAGCAGCGGCTATTGAAATGGCTTTTTGGAATATTTTTCGGTTTGTTTTGTCGCATGTTTGATTAACCGATTTGAGTTTTTGGCTGGGTGAGATTCGAATCTCAGCCAGTGACGGATCCGTTCAAAAAACTCGTCTGTGGGCTGTTTTACTACGGAATTTATGTTTTAAATTGTAACTTTAGTTAGTTAAACTGGACCTTATTACAAAGGCCATTATTAATAAACCACTCTTAGACTTAAAAGTTGTTAGCTTAGCTATGTCATAATGACGGTTTTGACATACCTTCATACTCAGCACCCATCATATCAACCCACTGCTGGGCAAAGGCCTCTTCTCTATAGCGCCAATCCGCACGGTCCAGCGCCAACCGTGTTCATTGAGATCCTGTCGACTTGGTGAAATCGTCGGACCATCGGGCAGGTGGTCTGTATACTGGCGTTGCTTATATTTTTGCAAATTGCAATGCAATGCAATAACACCTGCACCCAAAAACTTTAGTCTGCTGACGGTACCCAACTTTTTTATTTTTTCCTACCACAGCGCACGCATTGGAATTGAGACATTACATGCTTTCACACAAACGTGCGTTAAGAGGTGCAAGGTGTCCTGTTACAGGCACTTACAGCTGAAAACATCCACTGGGGTATTGTGATCATTATACCACTGGGTGACGTCATCTTGACATTATATGATCGATTTTCAGTTGTTTTTCGGGTTAGAATATTCGAGGTATCGCGGCGGGCGGTTGTCGTTTTGTCAAATGGCCTCATTGACATTACAGCACTTTGGTGCGAGATGCATTAATTACAGTTTCTTGTATTTGACTGACATTGACCGCCCGGCTACCGACACGCCCCTCGCCGGTGGTTTGTAGCTGATTATGGCCTACGCAGACCGGGACGGCAAGGCAAGCGATTTAAATTTTTACCAATGAACATTCAAATTTCGAACGTATCGATGTAGAAACAAGACATAAATTGATATGGTTTAAAATAATGCCGCGGAATCCCGCGGGATGCCACTTGAATGTCCATTGCTAAAATCTTGCCATGCCGTCCCGGTCTGCGTAGGCCTTTAACGATCTTTCGGCACGTGAGTAACTCTTTATTAATCTGTGACGTGAGTTACGCTTACAGGGGCCCCGACACCGCCACTTCTACACAACTTAACTCAACGAACCTGTCATCATCATCAACATTGGTCATCAAGCATTAGTTCCACCTGTAACCGCGCGCCAAAATATCTTTGGAAAGTTATATCGTTATAGATAGTGCAGGGCATAGATAATGAAAGGAGGATGCAAACTCTTTGGTGCAGGGTGACCTGCCTGTCAAAAGCAATATATAGCATGACGCCTACCTGACGTGCCGTTTTGGCGCCAATATTGCCATTTGTGTGAATATACCCGTACATACGTGGGCCCATATGGCAATATTTCCGGACAAATGTCAGTAGTCACGAGTCACGCCCTTTCCATTGTGGAGCAAAGAAGGGCAAGAAACTCCCCCGTACCTCTTTTAAAATATATAAGGGCCTTAAAACATTCAATTTTATATATATATATATATAATTTCTACTTATGTCTAAGAAAATACACCGAAGAGAGACGTACTGACTCAGTCTATAGCAAGAGTATAGTTACACTCATGTTTCACCATTATTTGAGTTAAGAGCTGCAGGGTGTCTTATTTCAGGCACTTACAACTGAAAACATAATAGGTATGCTGGTTTAATGTGATCATTATACCACTGGATGGCGTCATCACTCGAGAGGTTAACAAATATTATGATCGTCTTTTTGTTTTTGTGTAGTTTTTCGGGTTTCCGAGTTTTACAAATAATTGTTAAATAATAATAATATAATTGTTGTTGTTGTTAAATATGCAATGGAAACCTCTTACGTGTGGCGTCGTCGGCGACATTCTCCTTTGTAGGTACCCAGCGCCACTGTTCAGGACGTGTATGTTCCTCCAGATAAAGTTATCGTGAGGAATCCTTCTTAACACTTCTAACTTACATCTAACAGAGTTTAAAAGTCTGTGCTATTATTTTTATAATTTGCCAATAAAATACTGAATGTCTCATTTTAAAGTGTGAAAACCATTCATAAGATTCAGTTGACAGTTTTCCATCAAAAACGTCATTTGCCGCCTTTCATTAAGGTGCTTACTCACCGACCGCGACATAAGCGACATAAAGCTTTAAACACCTGTCAGCGACTGCCCGGTACGTAGAATTATTTATACACTTTTTACACTGATAACCGCAACGCTGCATTTCGCAACCAAAATATCTTGAGGCCGAAAGAAAAGCGCGCGTTTTAAAAATAAACGGCAGTTAGCGCGCGGTTTTGCTTACGAGAAAAACAAAAACATTTGAAGCCTAACCTATTAATCCTTTTTTTAAAGCAGCTGTTATTTTTGTTATAATAGTATAAGCATGACAGTGTGATTTATTAATAAGAATCAAGAATTATTAATTCTTGCCTGCAATTTTACAAAGGCTTAAATGTAATTGCAGTTTTTTATGAGTACGGATTTGACAAAGTTCAGCGGAGTTTAGCGTTATCTCACTTTCTAGCTAGCATTAGTATAATATTATACAGGGTGACATTTAATTAGCTGACCAAGTTTCGGGGAATGATAGTACCCATAATTGTGAACAACTTTCCCTATGAAACATATGGTCGCAAACGAAAAAAAAATTGGGTCTCCCATAGTAACTTGAAATCAGCTGATCGGGGCAATGTACTGGGGGACGAAAAATGTTTTTCATTTGCGACCATATGTTTCATACGGAAAGTTGTTCACAATGATGGGTACTATCTAGTGGTGGTTAATATAACGTAAAGCCGTTTAAAGCAGCACGTTATTCACTTGTAACGAAAAGCGTGTGCTATTAATCGAATCAGATAGAGCTACGTTATCATAACGAAACGGACCGACGCTGTACGCGCTGCGCTGCTAGCGCCAGCGGACTTTTTGTAGCATTACGTTAAAAAAAGCACAGCGCCCTGCGCTGCTAGCGCCAGCGGACTTTTTGTAGCATTACGTTATAAAAAGCACAGCGCAGCGTGATCAGTCGACCGGTAACTCGCGAGCGCGCTTGACGTTGAGTGATTTCGCGCGCTTTCTCGTCGCACTTTTCGATAACGTAGCGTGTAAATAAGCAGGCTACAATAAAATAGCATATTCCATGTAGCCTGTTATCAAAAATTAGCCGTTATGACCACCACTAGTACTATCATTCCTCAAAATATGGTCAGCTAATTTAATTTCACCCTGTAGTATCTGTGCTAGCACTAAGATGCAGTCACAATCTCAGCCTGTTCTAGCAAAGATGTCAAACTAACTCTAGGTCTAACACAGGTTTAGCTTTAATCTAACAAATCTTCTCAGGTTGCCAAATGTTTTATTTACGAACTAACTTGTTTATTTAGCCTGAAGAATCAGCCAGAGTAAATTACATTCTGTTAATTTTGCAAATGCGGAAAGTTTTCGCATTCAAAATGTCGTATTATTTATTTATTTACAATTTACAAAGTCAACAGAACAAAAACAGTTGAACATAGGCAGGATAACTTAGTCTAAACAAAGGCCAATTAATGACTTATTCAAGTTATTAAAACGAAGCGAGTGACAGTATTATTATGACAGCCTGTTCAATGTTGTTTACATAATAATTATTGCAATTATGAAGTCGTAGTCCGTAATGGTAATAAACAATTAAGATTTCGGTGCAGTCACATCATCATAATTTTAATTTATACAAAATTTTATGGTTCAAGGTACAATAAAATGTCTTTAAACGGTTGGTACACAAATTACATGTTCAGTTTTGTTAGTGAATAAGTATATAATGGCACTGAAACATGCACGGTTAAGAAAAATCTTTAGGTCCCCGACCCCTAACAAATTAGGCTTAGGCCGGCTTGCAGAGTTGCCTAAATCTAGATTTAGCGTCTTAAACCGATTTAACTTTGACATATTTCATACATTTGACTGATGCTAAATCGATTTAAGTCGCTGAATCTAGATTTAAGCTGTTTCTGCAAGCCGCCCCTAATGACTTAGTTCAAAACATAAAACTAGGATAACCGTCCGACGACAAAACGGCGTAACTCAAACTTTCGACTTTTCACTATCTTCTGCCAGTATCTACCATCTATTTACGTTAGAAATATCTGCATCCCTTTCATTCACGAGACAAAAATAATTTTCAGTCGTCGCGCGCCCGAGCCGTTTGTGATTTATGCGACTGGCGGCGGATGAGTAAGAAACTAGACTTCATCCGAGTTTTTTTACGTTTAATATCGTAATACATACTTTTGTGTCGGGAAATTTAAGCTATAATTTGTTTTTAAACTGTTGCCAAGATGTGTTTGCCTCTAATTAAATGTGCTACATGTTACAAGGAACATATAGTAATAAGTTTGCCAATTTTTATGACTAAGATGTACATGACATGTATGCTATGTATAAAATTCAGTAGTTATACTTTTTTACAGCTTTGATCTCAGATGACTTATCATTCCAACCACATCCCTTCAGGAACGCAGAGATTTCATGCAAATCGTGATATCTAGAAATCGCAATCTATCCAGTACGACATACCGCTCCAAAAATCTAAGTCCCCTGACCAAACAAAGGCTTGCGCTTGACGTTTGATTTGCAAAAAAGCCGCGTTTTATAAAAAAGTCGCACTCGTCCTCACCATTTCCAATATGGAGCTTGGTTGTGCGCAACCCGTTCCCTGAGCGGCGCCTTAGCGGCTGAACAAAGAGAGGCAAGGTATTTATGTAAATTGTAGAATCCGAAATATGCCGCGTCCCGCTCGACGAAGGCGCAAAAACAATGGGCCGTAGACGGAAAAAACCGTGGGAGCAACCGGCGAAAGTTCAACTTTTTTCGCCCGATATGAAAACGGCTGCGTTTTTATGGTGTCGCTGGGGATGATCGCGGTTAACCGCCTGGCTGCAGCCATTTTTTTTATTTTTTTTGTAAAAAAAAAAAATACATTAAAATTAGTTTGACAGTGGGTACCAACGTCAAAAATTAGACATTCATTGACGTCTTGGTACCCACTGTCAAAATAATTTTAATGTCATTTTTTTTTTTTTATAATTTTAATGTCAATATTGTTTCAAGGACTGGATTGTCCTTACGCTACCCAGCGTGTTAAATCTCATTTAACTCCGCCTGAAACTAATAATGGGCCAAATACTGTGCAATCACTGGCATGGTGCCTCTGTTCATGACGCCTTGGCGTATTTAGCTTTAAAAGTTTTATTTTAAATCATGGAAAGAATACATCTTAAATTTCTATGGGCTACAAAATGTAGCTTATAATAACTGGCTAAACGTGGGAAGGATTGTATCTCTGCCACTGCAATGGGAAAAGGCGTGTCGTGTATACTTTTGAGATTCTCGTTCCCTAAATGATCTTATATCTTATTTATTTGTAATCGTAAGTCCTAATTATACCTATGGCGACAAATAATTTAAGTTAGGTGCACATCATAATTTAAGACATAAAATGAATGGGAAACATTCAGCTTCTCATAATTAAGTAATGAAATATATTGGTAATAATGCTCATCAACAGTTTAATTAAATTTGAAATGCCTAATGTTGCCGGCGCTACCACACGGTATCTTAAAATTCCATCATATTTGCTAAATAATGACCCTTAGTGTGCTCACAACAAGACATTCTTGAATGAAAAAGTAATCTTGTTGCTAGTAAATTAGGTTCTGACAGTTCTGATCCTAAAAGGTGCCGCTGTCTAAATCGGCGGCGCTGCGGCGTCGAATGCGTTTCAAATATAACATTATGAATTGTATTTCGAAAAAAAGCGAAAATAAAAATTCGGTAGATATTTCACATTTACTGCAGTTTGGTTTCAAACGGAGGCTTAGTTCAACATGGCGCGTTCGGCGGGTGAAGGTGCGAAATGAAATAGATTACAATTGAGTATAATGTTGTTTGTGACATGATATACCTATGTTTGATTTATTTGGGTTGAATTAGGTATAACTGCATTCAATAAAATATCACTTTATGTTATATTATATACCAGGCACCCGAATGCGTGGTAGATCACCAATGAGATGGACGGACCAGATCAAGGCAGCACTGGATGACCCCCTGTACCAATGCACCAAAAAAGCAGCCCTCAGGGAGGAATGGCGACGAATTGTAAGGCGGGTCACTCGACCGAAATGACGACCACGACCACTCTGCCAAGAGTGATACGACTTAGAAGAGATATACCAGGCATGCATGCATGATTCTCGCGTATGCAATATAGGGATATCGACACCTTTATCGATTGATTCCCATTCAAAATCACTCGAAATAGCTGTCGATATCCGTATATCGAATGCGCAAGAATCATGTTCGGAAGCGACATCGATGATGTCTTCGATAATATCTAAGTTAGTCAAAACCTCCTCAAACCGAACTAAACTGACAGCTTGGCTCTATTTTCAAACGCATTTTTTTTCTATCAAGTTGAGTTAAAGCATCTAGAAGGGCTAAAAAGAAGAGAATCATCTCTAATTAATATTTTATTTATCTACCGATATATTGATCCCAAAAATCATAACCCATAACAATATCTATAAGAACGGAATACTTAGAATGGCCATCTGATGAATTATATGAATATCTTTGGCGTCAGCTACTTACTATCAAGTTAAGTATACCTCTTGTATCGATCGACGTCGTCGGTCGCAAGGAGGTTGTAACTCGGCTCCCAAATCGTTTTACTTTTTGTTCGCACGGCGCAGGCGCAGGCGCCACTGTCGGCTTCAACTAACGGGCTCTAGAGGGTCTAACAAAACCCTTTACTTTATTTAGTGAACCTTTAGCTCTTATTTTGTCTGCGACTTTGAAGTTCAAGCGTTAAATGATTGGGTATTGTTGTTTTTCGCAAATATTGTTTAGTTTTATTCGAGAACGATTTTTAGAGCCAGCGAAGGCGATCAATAAATAGCAAGGGTTAAAAGATATAAGACTTAGGCCCTATTTCAAAGGTTATCAATAATCTCTATGTGATAGATATGTCATTCATTTTACATTCAAAATGTATGAATTTATCTGCTCAATAGGGCTTAAAGAGAACCTTTGAGACAGGGCCTGATGGAATTCACTACAATGAAGAGGTTGCACGATAAACAAATTATATAAGACAAAAGAAAGAACCAAATACTTATGCCAAAAAAACACTTGACAAATGTTTAGGAAAATGTTACCTAGTGAGTAACCAAAAAATCACTTACATTTCTTAATAAACATACAACAACAGGCAAGGTCAAGGCTACTATCTCTTGCTTACCTTTCTGTCTGTCTGTCTGCCACCAAAGAAATTGAATGTAGGTTACATCGACAACCGCTTCACGATTTTGTATGAGATATATTTAAAATAGGTGTCACAGTTATGTGTGCGGCTAGTCACTTTCCGCTCTTACGCAATGTTGAAGCTTCAGGTTAAACATTTTCTTCATGAACTTCTTACCGTAATGCCTGATTAGCTGATTAGTTAACAAATTGAATCAGCCTCATCCAATCGAGTGCTGCTTTTATTCAAAACAGCAGCACGTGATTAACCGAATCTGATTTAACCAACCTGTTAACTTAATCAGCTCCCAGAAAACCGGGCGTAATAATCTTATTGAATTGAACACTTTCATTAGATTGCCTCGATCTGATTACAAGATTCACTCATTCAGTCTCTTAATAAAATTTTCATTTATGTTATGATGACAGTAGTGTCTTGGAGAAAGATGTGCATTATTATATTTAAATGCCCCATTTTGTCTTTCTTTATAAGAAATTCGTAAAAACAACACGAACATAGAGCCAATGACATGTCCATGGCACAATGACCTAAAACTCACGAAAAGTAGTAAACAGCTGACGTACTTAGCGCAGGAAGACACATACCTACCTCTCTGGAGAGTATAAGACGAATCCCAGAAGTGTTACGACTAAATTAAATAAAAATACGATTTTGATAACAGGAACAGACAAGAGCTGGCGGATTTTAAGCAGTTGGTTTAATTAGTTAAATAATAGGTAGGTATCAAACAAAAATATATCGATGAAATATTCGAATAATGTCATCAACACACCTCCCTAAGTAGTTGTCTTATGAACCAAAAGCACCGAAACATTCCGAATGCAAATAAAAATTGAATACCTACTATTTACACAAAACATGATAACAAACTTACCGGCAATTTTGACAAAGAAAGAGAAGGTGCTATTGATATTATTGAAGAAAGAGAGGAAGGTGTTGAAACACTTGCTCCAACAGCGGTCCCTGATGAAAGCAGCCTGGAATACAAATGAGACATGACAATAGCAAGGAATCCATACATGAAGTGGGTTAAAAGGTGAACTGACATTACAGTAATTGGAGGTGTAGATGGGTATAGTGATGCAAATGGAGACCGATTTAATTATAATGGAATTCTGTTAGCTTTCACAAAAGTTAGTTTATCCTTAGAAGCGCTTGGAGGGCTTAGGATTTTGTAAGTTGGTCGCTTTTGAATAGGACATCTTGTGCTGTAATTATTTCTCAAAGAGTAATAGTTTCTGCGAAGATAATTTTCACATGAGGAAAATATGGAATAGAGATGTACAACTATTAGGTACAATAAAACAAAATTGCCTTGGATATAACATAATATTTCAATGAAAATTCCTTTTTTTACTACCATGTGATAGAGAAGGCTCACAACTTCATAATCATGACTAATGCGTCTGTTATAGATGAACATCATAATAAAATCGGATAATTGTGTGTGCCTGCACATAGAGGTTATGTTATTGATATTTGATATTTAATTGGGTCAGATACCTGTAATGATATCACGATTTTTTATGAATAAATAAAGGAATAAGAAATAAGAAATGTGATGATAAATCATTAATAGTTCAATGAACCTTGTAAACTCTTTCTGAAAAGGACTTCAAAACAGCAAAAAAATAACCAATTACACAAAATATCGGTCTGCAGCCGCCAAATCGAACAAAGTCTTTAAAATGCCACCAAACGCAACAAGTTGAGGAGTAATTAAACAGTTTGGTAAAAGAGCTCCAGAAATGGTTGTTTTTGCTGCTGCCGGCCCCATAATCGGTTTTAATCGAGATCTAATTAAAGCCGATTTGTATCGATTTAAGGCCGTGGGAGATGCCTACACGGACAGTATCGTGTGAGGCCGATTCGTTATTTTTTTTCAATTCTCCCAATTTCGGATTTGCTGAATAAAAAGAGTGAATTATACTTGTAGTATTTGCTTGCTGATTAAAATCTGCTTTTCTTGCTGTTTAAATTGTCATGTGTGTGACTAATATAACAATGAATACGTATCATTAGTGCCAGATTTCAGGAAAATAGATCATCCAAGAACAGCCATCGGTTTCCGCACCTTCTTTAGGGTTCCGTACCCAAAGGGTGCCAAACGGGACCCTATTACTGAGCCTCTGCTGTCCGTCTGTCTGTCTGTCTGTTTGTCCGTCTGTCACCAGGCTGTATCATGAACCGTGACGTGATAGCTAGACAGTTGAAATTTTCACAGACGACTTATTTCTGTTGCCGCTATGACAACAAATACTAAAAAACATAATAAAATAAATATTTAAGGGGGCTCCCATACAAAAATCGTGTTTTTTTGTTCGTTTTTGCTCGATATTGATAACGGTAATAGGTAGACACTTGCTATATTCACAAAATATTGAGTTATATTTATATTACGAATACGCTTTAAAAATAAATAACTTAATTAAAATAAAATTAATATTTAAGGGGGCTCCCATACAAAAAAACGTGAGTGTTTTTTTGGTATGTTACGGAACCCTTCGTGCGCGAGTCCGAATCGCATTTGGCCGGTTTATTTATGTTTCCTGCTACACATACACATCTCATCGTGATTAATACAGATCGAAATTGGGTCGCCAAAACTGCTTTATTTTTATTACAACGTTGCCTTCGTCTGAATCCACTTCTCTATCCCCAGGATTGATTCACTTTCCGAATCCGAGTGGTTTCAAGAATCTGATAATTTTAATGCACTTTCAAAAATTGCCCTCGTAGTGAAAGTTTCGGCGTAGCAACACGTGCCTCGACCTCTAAACTGGAGTCGTTGAACTTAGAAATATTTACAAAATCGGGTAACGTCCCATCTATCACGCGATCCTGTCTAGACCCAATCAAATTGCCAGTATCTCACGAAACTTTATACAAAAATTCAGCTACCACGCGTGCTCTATAAATGTTTCAAATGGTCGCTCCAGGGCGTTAAATATTGAAGCTTGGAACGCTACCTGCGTTAGTCATACTGTGGGATTTTTTCTCGAGTGCTCGCGTTGCCATTTTGAAATTAGCATAGCAATCAAGATGATCATTCGATAAAGGATTATCTACCTCCATTAAATGAGTTGCATGTTAAGCCTGGTGAACTCAGAAGCTGTTTTATGATACTCCACATTTATAACAAGTGTGTATTTTGACATTTGAAACATAAACATTTACCCACTAGTAGGCTTTGGCTCCGCTGCTAATCTGCCGGCTTTCCGAGGGTTTTTGTCGAGAATTATAAAAGATCGAACGATTTCATAGTAAAGCACGTTGAATCCAGTTCAGTAGCGATAAATTACTCAACACTCTTGCGCCGGTTCCCTTAAAAGTCTGCAAGAAAAACATTAACGTTCAAAGTAAATAAAAGTCCACTTTTACTGTCTACAGTACGGTTGGTATAGTATTGCGATGCGCTTATCGTACTACCATGTGTGGACGAACAAAAGATCGTATTGATTTTGCCGACTCTACTCCGTTCCATCAATTGATGTGTGGGATGAAATTGAGAACAGTCTTTATCGGAAGTTTGGTAATGTTGGTTATTGAAGGTTGTTGGTTGTCATCATCAACGTAGTATATCCGTGAAGACTTGGTCATTCTATTTTACTGCGCTTGGGCGCATCTGTGCCGCTGACTCTCCGTATATGGAGAGACGTGCGTGACGAAAGTATGCAATTTTTCTATATCGGGTCGCTTGATAGAAAATCCGTATTTTACTAATTTGAATTAACTCCCTTATCACAATTAGCCTTTCTCTTGCACCACTACTTTTTAATTCTAATTAGCCAGAAGAATGAATGATTCGAGTGACTTCCGGTTTACTCTGTGATTTGAGTGAGTGAGAGACAAAAGATACAAAACAGAGCGAGAAAGCATGTTTGTTATTTTCTTTCTCTTTTTATTTCATTGTTGTTGTTTGTTTGTCCTTGTCATGAGTTGTCAGCGAACGTCAAGCCAGTTGGTAACCATGACAACTGTTGTATGGAATGTCGACAGCCACTAATGGAGTTTGATCGCCCAAACTTGGCCGATTATACTAGAATTAGCATACGGGGGACAATCGTAATTAGCAGTGAAATCTGCGTGGAGAAGACGATATGTAATTTTTTCTCTAATTCCAATTAAATACAAATACAAAAAATACAAAAAGGTTTATTTTGTTCTCTCACATAGCTTTACATGGTGAAACTTAACTTAGGTGCTATGTGTTTTGTCTTGTCTATGTGAGAGACTGGTATCCGTACTATAGGAGGTCCTGTCTGTTTGACAGATTACCAGCCTCTCCCGACGCTGAACCGGAGTAATCAAGGTACCCAAGGTAGGTGCAATTTAATTATCAGATAGGTAAGAGAGTGTTATGGTGTGGAGTGTCAGAGATTGCAAGTGTGTGTAAGTGAGGTGTGTGTGGGGTGAGTGTGTGTGAGAGGGTGTGAGTGTGTGTGTGAGGTGTGTGTGAGGAATTAAACTACAATTATTCTGCGCTAATCAGCTACTTAAATTTTGGAGAAAGCCGCCCGTATGTTAACACTGTAGATATTCTAGTTTGCTTCGTAAACGCAATCCAATAACATAAAATTCGCTCTTTTTAGACAATCTATAGCAAAGACTACCGCGTATGAAAATGCCTCTTTAGGACAACGCATAGCGCACACTCTACTGCTGAACGCAGCGCCCGCGCAAGCCTCCATTTAAAAACGATTCTCGGGGTAGCCTCTCCCGTATAACTGTTTAAGGAGTGGTCGCACCATACTCGGCGTACGAAAAAACCAACGACGAAAGGAAGGCCCGAACGTGGCAAAAAAACCGCCGTATCGTAGTAGAATGCCACCCCCCTCGCGCCTCCGGCCTCAGGCGTCGCGGGCTGTAGTACTACGACTTTTTTCGAGTTCGCTCATGTAAACAAATGTGTGTGTAGGAGTGTTGTACAGACGGGTTTCAGTTCGGAATCTAGGCATGCAGGCGGAGGGTCAGTGGATGGTATTGGAAGCTCGACACTCTTTATTGCTACAGTGTCACTACCTGGGGGTCGATTCTCGCGCCTTCGATATACGGATATCGAGACCTATTTTGACAGATTCCCGTACAAAATCACTCGATATAGGTGTAGATATCGTATATCGAAGGGGCGAGAATCGACCCGCTGGAGCATGGTTCTCGCGCATTAGATATACGATATCCACACCTATATCGAGTGATTTCGTTAGGAATCATTCAATATCGGTGTCGATATCCGTATATCGAAGGCGCGAGAATCGGCCCGCTGGGGTATAGGTACCTACTATATCGAGTTATTTTGAATGGGAATAACTCGGTATAGGTGTCGATATCCGTATATCAAATGCGAGAAAATTATATTCCAGGGGCATTCGATATACGGATATAGACACCTATGTCGAAAGATTTTGTATGGTAATCATAATCACTCGATGAGGTGTCGATATCTGTATATCGAATACGCGAGAATCATACCCCAGGAATGTAAATTAACACTAAACTCGAGAAAATATTGACAACAATCTTTGTCTAAGTTTGTGTTGGTTGTCCATTCGGTTTTGTGAATCAGTAATTTTTCCCTTTAAATGTTATTAATTTAATTCAATTATTTTCTAAAACGTTGCAAGAACCTCTTTGTTGATTTGACAGGACTTACTTCTTGGATGTAGATTGTATAGAAAAACAAAATGATAAGTACCCTCTTCATTCTCAACCAACTTTCAGGATATTTTTGTTTTACGTCCCGTCTCAATTTAAACCAATTCCTGTTTGGTCAACACATTTATCCGGATTAAAGAGTCATATCCAAATCTATCTTCGGTCGGCTATTTCCATATAACAAACAAACAAACACCTTATTTTTACCCCATTCAAAATCCTCGGATCACTCAGTTGGATTTAGCCTGGGGATTATTGTGACGGAGATATACTACCAGTGCTTGTGCCAATTGCTGTGAGAAAAAATATTGGCGGCCAATTGTAATGAAAACAGTGAGCTGGCTCGAGGAAAATGTCTCTGACTCATGTGTTGCGTTTGGCGAAGGAAAATCAACGTTTACTCATCGGAAAAGTGTGCGAATCTGTGTGACATTAACAATCATCTATGCCGGTGTGTAAGCTCCTCTAGCAGAAGACGAACCCTGATTTACACGAAACTTTGAAGCATATCCTTAGTATTGGAAACAAATAGATGAAAATCATAATACTCTTTCGGAAAATTCGGATCAAGAACTAAAATATCTCGTGACCTAAAATTAATTTTATTCACATTTATCGCCTTATAACGTGCAAGTATGAAATGAAACATCTTAATTAAACTTCAATATCTTAAATAAATCTCCGATTGATTGCTTAATCTGCGTACAATAAACTCATGGCCGTATGCTGAATGGCTTCTCAAATTAAGTGCCACTTAAATGTTATACAACATTCCTGCGGTTTTTGAACCTCCGGGTTTGAATCGCAGCAACGGACGGAGACGGAATGAATGACGTTAATTCCGTGGGAGAGAGGTCGCTGTCTATTGTGGGATGAGACCTGTCTAATGTGTATGTGTATTCCAAAGAGTTTGCATCCTCATTTCTGCCTTGGCTCAACTTTGGTAACCCCCGGTGCTGCGGCTGAGTCAGCGGCGCGCCTCAGGAGACGCAGGCGGCGCAGGTCGCGCAGCGCAGGGCAGAGCAGATTTTGTAAACTATGGAACGTTCTTGAGCTACGTGTCTTGTCTTGACGATGCTTTTGTGTAGATATATTTTTTGACATTATGTTTTAATTGTATTCTTTGTAATTGTAATTTTGTTTTATAATGTTTAATGTATTTTAATTTCATTATGAATATAATGTTAATGTCATTACATACTGATGCTGACATATCCCGAGTAGGAAACTGTGACAGTTTTTTTTTTAAGAGTACGTCAAACTCTAAGCAGTGCATCCGGCCCTCAATCAGGTAAGTCCAAGAGAGACATTCAACCACAGTGATCAAAGCCTGAATGGTATTCCCGTATTTAATGTACAGAGGCCTTGGAAGTTTTATTACGATGGACCACCAAGGATGATGTTAATGGGACTGGGTTTACAACTGAAGGACTAAGGAGGGCCAATACGAGAATGCCAATTTTAGAAATTGCTTCAAAATGTATTCATTTTTATGGCAGGAGTTTGATTCTCGCACATTCGATATTCGGATATCGAATGCACGAGAATCATATGCAGAGTGCACAGTGACACTTTGCCCTACTGACATTTGGCTGACATGTGTTGTGAAGCTGATAGATAACTTTCAAGCTACAGAACTGATTTTAATAAAACTTCGCTAAGAACCAATAGCACGGAAGTCTACTTAGGTTACTATAATTTACAAAATACTGTATTAAAATCTTTCCACATGCTTGGCCATGAATGCCACGGACAGACACAGACAGACTCTTTTTCGTCTGGGGTTAAAAAAGTTAATTTAACCCATTAAGTACACACCGAGGGACACAGGACTTTACCTGGATACGAGTAAGATTAAGCCATATTCCACCACGCTGGCTCAGTGCGAGTTGGTAGAGGGGTTTCGACAACTACCACATAGTACCGAATAGCTATAGTAACCGGGACCTTTACAGCTTAAAAAAAAGATGATACTTATACAATTAGGTATACGTTTATACTATACTAAATTACCATCCAACGTTCCACTTCTATTGTGGTTGAGAGTGCATATAAATAATGAGTGTATTTTCAATCCGTCTGTCTGTCTGTCCCGTCTTTAATTACTCGGGATATTTATACCCCGTCTTAAGGTGATTTCACACGAGAGTGTTTCATGTTAGCTAAGTAACGCCTTTTCTGTTAAAGGGTGGTAGAGAGTTGAGGCACAATTGCCTACGGTATTTTAGGGTTCCGTACCCGAAGGGTGCCAAACGGGACCCTATTACTGAGATTTCGCTGTCCGTCCGTCCCGTCAGTCCGTCTGTCCGTCCGTCTGTCACCAGGCTGTATCTCATGAACCGTGGTAGCTAGACAGTTGAAACTTTCACAAATGATGAATTTCTGTTGCCGCTATAACAACAAATACTAAAAAACAAAATAAATTCAATATTAAGGGGGGCTCCCATACAACAAACGTGATTTTTTTGCTCATTTTTGCTCGATATTGATAATGATAGCAGGTAGACGCTTAAAAAGTTCACAATATATTGAGTATATTATTTACTTTAAAAATAAAGGGGGCTTCCATACAACAAAAGTTTTTTATAGATAATGGTACGGAACCCTTCGTGCGCGAGTCCGACTCGCACTTGGCCGGTTTTAGTTTAGTATATTTTACAGTATTGCGTCCCTATCAGTTTGAATAGGTAACTTTTAAGTATATTTGGTGAAAGTCTCCAATCCTCTTTCCCAGAATTTAACCCTTTGCCTCATCGATATAGTTGTTAGTATACAAGTCTGTGCTATGCCTAACTAAGGACTTCCTTCTATCTAGGCATTAAACGCCTTGCAACTTATGTTTGTAGACTCATCTAAAACGTGTCTAACTTTAGATTTGAATCACCCTAAGAACACACTAACGCCGTCCTTACATAAACAAATTAAGCACTTTTATATTACTGCCTATACTATACGCCAATGAAACTGTTATTCTAGCCGTTAAACTGTTGGACAAAAATAATATTTTTATAGATCATGGCTTAATAGCAGCATAGCATCATGCCTTTCTACATGTATGGGTGTATTAATTTAGATTTTAGTGATCGTTAAGGGTTTCGAAGACCGGTACGGCCATCTAGCGGGCAGTAGCAGAACTAAGCGGGAGGCTTTGCAGAGGCCCTAGTCAACATGCAAGACGCAAATAACGTTTGCACGAAACCCTAAGAATATGTATGCGAAAGGTAGAAAAGTCGAATCGCATCTAGTAGATACATTTTGTGTTTTCGTTTCGTTTCGTTTTCGTAGCGTTTCTGTTTTTTTTTGTCTTTTATGTGCAATAAATATATACGAAATATATACGTTATTATATTAACTTTGTCTAGAGGCCTACAGGAACTCCTATTTAGAGACGACAAAAGTGTGGGACGATTTTCTAATCCCCGGATTAACAGTCAAGAGGACTCTTAAAGCAGGGCTTAAACAGGTAAAATGGCGTGAGCCACTTAGGTGAAAATTTAATATCCCTAATTGGTGGATCTGAAGGACTATAGTCGAAGTAGTCAGCCGAGACTGGGCCGAGCAGGCCACCATCTCATAATACGGAAGATTTACACAAAAAAGTTTCGTTCAAATAATTTCGAATCTAAATTCATAATCATATACTTAAATTCATAATTCATCCTCCTTGCTTGCTTTAAGCAAACAGGCACTTTGCTTCCCTCGTGAGATCTAGGCACAGAATTCAATATCTGTGCGTAAAACTCATGAATGAGGGAAACAAATGCCTATTTGCTTCTCGTTTGCAGCTGTTTAAAATTTTCAGCTTGTATAAACAGCTTGTTTTATTGATAATGCAGTCTGATGAATATGAATTGTAATATTTTATTGTGTTTCTACCACCAACCGCCGAGCAAAGATCGGTAACCAGATATTGTAAGTGATACGGACAATCTTAGCAAAGTGCTACGCCTATAGAAACAGTGGTGATGTATGAGTCATGAACTTATGCTCATGATGCTTCATTATTGAGTAACGAGCTGAAAACCGTGAGAATGCAGTGGCTCCCAAAGTTTACGCCATTTATTTATTGCAACCTTTATTTTCTAAGCCGTAGTAGCACTAAGCCAGAGTGGTGGAGAATGGCTCAGTCTAACTTCTATCCGGGTGAACGCCTGAGCCCAACGGACATATTAATCGGATTAGCGGTCGGATAATGTCGAAAACTTTATAAAACAGAGGAATAGTTGGAAACTGGGAAAACATTTCCATTTTTTAGGGTTCCGTACTCAAAGGGTAAAAACGGGACCTATTACTAAGATTCCGCTGTCCGTCCGTCCGTCCGTCCGTCCGTCCGTCTGTCTGTCTGTCTGTCTGTCCGCCTGTCACCAGGCTGTATCTCATGAACCGTGATAGTTAGACAGTTGAAATTTTTACAGATGATGTATTTCTATTGCCGCTATAACAACAAATAGTAAAAAACAGAATAAAATAAATATTTAAGGGGGCTCCCATACAACAGACATGATATTTTTGCGGTTTTTATAAAGATAATGGTACGGATATGTAGGGCACAGATTTGTTCTACAGGTAGACAGACAGTCTCACATTTGGGAACCTCTGATCAGAGGCAGAGGCCAAATCCGGCGCTGGCGTGAGGCCAGTCCCACTCACCTGGCCGCTCCAATTCTCCTTCCGCTCAGGATTATACCTCAGGAAAATACTGACATAACATAGCGTCACGGGTTTTCCCGTACGCGGTGGCAGAGGCAGGATTGTGCTAAGCGCATAACTTCCGAACGGGCGGTAGTATTCAAAAATATTATTACTTTATACTTTATTGCACAGAAAACATAATACAGTCACTTAATATTAGAAAAACATGTACAAAGGCGAGCTTATCTCTAATAAGAGATCTCTTCCAGCAAACCTAGGATGGAGAGGATAATTTAATAAAAGGTAGATTGTTATTATCTGTATGAATTTATGGCAAATAAAAAAAAAACTTGAACTTGAAGTTATGCCCACTTTTTAACCGACTTCCCAAGGGAGGAGGTTTACAATTCGTCCGGATATTATTTTTTTATGTCTGCACCCCGATAGCGCCTAAACGGATGGACCGATTTGGAAAAATAATTTTTTGTTTGAAAGGGTTTACCTTCCCATTGGTCCCATTGACACCAGGTCAGGATCTGATGATGGGATCCTGGAGAAATCGAGGGAACTCTTCAAATATTATAGGCAGACCTATAGTGATTTTTGTGTTTTTCATAATAACTCGTGCAAATGCACATGGTAAGCATAATATTGTGATGCGGAACTGCTGATGAAGACCACATATGGCCACCAGATCTGCTCAATACCTAGTAGGTACAAATACAATGCGTGGCTGACGGGCAGGCAACGCATAGCCTAAACCGGTGGACCGAGAGCCATGAAACTTTGTACAGGGGTTCCTTAGTAGCGTGGGGTAGCACTGATATGGGATTTGACAAAATTAATTCCCCAAGGGGGGGGGATAAGGGGTTACAGTTTGTATTAAACTCAATCTAATCAAATAGGGTTTGTGGAAGTCGGTTTTTTCTAAAGTTTACTTTTTGTTTCAATTATTACGTGGCGTCATCACTTACGTCTGCCCCCATTCATGTTTAGTCCATTTCCCTTGCGCGTAGGCGGAGATGACACAGCGATGAGGGATGTTGCTACATTCATTCATGCGTTTAGGCGATTTCGTAACAGCACTCAAGGAATGACTAAGATTCTTATGAAAATCTTGGTATAATTTTCCTGAGGTTTTTTTTATGGAGACGGCATCATCTGGAGAGGTGTTTGAACCCTGGCCCTGGTGAGAAATGTCTGCCCAGTGCTTTGATGTTTAGTTGGGTGATGTCGATTTTGCTACTTACATACATCGTCAGAGGGTTGCCGTCAATGTAGGTTTTATCCGCGTTAAAGCATTTATCAGTATTGTGCAAACTGATTGCTTTTGTCGCGAGGATTTAGACACGAATAGCAACAGTTTATCGGTTGCTTAAAAGGGTGTAGAATATCGCATATATGGCGTCGGGGTCCAACCAAATTGCCCTGTGTTAGTAGGTACATGTTTAATTTAGATCTATCAAGAACAGGAAGGTGCCTCCAATCCTAACTATTTCAGACATTTTCCTAGTTAAAGGTCAACATTACCATCCTCCAAATGAACGGCATCCATCATGAAAACTGTGGGTGTTTCTCGACAATGCTAATGGTGGCGCGCAACTTGAATGGAGGGTAGTTTGGTTTGGTTGAGTGGGACGAGAGAAATCATTATGAATGGACTACAATGACTGAATGCTATTTTTGGAACAACGATTTGACGATGACTGTCAGTTTCCTTGATAGTATAGATCTGAATGAGGGAGCAGCAAATTATATTAGTTCAAAGTTGAAGGGATACGTTCCTATGCCAGGAAGAAACACACATCAGTATAATGAAGTTTTAGAGGAAAATGTTGTTCAACGATAGGGGCAATGCAGACAAGGGTTTATTGAATTCTTGGTATCAGAGTTTCTAGGCTCCCAATTAATGAAGGTGAAAGTGTTTTCCCGGTTCCCAAACACTATACTCTTTGTGTAGGGCCATGGTTCTATTAGGTATATAACGTTTATCGTGAAACGTTTGGAAAGTTTAAAGTAGCACCCTTTTTGAGTTAGGTACCTACTCTAACCCTGAGTTCATAATTTATTATTTCTTTATTGCACACAATTAGTTGAAATAAATCAAAAGTAAATAAAAAAGTGTACAAAGGCGAACTTATCTCTAAAAAGAGACCTCTTCTATCCAGCAAACCAAGTTCTGATGAGATTTAACAGGGGGACTTATGAGCAATAAGCATTTGCTTAAATAAATAAAAAAAATCGTGAAGCTCAGGGTAACCCATGTAAAATCCAACGCAGTCAGTGTCACATCGAAGGTTAGTGTATGAAATGTCTGTGATAGTTTTCAGTCGATTGCAGTTACTAAATAAAGGGACAGAGACGAGAAGAAATGACTTTCCACTGCAGTTACAAAGTCCGTCGGCACGATTACAAGTTTCACACCTAAAAATAAAGCAAGCTGTCATTAGGCCAATGGCCTTATTATTCAGTGTGACGACCAACATATGTAAGATCGGAAATAACCTGTATTATCTAAACGGCAGTCATTCGTTTAAACATCATCCAACCAAACTGAGAAACAAAAAAATTGGCACCGGCTCCCTTGGAAAAAACGCTGGTACTACATCATTTACGAGATCTTAAAACTGTCTAGTCTTTTCTATAAGTCACATCTAATGTCTAGTTGGAATACGTGGAAGTGTTTGTGTCGTTATTTTCAGTCTAGACATAATATGCTACAAGGAAAAGTAGGTATATACAGATGTTCTTCAATACGACATGTTTTGTAAAGAAATACTAGTACTAGTATTAATAGTTTCTAGACTCAACACGAACACGCGTATTTTACAGATGGTGTAGGTACCTATATGATTATATTTTCTTCTGCGGGTACTGCCAACTCTTATCAGAGTTTCCCGCTCAGAGCTATCTCCTATCGGGATACTCTCGCCCTGCACAGGAAAGTTGTGCTCATTCAAAACCAGTCTTGAAGGTTTTTAGCCAGATCCTCAGTATCCCTGGACCTATTCTTGCTTAATCAGTTAATTATATAATTTAGTAAGCCCTCTATGTCTATGTTGGTTTTAATCCCAGGCGGCGCGCATGAGAAAGATGTTTGTGAGGTACCTGACTGTTTCTTGTTCCCACGACACAGAGTATCCTAGTGTGTGACCAGAATGGGTATCAATGTATGTGTCTAAATTGTATATCTCTCTTGTTTCAGTACGCCAAGCGCGGGTAGACGTGATGAAGTCAGTGAGGACGACGCCTGGAAGCGTCGTGCGGCTAGAGTGCATAGCGAGTGCGCGGCCGCCTCCACGGATAACGTGGTATAGAGACGGCAGGCCGGTGACAGAAATTGCATTAAGAAGGCTAAGAGTGCTCAACTATAGGTAAAATAACATGCCTATTCCTACATCCTAACAAGGGTCGAAAAGTTTTTCAAGTTGCAAAACAATATTGATCTAGTTTTGGGGTTCCACCAGATTTGTACATCAGGCAAGGCAGATCGCGTAGCCCACGCTTCATAAAATACACACATTGGCGTAACTATGCTAGCTCTTTTTGGATAAGTTGCGAGGCGGAGATGATTTGGGAAAGTATTTGGCTTCGGATTCTACGCATAAGTACCAGTGGGACGATGTTACATGGATGATACAATAGGTAATAATTCAGAAACAGTTGTTGGTGTTTCAAATGTGATAGATAATCTATTCAAAATATGTTTCACCAAGACTATAGATAACTAAGCTCAAGCTTAATTAGAGTCTAACCCACCTGCCAGCTAGACCTAACGACTAACGTCATTCCATCACACTTAATAAGGTAATCCTGGCATCAATATTGCTTAGAAGTTGACATTAAGATAGATTTTGCTGGTGTACCACGAGGAGGAGTTTCGTGAGTGATGCTGTTATGAGTCTAGTCTAGTCTCACTTTAGTACTTGTTATACCTACCTAAGTTAGTACCTACGTATTTATAGTAACATCGTTAGCTAATCTCAATCGAGTGAATCATCTCAGCAAAGCTAATCAGATCACTATCAAGGATCGTGTCGCGAGCGTCGAAGGCCGCATCATTCCACACTCCACAGTACAATTGGACCAAACAATGCAGAAGTTTGTTTAAACAACAGATGCGTTCATGGCTCGATCGTTGTAACAAAATGACGGCTCAATGAAGCAAGAGTATAACGTTTTAATTATGATATTTGAAGGAATTGATCATCATTGGTACGAGCGTCAAAAATTATAGATAGATGATAAATCATTTATTCAATAGACATGGTACACACACATAAATTATAAACAACAAAAATCTAATTACATAGCAGCATTTTGTAAACTTTTACAACAACAATATTTAAACAATATTACATACAGGTGTGTGGTTAAGTGACTGTACCACGGCAATGTAATGGCCCTGACTCAGTAATGTCACAGACGAATCTGTGACGCTGGTATTCTGCCAGGGCCAAAACGGACGCACAACAGTGCAACAAAATAAAGCATTTACTTTCAGGATATGACCTATCTACTTTTGTTTATCCATAATTAGGTAATAATTTATTTGGTAATAATGATATAATTTTAAGATGTTGAAAATGGTAGATGGTCGAAAATAGGTTTTCTCGTCGTAAGAATTATTCATAAAATCGCAGGGAAAGGGTGACATTTATTTATTTATTTATTTTATTTTATTTGGGACATCAACAGCATTGTATGAATAATAAATGAGTTACAATGATAGTAAATACAAAAATTAAGCCAGTAACAGATCCACAGAAGATACATTGGGCAAGTAAACGAGAAAAAAAAATTAGCAGTTATCTTATTATTATGCACGTTGTAGAGTTTTAGGAAATAAGAATTATTTATGCAAAGGTACCTCAAGTTAAACGTCACGTCATTGTCATTGATTGAGTCATTTTGTTAGTAGAATCAAGGCCCAGTTTGTATGTTGCTTACATTACGCATGCTCTGTGCACTAAACTGCAATTATAGCAGCACTAATAGCGTCCACAGACGACTGTCATTGACCGACCTAACGCTTATGATCGACCAAATTAGCTTTACAGTCCGACCGAGCCAAAACAACCCTTAATACCTTACAGTAGGGATTAAACAGAATCCTGGCAAGGACCAGGCAATTATAATTAAGCATTGCAATTTCACGGTTCACTCGACTGAGGTTAGGTCAGATATAAATTATTTTACAGGTTTTAATCATTAGACGTTCTGGAATTTTCATCAGCGCGATGTGTTGGCTGGTACTCAGTAACATAACCTACGCTTTATCATTATTATCTTCAGTGGTACCTATATTTTAGAATACCTTAGAATCGCTTTTCGGGACCCTATTACTGAGACTTCCCAAACTGATAGTGAACGGATAATAAGATTAGGTTAGGTTAAGTAAATACTACTTATATATTTTTATCAGAGCCGGTTGATAAATCAAAACTGAATGCTGACTCCTCAATCCTCTCAATTACAGAAGGCGCTCAGTGCTGATGCTTCGGCACGCGAAGCCAGAAGACTCCGCCAACTACGAGTGCCGGGCGCAGGGCGCGATAGGGCCCGCCGCCATCACCTCCGCGAACGTCAGTGTGGTGCCGCCGCAGTCAGCTCCGGACCCTGACACGAGTGAGTAATTGAGTATACACAAATACAAAGATTTCAAGTTTCTGAAAGTTTTGCCTCATGGCAGTTGACCACGAAATTCCTAACTCAGACAATTGCAACAGATTTTGAGATAATCGGAGTGTGGTTTATTAAATACAAATTGCTTATTCTATAATTAATAATACGCCCCGATGCTGAATGTTAAATTACAATGGAATATTTGTTAAATCTACAAAAGATAGTTTTGGACCATCTGTTGCCTCAACGTCCCCTACTCTACATTCTCTCAAATATGCGTCATAATACCGTTCTCATACTATAAACTACTATACAAATTCCCAGTACGATAATTGTGTCAACAGCTGTTATTGTTTAACTATTTACCGTTTGACGTACCTATATCTCGTGCGAATTAAGTAAACACCTCGCTGGAATTCAATAACCTTAGAGCGTCATTATGACGTCATGGCGCGAGGTGTATACTTAACTCATCCTAGTTTTACACTTAATGCGTCTATTACTGTGAATGCATCGACTGCTATATTTCTTGTTGTTCTTGGGAATCTTCAATGCGTTCTATGAATAGATGCATTGTAAATTGTAAACAGTTTTTTATAACGCGCTGTATTTGGCAATACTGCTTCGGAGATTTGCATTCTCATCTGCATCTTTAACAGCTGTTGTTTTATGCCCCTCTGTTTGATAAACTGTAATTTCATCTTCATTCTTCATGTTAACCCACTGCTGGGTCCAGGCCTCTTCTTTCTAAACCGGAAGGTCCAGTGAAATCCAGTTGTTGACTTTTTTGACCATCCGGCAAGTGGTCTGTCTTATCGCTCTTCTTGACCACCACCATATGACCTGCTTTGATCCACCGTCATCACGTCTATCAATTTCCTTGTTTAAATTAGTTTTGTTTACGTTTCAGCGCAATGGAGCACCCAGTGTCCAATGCCGGACCCTGCGTCCTTCTGCCTGAATGGAGGCACCTGCCTATTTTTCGAGCAAGTACGGGAACCCGCTTGCAAGTAAGTGTTTCATTCTTTACCAGCGTACCAACATTAATGGCTTGAAATTCAAAATTTGCAACAGTTTTCAACTTGTCTTTCCTTTTGTAATGTCGAGATCACTTTTGTAATGTCGAGATCACTTTTCCACGACCACGATGACGATGACGAACCACGACGTTTTCAAAGTGTCAGTAGTTTCGCTTTGGCCGTTCTACATATGTAAGTTGGTGACAAGATAGTCTTGTTTCCGCTTTTTTTGGCAGCGAATTTTAAACTTGTCTTCAGTGACGTTTACAAGAGGACGCCACTTCTATACTCGTCCAACGATCTTTTGGCGTGTGAGTGACGTTTACAAGGGGGCGTCACTTCTGCGCAACCTCAAGCAATGATCCTGTCAAAAATCGACAGTTTCAGTTGTCACCGCACGCGAAATGATCGTTGGACAACTATACACAACTTAGGCTGGATTTTATTACGAACGAAAGAGTAACTTTTACTCGAGAGTATCTTCTACTTCTTTATAGGCACCAGTGACACCTGATCAGATCACCTCAATTTGAACTGTCATTTGTCATACAAGTTATCCCCGGGATTGTTATTCTCGTATAACTTTTTGTTTGTGAAATCCAGCCTATGCCACGGATCTGTCAAAAACCGTTAGTTCCACATGTCACCGCAAGCCAAAAGATCGTTGGAAAGCTGTACCTAGTCTGAGGGTGAGGAGAGCGTGAAGGTGAGGAGAGGGTGAAGGTGTTCACCGTGAACATTGTATGTTTCAGGTGTCGCGAAGGCTTCAACGGCCAACGCTGCGAGAACAAGGAGGCGTCCAACCGGAGCAGTATGTATCATTCCTATACGTGCAAACTGGGCCTCTCCACGTCCTACTACTGCTAGCGCTTGCGCCGGCGATCCCACCTCGTTCCAATTTTAAATGTTATGAAATTAAATTAACTTACGGTGAGTTGTTCGAAACTAATTTGAAAATTTAAGTGAAGACCCTTCGCCAGAGTTGGTAATTGACCGATCAGGCGAAATGACAATTGAAAAGTAATTATTATAAATTTAATTACTTACAGATGAGCGGTAAAACTCTTAATAAATCAGATCACTATGGATTATCGTGATTAAATTAGTTTAATTATCACTTAAAATATTGAATTTGTTCCGAGCAACTCAGCTTTAAATATCCCCCGACACAACAAGTTGGAAATGTGCTAGTAATATTTAAAACGGCTGAATATTTATAGTAGAATCTTGACCACATCAGCTTTCAAACATAAACTGCATCATAATCGGTCCATTCGTTTGGGAGCTATGGTTCCACCGACAACAGTCACATAGAAGCACTCGTTATAGGTACTTATATTATACCACTTTCTTTTTGCTTCGGGGGTTAAATACATTATTAGCTGGCTACGTGGACTGACGGCCTGTCGTTCTTTTGAGTTGTTAGAGGCAATTTGTTCATTTTCGTGTTATCAACTGATATATCACGCTAGCTTTAGTTCAATTTAGGACTCGCTGCACTAAACATCATCATGGCTCCTCTGGCAAAAAAAGAATTAGAACGAAGCATAGTTGAAATTTTTCAATTAAGTGGGATATGTTTTTTTTATTTACTATAGTATAGTCTGCACTTGATTTTAAAGCAGAATTTTTAATATTTCTTACTGTCTCGTACTCAGTCGTTTAATGATTAATTAGTAAAGGATTTTGTTTGAGAATTCAAATTTGGAACCGGTTTAATTTTTCATTAAATACAACTGAGTACGGGTGGTAAGGTCGAATTTGTAGTCAACTCGCACGCACAATGTATAATTATTTGGTTACTATTTTGTACAATGAAAATACTGACAAGTTGCTCCAAAGACAACAGGGGCCGTACTCCAACCAATGCTGATTAGGTACCTATCGGATCCGAAAAATACCATCACCGTTAAAACAACTCGATTGAAATTGTTTGCCATGATGATGTAAAAAGGTTACGAGTAAGGCCGCAGTCCACGCGTAGCGGTATGAATCGTAGCATTCAAGGCAAGCATTACTCAGATTAAAACTGAGCCATGTTCAATTTGCCTAGAGTGCATAATTTATTTTACGATTAAGTTTTGGGGCCAGCTGTTTTCATTGCCGAAGTAGATTTTTGAGAAAACATATTTTTAACTTCGCTGTATACTTGCATTTATTTTTTACAGAACTTGTTTAGATTTTCGTTTATAATAATAAGAGTACCTAAATAGCTGGCCCAGTGAGATTATATCATTTAAGCTTAGTCGCGTTTATCAATACGATGATTTATTTGCTATACTTGCCGACTTTTATATTGGAAATTTAATATTTTAGAGTAACATTTAAATTTTTAGTGCTGAGTTATTGGAAACTCAAAATGTAAGCGGTGATAAAATAAATTGATCAACAGAACACAATTAATTCTCATGGTTAAATTAATTTAATCGGGACTTAAAATTTTCTAAGCTCAACATGTACGGCCAAAGTGGTTTTCATTTAAATTATTTTGACGTTACTTTGAATTATTTATAAATTTTGGATATAAAAGTTAATTAATCCTACTTAATTTGGTTTCATTTAAAAATAGGTACATTTTTGTTTTCTTTCAAACCTACGAGAATACTATTATCTCATATACGTATCAACGCTGGTTTTAACTTGGTTGCTTATTTATACTACTTATCTAATAAAGTTGTAAATATATTAAATATTTTTTTAAACTGTAATTCGCAATTTATAATGTACTATTATTTACTAAGTTTTGAGTAACGCGTAGTTTTTATCTGATGAGACTTGCAAATTTTGTACATATCTATTAGGGTAAGGTGTTCATTGTCCATATGAAAATATATAAGAAATAGTTGAGAGGCCCCTTTTTTAACTACACTGACAAACTTGTATATAGGAGTACAACTTGGATCCCAGTTCAAAGTTCAACTTCAGTAAGTCTGCGGAAGCGCGACCATTAACAGTTTTGCACAGACCAAAAAAAAAAAATTCTTTTTTTATCGGCCCAACCTAGTCAAAGAGCAGTTTTAATTCATCTAGATATTCTTAAACTTAATTTATAGTATAATAATTTTATGTGTGCAGTTGGAAGGACGGACGGTTGTGGTTTAGCAAGATTTTCGATTCTGTGCTTCGAAGTTTTAATTTTAGTTCCTCACTTCTGAATATACTCTAATTCTCTCTATTTTGCCCATTTGTACCTAGTTTTTTTTATGTAAAATCCTAATTTTAAGGGACGGAGATCTTTTCACTCACTACTTAAATCACATCTTTAATTTTGTAAAAAGTCTTCAATTAATTTTTAAGTTTACTATTTATATTTTATTGATTTTAGCACGTATTATTTATTTTAATTCGAGATGAGGATGATGGGGCATTATTTGTTTAGGATGATGTGACGTCACCGCTTACACAGAAAGCAGCAAGATCTAAAATAGTATTTTTCAAAATGGCTGCCGTGACGATTGTGACATCACTGAATCTTATGTTTTTTAGTCTCACAACAAATATTAAGACGCGAAATACTGTAATGTCTTTGGTTGGGTATACCAAAATCACAATAAAAGAATGAGTGTTGGAATTAACAGAAAGCCGAATTTTGATTTTTATTTAGTTTGCTTTTCCTCTTTTACACGTCCACGTTCCAATCCCAGTTTGAGAAACAGCTACGCAAGTTTTGTTTTCTTACATAAGATTGTAGAAGTCATTGGTATGTATTGTATTTTAATTCTTTTTTTATTTCACTTCCACAGCATGTGTATGCACAGCACACCTTTTATGCAATGAAAAAATGTAAAGATATGTACCTATGTACCTACGGCACTCTATACTCCGGCAGACAAAAAAGCTAAATAGTACATCATTTCAAAAACAAACGAGTATTTTTTTAAATACATGTAAGCCGGACCGAAAAAGTCTTTACATTTATGTCATAAACTTGCAGTTATTTAGTGCTTAAGCTTCTTCTATTTTAAGATAACACCATCTTCAGAATAATTGCAATAAAAAATATTTAAGTTTTATTATTTGTTGTGAGATAACGTAAATTTTAGCCCTTTCTATTAAATTAAAATATTTTAATTCAAATGCACTCTCTCTCTCTCTAAACTGCACATGACTAACTGAAGAGGTAGTTATTTTAATCGTTGTTTTGGTGGCTTTTACCATTCCATTGTATATTTACAGACTACAATTTTATTTACAGACCAAATCTTTTATATTTTATTTGACTATAGACTAGACATTTTATAGTTAACAAACATGTTACAAGCCGCCATACTTTCTAAACTAAATAACGCTTTTGATTATGCTATGTTTGTATTATTTAAAAAAATACTATTTGTGCACTACCACCTTACTCCCACCTTCATCTTACCGTCATACTCAGTGTCATTAAATGAACCATTAGTCAAAATCCTTCTTTGAATTTACCAAAAAAAACTTTTATTACTCGAACTGGTAACTCTTCTACTACTTTATTTATTTAATCGTTCATTAGTAATTAATCTCTAATTAATCATTAACCGACACTGGGTATGTCAGTTAGACTTCAATGTTCTTCTTGAAGCTGCACATACAGGTTGGAATTACGATTATCGAATTTTATACTAAGTAACAAATTTTAACTTTATATTTCAGTTATGGACAACCTGGACGATTAATTGACGAATCTCGAACGAACCGACACGGCTGGTGAAATGATGAAGCATTCCTATAATTTAACCGATATTCTAAATAAAAATCATCGATCGCACTCACGATACTAGAGTAGAAAAGTCGCGGCCATTTTAAATGTAATTCCGATTTCAATTATCGATCCTGAGGAAAAACATCTAAACTTTTAATTGCGGTGGTGCTTTAAGAGTTCATACGCGAGTAAACACAAGTATAAATAGTAATGTATTGTTGAACAAAGTAAAAAAAATAAGTGTCGATTAAAATTATTTATTCTCCAGAATCCATTATTCTCTGGCCGGTAAATGATTTCAATCACCACTTAAATGTTTAAATTTGATTCGTGCAACTTCGTAACTTTCTACAAAATACATAAAAAAATATAAACGTTTCTGAAGTTTTGATATTTTTATTCGGAATTAGATTTTTGTTAGGAAAATAAAGATTTTTCCTATGTAAAAGTGTCTACTATACGGTCTTGCTCTTGCCTTATAAAACGCCAGAAATGCTGCTGAATGCCGCTTGGTATAATAATAATGTAATGGACCTCCTACATTTACCAGTAAAGATGGTGCTTACTTAGGTAGGTTAGTAGATTACTGGTTTTCCTTCCTATGATACTGAGTAACTTCGATATCGAGTATTTCATGTTATCTGTCATCTAGGTACACATAGGCAAGAAATGCTTAACAAAAAATAATGACAACATATTTTATTAGTGCTCTATTTCGTGTTTTGATTGAGAAACCAAATGTGTCATTAAAGAAAACAAGCAGTTGTCTGCAAATCTTGCCATCATTTAATGTCTAGCATTTCTTGCCAAAGTGTACTACTGAACATTTGCAGTGAGTTCGGCCTTTATGGTTAGCTTCAATTATGCGGGAAGGTAACGAATAGTATAAGGCTTACTCTGAGTTACACACGGAACATCCAATTCGGATTCCATTGTGTTTAATGATTTAATTATTTAAATTTTTTTTTTTTTTTTGGTTCGTGCAATTCAAGGTTTGCTGATATAAAAGCTTAGGCGATCAATTTATTCCTCCTAGTTTAAAAGTCTAAAATGCCGTACTCAAGAGTAATTTCATGACCATTGAACCGATCCAAACATTTGAATTTAGGCAAGTAGGTACTTACAAGCCTTTTCATAGTAATCCCCAATGAATCGATAGATGCGTCAGGGAAAGGCGGCAGTAAGAACACGACACGACAACAATTAGAAAATTTAATGAATCATTAGATGACTTTGGGAACGGTAACGGTAAGACAACCACGCCAACAATTAGAAAATTTAATGAATCATTAGATGACATTGGGAACGGTAACGGTAAGACAACCACGCCAACAATTAGAAAATTTAATGAATCATTAGATGACTCTGAGAACTGCAAGGGTAAGACAACCACGCCAACAATTAGAAAATTTAATGAATCTTAGATGACTCTGGAAACGGCGGCGGCGCGGTAAGAAAACTACGCCAACAATTAGAAAATTTAATGAATCGTTAGATGACTCTAGGAACTGCGGCGGTAAGCATACCACGCCAACAATTAGAAAATTTTATGACAAATTGTTTTAATGCAATGAGAAACCTATTTGCGGTAACAATAAAAACCTGTTCTTTATATCGAATTCAGCGTCAGCTAATTCTATAACTTTCTCTTATTTGTCAAGGAACTTTTTGGCAATCTCGCGAACCTACCTAGACGTCGTTGTTGAACCATAACAAAATGTTTCAAGAATGTAAAGCTCGAATAAATAATCCTAACTCGCTACACGCAATCTCACCGTAGTCGACTTGTTTAAAAACAGTCGAATAACAAAATGTTAAGTTGTATTAACGATTATTGTACAGTATTATTTGCTGATTAAATGTTATTTATTGTATTATTAAAACTGCTATAATTTGTAAGAGCTTAGTTTGTTATATTAAATGATTAGAAATCATGTCTGGTTTAAATTGTACCCATTGGATAATAATATTGAAATTAATTTATGTAGCCCATTTAATGTCCCTATCAAGGGCCACAAGCCTTTACTTGAATATTTCATTTAATTTATTTTCCACTTATACCTATCATAACAGGCTAGGCCCAAATCGATGGGTATGGTATGTATCATACAAACATTATATTTTACTTAAAAAATAAAATAAAAATAAACTACAATACTTAGGTGCTCACTGTAGCACAGTACAAGCAACGCCATTCGACTTAAATTACTTAATTAAGTGCTTTTTTCATGAATAAACGTTATAAATAATAATAATTCTGAATTCACTCCGAGCAACATGGAATATATGAATAAGATTGAGCCATATTCCACTCCACTACGTTGGCACAGTGCAGATCGGTGAAGGGGATGTTATAATAAATGGAAAATGTTCTGTTAAACCTACACGGGAAGAAAGTCATCCATTCTAATAGTGAAAATATTGTGATAGAAATGTAATCAAAGACCTACACATATATTAGAAGTGTGTTATCAACACTTAAGACGGCGCCCTAGGCAAAAAAAAAGCCTTTAACAAAACACTAATCGCTTGGAATGACAAGTATTATTGCGGTACGTTTTTTATTTTTTATTTCTTCTAAAAATAAGTTAAGGATGAAATTAAGTTTTGATTGCCTAGGACACACCCTTAACAGGAAATAAGAAAGATTGATTTAAATCAGGAAATTTATTTTCATGTAAAACTTTTACAGTAACTCTCGGCGGGGCGCGGCGTTTGATATGGCACGTCCGTCAGGTCTCGTCCCCGAGCGACACGTGCCAAATCAAACGCCCCGAGTACTGTACCTACATACTAAATCACTTATTTGTTACTTAATCTACACACGAACTAAATAACTATTTACACAATACTGTATAGCTAATATCACTTCTGCAGACGTGAGAGGGTTGCGTTTAAAACAAAGAAATTAAATGGATTCGACTGAATAGATGCAATTTTTTATAAATATGAGTGACAGAGACAAAATTTAACGTAAACAACATAACATAGCGTCACGCCTTTTCCCATACGGAATGGCAGAGGCACAACTGTGCCCACTTTCAGCCAGTGACTCAATACTCCATTTAGCGTGATAAAATTTAATAAAATAAAATATCCAAGAAAGTATGATGATGACCAGTGATCCGATATTCGGATGCATATTATTTACCTAAAGTTCAGGTGTTGGCTAATATGGCTAATGCACTTTGCTATCGAAAGAATCCCGATTTAAGTGATCAAATCATAATGATACATAGTGATTAAAATGGTAGTAACTGTTTATATACATATGGAAACAAAATTTAATAAAACATTTTTTCAAATTCATTTGTATTTTTTTTTCAAACACATCCTCTTGTACCCTTATCTAGGATCAAATATTAACACTAAATAAATATGCATCCGATAACTACACAATACACCTTTCACCCGGGATTTTTTTTTAGATAAATTCTTCGTCAACGCGTCTATAGAAATTCATACTAAAATTGTTCGACCGGTGTGCTTCTGAGAGCCAACCTGGTAACGGCCGCTTCCATACTTTTACAGCTAAAAACAAACTTTAGGTAAATTAAATATGCATCCGAATATCTGATCACTGATGATGATTTAAGAAAATAGAACTTCCTTCAAGCAACACAATGTTCACCAAAGATGAGCTGGTGTCTTTAATTAATAAGGTAAGTACAAATTGGTAAGTAATGCTCAGGTGATAATACCTAAATGAGTTTACAAGGAAAGAACCATCTACTCTAAGGATATTTTTATCACCCTTTTATGAGGTTGGTTTGTAACGAAATAACAGTGTGCAGAGGATTGGAAATATGCTGGAAGGGATCTCTTATTAGAGATTTGCTCGCCTTTGTACACTATTTCAATTTAAGTTCTTTTTGTTTTCTCAATAATTGTGTGCGATAAAGAAATTATGAAATATTGCCCACTTCTGGTCCATCTATCATTTTCATTAATAATCAATCACTAATCATTCATTTTCATTACAAACCACAGTATGTGAATAATTCACAATTATTGTGAACATAGTTCAGTTGAAAATTACAATTATGATACCATCAAGCTGGTCTGATGATGGAGCTTGAAGGGAAGCCTGAAATGTTTACTTAGAAACCCATCGAATTTGGACTCATCTGATTTGTCTCATAAAGACTGATTTTTTAATTCTTAAACTACTATAATTATTTGAAAAGATAAATACATTTCGAAAATGCTTGCCTGTGTAATGTTCGTAAAATTCATCAAATTGATAAATAATAGCCAATCACAAGGTGTTGCCAGATTACAGATATGGCATATGGCGATTGACATCTGTATTGGTAGGTTAACTTTTTAAAACATAATTTTTTTATACAAGGTATTTATCTTCTGGCCAACATATTTCACAGATAAGTTATGTTTGACGGCTAAAACTAATCCATTAACTTATAACTAACAACAGTTTCCATTTTATGTAGACCCGTAGAGAATGATTTGAGTTGCACATTCTGTGCGTTAGTTATGTTTATTGGTTCCGCCTCAGACCACTTTTCTGGTATATCACAGTCCTGTTTAGCGTGAACTAGAACGTCAAACGAGCACCGACAATCTAGTAGTGGTAGGTAAGATATGGTAGCAGCAACCTGGAGCATAACATCTCTGATTTCTTGTTGTATTTTTTTTAGCTCTTTTCCTGTCACTTGTTCGTTTTTTTCCTTTGTTAATTGGATGTCCCCTTCTTCGTACTGGACGTTAAAGTCCCAGCATTCAAGAATCTCCTTGTTGGCTACGTTGAGGATTACAAGAGACAGTTTGCTCACCTGCTTGCCGAGGATCCATTCTGAAATAAAATAATTTTGATTGAATGATTTGTTAAAGCACAGATATCTATAGATAGTCTATGTAATTATAATAGCAATTTTTATGACAACAATATAGTGTCAATTCCTTCCACACAAGGCTGCAGACTCGTAACTGGTTCGCCAGTACATCTCTTAAGACAATAAATAGTTCGCCATTGTTCAGTCGTTCCAGTGAGTGAAGGGGACCCTATCGGACTAAAGCTTGTCATTCTCCTGGCCGAAAAGGAAAAAAAATACATTAAAACTAGGGGAAATCAAGTTCTCATCCCCTTGCTATAGACATTACTTGACGTCTTGGTACCCACTGTCAAAGTCAAGGACTCTTCTGTCCTCTAGCGAAGGGGTGATTTGGATGATTTCAAATGTCTAAACACAAAGATTATTGTTTATATTCAGTTCGCTGTTCATCATAAAAAGTATTATCTGAATAACTTAATAAATAAAAACCGAATAACAATGCACGATCATCAATGGAAATAGAGCAGCCGGCTGATAACATGACACTTTAGCTGAAAGCTTTCTGGTGATTACCTTCACTTTTGCCCAATAAATTGTTCAGGAAATTCTTGATCTGAGCATCTTCTGACAGCAGCAGCGTGATCCCATATTGTTGCTCCGCTTTGAAGGTTTCTGGTGGATACAGCCCTCTTTGAAACAGCACCGAGTTGATAGCATATTCTACGAAAGAAAAAACACTGTAGGCTTCCAAGATCCGGCAATCGTGATTACAAAGATAGAATAGCAGGAGAAAAAACTTACTTAGGTATTCACAAATGATCTGAGCAGAGCCTCGTAGTGTGATACAGTTCTTGGTCTGTTGCTGTGACATTTTATTGGTTTATTGTGTTGAATTACGACAAACAAAAATACAGAAAACCTAGAAACAAACAAAATAAAAGCCGTTACCGACGATGAGATGAGAATTGAGATGAGGTTAGCTTTTAAATTTTTTAAATATTTGACATCTTCAGGCGCGTTTTCAAAGGTTGCTATGATATTTGAGCACTTCTTTACCGACACGAGACACGACACTCTCTACATCTACAATCTACATTATGTGTGGAAGTGTGCAACAAGAATGGAATACTTTCGTCGATTTTGAAACGTAGCTGTATTGATTCTGCGTTTCATTTTTGCATAGTAATTATTGAAAACAATTTGATTTGAAAACACAATAACTATAATTTCCTTAATTTTTCGACTTATTGGAGGATTAAATAAAAATGATCATATTATTATGTTATCAAAGTATAAAAAACTATCTAAAACAATTTATTTATCTCTGATCTGCACGCTTTAGATTTTAAGATATTTCTACCAATGTAAAAACTGAACACAAAATTAATCATCCGCCCGCTGTCAAAATAAATAATGAATTGTTTTCCTTTTCATAGCACTTTTTCCTTCATTTTATTCTTATTTAAATTCATTAAACCGGTGCAGAGGTGATTGAATCACGTGGTTATAAAATTAGAATTCTCATACCATTCCAACGCAACCATGGGCCGGAGGGGCAGGAAAAGAACCAAGAAATCCAATCGCAAATTTCAAACTTGCGACCACACAAGTGAATTGGTGGTTTTGAACTCATGGCTCGCCCACCTTGGTATCTGCTGCAACAAGAAGCTAGTGCTGGCTATCTTCGATGACACAGGACGAGGCGTTTTGACTAGAAAACGTATATACCCTGGAGAAGAACTATTGAACTTACCATTGAATCTCACTATAAACATTACCACACTGATCCTGGACAAAGATTACACGGCCATATTCACTGAAAATACAATAGATTGCTGCAAAAAGTTCAAACAGAAACTTTCGTTTCAGTCTTTGCTAGCTTTCTTCATTGCATTTCATAAACGGCAAGCAGATAAGTCTAAATGGTATGAATACTTGAAGATTTTACCTGAAGAGTATACTGTGCCATATTTTTTGCCTGGAGATATCCGAGAGTATTTGGACACAAGGCTGTTGTCCGTGGTAGTCAACCAAAAGGATGTGATAGAATCCACATATAATATTTTTGTAGAAATTTTAAAAAGCAATACAAGCAATAATGATATTTTAAAAGAGTTTACTGAGAGCTTTGAATTGAAACTATATGAATGGGCTTACTTCACTGTGAATACAAGATGTGTCTACATGGACTTAACAAGAGTGATTGACATGGAGAATAAAGAGAACAATATTCTAAATCTTGTCAATGATAACACCAAAATTGCATTGTGTCCTTATTTGGACATGATAAATCATAGTCCAAAAGCCAAAAACGAAACGAAACTTATACTAAACACAAAAACAGAGAATATTTGCATAGAGAACCTACAGAGGGATTTATTTACTGAAACCAGATTTTCAATATACACAAATAATAATTTTGATCCCTATACACAAGTATTTATATGCTATGGTGATAGTTATAATCTCAAGTTGCTAACAGAATATGGTTTTATATTACCAGATAATGAGTTGGACTGTGTTACGTTTGATTTTGAAGAAGTCAAGTCATACCTCAAAAACAAGGAATTGAAACTATCCCAGGATCAACTGGTGTTTATAAATAGTCACGGCCTAAACAAAGACCTTTACATTGATAATAAAGGCCTCAGTTTTAACTTCTATGCTTTATTAATGGTTGTAAAGTGCTACTACAAACAGAATTCAGATGTCAGTAAAATAATATATTCATCTATGGATGTGTTTTCTGAAGGCAGTACCTTCATCGATTTGATAGCTCCTTTGGTGAAAGAGAAAATTCTTGGCTTTAGAGAATCTATAGACAAACTAGTAGACTACCGGAAGAATAGTGAATGTGAAACTATTTTAAATAATTGTGTAGATCTTTTGTGTCAATATGTTAAGATATTAGAGAAGTTTATTAAATGTTAGTTCATAAATGATGATTTTTATTCTCTCCCTGTCCAATGTGCATCTATCTCAGCAAAACTTTTTCAATACCTACAAAAAGTTAGTCCTATGTAGGTACCACCTTAAAAATCACAACCACAAGGTTGTAGTTTTTAAGGTGGAACATAGGACTAACGTATAATAGGTACCTCCAATACGTAGTATTATTTATCTTTGGGTACCTCACAACGATAACTAAAGCAAACAAACCTACCCATGGTTGCTGGACTTTCATGTACCTACCCAGAACTTGATATAACGACATTATTATCCTCTTGCTTGTCTTAACGCCGTTATAGCCGCAAAGCGCTACGTTTTGCGGCTATAACGCTATTATTTTAGTTTTGTAGCGCTATAACATCAGAAATAAGACATCTCATTATGCAATGTTATTGACGTGACAGACAACGTCTTATAAATTGGTTTGCCGGGTGACACTTCAAGAAACTGCGTTACGCTCCGCTCACGTTATGCGCTCACAATGAGAGCGAGTGAGAGGCACGCGTCCCTTCCACTCGGACATGGTTAGCCCGCCTAAGAGCGAGAGAGACAGACATAAAAAGTGAAAGGCACGCGTACTCAAAGTCGTTGTCACGTAAAACTTTCGCCCGTATACCGACTTTACAGGCAACCAATTTTTTTTATTACAGTTCATCTTTTTCAAGCAACAATGCAATAACTTTATTCATGACGTTAGATTAGTTTGTCACAACACAATACAGCGTTATTAATTTATAACAGTACTATGGTCTGCATCTACCGAACCGACACGACGACGACGGACGACGGGAGGTAAGGTAGGGTAGGGAAGGAAATGGCGCGCGCGAGTCATATTACATCCTGTGCGCGCGACTTCGATCATATGCGAGTATCAAAGATTTATGACTGTTTAGGAAGAGGAGCGCAATAGTTATTAGTCGAGTCACTCGCCGTAGGACTTGTCGATTATTTAAGGACTTGCTTGCTTGACTGACTCGCCCCGGCCCGGTTTGCTTTTATTTTGGTTGACATGAACGCGACTTTTTAGTTTTATATGATAGCAACACAGTTGTTTTGTCTTTGTCACGACGAACTGTCCTTTCTGTCACTGTCATGTCATTAGTGATGTGCCGATTCGATTATATTCATAATCGATCAATCGATTATGCCATCTGATGCGTAATCGATTAATCGATTAATAATCGATTAATAATCGATTATTAATCGATTATGATAAAACCATACGAGGCCTGTAATATTCAGCACCTAACCCTCTGTTTCATGATTTCGGGATTAAAATTATCATTTCCTATTCGAACAAAATATTTTAGAATCACCAGTAACAAGACAAACAACAAAGATAAGTTTGTACTTGCTTTTTATTTTACTAATAAATACTTACACACAAGAATATGGATAAATACTTTCATAAATGAGATCTCTAGATTATCAAATATACAATCAATAACAATTAGGTCTATTACTATTGAGTATTAATATTAGTTATGGCCTAACTAGATAAAATATTAAGTCTTAACAATTCTCACAACCATTCAATAAGGTCGGTATATTAATTTTAAACTACACTGAGCTATTTACTTACTTTTACTTTACGAAGTAAAACTTTTAGAACATATTAAATATAAAAAATAATAGTCACTTTTGAAATGACATTAGCCTTGGGTCATTCATTAGCATCAAATTTAAATATAAACATAACATAAATTACTAAAACACAGTGCTAATAGAATCTTCAAACAGCTAAGAAAACTAAGAAACATTTCAGTCATTTTTAAATGGAGTCAGTCACTCGCTGAGTATTTTAGACATACAAAATAATTACTATTGTGTATCAATATTAGCTATGGCCTAACTAGAAAAAATATTAAGTCTTAACAATTCTCACAACCATACAATAAGGTGGATATATTAATTTTAAACTACACTGAGCTATTCTTTCTTACTGAAGTGAAACTTTTAGAACATAACTAAATAGAAAAAATAATATTCACTTTTGAAATCAGCATCAAATTTAAATATAAACATAACATAAAATATTAAAACACAGTGCTAATAGAATCTTCAAACAGCTAAGAAAACTAAGGAACATCACAGTCATTTTTAAATGGAGTCAGTCACTCGCTCAGTATTTTAGAAATACAAAATACTTTGTACTTGCTTTTTTTTACTAATAAATACTTTAACATGAGTATATAACACTTTCATAGAAGACTAATGAGATCTTTAAAATACTTTGCTATACTATGCTATATATATTTTTAGAATATCCAAATGGCAATGGCCTAACTAGATAAAATAATAAGTCTTATAGTTTGAATTTTATAGCTTGATCAATGACAGATGTCTTTGGGTGGATTTATTGTAGAAATGCTTATCTTTTTTATAGCGTTAAGTAAGGGACGAAGCTATATACAGCGCATATAGCTCTGTCCCTTACTCTACGCCATGAACAAGATAAGCAATCCTACAATAAATCCACCCAAAGACATCTGTTATCGATCAAGCTATAAAATTCAAACTATAACGATTCCCACAACCATACAATAAGAATAAGGTAGATATTTACTTCCTTACTGAAGTAACACTGTTAAAATATATTAAATTCACAATTAATATTCACTTATTCAAATTAGCCTTTTCAACTAATTTATAATTAGCATTGAGGAACACAATGTAATCAAGGTTTTTTGGCAGGAGACGATTGCGTCGTAAATTTGTAATTTGCCCAGTTTTAAAAAAAACTCGATTATTTTTAATAATCGATTACATAATCGATTATGATTTTCGTAATCGATCATGGTCGATTATTTTGATAATCGATTAATCGATTATTTATAATCGATTAGGAACATCACTACATGTCATGTCATTTAAAATTTTGTAAACATGGCGGTCGCACTGCTGTCAAATATTAGATATAATAAAATATTTCGAAACCATTCAAAATTCTCTCAAATATATCACTACGGTAGACCAGTAACGTTAAAGAAACAGTATTACAATTTTCCACCACAGCATGTTGCCGCCGCCAGTTGTTTTAGGGTAAGTTGTGTCACCACCATTCCTTCCTCCGAGTTTCATATTTACATTGTGTTTTATCAGTAAAATCGCTCTTTTGAAGTACCTAGCAGTTATCCTTGATTTCAGGTTTACTCCACGCAATCCCCAGGAAATTCTAGTACCCCGGATCCAGCTAAAAATGTCTTGGCAGCTGTACTTGCTAATAAACCCCAAAAAGGGAATAACCCCTTCGGTAAGTAACTCTAGGGTATTTCAATGAGGTTAATCGATTACCATTTAACTGTTTCCAAGTCTAGGATTATTATACTCCAACATCAGAAGTTGTTATATAATTTTTGACATTGACCTTGTCAAAAATATAGATGTTTTGGTCTAGCCTCGTGGCGCCCACGTGCCTTTAGAAACACCAAAATAAACATGGCGACTCCAGCCCAGAACATTTTCAAAGTAACTTTGAATTACTGCCCGCGAGCCTTTCAGAAACCCATAATAAAAAACTCGGTACAAATTTTGAAATTTCGCGGATTAAAAGACGTCATTTTATTTGATTTCTGAACGAAATATTAAGGAACAGTTTCCGGTATGCTTTCATTGGCTGGAACATTTGACAGATGCCATTTTGAAGAAAACAGACGACGGCATGGCTGTTTCGCGAACACGTGGTAAGTAAATCATATTTTTTTATGATAATTAGTGATTGTTGAGTATGTGTTTATGCAAAAAGTTTCTCAATAATAGGTACTTCTTACACAGTGATACTTAGTTCGCATTGTTAGGGCTTAAATACCTCCTAATTTTGGGTTCAAATAATATGTACTTTGTAAAGGCGGTAGGGTCGAAGCTAGTAGGTACCTACATATTGAAAATGTATGAATGTTTTTCGTTTGTTGCTCTAAGATTTTGGTTTACGAAATATTTTAAATATTAGTAATATAAATAATCCACTAATCTTTCACTGACAAATTAATAGAGGTTCAGGATTGCTTTGAGCACCAATACACCTAGGTGTTTTATTCACAGGTTTGCGGGATGATGAAATCCAAGTCCATATGGACGATGGTGCACGGACAATTCAGAGTTTGAAGACGACGGAGAAGAGGATGCAGATTCCATAGTAGATTATGGTGACAATATGGCCAATAGCTCGTCAGGTTCAAGCTCAGAAGATGAAGAGCCCCTATCTAATTTCCAGACCGGACCACGGACTTGCGGAGGGAGAGCTAGAGGCACTGGTCGTGTTCGTACTCGTACTTCTAATATAGGAGCTTTATGAGGATAGGTATTAAGAAATAATTTGATATTGTAAGAATTTAATTAATAATAGACAAGAAGTTACACTTAAAGTTTATTGAGAATCTTATGAAAGAATTAGTTATTAAATTAACTGAGAAAAGCCTAAGATTTAGGAGACTGATTAGAAAAAAATACCTGTGTTAGAATAATAGGTAATAAGAAGAAGAAAGTCAGGAGGAGTCATCCCATTGAAAATAAACATGTAAATCCTAAAAAGTTGTTTAATTTTACATAACTTCATATTTTTTCTTATTCTAGTAAGTGTGGCCCAGTGGCCTTTATAAAGAACAAAAGATAGACAAATAACTGAATTTAAAAACACAAGGTAATATAATCATAACTATACCCTAAAAGTTTCACTACGAACCGATAACTCTAACACATTCAATTTTCAACTCAAAACCTTGGGCGTTAAGGCTATAAAAATTATGTCCTATGAGAAGGCCATTCGGGTCATAGTCAAGGATGAGGCAAAAATTATCTGGGCGCTACGAGGCTAGAGATAACAAAATGAGCCACATGTGTGAACCTGTGCATAGGCCGAGCATCAAAAGCATTTAATAATCAACAGATGTTACTATAGTACACTGACTCGCACAGACACCACACAATGCACAAGTATCAAATAGCTGTCTAACACAGACAGGAAGACAATTAATACTTTCAGGATTTAGTGAGCCGAACTTGGAATGTTATCATTTGTTAATGTACCTACCAACTGTTGAAAATTTGTGTAAAGTCTGCTGTAAAACTTCAAATCAGTAAAACAGAGGTTCCTGTAGTCACAGTCATGCTAATTATGATTGTTATCATATCAGGCATAATCAAACAAAAACTCTTCTATTGCATTTTTCTACCATTCTTCTTCTGAACAGCTGTTCCATACATTGTCCTGTATATAACTGTTACCTAAATGTCCATTGTTACAGCATGATTATTATCTTTGTGACTATAAAATTCAATATACACTGTTTTTTAATAACAGAAATGTTTTGTTGTATTTTTAACATACAATACAATTCTAGTTTTAGTACTATTTAATTGAATACCATATAACAACAGAATATGAAAGCAGAAGTTTAAATATCATCTCTATTGATATTTTGTAAATGTCACCATCACAAGCAATTAGTTTATTAAAATCATTTTGTGTTACTACAACATCTGTCGTCAATTTTGTTGCTAATTTGTTATTAATTCATACTTTTCTTAACAGTTTGTTTAATACTTGGTTGAATGCAGCTCTTTTTTCCCTTTCCCTGGCATGTACCCCTGTTTTGTCCGCTTTTCCCATCCTTATCGCTTCCTAGAGTAGCGTCCTCTGATCACCTCCTGATGAGACATTCCCCTCCCTAGGTATCCTCCAAAAGAGAAACTGCTTTCATCCAGGTGCCTCTGTTTTGAATCGTGAAGATATAAACCTGCCTGATGCGAAGCCGGTCACCGGGAAGGATATGTTTAGAGGGATGATGGAGTATATCTGGCCTAAGGTAAGAGCTTTATTTATTAGTACTATTTCTGGTTGTTGATGTTAAAAGTCAGTTCAGTTGTCAAAAGGTACATACAGGGTATTGTATCTTTGTCGCTCTATACTCCAAACATTTTTGGGGAGTAGACAACATCATTCTGAACAACTTTCACTATGAAAGTGATTTGATCAGAGCAACTTCTTTTTGATATGTCAATACATATTGGGCCGAGCGGTTATCAGATGATTTGTTCTATAGAGAAATGAAAAATAAAGTTGCTCTGATCAAATTGGTTTGATAGTGATTGTTGTTCAGAATGATGTCCCTAACTCTCCAAAATGTTTTGTCACTCCATACTCCAAACTCCTGGTACTTATAAGTATTTTGAGCTTTAAAAACCTAAAAATTTGTTACATTTGTTCATTGTCTGGATAAAATATGTAAGACTTAAAAATCCATAGACTAATACATAGTCATATTAAGACGGCGCCCTAGGCAAAAACAGCCTTTAGCAAAACACAAATCGCTCGGAATGATGAGTATTTTTAACCGACTTCCCAAAGGAGGTCATGAAGTCGGATTTTGTAAGTTTTTAACATGGTGAATTATTCTTTATTTATTTCTCTCTTTACATATTTACATACTTTTTAATAAAGTAGGTTATTTAACACTCCCATATATGATTCCCACGCACGATGTTTAGGTACCGACAGAATATCAGCGTTGCAGGACTTGCCGCAAGTCCTGTAGCACATGCTGAGTCGGATACCATCCGCTGTTATGGTACACACCACATGGGGAATTTGTTCAAATTTGTCTATTTAAAAAAGGGTAGTATTTAAACGAGCATCAAAAAAAGTCTAACCTAACCTAACCGAAAAACTAACTGAGCGACTAAATTACTAACTGAGCCACAAGTCGCTGGGCGACTCGTCGCTCAGTCAGTAATTTAGTTGCTCAGTTAATTTTTTAGTAGATCGTTTTATTATATTCCTTTAAAAAAAACCGTGTACAACCATGATTTGTTAATTTAGTAATTTATTTTCTCTGTGTACCTCTTTACCTATATGGCCATGGGCTTGTGTTGTGTACAATAACAGTAAATAAATGGATATTCTATTTCCATTTCTAATTCACGCCACCTCTTCCAGGACAACCAAATGATCCGCAACCGCGTGATGGTCTCCCTCTCCCTTCTCTTCGCCGCGAAGGTCGTCAACGTCTCCGTACCGTTCCTGTTCAAGTACGCCGTTGATAATGTAAACTCGATGACGGCGGCGCATGGCAATGAGCTGTTGCTGGGCATGGAGACGGTGCCTCAGGCGATTGGAACGACGGCGTTCAGTTTGTTGGTGGGCTGTGAGTGTGCTTATCACCCTTTTTAACCGACTTTCAATAATAGCCTTGTGGCCAAGGTAATCCTATAAATCTAGGAACAAGTCTTAAGTTGAAGCATTATGTACAAAATAGCTTGACATTCTCAGAATCTGGGGGCGCGGCAGCGCCCCCAAGCCAAGTCGAGCAAAAAGCAAAACATACGGGCGCAGCAGTAACATCCTTTACAGGAAGCCATTCAGAGCATATTTGACCTACCTGTTACTCCGTTGTGGATAAAGATAGAAACCTGAATTCCCGGCGGCTAAAAGGCACCATGTCATAAGACATATTCTCAAAATTTCAATAAATTTGAACCAGTAGAGTTGAAGGTACAGCAATTCAAAGTTCCTCAATTTTGACACTCACTGACTCACTGATTCACGATCATGAAAACTCAAAAGGTTACTTCTAGCGAACCCACAAGCTTAAAATTTTGAGCATGGTTAAAGTTTAGCCTGCAAAGCCAAGGAAAACTCAAACATTGCGCAATGTTAGCCCCAATTTCATAATATATTAATTATCAATAAGCTCAGTACACGACTACTTCGATTCATCGCTATTCCCCATTAGATGTCGCTAGTCGCTATGTGTATCTTGAATCGCGGTATGGTTTGGTTCCAGCTATGATTTAAATAAAGCGGTTGCAATATTGTCTAATATCGCTATTCCCCATTCCTCCATGTTTATATTTATATAATTCACCGCCCAGACTTGTCACAAATCGTAACATCAAAGCCACAGAGAAGAGCCCATAGAGATAGGGAGTGGGCTTTGAGAAAGTCGGTATCTAACGCACAAGAAATAGTAGATACCCGAAAAGAAAAAAATCGGCCAAGTGCGAGTCGGACTCGCGCACAAAGGGTTCCGTGCCATTATCTATAAAAACCGCAAAAAAAAATGTATGGTAGCCCCCCCTAAATATTAATTTAATTATTTCTTTTTAAGTAAATAATATACTCAATATATTGTGAACATTTTAAGCGTCTACCTGCTACCATTATCAATATCGAGCAAAAATTAGCAAAAATATCACGTTTGTTGTATGGGAGCCCCCCTTAATATTAAATTTCTTTTGATTTTTAGTATTTGTTGTTATAGCGGCAACAGAAATACATCATCTGTGAAAATTTCAACTGTCTAGCTACCACGGTTCATGAGATACAGCCTGGTGACAGACGGACGGACGGACGGACGGACGGACGGACGGACGGACGGACGGACAGACGGACAGCGAAGTCTCAGTAATAGGGTTCCGTTTGGCACCCTTCGGGTACGGAACCCTAAAAAGGAAAGTTACTTACAAAAAGAAATGAGATCCCAACAAAAACATGCATAAGCATATACAAAAACGCCAGTCTCGCAGCCTGCGCAGTTTATTCTATCGTAAAAAGTTGTGAGATCTAATTTTAAACCAAGTCGGTTAATTTAACCAGTATCTGTGTATGGTAGAATCTTTCCAACAACTTTATTATCGTATACTGTTAAGTACCTACCTAATTAGTTAACTAATAACATTTATAGTGATCGGATCAATATAAGACATCTTTATTTCTTCAATAATAATTAGAATAACTTGGCAATCGCGCTCAACTGACCACTCTATAGCACCCAGAGCACAAATGAATATTATTACTCAACACAACATATCTCTAAATAAAGATAAACTTAACTAATAAGAAAACAACGAATTATTTCGGAGCGAGAGCAATAGGTACATTACGTTGCACACACGGTCCTATAGTCGACAACTTTTCTACGTGCGATTGCCAAGTCATTCTAATTATTATTGAAGAAATAAAGATGTCTTATGTTGATCCGATCACTATAAATGTTATTAGTTAACTAATTAGGTAGGTACTTAACAGTATACGATAATAAAGTTGTTGGAAAGATTCTACCATACACAGATACTGGTTAAATTAACCGACTTGGTTTAAAATTAGATCTCACAACTTTTTACGGTAGAATAAACTGCGCAGGCTGCGAGACTGGCGTTTTTGTATATGCTTATGCATGTTTTTGTTGGGATTGTATATTTCCAGCAGATATATTTTATAAAGTCAATTTTGTGCAACAGCATTTGATGGCACTTTCACATGACGTCATTCTGTTGTTATTTCATAGAACTCAGGAACAAAATTTCCGTTTTGACAGTTCATAAAAAGTATCTATTTTGACTTGAAAGGCCACAAGCCTATTATCATCATCATCATCAATCAGCCCACTTTGACCCACTGCTGGGTATAGGCCTCTTCTCTGCCACGCCATCCGCTCCGGTCCTGTGCCTCCCACAAATAATTATAGTAGTTGAATATCTAAAAACACTCTTTGTAGATCAAGAGGTCAGAACAAGACAAATTAAATGAGCCCAAATAGGTTTACAAATAAGAATCACAGGGTTCCGAATACAACCACCAGATTCTCACCAGCTCTCGAAGGTGACAGAGGGAACCCTAGGATCCCTACCCTGAACCACACCTCGGACACACCATAGAACGCTCGTAAAATAATCACCTATTACTACTACATAGCCTAATGACATTTGTACACGTGCAAATGTGTGCGTAAACTCGTTCGTTTGTGAATGTGTGCGTTCAGCGCCTAAACAAAGTGTCTCCCGAAGAGGCTCCCCGACTCCGGGGTGAGGTGCGGTATCTGAATCCGCGCGGGGAAGGGAGTGGCCGTTCTGTACGTAGTACTATTATCTCTTCTGTGCCTGAACCCTAGGGAACCATACCAGCTCGATGGTACCATATTAATGGATTGTCGTCTGAACTACAGTTTCGCAGTGATATAAGTACTAGAAGTAGGCGAAATTTCCATTCCTAGATTTGCTGCACGATCTCTTTGCGTGCCAAACATCAAGTTCGCTGCCATTAGAATTTCCATAATAAGATTCATTAGTAGGTAAATGATCAGCACTCTGGGACTCGAATCCACAACCCGTGACACGATCTTTACCGCTATACAACGAATTCTTTATATTTTTAACCGGCTTATAAAAGGATAGGGTTTACAATTCGTCGGTTTTTTTAATGTATGTACACCGATTGCGCGTTGACGGATGGACCGATTTCAAAAACTTTTCTTTGTTCGAAAGGGAAGCCCAATAGTTTAGTCCCATTTTTTTTAAATCAGTAATCGGGCCAGTAATTAGGTTACTGAAAAAACTGTGAAGTTTGACATCCAGCCTTTTCGGTGTTTATAGTCATTGTTACGAGATAAACTCTGCCTGTTCGGATCGTATATTCGTTTATATTATGTAATACGTACAGAATTCACTGTCTGGCACCAGATTTCGTAGGCTCGTTTTCGGGAATATCAGACGACATTAGTATACCGAGCGGGGAGGACTAAGTGATAAGTCGGTTTTTTAAAGTTTTTAAGATTATATAATAATTTACTCCAATAACCCACTAATTCCAGACGGTATAGCCCGCGCCACCGCGGCTGGTTTCAACGAGCTACGAAACGCGGTCTTTGCGAAAGTCGCCCAACATTCCATTAGAAGACTGGCTTGCAATGTGTTCACGCATTTACACAATTTGGACCTGAGCTTCCATTTGGGCAGACAAACCGGAGCACTGTCTAAGGTAACTATACCGTAAGGTTTCGGTAAAGTATACCTAATGTTTTGCCATAAGGTAAGGTATACCATTATGGTCAGCTAATGTAGCAAAACTGGTCAATAACAGTAGTATTTTTACTAATGTGCGGTTTCAATAACCTATCTATCCATGGCTTTCACATTACTAGAGTTAGATTTGACAGTTGCGCTAAAGAACTTATGTCAAATTGGAACCTATCTATCTGCAGATTAAGGATAGATTAAAAAAAAAACGCTTGATGAAACAGTATCTTTCTCTACCTTAATATACGTTAGTATCTATTTGTTTTTTGTTTTTATATGTATTTATGTATTTATTAGTAAGTAGTCTATTATTTTAATATTTATCGTTGTGCACTTATGCACCTTTTATTAAATTATCCTCTCCATCCTAGGTTTGCTGGAAGAGATCTCTTATTAGAGATAAGCTCGCCTTTGTACATGTTTTTTTCCAATATTAAGTGTCTGTATTATGTTTTCTGTGCAATAAAGTATAAAGTATAAGTATAGATAGGTTATTGAAACCGGGCGTAAGAGGAATTTTGAATACAGAGCGAGCGAGGGCTTTTAGAGTTGGATCCCGAGTGTAACGAGGTACAGCTTTCCAACGATCTTTTGGCTTGCGGTGACAGGTGGAACTGACGCTTTTTGACAGGTTCATTGCATTAAGTTGCGTAGAACTAGCGCCCTCCTGTAAACGTCACTGACGCGCAAAAAGATAGTTGGAAGACTGTACAGGCCTGCCAACTTAAATGTGAACTCTGGGTGTCGCTAGTGTCTTTCTAGTATGCCAAAATATTTTGGAATTGCGTCAACGCTTAATGTTCTCCCCAAGTTCTCCCCATCTCCTCTCCCACTAACATAACTCACCTACACTACATACCAAACTAACAGCCACCCTCAACCTAATTTTGTCTGTAAAATGTCTTTGTTTTGTTGTTCAATCTCATTTTTTACATGTCAGCAGTAATATTTTTATTTTTAAATGTCAAATTGTTTATACACTATGTAGTATTTTAATCTATGGCATTTATTCCGGTGTAAAACACAGGGTTCGCCCATTTTTAGGGAGTAGCGATACATCCCTTGTTTACCTTGCTAAACAAGTTTCTAATGTACATGTCTTTCTGAAAACAAACGATTAAGATTATTATGATTATGAATGTCGTTTCAAAGATGGCGGTCGTAGTTCTGAAGTATGTTGTGTTTTATGTTTCCCACAGACAATCGACCGAGGGTCGCGCGCGATAAACTTCGTGCTCACGGCGATGGTGTTTAACGTTGTGCCGACGATATTCGAGCTGGCGCTGGTCTCCTCCATACTGGGGCTGAAGGGGGGCCTGGCGTTTACCGGTGAGCAACACTCGACAGTCTGAGTCTTACCACGGCTGCTCATTCCATAGAGCTTAGAATGAGTTATTAGCAGGGGTTGGAATTCAGGTGTGAATTTACCTAAAGTTTGCAGTGAGACATAACATGGAGCTGTTGCAACCATTTACATGTTCCTTACATTTGAAACACCGAACTATAAACATTTTTAGGCTGCTGATTCCCAAAAAAATCATAACTTTTTTATATTTCTTGTCTTCGAAAAAAGAAAAAAAATATATACAATTTCAAGCATCTATAAAATAAAAATATAATTTTAATTTTCTCCAAAATTATTAAAATCAAACCTTAACACGAACCTAACCAAAAAATTATGGTAACGGTATTCGCTTGTTACAATGGCCGTTCACGAGCCGCAATAGCACGGCAATTATTCTCGTTATACAATTGCGGCGTAGTTAAATAGCTGAATGCCAATGTTAAGGCGCGATGACGTTCGATCGTTGTCATAGTTCCAGCATCGTGATTAAACTATATATTAAGCGAATCTTAGCCCGGCCCGATTGACGTCATTCGTATTCCAACCTCCAGGCCTAGCAATCAGCTGTGTCGGCGTATACGCGGCGTTCACGCTGGCCGTCACACAGTGGCGCACGAGGTTCCGGGTCTACATGAACCGGGCGGAGAATGAGGCGGGGAACAAGGCTATCGACTCTCTCATCAACTATGAGACTGTGAAGGTAGGATAATATACAGGGTGTAACAGAAGGGTGTAGTCCAGTCATATTTTAGGGGGTTTTTTAAGAGACCGGCGACCGCGTGAATTTCCCATACAAACGTAATACAAAAATGATATGAATTTGAGAACTAGTTCAAAGCATTTAGACTGTTAATCGGATTAATACAGTGTTTACGCAGGTTCCTGGTCGTATACCAAGGTTCTTATTCAAATTACTTAAAAATATTTTTAGCAATATCCCCTCATTAACAGGCTAAGTTTGACATCTGTCAAGTTGCCGGTTATACAGGGTGTAGTCATATTTCAGTGGGTTGTTAGGGAGACCATTCTGAGCAACTTTCACTATGAGACCGGTTTGATCAGAACAACTTTATTGTTCATTGCTCCATACGTTTTGGTCCGGGCAGTCAGCTGATTTGAATAGAGAAGTGACAATTAAAGTTGCTCTGATCAAATCGGTTTCACAGTGAAAGATGCTCAGAATGATAACCCTAATAAATACCAAAAAAAACAACCCACTAAAATATGCACTACACCTTTCTGTTACACCCTGTATTAGATACACCGTAGATTTATGCACGGAACTGATTCCTCCAGTACTTCAACAACGAGAAATATGAGCTGGCGAAATACGACGAGTCATTGAAAAAGTACCAATCGGCATCTCTGAAGACTGCGTCGAGCCTCGCGCTACTCAACTTTGGCCAACACGCTATTTTTAGCGGAGGACTTAGCGTCGTCATGGTGCTTGCCGCTAACGAAATCGCTAAAGGTATTCAATCACACTACTATCATAATTGTGAAAGTTTGTGTGTTTTTTTATTTATTATGTTTGTGTGTCTTTAACGCTGAAACGGCTGGACGGATTTGAATGAAATTTAACTTACGTAAAGTTGGATGTAATTTTGTAAAAGTGTACCACAATGACGCAATTAATATATGAGTATGAGTTTATGAGCTAGATTAACATATAGGATACTTTTTATCCGACTGCAACAGAAGGAGGGTAATGATTTCTCGGTAAATGATAATTCCTCTAGGTGCACGTAGACGAAGTTGCCGGCACCAGCTAGTTCAGTATATTTTATTGCCATGTTACATGGAAAAATATTTGATCTACCCAATCGTCAAGTTCGTGAGTTGTCAGTCCATTCTGACCTTCAATCTTACAATCTTGGCTGATGAGGGACGTGTACAGGGGGCGCCAGCTCTACGCAACTTAATGCAACGAACCTTGTATTGTATATAAACTGTTATTATGTGTTCTATAAAATAAAAGATAATACAACACATTCAATGTAATGTATGGGCCTCAGAAGCCTGAAAATAAACGATTTTAATTTTATTTAATTAATTTGAGGCGATGGTTGGAGCTTGTCGCTTGGAGGTCCTCGTTGATGGGGAGGCGAGGCCTCAATGTTCGTACTGTCCACTAATCTTGCTCGACCGTCCCACGTTCGCAGGTAACATGACTGTCGGTGACCTGGTGATGGTGAACGGTCTCCTCTTCCAGCTCTCAATACCTCTGGGCTTCCTGGGATCCGTCTACCGGGAGGTAAGGCATGATCTTCCCCCATTATGTATTGATTTAAACAAACGGTCAAGTGCGTGTAGTACTCGCGCACCAAGGGCATAGTATAAATAAGAAATAGTAAGTTCACTAGGCCCCTGTTCGCATGATAACTACCTACTCTTGCTCAAACGGCTAGGGTTGTCGCTTAGCGCCGCGGGTTGGACCGCGCCGGACGAATGACGTTGACTCGTCGCATGCATTGCTTGCATAGCCCTGTCTCGTAGCACGCGAAGGACGCGAGATTCGGCAATGTGTGCGTGTGGCGGCGCGTGCTTATACGGAATGCAATGTAGCTGTGTGTGTGCGGCTGTTCTCGCTGATTTGTTTGAAGTGAACCTGGCGTGCCAAGGGTTCCGATCACACATCGTTGACAAAACAATATTCCGCTTTCTAGGAGGAAGTGTAGCACCAATTAAAGGAATGTACAGCATTGGCAACTTGTTTAACGCGTATGTTTTACAATAATATGTTTACTCTGGAAATTACCGAATGGTCGTAGATTTGTTTGGTTCTGTGGCATAATGTAAATTCATACTTTATTGTATACAGTTAATTAAACACGTAACATTGAAGAAAACATAAGTACAAAGGCGAGCTTATCTCTAAAGAGAGATTTCTTACAGCAAACCTAGGCATGAAAGGATAGTTTGACAGAAAGGGAAGTCAGTCAGTCAGACATTATGGCTATTCTATATTTATTATAAGAAGAAATAAACTAAAATATAGGTCATTCGTACAAAATGTAATTATAGAAAAGAATAATAATCAACTTGCATGCCAAAGTAGGGAGAGAGATTTAATTTATCATAGGACGGCACTGTTTCTGAATGTGTGTTCCTGAATGTGTGTTTTCACTCTTTCAGGTGCGACAGGCGCTGGTCGATATGCAGACTATGTTCACTTTGATGACAGTGCAGAGTAAGATCAAGGTAAAGCCAAAGCAATTTACGTGTCTGCATATAAATGTCGATGTTTATCTAAAACCACTTTGCCAAAGGCGGAGGAGGAAGAGGAGGATTACTTGCGGGAATAGAGTAAAAGGCATGGGATATGGGATTTATTTATTTAGCGTTTGGTCGCTGTCGTCAACGTCACAACTCATAAAGGTGGCAGCTTGAGCAGCCAGTTGATAACGTTTTCGTTAGCGGAGTGGACTTTTTGCAGTCCTCGACCGACCATAGAGGACAATCATCCGTCAGGTGGGCCATGCTCTGTATTGGTCCGCAGGAGCAGAACCCCACTTAAACATTAGTTTGGCGCAGCGGCGATAACTTTATTATTAAAAATATTTAGCTTGGACAATGGCGAACTATTGTTTTATAAGATGTGTCGGCGAACCAGTTAAATACAAATTGATCAAGATACTTAGGACGTAGGTACCTAGAGTAGGTACGTGGTAATGTATAAATCCCTTAACCGTGACAGCTGGCTTGTTGCAAATAATACGTGCATACGCGAGAAACAATATCAGCCGGCACAACCACTACAAAGCCACCATCTCATCTGTAGAACGGCCAAAGCGGAAACTACTGACGATACTATGAAAACGTCACTTTGACAGTTTGTATGTAGTTGGAGACTTGGAGTAGATGGTGGCGCCGTCGCTCATTCTACAGATGAGATAGTGGCACTGTACTTTCCGTTTTCACAGGAGGCACCCAAAGCGCCGCCGCTAGTCGTGGAAGCTTCCACAGCGACCATAGAGTTCAAAGATGTCAGCTTCAAATACGTCAACGGGAAGCCGATATTCAACAATCTCAACTTCAGCATACCACCTGGAAAAAAGATTGGCATCGTTGGAGGCTCGGGCAGCGGGTAAGTGTCAGGTATTGCGCGATGCAGGATCGTATGGAAATATTGTTTTAGCATGCTAACGCCATCTCTTGGTATCGATTGCAAACAGCCTGACATTCAGTTCACTCGAAGAATAAAGGATTTAAAAGAACATTTGTATCGAGATTATTGTAATGCTAGTTTTAATATTCATTTATTCATTCAAGAAATTGATTCATTGAATCATTACCAAGTTTAAGTCGAACCGATCGGGGAAACTGCGTGATTCAGCGGGGCTATTCCGGCGCTAGCGAGATCATGTCCTTGGTTGAAGTATCGATTTTGAGATACCGAAATCTGTATCAAAAACAAGAAAAGGCTATTCTTACGACTAGCCTTTCGAGTAACCGAGATATCTAGACCCTTTTTCCATCGAAATAAATATAAATCGAGATCGTTTTCATCGGATTCAGGCGGTATCAAAACTGATATCTCGACTGGGGAGATGATCTCGATAGCGCGAGAATCGGGGACCAGGTTTATATCGTACTTTGTGTTTACCATATTAATGCCATCTACAACAGCCACAAGTGTTTTAACTGCTACTGTTTGTTTGTTTTCCAGTAAATCGACGATGGTGCGATTGCTATACCGGTTCTTCGAGCCGCAGTCGGGTCAGATATTCGTCGCCGGGCAGAATATCAAGGATGTAGACATTGCTAGCTTGCGGCGTTCAATGGCTATCGTACCGCAGGTAACGTTAAGAGACCGGTGACCGCGTGAATTTCCAATACAAACGTAATACAAAAATGATTTGAATTTGAGAAATAGTTTTAACGTATTTAGACTGTTAATCGGATTTATACACTGTTTACGCAGGTTCCTGGTCTGTATACCAGAGTTCCTCTTCAACCAATTTAAAAATATTTTTAAGTAAGGGAGGGAGGGAAGGAGGGAGGGAGGGAGGGAGGAAGGAAGGAAGGGAGGAAGGGAGGGAGGAAGGAAAGAAGGAAAGAAAAAAACGTTAATTACAAGGACAGTGAACGAACACATTACAGTTAGACAAAATAAAACAAAAACAGAAAGTTAGACACACACAATATGGAATGAAATGAAATGAAATGAAATGTTTATTAAGATCGTTAAAGATGCTAGTTACACAGTAATTGATAACTTACAAACTAGTGCTTTTGGTTTTTAGGTAGGTATTTTACAGTTGTATTTTAATTTTATGCGGGTCATCAATAATTGAAAACACATGAATGACGGTCGTGGTGTGTCACTGTCATTATAAATGGCAACTGACTCAGCGATATGCTAAATATGCCAAGCCTTCAGCGCTGATTTTCAGTCGTACGTCGACGTATGTGCATGTATGTAAACGTTTATGTGTGTCTCTAGGACTGCGTACTGTTCCACGATACGATCCAACACAACCTGCACTATGGCGACCTGACGCGACCCAAGAATGACGTCATCGAGGCCGCTAAAATGGCGGAGTTGCATGAAGCGGTGCTCACCTGGCCGAAGGTAGGCTGTCAGTCAGTCAGTTAATCTATCAGTCAGTTCGTCAATATATTTTGTCAGACAGTCAATTAGTCAGTCAGTCAGTGAATTAGTTGTCAATCAGTGAGTAAGTGAGTCAGTCAGTCTGTCTGTCAGTTTGATTGTCTGTCTGCCAATTTATCGTCCCTCTATCTGTCAGTTTGTCAGTCTGTCTATCTGTCTGCCAGTTAGTCAGTCTGTCGATCAGTCAGACATATATGTAGATAGTCAATCATTCAGAAAGACCGCCTGTCAGACAGTCAGTCAGCCATTAGTCAGTCAGTCAGTCAGTCCAGGCAATCAGTCAGCCAGCCAACCATTTATATCCTACCTATCACCTATCCAAAAAAAAACAGGTCTTGGATGTTTACATATTTGTGATGTCGCTGTTTCTGGTTCCCACGACGCAGGGTATCCTATTGTGGGTCCAAAAGCAATGTATGTGCCTGTGTGTAAATGTTTATGTTTATCATATCCACCTCCACAGGGCTACGATACCCAGGTTGGCGAGCGTGGGTTAAAACTCTCTGGCGGGGAGAAGCAACGCGTGGCCATCGCGCGAGCTATTCTGAAGAACTCGCCGATTATCATCTTCGACGAGGCCACGTCGAGTCTCGACTCGCTTACTGAGCATGTGAGTTTATTGACTGATCTATGTAACCAATTTATTAATTAGGTGAGCAATCTTTTAATTAATTGACCAATCTACTACTCTTATAGTTTATGTAATATAACAGGCAACTTGACAGATGTCAATCTTAGCCTGTTAGTGAGGGGATATTGCTCATTAAAATCGATTAATCAAAAGAGTCGATACACCCTTTAAACATTTGTGAATCGGAAAGATGTCTAACATTTTATTCTTGATTCTTCAGTTAGGTATCTTAAAAATGGTTGAAATTAAATAATAATATCTAATAGCAGTGATGGCGATGATAACTCTTCTGTTAGTTCAACTGAATAGACAATTTAGATTCCTTCTGATTGTTTTGGTAACATCCCTAGTGTTTAAAAAGTGGATTTTATGAAGTTTTAGATTAGCTGTCAAGTTGTCTGTTATATTGGATGGGATGGGGTATAGGTAAGTAATCTAGTATTTAGGTGACCAATCTATTAATTAAGTGACCAATCAGACCAATCAAGGTTAGGTGACCAATCTTTATAATTATTTGACCAATTTACTACTTAGTTAAACAATCCAATATTAAGGTGACTAAACAATTAGTTAAGTGACTAATCATCTAGTCAGGTGATAATCTAATCTAATAATCTATTAATTAGGTTACCAATTTACTATTTATGGGACCAATCTACTATTTAGATGACCAATCTACTATTTAGATGACCATTATCGACCATATATGACCAATAATTGGTGTCTTATCTATTCAGGTGACCAATCCAAGTTTAGAAAGTGACTGTTTGAAACCTGAATAAAAAAAATAACCCCATTACCCCTTTACCCCCCAGGCAATCCTCCAAGCCCTGAAAGCGGCCACCGTCGGCCGCACATCAATCTGCATAGCCCACCGACTCGCCACCGTCGCAGACGCCGACGAGATTCTAGTGCTCGAGCATGGAGCCATCAGCGAGCGGGGGACCCACGACGAGCTGGTCCGCAACTCCAGCAGCCTGTATGCGAGGCTGTGGGAGAAACAGAATAAGGAGGCGCCGCTAAAGTATGTGTAGGCTTTGTTTAGCTTGTAATTTGTAATTTCTTTATTGTACTCGCATGAAAAACGGATCTTAATATAGAATAACCGGCCAAGTGCGAGTCGGACTCGCGCACGAAGGGTTCCGTACTATTATCTGTAAAAAAATCCCCCAAAAAAATACGTTAGTTGTATGGGAGCCCCCCTTTATATTACATTTCTTTTGTTTTTTAGTATTTGTTGTTATAGCGGCAACAGAAATACGTCATCTGTGAAAATTTCAACTGTCTAGCTACCACGGTTCATGAAATACAGCCTGGTGACAGACAGACAGACAGACAGACGGACGGACGGACAGCGAAGTCTCAGAAATGGACCCTATTACTGAGACTTCGCTGTCCGTCCGTTTGGCACCCTTCGGGTACGGAACCCTAAAAATCGTGTACAAAGGCGAGCTTTTCTCTAAGAGATTTCTTAGAGCTAACCATGTCGGGTAGGAGACGGAGATGATAGGAGGTAAGGGGATGAACTGCGCGTACAATAAAACTATATACTAATATAATACATAAGTCAGTCATACGTATGTCATGTACAATACAATAAAGAAATTACAAATTACAATTACATAATTACATATACATAAAACCCTACTGCAAAGAAAGTTAGTTAGATTTGTAGTGTTTGGAGATATACTCGGCCGGAGTGTAGGAATGACATGGGAATGGCTGCAGCGAGGCGCTAAAAGCAGGGATTTTACGCCCTTGCTATATTTCCGTGCGATTCAGTATGCGACTCGGTCCTGGGTGTAAAGGAAAGTTGTAGTTGTATTTTAGTGGGATGTTTGGGATGTCATTCTGAACAGTTTTGAATATGAAACCGATTTGATCAGAGTACAGCTTGACTGGAAATCGGAAACCAATAATTAAATGATGGCAACATTTTCATAGTACAGTGTACCGCGTTTTTTATGTTGGCATTATTTATTTTCCGGGATCTCTTGCTAAGCTGTAACTTTATTTTTTTAGTTTTTCATACAAACTTCTACATGCAAATTAGGTGATCGCCCGACACAAAACTTATGGGGACTTGAAACATAAAGTTGTTGTAATCAAATCGGTTTCACAGTGAAAGTTGTTCAGTACGGTGTCCCTAAAAACCTCCTAAAACATGACTAAGTACACCTTCCCTTCCTATCACACTATTTTGAACCTTATAGATAGAATAATTAAAAATATGTATCGAGGGTATTCTGGCGAAACCGGATGAGTTTTTTTGCGGTGTGGTGAAAATAACTATACTCTATCCAATATAACAGCCAACTTGACAGCTAACCTAAAACTTCATAGAATCCACTTTTTAATCACTAGGGATGTTACCAAAACAATCGGAAAGAATCGAATTTGTTTATTCAGTTTCAAGTAAAGTAAAAGTAAAAAAAATATTTATTGAACTAACAATTTACATTTAGGTAAAAACTTAAAGATAATACGGTCATTGTGCATACGCTAACTTATAAACTAGGAAGTTGTCTTCGCACTAGGCTGGGCCTGTATCGCGAGGAACCAGTTAATATTAAATTTTTTGAAAAATAATTAAATAATTTGAGCACACAGTAATAATAACAACTAATACACACAGTAATAAAAACAGTTGAACTAACAGAAGAGCTGTTTTCATCGCCATCACTGCTATTATTTTTTCATTTTCAAGCATATTTAAGGTAACTGAAGAAACAAAAATAAAATATTAGACTACTTTCCGATTCACAAATGTTTAATGGGTGTCGATACACCATTCTTTTGATTAATCGATTTTTATGAGCAATATCCCCTTACTAACAGGCTAAGATTGAAATCTGTCAAGTTCGCTATACTGGATAGGGTATACGTATCTAATTTTTTTTAAAAAAACAATGCACTTTTATATACTTAGGTTAGGTACTAATACCCTCGATATATATAGAATATGTATCGTGATGTATGTCGTGACCTCTAAACATATTGTTTCTAACTCGGTAAGTGATTTCGGTTTCAGCTATTTAAATAATTACAACTATGCGTTAGTAATTTAGTAAATTAATTATCCTTATTAATTCTGAATGTTTGGTCACCTTACAATTAATGTTAAAACCTTTTTCAAATAAACTGATCAGAGGAGTAAGAAGTGTCAAAATCAAGGACCATAAACAATTTATGACAAAGTCAAAAGACAGTTGCGCTTGTAGAGTGTGTAGGTAGGGTGACCAACTGACCCTGAACCAAAATAGGATATAATATATTTTATTATATTTGTACAAAAAAAAAATATGATTTAGGGAGCTCTCATCTTCAGAAAAACATTCCTAACTAATAGGTAGGTAAATCTAAGGTTACTTTGTTGCTACAAGACCCCGCAGTCACCATGTATTGATACAATGGTCCGATTGTATAAAAGTATAAACTGTAATAAAATTGGAAATGCTTCATTAATCACGTAAGCTCCAAATATTACCGACATATTATATTTCTTTATTAATTTGATTAAAAAAATTAAAGATAATAAAAAATATTAATTTGTGACACCTGGCACAAATAAGTGGCAAACGTGACACCTGTCAATATCCATCATATTGATAAATAAATATTGGTTCCGTCCGGTTATGACAAACTTCAATTTCACTATTTAATTTTTTAACTTTAAGTCAAATATGGCCAGATATTTTTTGTTTTAATAAACGTTTACACTCACTTGCATTGAAATTGGGCATCCCCTTGACACTATTAACGATGTCTCTTCTCTTTTTGTTTATAGTTCCAAAAAGTGAAGAGATCATCGCGGGGGTACCTCATTGAAATTGAAGATTGGCGTATTGACGAAGTCATTGTCATCCCTTCAATACACAGAAGTACAAGCTTTTGAATTTAAGCAAATTGACATATTTACAATATTATGTTCTTGTTTATTTTATGGGTTATTTGAGAGCGATCGCTGCGATTTATTAAGTCCAAGATTGTCATGTGTCAAGTCCTTATCACTCTGCAGAATATCAATTTATGACCTTGAGTCCTGCCAATCTTAGTTCATTTTATAATTTCAGTGCTACCTAATTGTTTATTGCCAAGATGGTGTTGTATCCTTCAGGTTCTAGTATATTAATTACAAGTATCTATAAACTATTTCTACCTCAGTCGAAATTGTTAGTAAAATAACGTAAGAGTATCCAATTTATTGACTAAAGGCTTTGTGAGGATACGAAACGGTTTTCCGCGCACTGGCTGAGCATTGAGCCACAAATAATCGCAATTTAAAATCTTTTTTTTTGTCGGACGAACGTAACCCTAAAAATAGGCGATATGTACGGCATTTTGTAAATTATTTATTGTGTGCATGTTTTCAAAACTGCCATGTGATAATGTATCTGTAAAATGTAAATAAATAAGTGTTAGTTTTTAAATTGTACATACATACACTCGCGGCAAAATTAATCTTGTTGTTGTTCTGATAATTTTGTCCGCAAGTCTATATACGTCATGAAAATTTGGATGTACAGAAGATCTTTTGAATATTACCTAAGTTAATAAAATATTAGTGAACAAAAGATCTTTTGAATAAGAATATTAATTTTTGATATGGCTTTTATTTACCATACCTACCTACCTCTTACAAGTTTAAACGTTCGTCTAAAGTCCACGACCCGCGATTTTTAACCTACCCACATCCAGATAAAGTCAAAACGTATGAAAAAACAGAACAAAGATCTGGGTCTTTTGTGAACGTTGGACGAGCTGATAGTTAAATTCAAAGCTTTATTTGTTAAACATAGGTACAGGTCCCGCCTGGTTTCTTGCATTTGCGGATACAGAGGGGGATGGGGGGGGGCATGGGGACTATGCCCCTCCCCCCACACGACCCAGGAATTATTATTGGTTACTCAAAGGAGATCGTTCACGGTCTATACATTTAAAAAAAAAGTGTAATTTTCGGATAGAGCCCCCTGTCTCGCAAAATGGAGTATTGGTAACTAACGCCCGGTTTGACGCTATTCAAAGGTTACGATTAGCTAATCAATGATTAATTTAAAATAGTGACACGTGATTGGCTGAAATTATTTAATTGCTCTGTTAGTTAATCGTAACCTTTGGCAAGTGTTTCGGAGACCAGGCTTAAGCTAAATAACAGGGTTCATCAAATCTAGATATGGATGGTTCACCCACTTCTAAAGTCTTCTATCATTAATTCAACACACACTTATCAAAATGGTGACAGGTATGTAACTACAGCAGCAATCACGAACATGCTGAAAAAGGAGAAGAAGATAATTGAAACAAAAAGTAAACTTTAGAAAAAACCGAACAACGTTTAATACAAACTGTAACCCCTTATCCCCCCCCCCTTGGGAATTAATTTTGTCAAATCCCATATCAGTGCTACCCCACGCTACTAAGGAACCTCTGTACAAAGTTTCATGGCTCTAGGTCCACCGGTTTAGGTTATGCTTTGCCTGCCCGTCAGCCACGCATTGTATTTGTACCTAGTATTGAGTAGATCTGGTGGCCATATGTGGTCTTCATCAGCAGTTCCGCATCACAATATTATTATGCTTACCGTGTGCATTTGCACGAGTTATTATGAAAAACAAAAAATCACTATATTTGAAGAGTTCCCTCGATTTCTCCAGGATCCCATCATCAGATCCTGACCTGTTGTCAATGGGACCAATGGGAAGGTAAACCCTTTCAAACAAAAAAATTATTTTCTAAATCGGTCTATCCGTTTAGGCGCTATCGGGGCACATACATAAAAAAAAATAAAAAATATCCGGACGAATTGTAAACCTCCTCCTTTGGGAAGTCGGTTAAAAAGAAAGGCTTTGTCAGAAGTTTTTGAAGTAAAACTTCTTGGGGCACGGGGGTAAAATTTATTTAACCTCTCAACTGTGGGTTATTCATATATTTGCTTTTCAATTACTACTAGCCGGGTGCTATCACGAGTGGCTAAGAAATGTAACGGAAATTGGAATCGGTGACGTCAGGGTCGGCTGAAGACTCTTAAAACCGCAACTATTTTCAATACGGTTTTTAACTAATCAGATAAGATAATAATACATTCGTACAATAAAGAATGTTAATTAGTGAGAGAAAAACCTGATGAAACGTTAACAAATAAAAATTATTTTAAGCATTCTTCCACGAGTTCTTGATTTCCGGTAAAGGCCAAAACCAGTGACGTGACCAAAAACTACTTCGTTCAACCTCTTTGTTGGAACCGGAACTTATGTTTGACAGTTGTGCGATGCGATCCATACAGTTTGTAAGAAAAGAGTTTCATCAATGTCACACGGGTCGATATGGATTTCTAAAATGATGAACGAATCGTTTTGTGGCCGGTAACTATGGAATAGGTACCTAAAACGCGCTGCGTAGTCGCGCAACAGGCAGCTAGTAATCGCATAAAGTCACTTAGAATCATCCAAATGTGATATTTAGTTTTCAAACAAATTCCGATGTGATGGATGGCTGCATTAAGACTTCTTGAAAACAATAAGTAGGTACCTAGAACTGTTCTAAAGCCACTTTTTTATTATATAGTGCAGTTCAAGTCACAAATTAGCAGTTTAGCTACTAAGTACGTGTTATACCTACCTATTTAATGTTTATCTGTAGTAAACGGCCAAAGCGAGGTCTACAGCTTACAGAGCCATAAGTTTAATGGCTTATTGTTTCGCTTATTTGTTTGTATGTAATTTTTGTAATACATATTTTAAAGTTGAATTGTTGTTATAACTGTTGAAATTATACGATTTTGATTTTAATAAGCTTTTGTAATTTTAAAGTTAATGCTTCATGCCAGTCAATAATGTTGAAGTAAAATATCAAAATCGAGGTATGTCAAGAATAAAATTAAATAAGAGTTACGTCATCGCTTCGCGATGAAGTAACCCTAAAAAATCCTAGCAAAGTAGGTATGTATAGGTTAGCGGGGGTAGCATAAGGCACGCCAGTCACCCCAGCCACGCATTTTGTCACAATTTAATGTCATATCATAATGAATGCGCGCTATTTTATGGAGAAACATCATTGAGACGCGAAAGGAGTTGGCAATTTGGCAAAATGACTGCCCCAGACATGTACAAAGACTTCTCAACAGCCAATTAATAGCATTTAAATATTCTCTCATAAATTACTGCGTCTTTAGTTAGTTTGTAGAACTTGAAGGAAATGATTAAATAATTAAGAGTTGTCACTTCATACTCTATGATTCCGCCATTGATTAGTGACTTTTGCCATCGTTAAAAATAACATGCAACATAATTGCCAACTAGCAAAACTGTTGAAAACAGGAGGTTTCCAGAGGAGTGGCTAGATGGCGTTATGTTGCATGTTATTGCAAAATGGTGCTTATTTCTAGCGACGGCAAAGGTCACGGAATCATATTGGAATCACGGAGTATTGAGTAACAACTCTTATTTACCTATATTTAATTTTTTTTTCTTCAAGTTCTACAAACTAAATACAGACGCAGTAAATTAAATTTATGAATGAATATTTAAATGCTATTGGCTGTTGAGAAGTCTTTGTACATGTCTGGGGCAGTCGTCCATATATTGATTTAGCCATCTTCTTTGTCATTTATCTGCGCGACTGAGGTGAGTGGCAAGCCTTATGTTAGCCCCGCAGGTACACATTAACTTGGAATAGTTGAAAATACGTACTCGATCAATTAAATAAAGGGACTGGGCACAGAGACAAGCAAAGCAATGCATACATTCGAGCGAGACGGTTTTAAGACGTGACGTCGTCAGATGGTATATAATCTGAGCGAGATGCAAATAGTAGTGACACTATTGAATGAGTTAAGTATATCACCACGAGCGCGACAAATTGTAGATAAGGAATGGTGGGAAATAAATGACATGACGTATTAAAAGTAAGTACAAGTATAAAATAATTTCAAATAATCGGACGTCTGAAACATAAAAGTAACTTGAAGCAGAGATTGGATCTCAAAATTGGAAATTTAAATCTCTTTTAGTATAGGTAGGTATAGGTGTATAGTATAGGTACCACTTAATGATCTAGCTACAGAAGTTTTACTTCTAACACGTGTACGGTGCTACACGCGATTTTTTTTTTTTTTATGTGCCCCGATAGCGCATAAACGGATGGAGCGATTTGGAAAATTATTTTTTTGTTTTACACAATTACAGTTACACAAGTGGATAGATCCACTTCTACAAACTGATACCTACCAACAATTTCTCCTGTATTCCTGCTCCTCCTGTATTAGTTGAAGAGCAATTTTCATTCAGATTTGTTGCTCGTTATCTCAAAAGAAAGACGTTGTCAGAAGTTTTTTTTTATGTGCCCCGATAGCGCCTAAACGGATGGAGCGATTTGGAAAATTATTTTTTTGTTTTACACAATTATAGCTACACTAGCTTAGTTGAAGAGCAATTTTCATTCAGATGTGTTGCTCGTTATCTCTACCAAGGGGATTCGTGTTAAGGTGGTTACCTAAGGACGACGTCTAAGCAAGTAGCTCCCCCTTAGTAGGTAGGTATTATTATTTTTGGTATTCTTGTACCAATTCAGATCAATATTATCACTACTTTTCTCATAGGTATGGGGTGGCAGAGACACAAGACCCACTTTTAGCCAGTTATCCGATCCGATACTGCATTTTAAAGGGGTGACTCAGAGCTAGCCTTTCGCCTTTTTAACCTCTCATCCGCTCGACAGATACAACGAAGCGCTATCCCGTTCACGGCTCGCAAGAAATAGACGAGTTTATTTGTCAAAGACACAAAGTCGAGTATGGAATGAACATGTGAGTAGGTAACCTAAGTAGTATACCTAGCTATATAATGGGCTCTACCCACGACACTACGGAGTACTATTATCTCTTCTGTGCCCACGATGCAATCTGTCTCGTGATTTGTTGCTGCAACTTGTATTTATCTCTCTATCTTCCTGTTCTGTCCTTCTCTAGCGGTTGCAAGGCAACCTGCCTTCTGAGTTGCAGCGACAGATTACAAGACAGGTTGCATCTTGAGTACAACCCATAAAGTTCATTAATAAACAATAAACCCTACAATTGTTTGGTATTAATCTGCTCTCTTATTGTCGTAAAATTGATACATTTTTCATCAATTTTTGCGTATTTATTGCCGTTTTCGCATACAAAACAAACTAGTGTCACACAGGCACGGTTTTGCCACCGATTTGTCGCTTAATTAATACTCAATTTTCCGTGAAGGCGGAAGATACCATCGCCGCCGCAACTGGATAGGCGAAGGTTTTCTCATAAAGTTTTCCATTACCGTCAGTAATAGGTATGGCATGATTTTCGAATTCTTTTAAAACTTAGTGCTAGAAGAAATCTTCATTTTGCGACGCTCTTGTTTGGATTGGTAAGATTTAAGGTTCCGGAATACCTTTATTCTAAACTTAACTGGTCCCGCAGGACCCCGATTAACTCAAGAGCAGCCACACTACTGCTGTCGTGTCCGAGACACAAGACTGCTGCATTCCGTGGTAGTTTTCGCTATGCTGCTACCAAATGCTGGAATAATATTCCACCTCCGTTTCATGAGCTGAAATCAGTTAGCTCCTTCAGAAACACGCTCAAGGCACATCTGTTAGCAGCACAAAAAAACACGTGACAGTAATAGGTACCAGGTCCACCCTAACTCACTAACTCCCGAACGCAAAAACTCCACGTATTCCACATTACCTCCATATTTTCACTATATACTTATGCTAAATTACACTTTGCCCCATACCCCCAACATTTAACTTAAGATTGTATGATTGTTTTTCTTGTTCGTTTGTTTGTTTTTAATATATGATTGGCTTTATTTATTTTTATTTTCCGATCGTTTCTTGATGTTGCCTTTGGCGCATGGCGCCACTGGTGCATAATTATGCTCTTTCGGTGTATTTACTTTTACTCGGATTATACATTTAGTTTTAAGTTTCTAATTTTAGGAAATGGCGTGAACTGAAAACCAGCGTTACGTGCAGCTCACTGCTACACGTAACATATGCTGAGTTCAAACCATTTTGACATTTAAACCTTAACCATAAACTGTGTACTATTTTTTTTATTATTATCCCTGTGTTTATTTGTCAAATAAATATATTTCTTTCTTTCTTTCTTTCTTTCTTTCTTTCGAGCACGTTTTGCAGAAAGATGTCGGCACTTTAGTTATGTCGTCAAACTCATCAACTACAGGGTGTAACAGAAAGGGGTGTACAAGCCGAAAGAGGGTTGTTAGGGACATCATTCTGAACAACTTTCACGTCGGGACCTCCTTACTTTAAGAACTCTACAACCACAATGTAGCAATGAATAATTTGGAATTTGGGACCGACTTGATCAGAGCAACTTTATTTTTTACTCCGCCATACAAATCAGCTTAGCGCTAGGCCCGAAATGTACTGAGTTTACAAAAATAAAGTTGCTCTGATGAAGTCGGTCCCATAGTGAAAGTTGTTCGGAATGATGTCCCTAACAACCCCCTTTCGGCTTTTACACCCCTTTCTCTTACAACCTGTATACTTCCCCCAGGTCCGAAGCTCGGAGAACAAGAATGTGTCGAAGCCCACTTCTATAAAATAGCAAAGAAACTGTGAAGAGTTTATTGTCAAAATTCGTGGTGAAACCTGTAAAAAAATATTATAGAAAATTCGTAACACTGGTAATAAATATGTACGGTTCATTTCAAAATTGGGGATGACTTTCAGAAATTTTATAAATACTTATAAAAAGATAATTTTAGTTCAGTTTACCATGAGTGTAACCGATACTTCTAATAAGTATACTTACCAGAGTTCCTATTAATTATGTATTTGCAAAGTTCCAAAATTAATTAAATTGTGGCAATAAGTACCTTGTAGGCCGCTAATAAAATACCATTTGACTAACTAATAAAATATTGTCAAGAAAAGCATCGCAATTCAGCTTCATTAAATTATTTACGTGTGTAATTTATTTGTTGCGCGTTTCCGAAACTGTGATGATAAATTATTCTGCTAAGTAATTATTTACATACTTAAGTGAAAAATTGTAAGTAAGTAGGTGTATTTACACTCACAGGCTGAATTCATCATTTTGTTGTAATTAAGATTGTATTGTATTGTCTACTTTGATATCAAATTTTGTCCGCAAGTGTATTTAGGAAATGAAAAAGTTACTGTATTTACTGAAGATATTTTGAATAAGAGTATTGTTTTGAAGTATCATAATTATTTATCTATCCAAAGATTATTTTGGCGGAATCATAAGGCGTAAGTATGATAGACTGCCTACCCGGGATAGGTATGATAGACTGCCTACCCGGGATAGGTATGATAGACTGCCTACCCGGGATAGGTATGATAGACTGCCTACCCGGGATAGGTATGATAGACTGCCTACCCGGGATAGGTATGATAGACTGCCTACCCGGGATAGGTATGATAGACTGCCTACCCGGGATAGGTATGATAGACTGCCTACCCGGGATAGGTATGATAGACTGCCTACCCGGGATTGGTATTTTTGGATACCTATTGTAACTTGTGATGAGCTTGTGACTCAAACCATAAAACAAGCTTGTTTAGAGCTGAGGGCGGCTTGCAGGTTGCCTAGGCCGGCCACATACAGCCGTTTCGTGATTCCGATTCAGAATTCCGAAACGGAATTTGATTCCATACAAATCCGCGAAAATTCCGAACGGAAAACTTCCCGTGTGTGGTAGATCCATAGATTTGTATGAATTTACTGCGTTCGGATTATTCCGTTAGGTACTTACGGAATTCTGAACCGGAATTCCGACTTATGTGTGGCAGGCCTAAATCTAGATTTAGCTTTGACATGTTTCATACATTTTGACAGTTGATAAATCTAGATTTGGGCATGTTCTGCAATCCGCCTTAGTAAGGTCAACGTGGGAAAGACCGTCCAGGAGGCAAGACCAAACACACGAGTTCGTGCAGTCTGTAATGCGTTTCACTGAATAGTTCCTTTGTCGAAGTCTTTATTGTCAAAGGTTAAGTACGAAAATGCCTTGATCCAAAAGAACTACTATTCGGTGAAACGCAGTCTATTAAATCTACGCGGTTTATACTTCAGTCGGTAAAACAGTACCCGATTGTGATTCGAACTATGATAGATGGCGGTATCAGGCGTATGTTAGACTGACTAAAGTCTACACAAAATAAAAGGCCCGTTTTGACAGTTGACCCCCATGAAGTTATAACCCCTAATGCGTGGTGATAAAAGCCAACTGTTGCGTACAAGCAAAGCGTACAAGTTGCACCTAGGAAAACCGCTTATATTACCTACGCGTTAGGGGTTAAAATTTCATGGGCGTGAACTGTCAAAACGGGCCCTTTATTTAGTGAAGACTTTAGATGTTAAAATTACTCTAAAATTCAGTTGTTGTAAGTTTAGAAAGACGACCACGACCTTAGATGTGCTTCGAAAAAATTTATCAAAGCCGCAAAGATATCTTGAGCTTCCTTTACTTTTATCGTATTAAATACAGTAGACTTAAAGTTCAAATCGTCCAATATTTGTTTTACCCTATGCATGGGCGCCGCCATGATTACTTTCAGGGCGGTATCTGCAATAATCTGCATATACTTACTCATACCTACTATCAGGCGCGGTCGCAGCTCAAGATTTTGGGGGAGGGTCCTCCAGTACAGTTCAAGAAGTTCAACTTTAACACTTTGCATATTGCTTGCAAGTCGAGTAACGATCGAGTCATGGGTGGCGTTAGCCGCCCCGGAAATTTGACATAGCTAGCAAGTCGAGTAAGCAACTCATTTCACATAACAGCAAGTCGAGTAACGAGTATACCTCAGAAAACTTACCGGAAATTTGACATAGCTAGCAAGTCGAGTAACAAGAACCCCAGTACTAACTGCATGACAAATCCAGGTGGCTCCACTTCTTAAATCCATTCTTTGGACCTACATATCAATTCTGCCAAAGGAAATCTTATGTTCATGACACGCCGCATAGAATGGCCGCTACAAATCAAAATCAACTTTCAATAAAAGTTTGCCGGTCTTACCCAAGTTGACCTTATTACAAAACGAAAAAGTTTAATCTAATCAGACCGCTGCGTTGCGACCTCCATGACCTAATCCAGCCAGTATCAATCGCGATCGGTTTTCAAATAATCGATCAAAACCGGTTTCCATGGCAACGCCAAACACAACAAAACTGACGCTGTCATGTCAAACTGGCATTGTTTTTAGATTACTAAACAGCAATTTCATTTTTACCCTTTTATTTCCCGTTTTAGAAGAAAATGGCACGGAATTTATGAAAACAGAATGTCAGTGGCGAGTTTGATATCACAGGATAAACGCAAGGATTTTCAAAGGTTATTTTGTAACCCGCTATCTTATCGACTATAATTCTGGTCTGGTATCATGGATACGAGAACTTTATCGTGTTATTTCCCGGCTCTGATAAGGTCACATGCTGTAAATCCTTCCCCGTTCGACTACCACGGTATCGCGACAGAAAATGTGTGTCTATTTCAGAAAAGAAAGTCTAGAAACAGTTTACAGCAGTAACTCGAGGCTTAGCTTACTCCAAAAGCGAAAGAAATTAAATCCTTTATCTTTGGCGATGTCGAACCAGACTCTCAACAGTAAAGGAGGCGATAAGTATGTGACCCAACGGGTGTTGTCTGCAAAGACCCATAGGGTCAAACAACTGCAGAATCAGCTCTCGGACGCACATTATCATTTGCAGGTAAGATTTTTTCTTTGTAACTAAGCTTTGTATTGAGGTAATAGTACATTAACTACTGCCGCGGTCTGTATTGAAATGACAGCGTTGCTGGTCGCACTGATGAGTTGATGGCCGAGCCCAGCATAGCGCAACTCAAGGCCTACACAGCGCTGTAAGCATTGCATTGCAGCCTTTGATGGAAAAGCTGGAATAGCGAGACCGAAGCTAAAAATCGGCCAAGTGCGACTCGGAATCGTACAAGAAGGGTACCGTACCATTGTACAACACACTTAAGCAGTCTAAACAATAAAACAAAAAGAAAAGTTAAAAAAGTCTCTTGTATGGGGACCCCCTTTAATTTGTTGTTGTTGTGGCAACAGGTTCTGTGAAAATTTCTACTTTCTAGCTGTTATGGTTCGTGCTCTATAGTACCCGCTGACGGACGAACGGACGGACGGACGGACAGATGGACAGCGGAGCCGTAGTAATAGGGTCCCGTTGTCACCCTTCGGATACAGTATCCTAAAAATCGGTTAAGTGCGGGTCGGTATCGCACACGAAGGGTACCGTACCATCGTACAACAAATCAAAAGCACTCAAAACAATAAAAAAATAAACAAAAAGAAAATTTTAAAAGTTTTTATGCCTTCACGAGATTTGAACCGACGACCTCCGGATTGAGAGTCTACATCATACCGGCTGAGCTACCACAACCATGTGGGTTGACGCGAAATATGCTATCATATTTAAATGTGTAGTATATGTGTCTATGACATGGTTGCTATGACAATAAATAAACAGTTTCAGTCAAGATCTCCATTTTGAAATGCGTAAGTATATCTAAACACGTCTCTTGTATCGGGGCCCCCTTTAATTTGCAATATCTCTCGTATTTCAGTATTTGTGGTTGGTGCGGCAACAGATATACACATTCTGTGAAAATTTCAGCTTTCTAGCTATTACGGTTCGTGCAGACGGACCCGGTGACAGACAGGACGGACGGACGGACGGACAGACGGACAGCGAAGTCTCAGTAATAGGGTCCCGTTTGGCACCCTTCGGGTACGGTACCCTAAAAAACAGATTTTAATAAATATTTGCAATACTGAGCAGCTGGCATAGAATTATGAGGGTTTCCTCACGATGCTATCCATTACCGTTAGACCGCTCTATACATAGACATAGACATCATTTATTGATAATATTCATTACACGTCATATATTGTGTGCATATGCAGTTTAGTACGTACGTGATTCAAAAGCCAACATCATCTAAAGTTACCTCAAACCAACAACACATCATAACCTTTTACGACCTCTCCTATTATGTTTTCCCGCTCTTATAAAACAAACGTTGTTTTTGGCCGAGCCTTGTATCGCCAACGGTTGGATCGTTTGTTGTATTTTTGCGCCCGTTTATTATTTCAGGAGCTGAGCAATGAGAACAAAGTTCTGCGTGCGATGCAGAAGAAACACGAGGTTGCTTTACAGAGGTTTGTTTAAACAACATAACATGCCTTTTACATACAGGCACACATAACTTTCATTGCTTCTGGCCCCACACTAGAATGCCCTGAGCTGTGAGAACCAGAAACAGCGGCATCACAAAAATATTAACATCCAAGACCTGTGGATTTATTCGTACAGGTTCGTTCTCCGATCTGATTCTGATCCCGTGTAACCAGACCAAATATGTACCTACTAACCTGGGGGGCAATACTACTAAAAATAAACGTTCCATTAGCAATTTGCAAGGCCGCGAGAATGCCTCAAAAACGCCTTGCGAATACCGGCAATCCATTTGCGATGTGTTACCGGAATACCAAATGACGCCATTTCGGGCGTTTTAGAATCCGCGGCGGCGTTCCAATTTAAACGCGTTTCCCAGAGCAGCATTGGGCCCCTGATCATGCATTATCCCTCTTAAATGTCGCATGGCAGAAGGAATGCATCAAATGATAGTCTCAGGGTTTCCAGCTATCCCCCCCCCCCCCCGCTTTTCTACTTTTAGCCTATTGCGCGTTGTCTGAAACCCTGCGTATAGATTCGTAACACTGCATTAGATTATTATGAATACAGAGTACTTAATACACTTACTACACACATGCAAACATCTGGCCTGTAATAAATCGTCCTTGTAGATGTAGAGTCGGCGGTACATAAAGTTTAAATTTTTTGCGGTCCGTGCTGGAGACGAAATTCAACTACAATTTCTGAAACACCGTAGATACGCGTTATGTCCGATTTCACCAACAGCAGTAGCAGTCTAGCGAATGTTCCAGAGGTTGGACCCTTAAATTTAGGGGCCCATAGTGGCCTACTTGACCCTTAAACTTAAGTCAAAGCGAAACAACCGCTAGGTGGCCCCTAAAAAAAAGTGTCCCCTAAAAGATGGGGATTGTTGGTGAAATCGGTCATTACTGTATCTATCTTTGTAATTCTAAGTAAGAAGATAAATAAAAGGTAGGTTTTCCTTTGATTAACTTAAATGACTCCCTTAAATAATTATGGCCACACGGGTGACACCCTCCAACCTCTGAGAATCTGGAAATGTATGCCTCGAGAATGTTCTGTTGCTTCTAAGCATTACCCAGGAAGGACATGAAGAACTATAATAGGTTCCAAGCATTAAATATGGACGTGAGCAACTGCTGCGGCGATGGGCTAGCCCCCTGTCACGCAAAATTGAGTATTGAATCACTGGCTGAAAGAGGCACAGTTGTGCCTCTGCCACCCCGTATGGGAAAAAGCGTGACGCTATATTATGTTATGAGCAACTGCCTCCCCACCCTCCAACCTCAATAAGAGAGATGAAAAGAAAAGAAACATAGCGTCACATATTTTCCCATACGGTATTGCAGCGACACGTTTAGCCAGAACAGAAGAGAGGTTAATGTCTTCTAAAATTCCAATTAATTAGCGGGATTAAGAGAAACTTCATGCATTAATTACCAAAGCGTAAGCACAGACGGGAGATACCTGCTGCAGGTGAAGTTGGTAAATATTAAATGAAGCTGTTTCAGGAGATTCGCTTAAGTAATTAGTGGCCCGGGCGCATTCACTTAGCAGATAACTTATTAATATAGCCCATTAGAATGTTATCGACAGGGCAAGCAAGTTCGTTCGTTCGTTACGGGCGCCGCACGATTCTATTTTCTAGTGGTTGGGTTGCGGAAACTGGACGTTTTGAAAACGGTTACTATGTCTGATACAATTATCACAATCTGATACATATTTAACATATCTAAATCACGGTGCCCGTACGATTCTCAAACCGTGCGGTTCCCGCTGTTTCTGAACAAGTGCTTCAGGCACCTCATTCGCTCATCAGTCTATTCCATTCACATCCTCAGGTACGAGAATTCCAACGCTGAGCTGCCACAGGTCCTCAACTCCCACAGTGAAGAGATGCGCGCCCAGAGTTCCCGGTACAAGCAGGTGAAAGCGCAGTACAAGGAGACCAACCAGAAGTTGAAGGAGAGGGAGATGCAACTGCAGCAGTTGAGAGATGAGCACCAGCATCTGCTGAATTTGAGCAAGGATCGGTGAGTGAAAGAATCATCATTGATTATTATTGATTATCACATTGAGGCTCACTCCTTAGGTGCATGATGTTCCTGTATACTTCCATAATCCAGAGTTAGTTACCCCATATTCAGGGAAATACTCTCGTACCACGATCACATATCTTTATTCGCCACTTCACTTAATTGGATCATCGTGAGAGATGAAGGGCTTAGAAACTCTCACTGATGTATCTTTTGATCTCTTGACTTCTACAGACATTGAAGAACAAACTAATAATATCGACCTCTCCTTTTTACCGGCACACACAAGTTGACGGCCCTCCAGTGCTGCCAACCCAAAAGATTACCAATAAATCAAAATAAGGCTAGGCGAACGCATACCAAATTACAGGTAGCACCATCTAGTTGTCAATTGTAGGCTGTTTACAGTTATTAGTTAGTATTTCAATTATTATGCTTACAACATCTACTTCTTCTACTTCTTCTTGGTACTAGGACTAGGCCTCGTCCATAGTGAATCCGCGGTGACTTGGGCCTAATGGCGCAATTTCATTGGTCGTTAACTCGTTCGGTATACAGCATACAGGGAGTCCCCGCAGGCGAGATAAGAACCAATGAAAGTTACAAGTCGATACGTGTTTCACCGCGTGCAGGGATTCCCCGCATGCTTTATACCGACCGCGATATCGAACTTAACGTGGACGTACTGACTGTTGACACGGTCCAAATAGACTATAGTAGGCTGGGAGAGACTCGGCTAGATCGGATTCGTCCAGATTTATCCACTGCTGGGTATAAACCTCTTCTAAACCACACCATCTTCCACTACGAAAGGCAAATGAGCGGGAAAGGAGCCAGCGGGCTGAGCGGACCGGGCTGCATAAAAAAAACTCTTTCTCAGCGGAAGCACTTGTATGCAGTTTGCCATTGTGAGCTGAGCGGGCTCCGCATCCACTGCCAGATATGGAGATGATGACGTCTGTCCTTCTGGCTGGTGGTGTTCCCATTGGACGGCTTGTGATTCTGTTTAGTCATTCGGTATCACTTTGGTACACCATCCGTCATCTCTCCTTGCCAAGTGGCCTGCCTACTTTCACATGATTACAAGATTTCTAACATTCTAAATCTCAATGGATTCACAACACTTAATTAATCAACAATAAAAAGAACCCCCAGACGACATGACAGGGAAAGAAAGGACGGTAGGAGGGCGTTACTTGTCGTTTCTTTCTTTGGCTACTATTAATTAATCTGTACCTCCAGTGGTAATACAAATCAAACATAGACCTGTCTACAATAGAAATTAAAGCTGGCAATTAATTTGCGATTCGAAATTAGGGTACGTATACAATATAACCCAGGTGAATTCAGTTTAATTTACCTGGATTAATTCACCTTTATCATTGTTAGTCAGAGTTACTGACATATTAATTTCCTTACTTAATAGATGCGTAAATCCCGAAAACCAACTCTAGATACTTAATTATTATAGTATATAGCAAAACCTGACTAATTATTACTAGACGTACTTGGTTGTATCACTCGATAATGTAGATTTTTCTTATTCTCAAATGAGATTTGATTCCCCACATAGCTGAGTGGAGGCACTTAAACGTTGTACGGCGACCGGATGATCGCGGCATAACCCACATTCAAGGCCTAATAGAGGTATGTGATAATGCCGGGATTACTGGAAAAACTCCGGGAAATTCCGAAAAAAAATGTGTTCCTATTCCCGAGTTATATTCGCTTCCCACTTCCGCAATCATCGGTGACCTTGGTTTGTAATTATTCATACCTCGCCTTAACAAAGCATACAAGGGCTATATCGCTAGAAAGACGCTACAAATTTGGCAGTATCGGAAATCTCTTGATGAAAGTAAGCTTGTATCTCACTTGCTTTATATCCTGACACATCAGTGACATGAGCGATCTTGAACCGCTTCTATCCGCCCACTTACAACATCCTAACAACGATACTAAGTAAATACTACAAACTTAGGCCAAGTTGGGGTATTTTCTGGTAATGTTTATCCAAAAGTCAAAAGTTAATTCTGCTTGCGTTAGTAATAGTTTGGCAACTTTATCGCATTTGTGGTATTTTAGCTGTATTTTACAAATAAGTAAACATTTTTGTTACCTTGATAATGTCACCAATATTTATGTGCAGTGTTTATTTTCGAAATTGGTCGTCTTGCTCTCATTTGTTTACATTCTTTACTTGATTTAACAGACATTGAAAATAAACTCCGATTACCGAATTTATCTGGTCGATTGTAACTTACTAGTTACGAATGCGAGTGACAAAAATAACAATCTCATGGTGATCTCAGGATTATATTTTGTTTGTTAAATAAACTTGATTTGTTTCATTCTATTATCCTCGGAGTGTCTTTATTATTGGCCTTTGTGTAAGTATATGATCCCATAGTCCTAATATTTATAGTGATTGTGCCCGAGTTTGTTGTTTCTCAAATCGTAAAAGTTGAGCCAGCACCGATGTTACGATGTGGGTGGATTAGTTCAGTGTTTTCTTTAGCTTGATGGACGGATTACGTCTCGTGGATTGGTGTTTGGGGCTAAGTCAATAGCCATATTGTATGGATGATTGGAGCGATTATTATGAAATGCACGGTAGAAATATTGTGTTTACAATTAGTTTGACCCACTTTCACGGGCTTCGTGCACCCGTGGCGTAAGTGGTGGAGAGGCACAGTCGTGCATTACTATCCCTTGCAATATTTTTTTTTCTGTGTAAATACTGCGATAGTACACTGTTCTACGTAATACCCTTACTACTAATATCTAAAAATCCCTTGAGAGACATTTTGAGAGATTTTTCATTCCCAAGATAAACATTCCGATAACTTAAGAAAAACCGGCCAAGTGCGAGTCGGACTCGCGCACGAAGGGTTCCGTACCATTATCTATAAAAAACTGCAAAAAATCACGTTAGTTGTACGGGAGCCCCCCTTTAAATTAAATTTCTTTTGTTTTTTAGTATTTGTTGTTATACCCAGCTAGCAAAATAGTCGAAAGAACAACTACTCTTAGAACTAATAGTCGTATTACAGCTGTGTAAATGATTCTCTGTTACATCGTTGTCGAGAAAAAGTGGCCATTAGCACTATTCAGCTATTTTCACTATTCAGTCGTAAAACTGTGTCGTATAAACGTTTACTCGACTAAAAATAATGCTATTTTACGACTGTCATATATCTGTTATCTAGATTGCTGACTTGGAACATTTTTGTTCTATAATAGTTGTATAACAGCTGACAAAAAATGCTTGTTGCATTCACATCACTTTTACACTGCAGTCTTACCACATGTTGTAAAAAAGTTGTAAGAAAGCTTCTAATTTACTAACTTGCGAATTCTTACACTATTATACGGCTTTTATACAAACGGTCCTAAAAATGTTGACTAAGAGCATTTTTGTTACCGAATAGCAACTTCATCGCTATTTCTGCGCTTTTACACAACTTGTCCCAAAATAGTAATAGCAAAGCTTTTTGTCCACTAAATAGCAACCCTATCGCTATTAAACAGCAGTTAGTTATTATTTGTTTTTTATAGAGCTATTATAGAACTAAAAGTAGTATAATTGCAGTGTCAAAACATCAAAGAAAGTGTCACAACACCACATTCTCTCAAAATTATAAAATAAAATGGAGTATGAAGATTGGAAACGGCTTAAAAGAAGTGGCGGATACCGAAGAAAAGTAAAAAGAACTCTTGAGCTGATGAAGAATGATCAAAATATTCAACATCAAGCATGCATCGGTCAGCCAGAAGAAAGCATACAATACGTGGTGGGTTCCGCAGGAATTTCTTCACAAACTCCAAGTAGTGTTATAAATTCTACTTCTCATAAAGTGGGTCAAATTGGATCATGCGCAATCCTGGTTTTTCAGTTTTGATCCAAATTGGGCCATTGGGCTTGTGTACACAACCGAAATAAGAACAAAGGAGGAGTTAATCCGAAGGATAAATGAAGCATTTGCCACAATGAAGGAAGAGATGAAGTTGAAGGTGACCACTATAAGAAATATAGAAATAGGGCCCGTGCTTGTATCAGAAATAGCGGATCACATTTTGAGCATCAAAGTTAAATGTTATTGACAATAATTGTGTTTTATTTAACATAAAATCTTGACATTCAAATATCTGCTTTCTTCCACCTACTCCCTCGACATGGCGTAAACGCCCTAATTCTGAGAATCAACCAGTCACCGAAATGAACGATAGCTTAAAAGAGAGGGCAGAAATCAGGCGTGTATTTAAGGTTTGGACGATATTAGCAATTTTATTTAATTTTATTTAAGCCCCAAAAATAGTATTTTATTGCAACTCTAAAATTCTTTTTCAGGTTTCAATTAAATTAAAATTAAATTAAATATCGTTTATTTCAGGCTTCTGAGGCCCATACATTAAATTAAATTACATCAAATAGAATTATAAAATAGGTCAGGTCAACATTCAAATTAGAATTAAATTACATTGTCTCTATTTTTTCTCTTAGTCAACATAGATGCTTAAAATTTAAGGTATTTGATCAAATAAACATTGAACATAACAAATTTAACTTTGAAACTTTGATACTAATTCTAACTGTTGAATTATTTTCGATTTAGTGTGCAATTTCGGTAATTTTCGAAAAAACTACAAAAAACGCAATAAAAAAAATAAAAATGGTTTTCGCCCTAGACATGTTAGGCTTACAATGCTCAGAATTGTGTCAGCTATCACCCCCTTAAAGGATTGCACCTACCTTCCGGACACCCTGTATTACATGTTATTGCAAAATGGTGCTTATTCCTAGGGACCGGCGACGGCAAAAGTCACGAAATCATAGAGTGTAACATTTAACTTTTAATTATTTAAGTTCTACAAACTAAATACAGACGCAAGAGCAATCTTTATAGAGGTTTACGGATGATGTAGAGATATCGGATGATGAAAATCGGATCTAATCTAGTGCATATAGTTCTACGAGTCCAAAGTGAACACACGTGTAAAGTTTACTGTGTGCAAGTAAACATTGAATTCTGTAATTCTTAGACGGAACCCTAAAATAAACAGAAATGGCGGTACGATTAGTAATCGTATCGCAGTCTTACGACTTGATGCCGAGTAAATGTTGTGAAACAGTAACCTTGTTACTGCGTCATATTTTTTGCTATTTTTATTGATTTTTATTGATTAAATATAATGTTTGAAGGGGGCCTATGAAAATATAAGATTTATAATATATGAATTCACCGAAACAGTTTATTTGCCACTGATATTTGACTCTACACTACCTACATCATTCATGTCATTTATATGTATGGATCTACACGGATCGGCCACCAACTATTTTCCCTGTTGCAGGATACTTTGACATTAGGGGGCACGGCAGTGCCCCCGCCAAGTCGAGCGCGAAGCAAACACTGCCGTACCATCCTTTACTGGAACCATTTCGCCGCATTTTCAGGCCCCTATTTGAGAACCTCTGGATAAGACCAGAAAGCAGAAATTTTCGTCATCTAGTAAGCTACAATCACATACTTAAAATCCAAAATTTCAAGTCTGTAGGTCATTTAGTTCCGAAGTTATTCGAAAGCAAAGTTTCGCATTTTCGACACTCACTCACTCATGATCATCATAGAACTAGTTGTTAGGTATCCAACACTAGATGGGTCTGCCAGTCTTCTAACTCGCGCTGGTGAAGTGTTTTTCTATTAGTATATAAAATCAATTTATCTTTCATTCAATGGTAAGTCAGTCAATGGAGTCTGTCATACTCAGGTACCTTATGGGGGTCAAAGGTCAAAACACCAGTACACAGAGTTAGGTTTTAATAGCAACATAAAGGGAAACTATACAAGGTGACTTTAAAATATCGATCTATACTTTGGGAAATGATGGTGCCCATAGAATAATATGAACTTTCCCCAAGAAAAAAAATTTTGGGTCTCCCATAGTAAATTGAAAACAGCTGATCGGGGCAATGGACGGGACGGGACGGGACGGGACGGGACTGGACGGGACGGGACGGGACGGGACGGGACGGGACGGGACGGGACGGGACGGGACGGGACGGCACGGCACGGCACGGCACGGGACGGCACGGGACGGCACGGGACGGCACAGCACGGGACGATCAATACTTTGGGAAATGATGGTGCCCATAGAATAATATGAACTTTCCCCAAGAAAAAAAATTTTAGGTCTCCCATAGTAAATTGAAAATAGCTGATCGGGGCAATGGACGGGATGGGACGGGACGGGACGGGACGGGACGGGATGGGACGGGACGGGACGGGACGGGACGGGACGGGACGGGACGGGACGGGACGGCACGGGACGGGACGGCACAGAACGGCACGGGTCGGCACGGGACGGCACGGCACGGGACGGGACGGCACGGGACGGCACGGCACGGGACGGCACGGGACGGCACGGCTCGGGACTGCACGGAACGGCACTGGACGGGACGGCACGGGACGGCCGACCGACCGACCGACCGGCCGACCGACCGACCGACCTCATGGACATTGGCCTCCATATTCTCTTGTGGCCAAGCCTACGTGGCGCTTTCACGAGTAACCAATCTTCATGGGGTGCACCTAATAAATGTTGACTTCAAGAGTATAAAAGCTCAAGCTTCAGCGATCACCGAATACAACCGGCTTAGGCGTAAATTCCGCGCCGATCTTTCAGAAATTAAACCGTCTAAACCGTCTAAAAGAATAAATAATGAACGCGAATGGGCAATACGAAAAACTGTTGCTACTGTACAAGAATCAGAACCGGAAAAAAAGAAAAGAAAGATTTCTAATAAAAAAAAACTGCTCCTAAAAATAAAAAAAAAACTGTGTCAAATAAGAAAATCTAATAAAATAAATGAATATACCCACGTTTCTACAAAAAGAAGTGAAATCCCACCAAAACATTCTGTAAAAAACTAGCCAAGTCTCGATTATCTCTCAAAAGTAATGAAATCTAGACAAAGGCGTGCCAAGTCTAAGGTTCCTTACTGCGATTTCTTTATTATTATAGTTAATGTTGTGTGACTTGGCCGTTTAACATTCTTTATACGTTAGTGAGTACAAGTCAATTTTGAACTGCGTCGTATTAATTACAATAAATTACAAGTTGCAAGTTTCCTGATAGTATATAAAGGAATTCTATTTTAAGCAAATTAGTATGTAAAATACAACAGATATAACATAGGTAGTTACAACAGATATAACATTACGTGTAAACAAAATTGACTTGTACCCACTAACGTATAAAGAATGTTCAACGGCCAAGTCACACAACATTAACTATAATAATAAAGAAATCGCAGTAAGGAACCTTAGACTTGGCACGCCTTTGTCTAGATTTCATTACTTTTGAGAGATAATCGAGACTTGGCTAGTTTTTTACAGAATGTTTTGGTGGGATCTATTTTACACTTACCGTGATGGGGCCGTTTCAATAGAAATCTATCAACACTTATTCTTCTAAAAAGTCGAAGAACAGCAATCATTTTACTTTTTCTCTACCAAATAGTCACAAGACAGCTATTGTTTTGCTTTTACTCTATCAAATAGTCGAAAAATAGCTTTGTTTGACCACTTATAGGACATTTTTGTGCTATAATAGTATCGCAGCAGCTTATTTACAACAAATGGTAGTAAAATCGCATCTAAAATGCGTTTATGTGACTTGTAGTAACTAATTCACTGTCTTTGCAGCTTCTTACGGCTGTTTTACGACTAGCGCGACTATTTGTCGACTTTCATACGATCATTAGCTACAAAATCTGCGCCCAAATGCCGTCGTATAAGCGCTTTTTCGACTTTCATAGGACTTCTTTCAGCGTTTTTATACAACTTCAAGCAACGAAAACTTGTGCTGTAAACGTTTATACGACATGATTCTGCTAGCTGGGTAGTGGCAACAGAAATACATCATCTGTGAAAATTTCAACTGTCTAGCTACCACGGTTCATGAGATACATCCTGGTGACAGACAGACAGACGGACGGACAGACGGACGGAGAGCGAAGTCTCAGTAATAGGGTCCCGTTTGGCACCCTTCGGGTATGGAACCCTAAAAAACAAAAATAATAATCGTAACTCAAATCAAGAAAAGCAATATACGAACTTGGTTTCGGAACGATTCCCTAAAGATTGTGGATCCGACGTCAAACCAATAAAATTGTGGCACCGTTTGGCATCCTGCGGGTTCGGTCGGAGGTTATTGAATACCCTAGTCTCAAATTCTACTGATGTGAGGGCATCACATCTTTCCATAATACCTATTGTTGTGAGTTCGCGACAAAGCAACGAAATTTCAATTTTCTATCATTGATAAACTTTTAAGGCATAAAATGCCATCATCATACTGACATCTGGCTTAACACTTTTATTATCTTTTTTTTTAATTGTTTAACTTAACTAAATGGCTTCGAGGGAGCGAAGTCTTCTGATACAGTTATTTTATACCTAAAAGAAGGCTTCAGCCTACACTATGTAAATGTCTCTGTTAAACAATAAAAAAAAAAGAATTTGAATTTTGACATATTTTTGAGATCCCAGTTTAATCCAAGACTGGATATTAAGTAATATTATGTACAAAAATAAACATAGCATTACCAACTCGATTTCACTTACGGGGTAATACAGAGATGACACATCCCTTGAACATGGTTAATTTAACTGATTGTTGTGATGTACTACAAAATGTTCCTTACAGAAACCTCCCCGAACGCGAAAAACTGCAATCGCAAGTTGCAGATCTATCACTCAAGGTGGTCCAGCAGAACGAGACAATCTCCCAGCTGCAACGGCGCATTGTGCTGGAAGCGAAGAACTTCAGGCACCAGCTGCAGAACGAGATCAACAAGCACAAGGACACGAGGAATGACCTGGACATGGCGATTACTAACGCTGACAAGCTGTCCACTATCATTGAGGTTTGTGCTATCCTATCCCTTCGTCTATTCTGCCATGCACTTGCACACGTAGCATATTATGTCGAGTGCGGGGGTGATTTTGTCAGAGACTTGTAAAGCGCGTGCTCTGTCTGTCCTTCACTCTCTCGCGTCGCGGTCCCCCGTGGGGGCAGGCATGCTAAGGGTGCTGGGTGTCAATTCTCAAATTCTTCATACCCGGTGAAATTTTAGTAATTTTGTACGTTTCGGGGAATGATAGTCCCAATCAATATGAAAGACTTTTCCCAAAAAACACATGGTCGCAAACTAAACTGCATATTCCTGGTGGCCTGACTTCAAATGTGAAAGCGGTTGTTATGATTACCCATAAACAGCGGCTATGTACGATTGAAAATATGTCAAGATTTCTTGAATCAGTTTTATGTCCTGTCTGAGTGATAATTTTTGTTTATCTACGTACTATCTATACCTAACCTAACCTAACCTGTCTATTATGGTATAACGCAGCATCGCTCGCACAGCACTTTGGAACTGCTGAACCGATTTTAAATAAACATATCAAAAAACCTTTGCAAGATAGTCTTCTACGATTTGCTGAAAACCGCATCTGAAGTGTCCACCCGTTTGAAAACTAGAATGCCTTGGACACATTAAAGAACGATTGAAAGAACGACTGACCGACAGACGAAATACACCGACGGATACTGATGCGGTTTTCTGTAAATGGTTGTAAACTTTCCTGCTAGGGTTCTTGTATAAGTTTTGTTAAAATCGGTTGAGCCGTTCAAAAGTTATTGGCTTAAACCTAGGCTCAAGAAACTGATGAGCCTACTTTTAATAGCTGTATAGAGCCCGCCATGGTTCCAAATTGTAGCTAATTTAGTCTTTTTTGAAGCATGCAAAGTAATTATGATGCTAGTACCTAACCTTATGCAAGCACCACCCCTTTCTCATGTTTAAAATTACTGTACTAAACCCCCTATCTTTCAAATGATAAGGAAAAAACTTATTTATGACAAGGAGAAAATCAATCATAAAAAAGTTTTTGGTAATTCCGTCGGTATACAAATAACTTGATAGTCTTGAAGACCGCTCTGGAGACATACATATACGGCATGAATTATGAATTTTCTTTTCCGCTTTGCTGTGCTTATCCTGTATCTCGCTCGACTGATCTACCATTCAATATAAGTACATTCTCAAAGAACCGCACATATTTGTTCTTGTAAAGTGAATGCCAAAGAGAAGCTAAATATTTTTCGACATAATACGGTTGGTTTACCCTGTATGTATAAAGTAAAGAAAATATGTCACGTTGGGCTTACACAAAATATCGGCTAATTTCGTTTTCGTAGAGCGTCGACATTTTAGTAACGTGACATCATCTGTTAAGTAATAATCTAAGGACGTGGCGTGGCATGTCATGTCATGTCACGACACGACACGGGTTTTTGCAGCGATTCGATCGTGATTCAATTGCAGTCTTTAGCGCTGCGATGGCACCTTTTTTATGGGCTCCACTCACGATGTCAAAAGTCAAAGTCAAAGTATTTTTTTATATTGACCATAAAATCATACATATTGATATTTTTGTATACTACCGCCCGTTCGGAAGTTGTGGGCTTAGGGATGGAGCTAAGAAGGGCAAGAAACTCGTACCTCTTTTAAAATATGTGAGGGCCTTAAAAAATACAATTTTATGTATTTCTACTTGTCTAAGGAAATACACCGAAGAGAGACGTACTGACTCAGTCCATCGCCACTCTTTGGATTTCATTTAATTTCATTCATTCATTTATACTTTATTGCGCAAAACATAAAAAACACGTAACATTTACAAAAAGGTATGTACAAAGGCGAGCTTATCTCTAAAAGAGATTTCTTCCAGCAAACCTAGGCATGACAGGAAAAAACAGATACAAAGAGGGAAGTCAGTGCACAATAAATGACTAAATAAATATGCTTCAAACATAATATAATAATTTCTTGCGCTTGCGATTTCTGTGCGCCGAGATGGTAAAGACCACGCAGTTTTGTCCTGGCTTGCAATCGGTGGCTGCAACTCATAGAAGGCAGGTTGCCTTGCAACCGCTAGAGAAGGGCGGAACAGGAAGATAGACAGATCGGGAAATACAAGTTGCAGGCGACCGATTGCATCGTGAGTAGAGCCATAGGCATGCACAGGTGCACACGCTTGTTTGCACGTTTGTCTGAGAAATAAGACATAAATTGCTATGGTTTAAAATCATGCATCCCGCGGGATGCCACGGAAATATTTGAAAGCATATCAATTTATGTCTTATTTTTATAGGGATACGTTTGAATGTCCATTGGTGAAAATTTAAAATCCCTTGCCATGCCGTCTCAATGTGCGTAGGCCATTAGTTTCACGATTGCTTCACTGTATCACACTGAAGATGCGGGCTCGAAAAACATCCGTTATCTAAGGCGATGGGCTAGCCCCCTGTCACGCAAAATAGAGTAGGTATTGAATATCTGTTTAAAGGTGGGCACAATTGTGACCTGACTTCATCCCGTATGGGAAAAGGCGTGACGCTTTGTTGTTTTACAGCGCGTTTCATGTACGCGCAGTCATCTAACTTTTCACTTCACCCTTTAATTTCCAGATGTCCCTACAAAAGGACTTCTATCGGAAGATTATTTTTCCGGGCGGATTTTCCGATTGACTTACTTTTCCATTAAACAATAGATGGAACGGGCGTATGGGTAAATGTATAATAGAAAATTTAATCTGACCAGTTCATGCATTCAATTAACCACACCTTGTTCACTGAGTATATAACATATTGTACCGCCTTTTTCCATACGGGGTAACAGAGGTAAGGTTGTGTCCACGTTTAATAGATGTTTGTATACAATTTAAGAATTTCATAGAACACCCTATTTTGCGCAGATGAGAAGTCGCTTCATGAAAGTATTTCTTGCTTGCCCTTATTAACATTTCACCTATGACCAATAACTAATATTCAAATAGAGAAACATAATTCGTGGGTTTATTTAAACGATCGTGCGGGCACAGCAACATCTGTCCGAGATGGTATTAGATGGGTGACATATTTTCGGACGCTTTCGTGTTTCGGATGACACGATAAGCTGTAGGTCCCGGCTACTATCGGTGGTAGTAGTCGTAAAGCTGTGTCAGAGGCCCTAATAGGGCAGGCTGATGACATCTGACAGTCGGGTTGGCCACTAGGCTGACACCCCTCTACCAACCGGCAGTGTGGTGGAATATGGCACAATCTTACTCGTATTCGGGTAAAGGCCTGTGCCCCTTGGCGGGGACAATAATACTAGATTTTCTTACTTTACTTTTTACTAGGTTTTCCAAAAGTCCTGTATTTTACAGATGAAAGAAAAGATGCTCAGCACAGTTGCGTCGCGCGGGCCGAAGTCCCCAAACAAGTATGTCGTCTCTTCTGCCAGGCCTACTACCAAGCACAGCAGAGCCCAAGAAGTGGCCAAGTTTGATGACAGGGCCAGTGTAAGTAGACGCGCAGATTTGTGGTGATATTGTAATGAACAGTGCTATAGTTTTTTTTTCCTTTCTATGTGTTTTTACTCGGATCCGGGTAAACGCCCGTGCCCCTCGGTGGGGACATTAATGGGCTACATTTACATTTATGTGTTTTTAACATATTATACGTTTTGTACTCTAAATTGAATTGTCTCTGTAGATTGATTGAAGTTTGCAGCATTTTAAGATTAATTGAATTGTCTGGGTGGGTTGATTAAATTAAGCAGCTTTAGGAATTCATTTTATAAATCATGTGATACTGACTCACATGATTTATAAAATGAATTCCTAAAGCTGCTTAATTTAATCAACCCTTTCAACATTTATCGATCTTCATTTGATTGGCCTCATTCACCAGTCTTCTAAATCCAATCGTATCTCCTAGCTTAGTTAGCCTCTTGTTTTGATTTTTTAGAGGTATTTTTCGAATAATCAGTAGCAAAATCAATTTCGCAGGGAGACCAATCTGTGCTCGCACGGCTCGCTGAAAACTCGCGCAATATTACCAGCAGTTTGTCTCAAGATGATGAGACCTCTTCGTCCACCGAGCCAAGATCTCGCTACGCGGCTAGCAGGTCTCGCTCGGACTCTAATAGTACCAACACAAGGTCAAGAAAGAGCTCCAAAGGATCCGACGAAATAACAGATATTGCGAAAACAATACAGGACGGCATGGCTGAACTGTCGATCTTTGATGAAGAGATAGACTTCAAGAACTCCCCACCAGATGAAGTCCAAAAGAAGATAGAAATGATGAAAAAAGACTTTTTGCATAGGCTGAAGACTGACGAAGAATCCTTGTCAAGAAGCTCAAGTGCTCTAAGAAAGGCGTCTACAGAAGAGCCAGTTGAAGAAGACGAAGATGTTGTGGAAGAAACAGAGAGACCAAAATCGAGAGGCAGAAGGACGACGTTTTCCGATGAAGTGACTGTGGAAGAAACTAAATCTTCTGTCAGTTTTAAAAACTATAAACCTGGGGATGAGATCGAACGCATAAAACCAAAACGAGAATCCAGCAATTTAGAAAGAAAACTATCAGCAAAGCCATTAGAAAACTACTGCAAGGATATAATGCAGAATATTGAGAAAAGTAACAGAGTCATCGACAAACATATGAAAGACTTCAACACCACAAGATTTGACAGCGAAAAAATTGTCCAGCAACTGCAAGCGGTTGATAAAATCAATGAGTTTGTTAATTTTAAAGGAGAGATACCTGAGGAGGCTTTGACGGAGTTGAACAATAACTTCAATATGTTGACAGAACAGGTGACGGAGGCTGTGCCACTAAGGAAGAGGCCTGTTGGGAGTCGCAGATCTTCTAGGGCTGACTCTAAACCTAATCTTTTTGGTGATTCAAGTTTGAGCAACAAAGATCTTCTGGATGATCTTCTGGGTAAGAAATGATATCCAAAAAATATAATTCAAAGCACTAATTTACTAAAGGACATATTACAGTTCAAAATGATCGTATCATGTCTTCTTTATGAAGGCTATAATAATTACTGATAGCTATGAAGTTAAATTGTAATCGTGATGTGGTTGAGAATACACAATAATATTTGATATGTAGACAGACATCGATAGTTACCGCTCTCTAATTCGTTAGTTATTAATATGAAAAATACTTTAAATTAGGAAATAGATTACCCTTCATGCTAACAAGAAATTGTCTCCTTTTGACGCAACTCTAACCTCGAATACCAAATCGGTCATTAGATTTGTACAATTCCCTCGGGGCTCGTGTACTGGCTTTAAATATCTAATAATAGGGCTAAAGTATGTGAAATTGGGCATACCGACAAAGCGATGCCAAAAAAATATGAAGGTTCTTTGCACAGGTGCGTTGTAGATAAAAGAAGCCTTTTGAACTTTGCACCGTTCTTTTGTATTTGTATTTGTATTTTATCTATTTATTTGCATCAGCGCACATCTTTTAACGTCATATTTAACGAATTCGTGTGCTGTAATGTTCGAAATGAACGGTTGTGCCATTTGCTTAGGATTCTTCTCAACGCAAATTGGTACGGATCGAATATTATTCATTTATAAATTGTTACTTCATCCTGGTGCTAAACCTGAATGCAAAAGCCTGTTCTGGCTTATTTGCCATTTTCAGTTGTTATTTCACAGTTTAATTCACGAATACCTTCTTCTACGAAAGGTGCGTTACCTTCTCGCGTTTACCTCAGTAAAAAAACGCCAAAAACGTCTTTAATAACCGGCCAAGTGCGAGTCGGACTCGCGCACGAAGGGTTCCGTACTATTATCTATAAAAAACCGCAAAAAAATCACGTTAGTTGTATGGGAGCCCCCCTTAATATTAAATTTATTTTGGTTTTTAGTATTTGTTGTTATAGCGGCAACAGAAATACATCAACTGTCTAGCTACCACGGTTCATGAGATACAGCCTGTTGACAGACAGACGGACAGCGAAGTCTCAGTAATAGGGTCCCGTTTGGCATCCTTCGGGTACAGAACCCTAAAAAGGTACGATAAAATTTTAAGGTACCTATATTTTATTCTAATTTGTAATCAAATATACTAATTTTGAATTTAAATTGTAATTTAATTCCAATTTGTATTGAAACTAATTTTGAATTTAAATTTAACGTAATTTAATTCTTATTTATATTTAAACTAATTTGGAATTTAAATTTAACGTAATTTAATTCTAATTTGTGTTTAAACTAATTTTGAATTTAAATTTAATGTAGTTCAATATAATGTGGGCCCTAGTTCTAGAGCTATCCTTGAGTAAGTAGCCCTCGGGATTTTTCGAGACAAGAAACTAATATCACCCCGTATGTGTAAATAGCGGCGTGCCGCCATGCTTTTTTTGTTAAGAGATGTAAATTACATACGATCCTGTATAAGAGATAGTGGAGTGGAGTAGATTATGTTTTTAGTTAATTTTGAAAGAGGGAGCAAGAATATGAAAATATGTATCATTTTAGTAAAACATTTTGCTGTGTAATATGAATATCGTGTGATTGTTGAAAATCTTTTAATATACTTATAAAGTTTGTGACGCTTGTTACGTTAATAATGCATGAGAAAGAATTGCATGAGATTGATGTGAAAATATAATATTTTGTGTACAAATATTATGAGTCTTTCCATTTATTGCTTGCTATACAATCGTCAACGCCATCTTAGCTAGAAAGTAAGTTCATTTTTCGATCACAAGCGCAGTTTTTCGTCTCAATATTGCCTGCGATTCCGAAGGACAGACACGAGACACGAACTTTACTAACTAAACTAATTAAAATGGTGTGTTTGAAAATGGCATCTGTGGTCATAGTAATGTCCGGCGGTGTTAAACACATTTAATTAGCCCTTTCGGACTAGAGCTTGTCATTCTCCTGGCCGAAAAGGAAACAAAAATTCAAGTTCTCATCCCCTTGCTATAGACATTAAAGGATTCTTTGCTTGTAGAACTCATTATTCACAATTTATTTGGAACACGGAAAAAGAAATTGCAAAAAGAAATCCCGCTCATTTGTTTTTTCAAATTCTAGTCGAGTTCCGTGACATCGCCGTCAGCGCCATAATTGATTACAAAACGTGATTGTGATTATGGTGTGGAAGATGGGACTCTGGATCACATCTTCCTTAACTGTCCTATTTATGGCATGGATTCCCTATACCCCTCAATCCCCTCCCTAGATATCCCTACCCCAATTAACATCTGTCACCTCCTCTCCTTATTCCCTAAACCTAAAGTAGTATTTTTATTGGCTAAGTTTTTGCACGTAAACAAAATTAAATTATAGAAGTTGTCGGTCGCTCACTAACTATGTGTTCCAAGTATATTTGTATATATTGAATATAATTAAAACCATTATTGTGTCGATTTTTCTAATATCAGATCTCAAAAAGTCAACCACCCTTTCTTAAATCTTGTCACGCGTCTCACATGTCATCGTCATCACATGACACTGGCATAAGACAGATTGCCATGAACTAAAATTAAAGTTGAAGTCTACAATGCCATCGTTTTGTGTCGCCAAAACTGACTCGGAATGGCTTCGTAGACGCTGTAATCGATTTTGGCGTGACTCGTAACGGGGGATTGAATAAAACCTTTTTGCACTAATTCCTACGACCATTTTTGAAACAAAGCTCGGGCCTGTCAAGTCAAAATACCTAGATACTTTTTATGAACTGTCAAAACGGAACTTTTGTTCCGGGGAGGCAGTCGCTCACGTCCGAAGGAATTACTTGGAACCCACAGCCCTTCACGTCCTTCCCGGGTAGTGCTAACGAGCGACAAATCATCATCATCATAGTCATCAAATCATCTCAAGACATATAATTTCCAGGTTCTCAAATGAGAACCTGACCACTTGACACTGGCAAAATTAACCTCAAAAGAGGTTAGGACGCCATTAATGAAAAAAAAAGAACTTTTGTTCCTGATTTCTATGAAACAGAATGACGTCATGTAAAAGTGCCATTTTATTTTGTGAAGACTACTCAGGGAGCACTTATCCAGTGGAGAGCGCATAGATACTTCTTTTGAAACACAACTCACCAATTTACGGGCGGCGGGGGACGAGGTAAGAGAGCTGTGATTGGTCAGCCGCTGCGAAACTGTCTGGCGGCCCGTTATCGTAATAGGATGCTACGTTGAATACAACTAAATAACGTTTGGCGAGCCGCATTCCCCCGCAGGCGCAGTCAATTGGATATATAGTTTCTGGTACTACTACCAAGTCTTAAGCGTGTTTCGGCAGAAACTGGTTTAGGCAAAAGCGGGGTTAGGCGGAAGCTGGGTTAGGCCGAATCGTGTTAAGAATAGGAATAATTTATTGTGCAAAATAACAGGGTTTACATATTTAAGGTCCCTGCCTCCCCTGTTACGGCTACAGCTAAGACCATAAGTGTCTCTCTTTGTCAATGGTGAATAATTTTGCAGGATACCTATCCCATGGTTACAGCAATAGAGACAAAGAATTTCTCAATATTTTGCCCACTACACCGACCGTTAGAACGAGACATACGTGTTTTTGTAAATAGATCGATAGAAGCCATAACCAAGTTTAACTGTTTCCGGACAGAGTTCAAAAAGTTCAAGTTATTTTTTTTTATTGACCATAAAATCATACAGATTACTTAGATGTTCACCGAGTGGACCAAAAACTAACTACACCGAGCAAAACAAGCTGAAATACCAACCCTATGATATACCACGTACGGGCTGTGAAAGCAAAGCCAGACCATTGTGATGACACGAAAAGTAAACGTGACCGCAAAACAACAATTTCCTGGAGGTCGAGGAAATTTAGTGGAAGGGTTTCATTTATTTTGTAATGTATGAATTTTCTTTTGATTTTATTGTTGACATGATTAAACTGTGTAATTTATTCTATGGGCTTTTATGCCTGCAATAAATGATTAATAATAATAATAATAATTACAGAGTAATGACTCCTTTGGTAAGGGCACGTTTGGTGGTCTGAAATCGATACACTGCCCCATTTCTACAAGTAACTACAGGATGTAACAGAAACAGAAAGGTGTAGTCATATTTTAGGGTGTTGTTAGGGAGATCATTCTGAGCAACTTTCACTATGAAACCGATTTGATCGGAGCATTTTTAATTTTCACTTTCCTATACAAATCAGCTGACCGCCCGGACCAAAACGTATGGAGCAATGAAAAATAAGATTGCTGTAATCAAATCGGTTTCATAGTAAACGTTGCTCAGAATTGTCATCCCTGATAACCCTCTAAAATATGACTACACCTTCTGTTTCAGCTGTATAAGAGGGTTGGTCGTTGACGGTCTTTTTTGACAACAACAGCATATAATAAATAAATACAAAGTACAAAATGCAGTCTTGAACTCAATAGTAACAGCAAAATAAAGTTATGTTATATTGAGGCCTTAGTTGAAGTTGAGGACAGAAGGGAGGACGGAAGGTGGACCAAGGCAGCAACAGAGTGGCGGCCGCGAACAGGGAAAAAAGCAGCTGGCAGACCACCGGGCCGATGGTCAGATGATGTTGCTGTTAGACCGTGGACCAGAATGGCGAGGGACAGACGCGAGTGACGTGCTTTGGGAGAGGCCTATGCCCAACAGTGGGATGATACGGGCTGATATGATGATGATGATGATTGGGGCGTCAACACCTTCTACAGACGAGTATACTGAGATATACCTCTAATGATTTCCTTAGAAATAATTAGATGTATATCTCACTCACTGTCGAGTGTACGCTCTGTAACACAATTGAGCTGCGGGCTGGTCTGCATACTACACTAATTACACACCCAGTTACGAGTTAACAATCAATCTCCCGCTATGTCATCCAATAGTCTGATAGATGGATTAATAATTAATCTATGAGTTCATTGTCTCACTAGTGTATGGTCGGCACCGGAATTCGAACCTGCATCTCCTGCGTGAGAATCGGGCAGGAGGCCCACTAGACCACAGAGCTCTATACTTTTTATGTCATTTTTATTAATTTTATTGTTTTGTTTTGTTACTTTATTTGTTTTTGTTATAATTTGTTTTTTTTTTCTCTCTTTTCCTTTACAGGTTCGGTCTGAAAACCAGCGCTTTGAGATAGAACATGTTTGTGCTACTCACAGCAAACGCTGAGACCGTCCCTTTTTTGTCTTATTAAACTAATGTACCCTATTTAGCTGTACTTTTTATCTATATTTTTTTAAGGCAAAATAAACTATTTCTATTCTATTCTATTCTATTCTTCAAGTGTGTTCGGAACTCATGTTGCGCGAGTCCTACTCGTGTTTGACCTTTTACTTACTAAATAAACTAACTAAAGGTAAAGCAGTCATGTCATACTATTTGCATACAATGCTTGTCATTAAGTATACCTTTGTAGTTGTTAACGTAATCTTTACACAAGACTCATCAAAAGGAGTATAATCATCGTATTAGGCGTGTGAAAGGAGCCAGTGATTGCTACAGTTGAAAATGGACGGATTAAAATTGAACCCAAGATGGCAAAAGAGCGTTCCCCCACCGCGTATATTCTTATGTAATGTGTTTTTTATACAAATGCGTAAACCCCTTTTTCCATACGGGGTGGCAGAAATGCCCACAATAAGAATTGGACCGTCTATAATTAAGCTTCTTTCTGGAGACATAAAGTCTGTTTCACAAATTTATGCAGCATTATAATGGAGCTGAATATTATTGAAGCATTCGACCATTCCGATCCTAAAATAGATTGGATTGTGTTCAATAATATAGATGAAAATATGCAGTGTGGATACCCCTTTATGTGCAAAATAAACATTACTTTTGTAAATGCATATTCTGCAAAATTGTTAAACTCACAATAGGCTAATTAATACACCAAATTGTTGATGTTAAAATATTTAGATGATGTTAGTTTAGGACCATATTTACAAACGCAACTTTAACTAAACTTTACTAAAACTCAAGTCTACAAAATATTTGAATTAAATATTTGTAAGCCTTGATTTGCCAGGAACGGAATACGGAGAAGATTCTTGACAGATGATGTGCTGATGAAACTTCTCTAATTAGAAGAACAAGTAAGAAAATTATCCATGGCAACCGCGGACCTAAAGCTATTCGATTTCAAGTTGTCGGATAATTCCTTGTTTAGTTTTGACGGTTTCAGATTGTGTCTAAACTGTGATTACATGGATATCTGAATAGCCCCTACAAAAGATAAAGCCAAGACGGTTAGGTGTCTTTATAGGCCAGTAATTATAAATTAATTACACGTCACAGAATGACAACAATGAACCGTGAGACAACGGAACAGAATATGCTATTGAGCATGAGAAAATTTACATTGATGGTGATATTGGTGATTGATTGATGATGACAGAATATTAGTATTATAGTATATTAGCTTTATAGGTTATCTACTATGCCGAAAATTAGATAATAAGATTTCGTTTTCATGGGGAAGATTTTCTTAGAAGATACTCCCTAATTGACCCTTATAAAATACACTTTTCCAATAATCGTTAATCATGTTTTCAGAGGTTTATAACAGCTGCTGTTTATTTTATCGACATTGGCCCAAAGACCGCTAGGCGGAAGGTCCGGACACTTGTGCCCTGTGAACCCTAAAAATGGGCTAACATGTCCCTGGTACAACTTGGTAGACTGGCACAGTTGGATAAAAGTACCCTGTATGTTAATCTAGCTCTCATGAACTATATGTATGTCCATCCAAATCCGTTCAGGCGTTTTAGCGTGAAAGAGTAATAAAGATATGAACACATACAAACTTTCACATTTATAATATTATGTAAATGGGAAAGTGGGATTAGTGGGATTAATGTATGTGACTTTCGAACGGAAATTGACGACTTGTCTCGACGACATCGTACGTCGTGAGGAATCGCGGAAGATTACGCATCGACTTGAAGATTTATGTTTCGCGGAAACTGTAACTGTGACGACGTTTACTTCCCCGATCGTGAGTGATTGCCCGGATGCACAACCATTGAGTCAAGTTTAACTGACACTTAAATCATGCTGTCAATGTCTCACAGTCTTGAGCTTGGGAAATGACGGCACCAGTATGATGCTTAAGCGGCACTTAATATGTAGCAGTCTTCGATCATATATACCCGTAACATACAGTTCCTAAATCGTAATTTACGGTATTTTTCCAGGACCCACATTTACAATAGAAAAAGGCGTGAAGCAAGGCGATCCGCTCTCCCCAAAACTGTTCACTAGCACACTTGAAGAATTCTTCAAAACCTTGGCAGCATCATGGCAAAACAAGGGCATAGTTGTCGGCGAGAGAAGGCTACACAACCTCCGCTTCGCCGACGATATTGTCCTGTTTGCTTCATTCGGAACTGGAGACTTTGCTACAGGAACTGAGCACGGCAAGCCTTGAGGTTGGACTTATGATGAATCGGTCAAAAATTCAACTGATGACCAACGGCGCAAAGCGTAAGGATGAAGCAGTTATTGATGGACGGGAGATTCAATTCAACGAGTACTTGGGCCAGATAGTATTCTTCAAAAACAGGCAGGACAATAAGGAAATCGAAAGACATACTTCGAATGCCAGGAAGAACTTCTGGTCCATGAAAGAGCTGATGAAGGACAGTCTTAAACTGCCACTGAAGCGCAAACTCGTCGACATGTGCAATTGTGCATCCTGCCGATTCTAACATACGGGGCGGGACCAACTGGACACGTTCGAATCTGAGTGGGTCAATCTAGCTCTGACTAGAGATGTGTGGGCTCGAAATGAGAGGCCTTTGCCCAGCAGTGGGACACAGTATAGGCTATGTATTTTTTTATGGTAAGTAAAAGTAAATGTAGCCCATTAATGTCCCCACCGAGGGGTACAGGCCTTTACCCGGATCCGAGTAAGATTGAGCCATACTCCACCACTCGTAAAACCCCTCCTTTTTTATGGTATTGTTATTTTATACTTGCGTGTTTTGTCGTTCGCGTAAGATGAGTGTGAAATCAGGCAAATCCAGTTATACAATATACACTCAAACCAAAATAGTATAAGCTCAGCCGTTTGATAAATTTATAAACTGTCACAATATCTAGAGTATCTTGCGAAATATATTTTTTAATCCCGCTAATGAGAAGCTCACAAAACGCGCTGGATTTTTAATAAAAAACTAGAGGATTCACTCACTCAATCATTCTCATTAAGAGAAGCTCATACAATGAAGATATTTTGTTAAAATCTTTTACAACATTACTCAAATGAAAACTTTGCTCAAGAAAAAAACGTTTTTAGGACTAGGCGCTGGGTGCTACGGAATTTCGTAGCACTAGCAATCAGTGCCTAAGTGCGTAGCATCGCGTTACGAATACTTGCAACGCGAGTCCAGTCAAGATCTACATCCGTGCTTGCATAAGGTCAGGTCGATCTGAATTTTTTATATGTTGTTAAGGCCGAAACCAGCATTAAACTTCCAGATTTTCAATTTTCCAAGTGCAAGCGGTGGTGAACCCAAAAAAAGCATGTAATTTTCGGTCATTTTTCAGTTTTTGCTCAAGATTTCAATGAAAAAAGGGTCTGACAGCTATAGTTTAGCTACACTTTGGAACCATGGCATGCTCTATACAGCTATTGGTTCCTACAGTACAGTTCGTCAAAAGAACGTCGTTACCTTATTAATCGCTATTTTATGAACCTAGGTTTAAGCCAATAGCTTTTGAACGGCTGAACCGATTTTAACAAAACTTATCCAATAACTCTCGCAGGGAAGTTTCCAACATTTACAGAAAACCACATGAGAATCCGTCGGTGTATTTCGTCTGTTGGTCATTATTTCGATTGTTCTAAAATGTGTCCAAGCCACTCTAGTGGTTAAACGGCCCGTCTGTCTGTCTGTCCGTCAGCGGGTCCTAGAGCACGAACCATAATAGCTAGAAACTTCAAATTTTCACAAAATGTGTATATCTGTTGCCGCAACAACAACAAATACTGAAATACGAGAGATATTACAAATTAAAGGGGGTCCTCATACAAGAGACGTGTTTTGGTACACCCGAGCATTTCAATATGATGGTATATTTCGCGTCAACTGTCTCAATCCGTAGGTCGTGAGTTCAAATGCTCTCGTGAGGGCATATTCTTTTTATTTTATTTTTTGTTTTTGTTTTATTGTTTTGAGTGCCTAAGTTTTGATGTACGATGGTACGGTACCCGTCTCGTACGATTCCGACTCGCACTTGACCGATTATTTTGTGGTTAGTGGCTTTTGGTATTGTTAAAACATTTGAAAGAAACCTTTAACCTCAATATCGACTCTTTTCGTCTAACAATACGTTATGGATTTGGTAAAACATCTTGAAATGATTCGTCTGAAGGTCAATCTTGCTGAACATTTGGAATCGTTTGATGTCAAAGATTTTAATGCTACGTAAAAATTGCTGATTTGGAGCTTAGGGGTATATTCCAGTAAATCGAGTAGGCTTTTTCAGGGGTTATGGCACATTTAATGGATATTTACACGATGATATTTTGAATATTTTGAATTTTGAAGTCTTCTAATACAGGTATTTTATACTTAAAAGAAGGCTTCAGCCTACACTATGTAAATGTCTCTGTTAAACAATAAACATTATTTTATTTAAAAAATAATAATATTTACCTGAAAGGTTTCGTGAATTGTGAACATTATAATACCTATAAACCTATACCACCCTATCAGTATAATACCTATAAACCTATAACACCCTATCAGTATTTTTGTTACTTAGTTTTATATTCACTGATCTCAAACTAGACTGATATTTATATTTGAGTACTTACCTATAATGTTATCCGCTAGTATGTGAATTTCTTTTTGGATGAGTTTTATGTTTTTGTGTTATTTCATAAGATAATGGAAATTTTATTTCTGGAATAAAGATATATTATCATTATTATTATAAATCATTATTAGAGGTTTGCTTTAAAAAAGATACTTGGGATGTTGAAGTAACTTCATATCATTTCATTAATTTACTAGTAATTATTCCTAATAGGCTGACCTTTAACGTTTTGATTAATAAACATATTATTTTATCTGATACGCTATTTTACTGCAAGTCAAAATATACTTTGGTAAGAAACGTTACACATTAGTCAACCACTGCGTGTTAAGATTGACAAACCAAATAATGTCATGAAAGAAAAACCGAACTAGCCTTCAAATGTTTCCATCATGTTGCTACCATTTCTTGCCAAAGTATGAATACTTTTATAAATAGATATACTTTGGTTAGCGTATTCTAAACACGTGTTTTTTATAGCGGCCACATTGCTTTCTCTGTATTAACTTTGGTCATCGTGACATTGATATGTATGAAATCCGCCATTATTTAAGATACATTTGTAGGTCAACTTACCAGCAACACTATAGAATGACGGATTTTATTATTTGCCGGTAACATAGACTGTACAACACGGTGTTACATGCATAATAATTTTTAAAGCAGCGCTTTGCGATGTTCAATTCTGCCTTGCCGGACTCTAAGCTGTTAAAACGAGTTTTTCTTGAGTTCTATGACATACTAACCTAGTGACGTCATCATTAAACGCTGTGTTTATTACACTTTTTTTTTTTTATAAGCCTGTAATATCCCACTGCTGGGCAAAGGCCTCTCTCCCCCTCTTCCACTCCATTCGATCCTGAGCGGTCTCCTTCCACTCTTTATCCCATAGAGCCAACTCATCACTCCATCTCTTCCTGGGTCGGCCACGCTTTCTCTTTGCATTTATAATAAGATATTTTAAAATACAATTCTTATATTGACCAGCCATTTTGTACATAATGCTTCATCATCAGACATGTTCATAGATTTATTTGAGTACATAGTAAAATACTGTCTTGTTTACAAATTGTGTAACTCCGATTCGAATCCAAGAAATTCGAGGCAAATCTCTCGTCTGTTTTCATACAAAGGAATTGAAAACAAACTTGTGCGATATTTAACCACACACAAGGCATGTGACACACATGGAATGTTTACGAGGAATATACGAGGAAATTCAGACAACATTGAATAGCATTCTAAATTACATTTCAAAGCAGACGATTTAGATGCTTCTGGTTTTCTTTGCACGATATGAAAAACAAAAGCAAAATACCGAATTAATATAGAGTAAAGTATTTGCGTATTCTCATCTCATATCAATAATGATAACTTTCCAAGTAAAAGGTGAAACTTTTCTTTACTTATGAGACCAGAGTGGGTCAATCTAGCTCTGACTAGAGATGTGTGGGCTCGAAATGGGGAGGCCTTTGCCCAGCAGTGGGACACATTACAGACTACGTAAAAAAAAAAAGAGACCAGAACTTAACGTCATGCTTTTTTAATGGTGGCAGAGGAAAAATTGACATCCTATAAAATTATAAATGTGAAACTTACGGACGTTTTTGGAACCAAGACAAATCTACAGGCTACTTTTTACTTCACTGCGCTAGTTCAGTTCGCACAGTGTAATTGTGGACAATTAATATTTAATTGAGAAAAAGAAATAACTGTATTACGCTTTCGTCATTAATTAATCAACCAAGTCTATAGTTTTAATAGGTTTATAAAAATTACCTACCCTATGCCTGTCAAACCCAGGATTTACCATTTACACTGGGTGTTTTGTATTATTGAAGACCATTTGAAAACAAACAAAACAAAACAAAACAATTATTATTTATCTGTACAGTGTAATTGTGGATCAATTAATATTTATCTGTCTACTAATAAACTTTCCTTCGTTTAGCTCCATAGGTTCAGTAGTTTCGGTGTTCCATCCAATGAATTTCGCCAAATCCCTTCTTAGTGCTACCGCTGCATAAAAAACCTGTGTACAGTACCCGGCCATTTTTTTGGCACTTCGTGTCTCGTATCGCTCTCTCTCTGTCTCTCTCTCTCCAGCCAATTCAAACGCCGAGTATCATACTCGGGGCACGTCGTCGTCGGGTACCGCTCCGAAGTGCCAAAACAATGGCCTCGTACTGTATGAAGTTTCATGATTCTAGGTCTAGCGGTTTAGCCCGTGCGATGAGTTTATGAATTGACTGATGTTTTTAATGTTTAGTTTTAAGATGTTTTACTCACATACGTGAGGTTTTTAAACATGTCTTAATCTTATTACATGTCTTAGGCCAGAAGCAATGTATGTGCCTGTCACAGGGTATCACAGGGAGTCATGGTGGTAGTTCAAGTAGAAACACAGCAGGGTTTTATCTAACACAATACCAAACATTATTTTTTTACTGTGGAACTGACATCCCCTTGATAGCCTCTTGACATATTGCCACCTATTGTATTGCAAAACGTTTATAAATAGCAGTTTTCTGAGATAAGAGGATCTTGCTTGTAAACAATACACTTCCGAACATTTTTCTTTGCAAAATAAGCAAGCAAACAAAATCTGGGGGCGCGGCAGCGCCCCCAAGCCAAGTCGAGCAAAACATACGGGCGCAGCAGTAACATCCTTTACAGGAAGCCATTCAGAGCATATTTGACCTACCTGTTACTCCGTTGTGGATAAAGATAGAAACCTGAATTCCCGGCGGCTAAAAGGCACCATGTCATAAGACATATTCTCAAAATTTCAATAAATTTGAACCAGTAGAGTTGAAGGTACAGCAGTTCAAAGTTCCTCAATTTTGACACTCACTGACTCACTGATTCACGATCATGAAAACTCAAAAGGTTACTTCTAGCGAACCCACAAGCTTAAAATTTTGAGCATGGTTAAAGTTTAGCCTGCAAAGCCAAGGAAAACTCAAACATTGCGCAATTTTAGCCCCAATTTCATAATATATTAATTATCAATAAGCTCAGTACACGACTACTTCGATTCATCGCTATTCCCCATTAGATGTCGCTAGGTGTGCATTTCCTGAATCGCGGTATGGTTTGGTTTGAGGTATGATTTATATTTATATAAGTCATATTACAGTGTAAAAGAATATTTAGATGACAAAACTGCATGGTCTTTACCATCTCAGCGCACAGAAATCCAAAGAGGGGCGATGGACTGAGTCAGTACGTCTCTCCTCGGTGTATTTCCTTAGACTTAAGTAGAAATACATAACATTGTATTTTTAAGGCTCTGATATTTTAAAAGAGGTACGGGGGAGGTTTCTTGCCCTTCTTTGCTCCATCCCTAAGCCCACAACTTAGGAACGGGCGGTAGTATACAAAAATATTAATATTATATTGACGTTGACTAAGTAATATGTATGATTTTATGGTCAATAAAAATTTTGAACTTGAACTTGAACTTCACCGCCCAGACTTGTCACAAATCGTAACATCAAAGCCACAGAGAAGAGCCCATAGTGATAGGGAGTGGGCTTTGAGAAAGTCGGTAGCTAACGCACAAGAAATAGTACCCGAAAAGAAAAAAAGGAAAGTTACTTACAAAAAGAAATGAGATCCCAACAAAACATGCATACGCATATACAAAAACGCCAGTCTCGCAGCCTGCGCAGTTTATTCTACCGTAAAAAGTTGTGAGATCTAATTTTAAACCAAGTCGGATAATTTAACCAGTATCTGTGTATGGTAGAATCTTTCCAACAACTTTATTATCGTATACTGTTAAGTAACTACCTAATTAGTTAACTAATAACATTTATAGTGATCGGATCAATATAAGACATCTTTATTTCTTCAATAATAATTAGAATAACTTGGCAATCGCGCTCAACTGACCACTCTATAGCACCCAGAGCACAAATGAATATTATTACTCAACACAACACATCTCTAAATAAAGATAAACTTAACTAATAAGAAAACAACGAATTATTTCGGAGCGAGAGCAATAGGTACATTACGTTGCACACACGGTCCTATAGTCGACAACTTTTCTACGTGCGATTGCAAAGTCATTCTAATTATTATTGAAGAAATAAAGATGTCTTATATTGATCCGATCACTATAAATGTTATTAGTTAACTAATTAGGTAGTTACTTAACAGTATACGATAATAAAGTTGTTGGAAAGATTCTACCATACACAGATACTGGTTAAATTATCCGACTTGGTTTAAAATTAGATCTCACAACTTTTTACGGTAGAATAAACTGCGCAGGCTGCGAGACTGGCGTTTTTGTATATGCGTATGCATGTTTTGTTGGGATAATATTTTCCAAATCAGTCGATCCGTCTGGACGCAATCGGGGCACATACATAAAAAAAACATATCCCCGAATTGTAAACCTTCTCCTTTTGTGAAGTCGATTAATAAAATGTCTATAAAGCGAAAAAAAATAAAAGAAATATTGCATATATTATAATTAATTTGTATGGATAGGATGTATGACTTAGGGTCATGCCCAAGTCTTGCCTATCTTACATGTATAATTGAAGTCTTGGGCCATACCATTCTGTGCAACTCAGGGAAAGTAATACTGTAGTTAACTTAGTGCTATTCTCTCATTCCTCAGATAGCGTTTATCCGTCTGTTTATCTGGGGCTTTTGACATTTCACACGTACAAAAAGTGTCAAAAAAAGTTATCTGACTGTTTATCCGTCTCTTGAGAGACCCGGGCTTAGACAATAAATTAATGCTATGAGGTATTTAGCGGCTATTAAAAGCGTTATTACAGCCACCGCTTGCACTAGTTGTTTAAAGGTCATAAAGATACAAACGAAGTACAAATAATAATTCTATAACATTGACAAAAGCTATAAGTACAATGACAAACTTATTCAAACAAGACTGCTTTGAAATAATTTATTCATTAACTTGAAACATGTTGTCATCATACTAATTTTATTTCATACTTATCTGTTCTTGTTGTGTAAATAATGATGTTCTGAAAGCTCATTACAATGAGTTGTTATTGCCTCTTACAGAACGGGGAAATATGCTCGCAATATGTAATATTTAAGATTGTATGAAATATAGGGTTACATTCAATTATATGAGGTAGTGAAGTAAGCTTGAGGCAAAGACATGAGGTCATATTATAGATAGGGTAACCAAACTTCCGTGGTCCCATTATTTTTAATTGGAGTATTTCAATCGAGTAGTTTCTCAGGTAATGTTGGCCATGACACTATTCTCTGATAAATAAAACCAGAGACTATATATCCAATTGACTGCGCCTGCGGGGGAATGCGGCTCGCCAGACCTTTGTTGTGTTCAACAAACGTTCGCATACGCAACCTATGTACGATGACGGGCCGCCAGACAGTTTCCAGGTTCATAAAACCCAATAAAAACTCAAGAACCAACTGGCTTCAAAACCTCACCGAATGGTTCAGTTTGAACACTGAAGACATATTTCGAGCCGCAACACCACGGTCACAGACAGCCATAATGATAGCCGGCCTCCGGTAGGAGATGGCGCTCGAAGAACGCTTTTTTTTTCTGTTCTGCATTGTATGTAATTAGGTAAATTCAATATTCTTTATGTTTTTTTAATGTCTTTAAATAGGTACCCATTCAAAATTTCTTATGGATGTGTTTCGTAATTGGCACTACCTGTTTATATTATTGTTATTTTTATTGTTTTAATTCATGCTGTGAAACATCAAGAAATCAAAATAAATAAATAAAATAAATAAATAAAAGAAGAAGAATAAAAACTCTAAAAAACGCCAGCACAAATCGGGAACAAGGCGGGGCAAGCCTGCCATTACATTTACATACATGCTCAATAAAAGCACATAAAAGTCACCTAAAAAGAATCAATAAATCAACACACTTTATTGTGTTTTCTCTGACCTCTCCCGTTTATTTCCGTTTCACTGACCAAATGTATTTAATTTATCATTCTTAGAAACCCTTAATCGTCGGATATTAGTGATGTCGTAATCTCCTGTCATTGCCATTCACGGTTTCTGAAAGACCGATTGGCAGTCTCCTAATTAGCGGCGCAGCATTTGCGACACGTTTCTCAATAATGGCCTTCCCCAATTATTGCTAACGAGAAGAAAGGAAACTCGACTGATTAGGATAACAGCCAATTTGTGACACCTACGGAAGAAGAAAGTAAGAACATAACAATATGTTATGTTGTTATGTTCTTACTTTCTTTAAGTAGCCTCACGTTATCCCATACATGGTAGGGGCACACTTGTGTCCATGTTTAGGTAATTGTAATTTAATGCCAATGTTGGCCGATGTCCAATCATATTCTTAATCGACATCTTTAGGTTATTATAATTTAATGATAAGGTCAATGTTGGAAAGCAAGAAAGAAACAAACATTTATTACAAAGACAGTGAACACACTACAATACTGCCGCGCTTACCATAAATAAACGCACTAATTATAATGTATGAATCAGAACATAGTAAGTGCGTTTATGGTAAGAGCGGCAGAATAAGACAGAAGAGAAACAAAAAACAAAAAGAAAATCACTCACAATATCATTCACATTCATTCATTCATGAATGACGGGCGTTGTGTGTCACTGTTATTATTATTATAAATGGCATCTGACTCAGCGGTATTTTCAGTCAGCCCAGCGCCAATGGGCATCGTAACACCCATTTTTTTTATTCTATAAATCGAAAATATAGACAAATATAAGAAACTAATTTGAATATTTTTTAATTTTTTGATGTCATTATTTTTTTATTAATTAATTAAAATTTCTGAATTTTGTAAGTATGACGTCACCACTGGCATAATTAGGTAAGTTCCTTTGCATTCAATCATGCTTTTAAAAAGTAAAAATACGTTGACGTTTGACAAATGTCAACAAGAGTTAATATTTAAATAATAAGTCGTTGTTATCCGATGTCGGTAACGAGTTATAACATTTTAATTTCTAAAATTGCCAATAACCAAGAATTGAATTGAGTTTATTGATCCGTTAATGTAAGTATTTAAGTAAGTATTTAACAAAGAGACTAAAGAATCCTTACTTCCAAGTGATCTTCACAGCAATACTGTGTGTACACCTTGAAATATTCCGCCTTAGCTTGACGACACCATTTTTGACGCAAATCTTCTCGAATGCGTACAAACAGTTTAGTTGGGCTATTTTTCGAATTGTTTTTGCAGTTTGGAACGAAGCACTCTCTAGATCCCATGATTATTTTAGTATTATTCGGATTTTTATTTGTTGCGATGCGAAGGTTATTTTCAGCGGTTATTTCTCTGTTTGACACTTTTGACAGTTGTTGTTGTTGACAAATGTATTTTTTTTTAATATTTGTAGGCAATGGAACTACCGCATTAGAGCCAACGATGACGTATTTGAAAGAAAATGAAATTAACAGTTTTTGCGATAAATATTAATAATCCGTTTTAATTTTATTTATTTAAACCCCTTATAGTAATCAGTATCCCTATTCCTCTAAATGGTTTTCACTTTACGACAATCGATGCCTCCCTGATCAATGCCCATTATGTCCACGCATATTATAGAATAGAATAGAAATAGTTTATTTTACCTTAAAAAAAACATTAAAAATTACAGTTACTACATAGGATAGGATCTAGGATCATAGGATCTTGCCAGCCGGTCTATATAGTCCACTTTTCAAGAAGCCCCTACTTGCGGACCCCCCTAGTAACAGGAGCAACTTTCATTTTCACTTCTCTATACAAATCAGCTGACCGCCCGGACCAAAACGTATGGAGCAACGTTCCCTGATAAATTAAATCGGGTGCCATCGATCGGAACAAGAGTGTATGTTCTGCACAGCTCTGCATTGATATTGCGAGGGGACAATACAGACAGTTTTAAACATTACCCTCCTTCAAGTGCACTCAGGTAAAAATTAAGGCACATTGCCGATGAATTTTACACATTCAAGTACTTATTCCTAATACAAGTAATGGTGCTTAACTTCACGCTCAGGGATCACCTAACGATGCCCGGAAATTTGAACAAAAAAAACCGCTCACGGGGAAAGAAATTTGACCATATTTTTGGGCTGACTTATGTGTTACGTTAAGTTAGATTAAGGGCCATTTGTACCAGTTTTAGTCTTGTTTAGGGCTTGGCTTGCAATAAAGGTATTTTGAAGTAAAATGTACAAGGTATATAATGAAGAGACAAATGTATTTCAGGAAATGTACTTGCTCATTAAAAAATATTTTATCGAAAAAGATCTATGGTGAAAATCGGGATGGTCAATGGAAGTCGAATAGCCCAAATGATCGAAGTTGTCATTTTCCCCTGTATTTATTCTGCAATAAGCTCTACGATAAACAATAACTTTTTAAACATCTTCATGTTGCCAAATATTACTTGCCTTTTTTAGGGTTCCGTACCCGAAGGGTGCCAAACGGGACCCAATTACTGAGACTTCGCTGCCCGTCCGTCCGGATGTCTGTCTGTCTATCTGTCTGTCACCAGGCTGTATCCCATGAACAGCTGAAATTTTCACAGATGATGTATTTCTGTTGCCGCTATAACAACAAATACTAAAAAACAAAAGAAATTTAATATTAAGGGGGGCTCCCATACAACTAACGTGTTTTTTTTTTGCGGTTTTTTTATTGATTACGGAACCCTTCGTGCGCGAGATCAAAACACGCAGTGCTGCCCTATGTGAAAGTAAACGATACGTACAGTATAACACATGTAATCGGTAGTCTCATAAGGACACAGGCCGAACAAACTTACAATGAAGAACAATTAACGTCGGAGAACGAAAGAAATAAAACACAGAAACAGAAACATTACACACAGTATCAGTCCTGGGTTTTACCAGAATAAATTGAGTCGCAACGCAAAACTTACTTCATAATGTTGGTTCGAGTGAGGGGAGTCCTTAAAGAAGAAACTCTGTGAAGAATAACCATTATCGACTCTATCGACTTCAATCTCAACTTGATTGATGACAAACTCTGGAATACAATAAAGGGTGTAATTCAATGGGCTAGCCCCCTGTCACGCAGAGTTGATTATTGAATAACTGGCTAAACGTAGACGGAGCACTATTATCTCTTCTGTGAGGTAGGCTCAACTGTGCATTTGCCACGTCATATGGAAAAAGGCGCGACGATTTTTATTATTTTTGTGTCAGCTCCGTGGTCTAGTGGGTTTCACCTTGCTTCTCACGCAGGAGATGCAGGTTCGAATCCCGGCGCTGACCATGTACCAATGAGATGATTAATTGGTCGTAAAATTTAAGTGTATCAAATAATATCAGGCTTTAAATTTAACTATACTAGTGCATTTAACGAGTCAACACGTTCAGTTAAAAACTTTTTGAATGGAGCATCATTTCCAAAATAAGTAACTTTTTAACACATTAATGGAAACTTTTAATTGGACTAACTTGGAACCTCATTAAGATAAAAAACTTACAACCAAACAAACTGAAATTAAATCATCTTCGAAATATACTAAAAATTACTATGATAAGCTATAAAGATTCCTTTTTATCTAATTAAAGAATGTACCTGCGCTACCTACATATAGTTCTACTAAAGATAAGTAGGTATAAAACACTAGTCATGAAAGACAGATCATCTGATAAAGGCCAATGAGCTGCTCGCAGATAGTAAACAGAAAAGAGAAAAAAAAGGTATATGAAACACCCGAAAGTGCATATGAAAATTATGAAAAATTTATCCTTGGTTATATTTATATTTGACGCTCAGCCTTTTAGCGGTCATTCTACGTCATTATGCGGCGTTTCGTGAACAAAAGATTTCCTTTTGGCAGGATTGATCTGTAGGTACAAATGATGGATTTAAGAAGTGGAGCCATCCGGAAATCTGATTCGGGGGAAAGAGAGAGAGAGCCCCTCGTCTCTAAGGGGCAAAAAAATATAATTTAGGAATTACCTTTTTTAAAATAATTATGGGCTTTCTGAATGAAAATTTCCCTAAAAAACCTTAAAAATAGATTCTTCATTTTATACAATAACGATACCAAACATGCTATATAAACTTAAGTCCCTTGTGTGGGCAAATAAAAAAAATACATACTTACTTACTTCCTGGATTTTTAAACTATCTACTTGCCAAATTACAGCTTCATATACCTATCTAGGTTTTTTATATTTTGCACACAATTTAGCCTCCTTTTTTGCCCTTTGTGGGAAAAATCTTTAAAAATAATTACCCTAATCCTAAAGGACATATTTTTTGGGGTTAAAACAATTCTGACTTAATTTTTGTTACTTTATTTTCATTCATCTTATTTGTGCTGATATTCTGATAGATACTTACTATTCTTTAGTGTAGCTGTAGGTGTAGGTACTATCATTTTAATAGGCACCTGGATAAAATAAAATTTAACCTCCAACCGCTTTCCTTGACTTCTGTGAACCTGTTGAAATATTGCTATGATTTTCTGCTACACCCTGTACTAACAAATCAAATATTGACAACTTTTGGCATGACAAATAATATGATTGATAGGCATTCACAGATCGTCAATATTCGATCGGCAAGTGGACATTGGTTTTTTGAAGAATAGCAAGAACTGAAGATTAGAAAAACGATGATAATAATAATCAAACCTGTCAATCTTATCCTTCAAATCGGCAATGGTTGTTGTCTCTCACACAAAGGTATATTACATATTATATGGCCGCTGTGACTTATTCTAAAAATAAATAAATTCAGATTTAGACTGCTGGCTGACAAAGAGAAGGACTACCCTTAATTTCATACGTGTAATTTCGATAGAAAAGGCCTCAACGGTCATTTCATTACGTAGATAAGATTTTTTTCATGAGGTATCGACGGACTGTTAGCTAAACGAAAAGTTCAAGTTATTTTTTTTTATTGACCATAAAATCATACCGATTACTTATTTAAACGTCAATACATTTTTGTATACTACCGCCCATTCGGAAGTTGTGGGCTTAGGGATGGAGCAAAGAATGGCAAGAAACTCCCCCGTACCTCTTTTAAAATGTCAAGAGCCTTAAAAATACAATGTTATGTATTTCTACTTAAGTCTAATGAAATACACCGAAGAGAGACGTATTGACTCAGTCCATCGCCCCTCTTTGGATTTCTGTGCGCTGAGATGGTAAAGACAATGCAGTTTTGTCATCTATAAATATTCTTTACACTGTAATAAGACTTCTTCAATAAACCGTTTTTGACATAGTTTTTGAACCGCCTTTCTTTTGATGTTTTATAAATCAAGCGGTCCACTTCTTTGCTTCTGCAACGTACGGGAAAGAGGCTATTTTGTGTTGCACTCACTGTGAAATAATCCTACAAGATATTTAACAAAAGGCTTCCTGGAACGTTACAAAAACATCGCAACCTCGTCTTACAGGCTTTGTTCATAAAGAACACTTGTTCGTTACACTGCAGACTAAGATACTCGTAGCAATTGCAAAATACGCTCCTTTGTTTAGAGTTATTGGTCCAAGAGACCATTATGAGAGTGTTCTAAGACTATGTTCGCTAGGTTACACTATAATCAGACAAACTACCATCTCGCTCTTAGCTTTTTTATGCTTTATTTTGCTACTGTTGATATGAAATTGGGGTCAATCGGTAACATGTAAAGTTATGTATTACCTACAAAAAAAAGTATGTAGCATAAAAAATCCGTAAACGAAAGTTTGAGAATACTTTGAGTTAAAGTTAGAAGAAAGTTGGCAACATATTTTCATCGGCCTTCTGGGCACAAAAATAATTTCGCTTGTATTTGATAAAGTTATTTTTTAAACTCAAAAATCTCACAAAATAGTACATAATTTTATCATTTATGGAAGTTCATAATTACAAACTTTTACATTAATTTTATCTCTGTCTCTCGTTTTACTCCGTAGCTTAATGCCAGTTTCATCACTGGCCTTAAAATTTAAGATTCTCTATCTTACGAGTAGGGCGGAAAGTAAGGCATGCCAAAAATGTTACATGCTCTTTGTGACACTTTGTGACTGAGTTACGGCACATTGTTATTAACATGAAACATTATAACAAGTAGAATGTGGAATACTCTCCGAACTTTGTATTTTATATTAATTTAAAGTCTGTCATCAAGCAATGAAATATGCTTTGTGTTGAGTCAGGCCTTTTATTTTGATAAATTGCCTTTGACACTTTTCTGGAACTCCAAAATGAGTAATGAAAATAGTTTTTGTGTTTTTTTTTTTAAAATAAAAACCCCAGGTCATGGATGTTTACATGTTTGTGATGTCGCTGTTTCTGGTTCTCACGACACAGGGTATCCTAGAGTGGGGCCAGAAGCAATGTAGGTGCCTGTATGTAAATGTTTAATGTTTACTTCGAATCTTTATTATATTTTGGGACAACCAACATGCATAAAGGACATAATACAGCATTTCTCAGGGTTGAAGAGGAGTTTATTGTTTACACTCCATCTAGAACTGCGTCCAAATCATTCTGTAGAAGCCTACAAACATCCTCTGACTTCACGGGTAGTATGTATCAGTTTCAGATCGTGTTAGTTCCATGTATGGGGAGCTCCCCCTTAATATTTTATTTTTTCAATTTTTGTATCAAATCTTAAAGTGGTTTATAGAATACATCTACAACGGAATCCTAAAAAAGGAAAGGTAAGGGGTCTGGGTCCATACTATGGACCATTGGCGTCACATTTTTTTATTCGTGGCCACCGATATCTTTATCATTATTTGGTAGCATTATCATATTATATTTAATGCAAACCATTTCGAAGCTGAGTTAATAGAGCTTCAATGTAACACTGTTTGTACTGAAAAAAACTGTGAGATATTTCAGCCCCGAAATGATTTAGTTATATGTACTCCATAGTAAGATTAGCTAATTTTTAATTGCTCTTTCAAAATTTACAACTTTCATAAGGGCCACCAATACTCAAAATTCATAATTCATAATTTCTTTATGTAATTTAGATTAATGTACACAGACATAAAAAAAAACCCGGTCAAGTGCGAGTCGGACTCGCGCACGAAGGGTTCCGTACCATAAAAAAACGCAAAAAAAAAATATGTATGGGAGCCCCCCTAAATAACAATTTAATTTTAATTTAATTATTTATTTTTTAAGTAAATAATATACTCAATATATTGTGAACATTTTAAGCGTCTACCTGCTACCATTATCAATATCGAGCAAAAATTAGCAAAAAAATCACGTTTGTTGTATGGGAGCCCCCTTTAATATTAATTTTCTTTTAATTTTTAGTATTTGTTGTTATAGCGGCAACAGAAATACATCATCTGTGAAAATTTCAACTGTCTAGCTACCACGGTTCATGAGATACAGCCTGGTTGGTGACAGACAGACAGACGGACGGACGGACGGACGGACGGACGGACGGACGGACGGACGGACGGATGGACGGACGGACGGACGGACAGACGGCGAAGTCTCAGTAATAGGGTCCCGTTTAGCAACCTTCGGGTACGGAACCCTAAAAGAACAGTAATAGGTACTTAAAATAGTGTACAAAGGCGACCTTAAAGCAAAATCGACCAAACTCTAAGGAAACGTCAACTTTACCCAATGCCATTCAGCCCATTAATGTCCCCACCGAGGGGCACAGGCTTTTACCTGGATACGTGTAAGATAAGCCTTATCCACCAAGCATTATACATACAGTATAGTCTATACTGTATGTGTAATGCTTGGTGGTCTGTATAGATGATGACTGGACAGGTATTTGCCAGACTGGGTGGAGGCAGGCACAGCACAGGGAGGAATGGTCTGAGATAGGGGAGGTCTTTGCCCAGCAGTGGACCACTATGCAGGCTAAATAAAAAAATAATAATAGATAGATGATAATCAAAGCTGCATAGAAAATAGAGAACAAGTGATATTGTCTTTTATCGAAGTCATCATACAATATCGATAGACCAATATCAATCGAGATTGCTTTTATACAGCGCCGTTTCATTGTTTCCAAGCGACAGTACCCATACTAATATGATATCTAACGTTATGAAATTAGTTTTACTGTGGTCATAATAAATCGGCCAAGTGCGAATCGGACTCTTACACGAAGGGTTCCGGTCCATCGTCCAAAAAAGAAAATAACCGGCCAAGTGCGAGTCGCGTCGCTTGGACTCGCGCACGAAGGGTTCCGTACCATTATCTATAAAAAACCGCAAAAAAAAAAATTGTGTGGGAGCCCCCCCTATATTTTAATTTAATTATTTATTTTTTAAGTAAATAATATACTCAATATATTGTGAACATTTTAAGCGTCTACCTGCTACCATTATCAATATCGAGCAAAAATGAGCAAATAAATCACGTTTGTTGTATGGGAGCCCCCTTAATATTAAATTTCTTTTGTTTTTTAGTATTTTTTGTTATAGCGGCAACAGAAATACATCATCTTTGTAAATTTCAATTGTCTAGCTACCACGGTTCATAGCTACAGCCTGGTGACAGACAGACGGACGGACGGACGGACGGACGGACAGACAGCGAAGTCTCAGTAATAGGGTCCCGTTTGGCACCCTTCGGGTACGGAACCCTAAAAAACTACGTTTCTTGCATGGGGACACCCTTTTATATTTCGTATAGTTCAGTATTCGTTGCTCTAACAGCAGATATGCACATTCTGTAAAAAAATGGCTAATAAAATTGTATTACTAAAATTATATTATTATATTATACGGTTCGTGCGAAAGAGCCCGGTGATGGACAGACAGACAGACAAATAGACAGACGGACAGCGAAGGCTTAGTAATAGGTTCCCGTTTGGCACCCTTCGAGTACAGAACCATAAAAATGTGTTGATTAAGCTGTGACGCAGGTGCCTTAAGTAATAATACATTGTTTATTTTAATGTAAGTGTTTGCATTGTTGATGTGCCTTGTTATAAATAAATACAAATAAATACGTAACATGAAATTAATCCTCTCCATCCTAGGTTTGCTGGAAGAGGTCTCTTTTTACAGATAAGCGAGCTTTGTAGATGTTTTCAGGGTACCGTACCCGAAGGGTGCCAAACGGGACCCTATTACTAAGGCTCCTCTGTCCGTCTGTTCGTCCGTCCGACCGTCAGCGGGTCCTAGAGCACAAACCGTATTAGCTAGAAAGTTAAAATTTTCACTGGATGTGTATATCTGTTGCCGCAACATTAAAACATACTGAAATACGAGACATATTACAAATTAAAGGGGGTCCCCATACACAAGAGACTTGTTTTGATACACCCACGCATTTCAATATGATGGTATATTTTGTGTCAACCCACATCGTTGTGGTAGCTCAGCCGGTATGTTGTAGGCCCTCAATCCGTAGGTCGTGAGTTCAAATCACCATGAGGGCATAATCTTTTTTAATATTCTTTTTCTTTTTGTTTTATTGTCGATGGCACGGTAACCTTCGTGTGCGATTCCGACCTGCACTTGACCGATTTTCATATCCAATATTAGTGTCTGTATTATGTTTTCTGTGCAATAAAGTATAAGTAAAGTAAAGTATGAAATGCCTGAAGTTCAACAATAGGAAACCTTAGCGGAAAACCAGCGACGAAACAAACATTAATCATCTATGACCCAGGTTTTATTTCCTCAACCGGGACTTGACCCAATTAACCTTGGGCAAGAAAGGTAAGACTCTATCAATTATTCGAAGTCGTCATCTATAGCAACTTATTTGATAGACAGGTTTTCAGTTTTTTTTTTCAAAACAAAAGGCTGCTAGTCAAAAAGATACTTTTTAGTTCTTGAGTTCTATGAAATAGCACTACGTAACGTCATGTGCCGTGTTGCACAAAATTTACTTTACAAAATACAACTGCTGGAAATATACAATTTTGAATTTGTTAAGCCATTTTGTACATGATGCTGCAACACATCCATTTGCTGATGACACATCCATTATCTTTAAGGTGAAAAGACAACAAGAAATTCTAGACGATGCAAATAGTACGCTCTCTCATGTGTTAAGTTGGTTTAATGTAAACAACCTTTTATTAAACTCGAAGAAGACAAAATGTATCAAATTCTGTTTACCGAATGTGCGGCAGGTGGACACGAGTGTAAGCATAGGAACGGAAAGACTAGACCTCGTTGAAGAAACAATTTTCCTTGGAATGACTATAGACTCGAAACTTCAATGGGGTCCTCATGTAACTAGTCTCTCACGAAGACTTAGCTCAGCTGCTTATGCGGTCAGGCAAATCAGACACATCACAGATGTAGGAACTGCCAGATTGGTTTACTTTAGTTATTTCCATAGTATTATGTCTTACGGAATACTTCTTTGGGGGAGAGCGGCAGATATAAACACAATATTTGTCTTACAAAAAAGGGCCATTCGGGCTATCTATCAACTAGATGCTAGGCAATCACTAAGGGACAAATTCAAAAATATCAATATACTTACTGTTACCTGTCAATACATTTATGAAAATATCATGTATACCAGAAAAAACATAGGTTTATTTAAGACTTTAGGTCATAATCATAGTATTGGCACTAGAAATAGAAATAAGATTGCTATGCCCGCGTTCAGACTCAGTAAGGTTGCTCACTCGTTTATGGGAGTATGTGTTAGTTTTTATAATAAAATACCTAATGAAGCAACGGACCTACCAGAAAGGAGGTTCAAAAACTATGTCAAAAACGGCCTATTGAAGAAGTCTTATTACAGTGTAAAAGAATATTTAGATGACAAAACTGCATGGTCTTTACCATCTCAGCGCACAGAAATCCAAAGAGGGGCGATGGACTGAGTCAGTACGTCTCTCCTCGGTGTATTTCCTTAGACTTAAGTAGAAATACATAACATTGTATTTTTAAGACTCTGATATTTTAAAAGAGGTACGGGGGAGGTTTCTTGCCCTTCTTTGCTCCATCCCTAAGCCCACAACTTCCGAACGGGCGGTAGTATACAAAAATATTAATATTATATTGACGTTGACTAAGTAATATGTATGATTTTATGGTCAATAAAAATTTTGAACTTGAACTTGAACTTGCAACTTCAGAGATATTTACTATAAAGATTTATTTGGTTACCTTGGACACAACCCAAATTCTTTTATCCATTTTAGGGCGGCACATTGAATAAAGTGTGACGTCACGTAGCTGCGTACCATGAGCTGCGTCCAAACCTGAGCTTGACTATCTGTGTTTCATGTTCTGCGTAACTGCCCTTTCAGTCGAGAGATTGTCATTCTCCTGGCCGAAAAGAAAAAAAAATACATTCAAATTAGGGGAAATTAAGTTCTCATCCCCTTGTATAAACAACTATATGTATGCATATGGATTATATTAAATCTCATTATGCTTTATCGGTAGTCGCCTATGAAAGCTTAAATAACAAAAAATACTAAAATCAACTAATATCACTAAGGCGCAAGGTACTGACAATACATCAGATAAATGAGGTTATTGACATTGCAATCCTAAGTGGTGGCTAAACATTGTAATCAGTGATATTCTTATAAATCTAAGAGGCACTGTTATAGGTGTGACGCGGTGGACCCCTTACATACAGACGTAAGATAAAAGATTGATCGCAGCACATCCACGCAGGTAGTTGGGTAAAACTGTGAAGATCCCTGACTCAGCATTAGATTTAGATCAGGTAAAATTCTGCAACGGCAGGAATACTGCCAGAGACTGATGATGTAGTATAAGTAGTACTTAGCTGTTTGAATGACACGCAGGTCTCAGGAGTGAGTTGCGTTTCTACCATATTATCCTCTATTTTAGTAATCCCTGGTACTATTGAGATCGAAATCTTTCTCAGCAGATTAAAAAAAAATCCAATAGGCGACCCCATCTTTCTTTCTTGCTATAAAATAATCTACTACTTGGGCGCATGATGAATGTGGTACAGACCGGTCAATTTAACTGTGAAATGACGGATGTCACAGTGGCCATATTTGGGAGATGCGTAAACTTGCGTCCGAGCATAGAATGGCGTTATCAAAGATAGCGGCCGTAGTTCTGAATTCTGACATTTCACAGATAACTTGGTAGGTCTGTAAAACTGGGTGATAAATAAATTTAAACTCTGCCACCCCATCCATATGTCAAAAGGCTATGTTTGTTTGTTGAATCGCACTCTTCCGGGATCCGAAAAGATACACCTACCTAACTATTTTGATAGTGAAAAACCATCTTCACTGATAAATACATAGACAACGTAAATAATCGAAAATAGCGGTTTCCTACAGAGTGACATTTAATTAGCTGACCATATTTTGGGGAATGATAGTGCCCATCATTATGTTCAACTTTCCCCAGAAAACATATAGTCGCAAATGAAAAAAAAAAGAACACCCCCCAGTACCCTTTCGCCGTCGTCATACACACACAATAGTAGTGAGTAGTGACCATTGTTTGATTGTTTTTGTGAAATTTTTACTTTTACTTTACTTTACTTTTAAACTTTTACTACTAATGTTTTATCTGTGTTCAGTGTTTTGTGTAAAATGACGTCTGAATAAATCTTATCTTATCTTACATTGCCCCGATCAGCTGATTTCAAGTTACTATGGGAGACCCAAACATTTTTTTCGTTTGCGACCATATGTTCCATGGAGAAAGTTATTCATACTAATGGGTACTATCATTCCCCTAAATATGGTCAGCTAATTAAATGTCACCCTATAGAATACCCGTGGCTCGACTCAGCATTTGGCACGTATCTGTTAAACGTGTCTCGTGGGATGCGTATCCAAAGCGTAAAACTAAGTGCGCTCGCAAGGAATACATAAATCAGTCTCTCAGACGACAAATGTTTACGCAATACCATCGGATAGAGTAGTAAAAAATTTATTAAGACGGCGCTCTGGGCAAAAGCAGCCTTTAGCAAGACACAAATCGCTCGGAATGATGAGTAATTTCGCACCACATCTGAATTTTTGTTCTTGTTATTTATCTATTATAAAAATGGCACAGTATGTTCCTCAGTTAGACTTGCTTAGCTTGGCTTTAACCTTTTTTTTTATATTTAATCACGTCTAAAAATAAGTTAACGATGAATTTCGAAGTTCTGATTGCCTAGGGCCCGCCCTTAACCGCTCGCGTATATCACTACCACAGCTACCACTCTCCTATATCGTGGATTCCATTCATGCTGTCACGTCTCCAATATTTGCGCACAGTTTACCTGTAATGTAGCGTAAACGAGAGGTACCGGGTTTGTATCCCGGCAGGAAAAAATCGGAAAAAGGTTTTGATAAGGGACATAGCTACAGGATGTTTTAGTGTGGAGGAGATAAGAATTTATGTATGTACGTGTTTTTATATGTAGTTTTTAGGATTCGACACATCTTATCTATCTATTGTTCTCCATTGTTCGGTTGTTCGACCGGTGTGCTTCTGAGAGTGAACCAGTTAAAAAGAAGAAAAGGAACCCTTATTAGATCACTTCGTTGTCCGTTCGTCTGTCAAGACCAGAGACTATATATCCAATTGACTGTGCCAGCAGAGGAATGCCGCTCGCCAAACGTTTGTTGTATTCAACAAACGTTCGCATACGCAACCTATGTACGATGACGGGCCGCCAGACAGTTTCGCAGCGGCTGACCAATCACAGCTCTCTTACCTCGTCCCACGCTGCCCGTAAATTGGTGAGTTGTGTTTCAAAGGAAAATTTATCTATGCGCTCTTCACTGGATAAGTGCTCCCTGGTCAAGACCTTTGAAATCGATGAACGCGTTGACGAATCAAGCTGAAAGGAGATTGACTATTTTGGACCAAATGCTTCCCAGGCATGGGAATACTTTTATTTTATTCCTTACATACATAAGGGAAATAATAAAAAAAAAAAAACTTTATTATAGGACCTAAAAACTTATCTTTGGCTTTTTACGTTTAACCTTCTGAATATTATTATCTTATTATTTATTCTACCTCCCGAGCGCGGTACCGGCCTCGCTAGTCTCGCTCGAACCAAGTTTTATTGTAAGCTTTATAAGAAAATCGCTGAAAATCCCTCACGTAATTAATTAACGCCCCCTAAAAAAATATGTAACGAATAAATGATTGACTGATTGAAAAACTATCCTTGACAGTTGTTGTGTGTTTTTATAATAATGTAATCCATTGGTTATAATATACCGTCTTTAATTTAAAAAAATATATTCTGTTCGTTATGATTTTTCGTCAATGTAATAGTTTGATATATTTTCTCAATACTCCTCGGATAGATTCTGAAGCGTTTTGGGTTACAGAGTAGTATTAGTCTAAGCCTGGATTTTACCAACAAAAAGTTATCCGGAGAATAACTATCCCGGGGACAACTTGTAACTTTTTCATAGACACCAGTGACACCTAGGTAATCTGATCTAGGTGTCACTGGTGTCTATGAAAAAGTTACAAGTTATCCCCGAGATAGTTATTCTCCGGATAACTTTTGCTGGTCGAATCCATGTAAGGAACATTATGCACAGTGATTCAATGTTGGGCAGCACTTGGTCCATACACAAATTATATGGAATATAGTTATGGGTCGAGCAGCCTACCATTTCCATGTCGTTGACTTAGATTTGTCACCATTTGCAAAATTCTACACAATATACGAGATAATGAATTAGGTACAAACCTTCAGAAATAGTTGAAAAGCCGTAAGGTATTTTCCGCTAGCCGGCGGCGGCGCAGGGGACTAAAAAGCTCTAAGTGATTAAAGTTGTGGCGCGGTCGGGTTTTTGTTCAAACTAAGGGTTTTTGGCGGGAACATGCGCCCTATAATAGTGAGTATACGTAAAGTATTAAATAAACTATGGATTCTGAAAGTGACACTTCTTGGGATAGCGATTCAAAATTTTAAATTAGGTCGAGAATCGGGGTATGAAGTATGAAAATCTGTTAAGTGCGGGTCGGTATCGCACACGAAGGGTACCGTACCATCGTATAACAAATCAAAAGCACTCAAAACAATAAAAAAATAAACAAAAAGAAAATTTAAAAAGTTTATGCCTTCACGAGATTTGAACCGACGACCTCCGGATTGAGAGTCTACATCATAGGTATCGCACCGGCTAACCACAACCATGTGGGTTGACGCGAAATATGCTATCATATTTAGATGTGTAGTATATGTGTCTATGACATGGTTGCTATGACAATAAATAAACAGTTTCAGTCAAGATCTCCATTTTGAAATGCGTAAGTGTATCTAAACACGTCTCTTGTATCGGGGCCCCCTTTAATTTGCAATATCTCTCGTATTTCAGTATTTGTGGTTGGTGCGGCAATAGATATACACATTCTGTGAAAATTTCAGCTTTCTAGCTATTACGGTTCGTGCAGACGGACCCGGTGACAGACAGGACGGACGGACGGACGGACGGACGGACGGACGGACAGACGGACAGCGAAGTCTCAGTAAAAGGGTCCCGTTTGGCACCCTTCGGGTACGGTACCCTAAAAAGGAAGCTCGTGGGTACGTCATTTCTGTAGGTAAGATACCTGCGAAGATGACGTACCCGCGAGCTTCTTTTTCCTATGCATACAAACAAATTAAGAAAAACTTGTAAATACATCGTTCATGACGGGCATCCGCGCAAGAACTCGAGAACTATCTTTCGACGATGCTGTCATTTTTAATTAACCTATATTTTAATCCGTTTGTCCGCTATTCCTTGTTAAATTCTGAATAATCAGAACTTTTGTACGGCTGAACGGATTTTGATCAAACTTACACTCTACCCTAAGTTGGTTTAAATGTAAGCCAATAGAAAAAGAATGCTCAAAATCCGATTCATGGTTACGGAGAAACACGAAGACAAATATATACATATACATACATACAAACATGAAATTTTGTAAACTCGTTTGGTAACCCTAAAAGACTAACATGTGTGAATGTTTTGCATTTCTGATAATATAACATACTACGTAAAGAATTGAGAACCTGTCCTTTTTAAAGTCGGTTAATTAAAAATATCATTTGTAGAACTTCATTTTGAAAAGAGCTGTAAGATTTTAAGGTTGATCCTTTACTCTGAGTTGCGCGAAACGATTTTGAAATGTAAGGTACGTTACTGATTTAATTTAAGGTCAAGAGTCTCATAGGATTTTCATTTGTATCTGATGCTAAGCCTATAAGATATTAACTGATACTGAATTCTGATATTATCATTCAAACACTTATGCCCACGGACAACAAGAGTTTAATGTTTCGTTTCGCCACAGGGTGCGAGTGTGAGACCAAAAGAGCCCTGTTATTTATTTTCGGTCCGATCGGCCCAGATCCATAAGTTGTTATTATTATTTATTCACCATACGGGAATGTGAATAATATGGCTTATCTTGGTATGGGAATTTCTTCCCCTTTGTTTGCCGCAGCCCACCTTAGTGAATTTACCTTGTTTAAATTATATATTTGCAACATTTACAAAGGTTTTTCATAAATAAGATAATCCCTAATAACATACATAGGGTAGGTAGGTATAAATCTTAAATCTCTGTCGAACTAGTAAAATCATTTTGTGATAATTTGTCACCATAATCAATACTGTTATCAATAAGCAACTCAAACAAACCTCGGACAATAACGCAATTTCTGTTTTAATCTACTTAACCAAAGCAAACACAGCTCTTGTTCCCGCCATATAAGGTTTAACGTTATCACGCGTGGGGGAACACACAACTGGATCAAGAATTTGTATGGAACTAGTAACACTGAAGCCGCTTTGTTAATAAAATCTCCTATTACTCCACCAAGCGATCCTCTCAGACATCTTCCATCTCACTCATGTCATGTCACACCCTTCAAACAAAACATGCTTTAAGCTCAGAGGGACGATTCTCGACCATGCGAATTGAAAACACTTGTCGTTGGGCAAAAGAATAATGAGAATGAGTGAGCTGAGATTTTTACTTTTGTAGGAAATTTACTGAATGGAACTGAAGATGATAAGCTGATTATTTTACCGTGATATCAAGTGGGACAAAAAATATTTTGTGACTTTGCGACGGGCAGGGAATGTGCTTATTGGTGACGGGTGACTAACGGGACTAAAATGAGTTGTTGGGCTGATAACGGGTCAAATACGGGTTAAAGAGCTGATTCCGTGGACGGACGAGAGGCAGGGACCGCAGGTCTCGGATTCAAAGGTCCGCAGTAACTAGCAATGTCAATTCAATGCGCTGCAGAAGCAAATCGCAATAATAACGGTGGTGTTTTGCGTGTCTCCTCACACAAAAAAATCACTGAGCCTAAATAAGTGATAGATCGGAAACAGTTTTTGTTTGGTGTCCTCCATTTGTGTAACCACAGCTGACCCGATCGCCCCGTCATTTGTTTTGATAGAACATAAATGCCCGTCGTTACGTGAGGTAAGTTTACGCCGGGTATTTGGAAGAGCGATCAAATGTTAATGTTAAACTCATGCCAATTACGCTTTGAATTAATCTTTGATAAATCGCCTGTAGCATTTGACCACTTTTTAGAACCTGGGGTTAAGCGCCTGTCGCTAACCACAGGATGCAAGATAGATAGATAGAATTTCGCAAAACTGGACCATTACGATGATACATTTTCGCAAATAAAGTCTTGCACTTCATATGCCGATGGCGGATCCAGTTGCAATTTTTGCCGTGACTATTTACTCAGTAAATATCAGGTAATATAGTTAGGTCTTTTCTCTGGCGAGACAGCAAATGTGTAACTAAGTATAAGTAAAGGCTTGTAGCCAAGGTAATCCAATAAATCTAGGAACAAGTCTTAAGTTGAAGCATTATGTACAAAATGGCTTGACTTTCTCAGAATTGTATTTTTCCAGCAGATATAATTTATAAAGTCAATTTTGTGCAAAAAAAGACAGCATTTGATGGCACTCTTCCATGACGTCATTCTGTTGTTATTTCTAGCACTCAGGAACAAAAGTTCCGTTTTGTCAGTTCATAAAAGTACCTATCTATTTTGACTTGACAGGCCACAAGCCTATTGTATAGAGTAGAGTTATAGATACAGAACTACCAAGTTATCTGTGAAATGTCAGAATTCTAAACTACAACCGCCATCTTTGAAACGTTAGGCTAGACTGCGTCTACGTTAAGGATGCACGCGGTGAGAAGTCAAACTAATTTGATGGGTACTGCCATCCATTTTGTCGTCAATGTTCTACTGGCAATACCAAATGAACGACTCGCACGCCACCGTCATGCGCCGCCCTCCAGGTGCATAGTGATCCTAGACGCAGTCTATGAACGGACGTAATTCCCAAATATGGCATACGAGAAAACCAGTAGCGGCACCCTTCAGTTCACAGTTAAGTTGGCAGGTCTGTACAACGAGAGCGAAATTCACCATATTATGAAATGTTATAACAGAAAATGCTGAAAATCGCAAGATTTCTTGGGAATCGCACCATTTGGATCACCAATATACTCATCAGTATATGAGTATCAGTCATTTAGAGTAATTAATTTAGAGTATCAGGCATCTTTTTGATGTCACACATCATCACATAACATAAAAACATAAACATAAACGTATATATAGGATTTCACTAGGATACCCTGTGTCGTGGGAACCAGAAACAGCAACATTACAAAGTCAGGAAAAAGTTAAATAAGCTCTAATTTATACATGTTTTTCTATAGTAACTTATTTGTATATTATCTTATGTGAGTACAATGAAGAAATTACGAATCACGAGCTACAATGCCCTTAGCGAAGAACGGAGGAAGACAAAAAGCTGACCGCCAACCTCCAAAAGGGAGAGGCACTCTGAGAAAAAGAAGTCATGTCATGTGTAAAATGAGATAAGGCGTTAGCGTTAGCTTGCTGGAGTAGTTAGCGTCAGCTTGCTGGAGTAGTTATTTCTTACTCTTCCATGCATGTTACATTCAAATAAGTTTATTTCACAATAAAATCAAACTGACGGTATTTAGACCAATACTGCATTTGTAGTGTCTCAGGATGCAAATTTGTGAGAAAAATAATTACCTGGCTTAGCAATTGTTAGAATTTAATGAAACTAGCAAGAAAAGTAAGTAATTTCAACAATTTGTCTAACTTTCATGCTGATGTTGAACGTTGCACAGCCAGGCGTCCTGCACCAGTCGCTCACAGCTTTTCACGCGCGAAACACGCGACGAGCTTTCGGCCGCTTTCGTGAAATTTATCTTTTCGTGTCCGGTGTTTGGAAAAGTGAAAATTTCAATATTACCTTGAAATTTGTTACCTAAAAACCGAGCCTAAAAATGTTGAATTGACTAATAACGCCTTTTGTGATTTTTTGAAGTGATTCGTAATTGGGGCCTGTGGCCCTCAGAGAGGGCTGTTATAGGCTAAAACTTGCATGAAATCATGTATGTTTTAGAAAATTTATCAATCGTAACATAAGGAAGCATATTTGATCATCATCATTACTAATGCCGCATCAATTTGGACTTCTATTGAACATGGCATTTTCTCATTAGGTGCACCCTTTTGACTAAAAGTTTCTTGCGGCTGATTATACAGGGTGTAACAGAAAGGTGTAGTCATATCTTAGGGGGTTGTTAGGGACATCATTCTAAGCAACTTTCACTATGAAAACGATTTTATCAGAGCAACTTATTTTTCATTTTTCTATACGAATCAGCTAATCGACCAAATCGTATGGAGCAATGAAAAATAAAGTTGCTCTGATCAAATCAGTTTCATAGTGAAAATTGCTCAAAATGGTCTCCCTAACAACCTCCTAAAATATGACTACACCCTTCTGTTACACCCTGTATGAGTTAACGACAAGGTTTTATTGAGTTCCGTCCTAGTATGGCTCTATCTTACTTGTATCCAGGCAAAAGCCTGTGCCCCTCGGTGGGGACATTAATGGGCTACATTCAATTTTTACTTATTTTCAGTTTTTGGTATTTGTTTGACATTAGGCATATTGTAAAATTCACAAATATTCATAGGAGCAAAAATACCCTCTTTGATAACTTAATGCGTTATAGAGTCGCCCATGCAATGTATAAGCCAAGTGCGAGTCGTACTCGCGCACTATAAACAAATCTATAGCCCCACTAGGAAATCGTAAGAAACGGACTGGAAATGTAAACATCCAAGACCAAGGGCATATTTTTATTTCTCCCCAGCCGAGATTGGAGCCCGGTACCTACCCCATGCTTGGGAGGCCGAGCGTCGAGCCGCAATGCCACGGAGGTCGTCAATGTAATATGAACACCGTTACGGAATGCGTCAGATCTTTAGCTATACATATAAACGGTCAGTTTTATTATCCACAGTCCAGCTGCTGACACAAAGGATAGATGTCAGAACAAGCACATAAAATTCATTTTTATCATCAAGAGTAGTTATTACTGTGGACCTCGAAGTCACTTACAAAAATAGTTTGTTAGATGTTATAATTTGATTCGTAATTCGTAATTTCCATATTGTACTCACATGAAATACATATAACTTATGATAGAAAATACGAGAACAATGGCGGGCTTACCTCTAATGAGAGATTTCTTACACCTTCTTGATAAACAACCATTTAACCATGTAAACCAAATGACATATTTTTGCAGAAAGACAACCATGATTATGAAGTTGCATCATAGTAAATAAATTAAAAGTAAAAAAACATTTTTAAACAAAGCTTTTATTTAATGCCCTAAAAAGAAGAAAATAAAATTTCAATTCAATCAAATGCGTCATTTTATTACATTACACAATTTATACGATATAAAAGCTTGTTGCGAGATTTACTTGTGTAGACTTAATTAGGTGGGTAGGCACCTATTTGCACAGACTTGGAGATAAATCCCGCAACAAGCTTTTATATCGTATAAATTGTGTAATGTAATAAAATGACGCATTTGATTGAATTGAAATTTTATTTTCTTCTTTTTAGGGCATTAAATAAAAGCTTTGTTTAAAAATGTTTTTTTACTTTTAATTTATTTTTAACTTTTTAGTCTTTATCATTACAGGTCAAAACATCTAATCTAGAATTCGAGTGCTTGTCAAGACGAATCAAATGAGACCAAACACGATAGAATTGCGTCGTTTGGTAACAGAGTTCCCATGGCCACCTTCCGGCTCCAGCATCAGATCAGCACTATGTCATAAAAAATATTTTAGGACCAAAGTATTTGTTAAGACGAATCGAACGAGCCCAAGCATGATGGTGTTGTGATGTTTTATGACGGAGTTCCCATGGCCACCTTCCGTCTCCATCATCAGATCAGCTCCAAGTCAGAAAAATATTGCATTGTCATCCAATTTACATACGTATGCAAAATTTTAGCACAATTGGATAGCGGGAAGTGGGTCAAATTCAAGCCGACATTTTTGACGCGAACCTTGATATATAAACACATACAGAGCAAGTTAAATCCCAGCAAAACATGCATAGCATACGCATATACAATATGGAGCAATGAAAAATAAAGTTGCTCTGATCAAATCGGTTTCATAGTAAAAGTTGCTCATAATGGTCTCCCTAACAACGCCCTAAAATATGACTACACCTTTCTGTTACACCCTGTAGAGTTCCCCTGGCCACCTTCCGGCTCCAGCATCAGCTCAGCTCCATGTCATAAAAAATATTCTAGGACTAAAGTGTTTGTCAAGACGAATCGAACGAGTCTAAACATGATGGGGTTGCGTCGTTTTATTACAGAGTTCCCCTGGCTACCTTCCGGCTTCAGCATCAGCTCAGCTCCATGTCATAAAAAATATTCTAGGACTAAAGTGTTTGTCAAGACGAATCGAACGAGTCCAAACATGATGGGGTTGCGTCGTTTTATTACAGAGTTCCCCTGGCCACCTTCCGGCTCCAGCATCCGATCAGCTCCATGTCATAAAAAATATTTTAGGATCAAAGTATTCGTCAAGACAAATCGAACGAGTCCAAACATGATAGGGTTGCGTCGTTTTATTATAGAGTTCCCCTGGCCACCTTCCGGCTCCAGCATCAGATCAGCTCCATGTCATAAAAAAATATTCTAGGACCAAAGTATTCGTCAAGACGAATCGAACGAGCCCAAATTCGACGGGCTTGCGATTTTTTATGACAGAGTTCCCATGACCGTCTTCCGTCTCCATCATCAGATCAGCTTTAAGTCAGAAATATATTGCATTGTCATCCGACTTATACACGTATGCGAAATTTCAGCTCAATCGGATAACGGGAAGTGGGTCAAATTCAAGCCGACATTTTTGACGCGAACCGTGATACCCACAAACAAACAAACAAACAAACATACATACATACAGTGCAAGTTTAATAAAAGCTTTTAAAAAGCGGCCAAGTACGAGTCGTACTTGCCTATCTAGGATTCCGCGCAAATTGATTTTTTACAAATGGAATGTTAACAAACTTGAGAATAAATTGGGATGATTTATATTACAACGGGGCGTGTCCGGGGCGTCCGGTGTTTTGCACAAAATGTATGTAACTTCTCAACCTCCGTGCCCCGTCCAGAAACCCTTTCTATATCCCTAATTGGTGGATCCTGTTCCCCCTGTGGATGTTTTGAGTTCTAGAAAAAAGCGCTGTAGTTTTCGTTGAAATTTGCAATATAGGGGGTAAAAAATCGATCGAACTAGATTTCATAACAGAAAAATCACGTATATTCCGAGTTTTCATGCTTTTCTCAATAGGATGGGCAATTTCACATGAAAAAAGGCATAAATTCCAATGACAATCAAAAATTTTGTTTCTCATTGAGACTTCATATCACGTGACACTTTTTGGCGGGACACTCGAAGAATTCACACAAAAAAGTTTCGATCAAATAAGGTCAAATCTAAATTGCTTTAAGCAAACAGGCACTTTGTTTTCTTCGTGAGATTACAGAATTCAAAATTGAATGTCTGTGACTAAAACTCATGAGGAAAACAAAATGCCTGTTTGCTTCTCGTCTGCAGCTGTTACAGAGCAGAATGTTGATGAATATGAAATTATAATATTTTATTGTATTTGTACCACCAACCGAACCAACCGTTCCCGGATATTGCACACTGAAAAGGCGTGCGAAAAAACCATTTACGGTTTATCTAGGCACTGGAGTTTCTATTGTAAAATTTTGGTAATATACCCATTTTACCATAGTTAGTTTTAATTTAAGCGTAAGGACAAAAGAGTCCTTGGAACAATATTGACATTAAAATTATATAAAAAAATTACAATAAAATTATTTTGACAGTGGGTACCAAGACGTCAATGAATGTCTAATTTTTGACGTTGGTGCCCACTGTCAAACTAATTTTAATGTATTTTTTTTATAAAAAAAATAAAAAAATGGCTCAAACTTGGGGGTTAAGTATAATTCAGGTACGAAACCTTAAGAGTGGCACTTTCCCTAATTGCTATTGCTGTCCGTATCTAGGCACTGGAGCTTCTATTGTTAAATTTTGGTAATATACCCATTTTACCATAGTTAGTTTTAATTTACCTTTTTAGGGATATGTTAGTATAATTCAGGTACGAAACCTTAAGAGTGGCACTTTCCCTAATTGCTATTGCTGTCCGTTTAGCAACACCCGAGGGAGACTTGTGGGTTGTGGAAGACGCGAGCAATCCTCTGAAGGGGAATGTAATGGAGCCTGAGGATTCCTGATTTATTTAGATGGAAACGGGACAATTTACGATCTTCTTCAACTGAGAGTGACAACTGCGTCGAGTTAAAACTCAATTATTTTTGAATCAGTCTTCAGAATTTACTTCAAAAGGGGTACAGCGATTCCATAACCATCTTGTATCTTCTGTAAGGGGGCTGAAGCGCCTGCGCGTGGCCCACATGTGCGGGGCCTTTGTGCATGTCCCCTTCTCCCTCTCTCTTATCTCAGCCAACCCAACTCCTCCACAAGTTGGAGTAGGAGTAACCATATTTCCAAACCATTTATTTTGTAACAAACGTAATAAAAATCGCAATCTTGAAACATTGAACGCCTTTCGCGCATCAGAGTATTGCAATTTTATTATCTCGAAGAGTGCGGAACATTGATATCTTCATCACTGGGGGCAGGGCAGGGACTATATGTCCAATTGACTGCGCCTGCGGGGGAATGCGGCTCGCCGAACGTTTGTATTCGCATACGCAACCTATGTACGATGACGGGCCGCCAGACAGTATCGCAGCGGCTGACCAATCACAGCTCTCTTACCTCGTCCCCCGCCGCCCGTAAATTGGTAAGTTGTGTTTCAAAGGAAAAATGTATTTATGCGCTCTCCACTGGATAAGTGCTCCCTGGGGCAGGGCCACGCAAAAAAACTGTGTCTTTGTAGGAATCACAATGTTTCATTGTCGACCAAGTTTGCAGAAGGCGAATGAGAGTCTCATATGTATTTTTTTTAAAGACATTTATTTATCACACTACCTCTCTCTTTCGTAAAAGTTATTGTATGTATATATTTATTATATGTAAAGTGTATGTAGTATATCAGTATGTATAAGTAGTAGTAGTTCTTCTGTATTTAGTATTTGTTCGTTTATATTTTATTTAAACTTGTTATTGTGCACTGCCTACTGTGCCTACCCTTTCATTATATAATTTTTCCTTTCACGCCTGGTTTGCTGGAAGAGATCTCTTTTTAGAGATAAGCTCGCCTTTGTACATGTGTTTTCTTTTAATGTAACTGTTTAAATTATTGTGTGCAATAAAGAATTGTGAATTGTGAATTATCACAAAACTTAAGACTTTTACAATTTATTTTCTGCCAAACTGCGTATCAGTTTGTTGGCAGACGCTCTTAGTTACTGACATTTATAATCTATAAATACAACTATACTGCTAATACTCATCATAACATAGCCTGTAGGCTTACATATTTTTATGTAAGTAGTTTGTAATAGTAGTTTCTAATCTAACGATTCGACTAAATGCAAGCAATGCAAGTCAATCATCAGTGTGGTATTTTTAATGAATATTTAACGGTTTTCGGATAAAAAGTGAAAAACGGATAAAAGACCTGTACTTTCAAGTTTTTAACTGTGATCCGGACGGTTTTAAAGGGTTGGATTTTTAATGACGCAATTCATCACTACCAACTCATAAATAAAATCAGAACTACCTAATTTGATGTAAGGCAAATCTACCAATTCTATGGGCTAAATACTTCATTTTGGTTAAATTAAGATGCGTCGAAAATTCGGTTCTAATCTTAATTTTAAAGTCGTGGGTTAAAAAATCCCGTTAGACGACAAAAAGCTATTGAAATAATTAGCTTGACAATAAATAGAAATTGACAAGACAAAGAGAGGACTGCAAAAACATAGTTTTAAATATTGGACAATCATTTACACTGAGCTTCAAATTAATAGGGATTACTTAATCAGTAAATAAACTTTATTTCAGAGAAAACGAATGAACGAATCTCAAAGATATTTTTTTGTTTATTTTACAGCAAATTGCTCATGAATATTGATCAAATATTTACATACAAATAAACATCCGGGACGAATTTCGAGACACGTTAATTGCGTGGCGTTGTTGTAGGAGATTGTGTTCAATCTTCAGTCTTCAGACTTCAGTTCCTGTAGTTATAAAGATTTTCTTTGTTATAGTTGAACGAGCTCAGAATTGTAAGAGCACGTGTACCAAGATCGTACTTGTACCAATCTGAGAATTAGGTCTTACTTCGTTATTCATAAATTCTTTTTTAAAAGCTTTCATTTAACTTGCACTTAGTATGTTCGCGTCAAATCTGTTGGCTTGAATTTAATCTATACATCCGTCTAGGCGCAATCGGTGTACGTACATATATTAAAAAAACCCAACGAATTGTAAACCTCCTCCTTTTGTAAAGTCCGTTACTAAAAATACTGCTAAATATAATTTAATATCAAGCGATCGGTCACTATTGTCACTATTATAAATTATCAATGGAAATATTCGGTATGTTATTGCGATAACATCAATAGATGACAGTCATCGGTTCTCATCACGAATAGGAGATAATAGTTCAGCATATGAACAAGAAAACCCGACACTATCTTTTAAAAATCTGGGCTATCCCGATGGATTACTCTATCACGATATTGGGCCTTACGGCTCAAACCACACTCCCGTGTGATTGATTGACTGACGGGCACAAGGCGAGTAAAGCTCGGAGTAATAGCACTGGATGCGCCTTATGAATAAAATATTCCATAGAAAAAGTCTGTCATTTGTTGCGAAGTGAGACACGCATCAAAGATGGCGGTTCACGCCGCGACCGTGACACGAGACCATACAATAATATTAATTATTCTGAGCACGAGACCGAGTCCAGAGACCGCGACACGAGACCGCGACAGTCTCGAAACTGGCGGGCAATTCTGGCGCTAGCGTGATCATGTCCATGGTCGAAATATAGATTTTGAGATACCGAAATCACTATCAAAAACAAGAAAAATCTATTCTTACGACTAGCCTTTCAACCGACCGAGATATCTCGACCCGTTTTCGATCGAAATAAATATAAATCCAGATCGTTTTCAACGGATTTAGGCAGTATAAAAACCGATATCTCGACTGGGGAGATGATCTCGATAGCGCGAGAATCGGGGGAAAGGAGCACGATTCTCGCGCATTCGTTATACGATATCTACACCTATATCGAGTGATTTCGTATGGGAATCTATCAATTTTGGTCTCGATATCCGTACATCGAAGGCGCGAGAATCGACCCGCTCTGGGCGATTCGCTCGCTCGGTCAATTACGAACATGCGAAAAAAAAAACACAGGAGCAAGCTCAGAGATGGCGTGTCCAGTCAAAAACTTCATTACCGGAACGCATTTTTCTTCACAAAATCTTTAAATAGAATGTTTGGATTTCATTTAATTCGGCAAATACAACAACCAAATCGTTTTCTTTGTGAGGAGTGGACTGCAAACATTGTATCACAAAAGGTCCGTTTCTCTTTTTGTTGCCGTAGAGCTGTGTTTTTCAAACTTTATCATAACAAGATCCCATTTGCGACCTTCAACGCTTTTATGTATTTTTTCCTGAATGTTTATACAGCAGGTTGATTTTATAATGATCTAGATATCGCCTGGACAAAACAATACATAAACAAGGTGTAAATGAATTAACGCAAAATGCGAAACTACTTTGTTAGGGACATCATTCTAAGCAACTTTCATTGAAAAACCGATTTGAACAGAGCAACATTATTTTTCACTTCTCCATACAAATCAGCTGATCCACTCAGGCCCAAATGTACTGGGAAGTGAAAAATCAAGTTGCTTTGATCAAACTGTGATCTTGCTACACCCAATAGGGTAAAATTACTTTGATACTATATTTTATTTTATAATAACACCTATAATACGACATGTAATTTATTGCAATAAATACTTGAATACTTGAAAAAAAAAAGGTTTGTCAAAGTTGCTCAGAATAATGTCCCAAGCAAAAGTAGTCTCCCATTTGCGTTAATTCATTTACACGTTGTATAGGTAGGTTAAGTAGGACTCTTCTCTCGGATGGAGGGTTGGTCCCAAAAAAAATAAACACACACATAGATATTTATCGCTAATTCGCCTTAGCTGATCCGGCCTTCCGGCACATAAACATAGTAATAACTGTACATCAGCTTAATTGTTTTTTATGTCTTGTGCCGGATGCCACTTTATCTACAACAAGATAAAGATAAATGTAAGCCTTTTTATGAATTTAAATACATCTGGACCTGAGATACCCTGTATCGTAAGTGAGCATTTTTTACATGGTTCGCCGACTTATCTTATATAACAATAGTTTGCCATTGTTCGGTCGTTCGAGCGGTGAAGGGGTTAAAAATAGTCCTTTGAAAAGTATTTTTCTGCAACTTTTACGTCACTCATGCCTGTAGCACACCTCCGCTGCGAAACAACAACAGCGAAACCGCTGCGCGAGTTTCGCTGCGCAACAGTACTTCACTTACTGGCGGACAACGGGCGGAGATGTAGACGGCGCCTGAGCAAATGAGCGAAATCATGTTAGAAAGAGACAACATCATAGTCAGTTTTGTACGTTAGAGCAGGGAATTTTGCCACTGTTTCGCCGCCAAAGAACTCACAACTCACAGCGAAACTATTGCGGTTTCGACCTTTCAGTTTCGCAGCGGAGGTGTGCTACAGGCATCAATGCTATTCAGAATCATGAGCTCTTTTCACCCCGATAGGTATAGGAGAAAAGTGTCCCGACATTTTTTCTCTATATTGTACATTTGTATTGTATGTTACGATAAAAATGAGGTAAAAGTTGCAGAAAAAGATATTTTTTCAAAGAAGGACGGTGTTTAGGGTTCCGTACCCGAAGGGTGCCAAACGAGACCCTATTACTAAGCCTCCGCTGTCCGTCTGTCCGTCTGTCACCAGGCTGTATCTCATGAACCGTGATAGCTTGACAGTTGAAATTATCACAAATGATGTATTTATGTTGCCGCTATAACAAAAAATACTTAAAAAAATATTATATTAAATATTAAAGGGGGCTTCCATACAACAGACATGATTTTTTTGCCGTTTTTATAGATAATGGTACGGAACCCTTCGTGCGCGTTTATTTTTAAATGCCCAAGAATTGGAAAGGGCGACGACGACGGTGGTGTATCTTAGTATGTGGCCAGAAGCAATGTATGTGCCTGTACAACATGATTGTGTTTATGTACATGTCGGCGGCCGATCGTAGAATCGGGCACATCGTGATGTGCCCCGCCATTTCATGATATGCCCAAGCAATTACTGGGCATATCATGATGCGATGCATGAGTTTTAACGAAACATGTCATTTTAAAAGCATTTTTATTCAGCACTACGTGATGCTTTTTGTGTTATACATGTCAAACGAACACGAAGACTATACGGGGGCTTCGCAGCGCTTTCCCCCTTTTGTCTTCACCTAAGCTACCGCAGTGTTTGCCTTAAGAGATTTTATCGTTTCATGATATTTCACGTTCCTCATCATCGTATTTGGTATTTTTTTTTACTATTTAGAGCTCGTCTAAGCTGAAATGACGCGCCCCACTCCTGGTTTTGTATTTAATTGTAATACAAAACCAAGGAGTGGGGCGCGTCATTTCAGCTTAGACGAGCTCTACAACCATCATTTTTTACTTTAGAATTTTATGTTCACTATGTACTTTATGGCCATAAACTTGTGTTGTGTGAAGTCAGTTAATAAATGAATATTCTATTCTATTCTTTTCTATGTTATACGTTTGCACATCATTAACTTCCCCCAATGTCAGTAAATATCACAAAATTACTGTTCTACAAACTTACACGGTTTGAATTTACCGAACCTAAGTCTTATTTGATTGTGTCCCACTCGTCTGAGCCTGTATAAACATTATTGGAAATCGCTTATGTGACCAATGTGTAGTCAGTCAACGGAAACAGTTCTTTAGGTTGAGCGCACATAAAAGTTTTAGTTTTGGCTGACAGTACACTGAAGTAGTTATTTCATCGCTTTTGTAACCTCTGTACGAAGTTCTATACAATCTCGCACACCTGTAGCACCATCTATCTAGACTCTGGCTAGATAGACAGACTGTCCCTCATGCGGTCGCTGAATTAAATGTGATTATACTATTAATAAAATAAGCTTATAGGGTCTTCAAGTCGTGACGGTGTGCGATCAGTGCGATCACCTTTTTATCTCTGAAATAATCTCTTTAGGTTCTACCTTCAACTAATTTTACCTAATGTAAAACTTCCTAGGCCATTATTAATGCCTTTTATAAAGCGTGCTTCTCTTACCGTCTAGATTTTGAGGACAAATGACTGTTTTATGTTTATTCTTTTGTTTTCGTCACTTGTTTATTCGGGTAACGTACGGTTTGATCGATTATTCAGAGCCATGATTATGTGCCAGTCACACATAGCACGCCAGAGAGTGTACATAATAATAACAACTGTATAAATGTGAAAGCTTCAGTACCTATTGTAAATTACCGTACACGGTCGTGGGAATGTGAAAACCTTAATTACTTCAAAGCTGCAGCAAAAGCTTTAGTCCATGGAATTTGTACCGAGCTTTTACTGGTGCCTTACATCAAATGAGGTAGTTGTGATTTTTTATGAGTTGGTAGTGATAAAATGGGTTCTGACAAATCCAAGTTTTCCACGAAATCCCTCAGGATCACAGTTAAAAACTTGAACTTGAAAAAATTCATGATTTAGGATTCCTTTCCCAATTTTCACTTTTTATTCGAAAACCGTTTTCATTGTTAAAAGATGCGTAGGTACGACTCGGTACGAGTAAAGTAAAGAAGACATTTTGGAGATCATTCACGGTCCCATTCTGGGCCAAAAGTAAAACTGCCGGCCAGAAAAAAAAAAATCGGATATACATAACACACAAATCCTATTATTTTTTACTTTGACACTTAACCTGTTCGCTCCATAGTTATGTTTTTAGAGAAATAAAAGATTTTTTCCATTATTATGTGTTGTATTCCGTTTTTGTGCAATAAAGTTTAAAGTAAAGGTTAAAGTAAAGAGTAAAGTCTCCATACAAGAAACGTGTTGTTTTGTACTTTTTCTTGTACGATGTTATGGAACCCTTCGTGTGAGAGTCCGACTCGCACTTGGCCTATTATTCTTTCTTTACTGTAAACGTTCCAGTAAACTTTTATATTGTAGTCTATTCGTGATTAGAATGAAAAGGGGAATTTAAATTTAAATCTGTTAACCTTCGCGTTCGAAAGTTTGCCTTCAACTGGTCGCTGTGAACTTGGCTTGATAATTGGAAACGATTTGATTGGTTACGGGGCGTGGCTGAGCCGCCGGACGGTGATGACTTTACTGCATTCTTATCACGAATAGACTATAAACCATTGCGCGTGGCTTTATTTTACTGTTACTGTTTCTAGGCGTCTTCCTGTAATAAAGTGAAATAAATAGATTTACTCAGTCAAGGAAGTTAATTGCTCTGAAAAAATTCATGACTCACTGACTCGTTTGATTGCTGAAAATAACACTTTTTATTAGCTTGAATCAGGGAGCACTTATCCAGTGGAGAGCGCATAGATACATTTTCCTTTGAAACACAACTCACCAATTTACGGGCGGGGCGGCGGGGCACGAGGTAAGAGAGCTGTGATTGGTCAGCCGCTGCGAAACTGTCTGGCGGCCCGTCATCGTACATAGGTTGCGTATGCGAACGTTTGTTGAATACAACAACCGTTTGGCGAGCCGCATTCCCCCGCAGGCGCAGTCAATTGGATATATAGTCTCTGCCTTGAATGGTGAAGCTCTGTAGTTTATTACAACATGTACCATTTTTTAAATGATTGATTGAAATAAAGATTAACTCTCAACAATGTGCCTCTACTATGTCAAGCTATGTATATGCTCTCCTACGATCTTTTGGCGTGCGGTGACAGATGGAACTAACGCTTGACGACCAATGTGCAATGAAAGGTCTGTGTTGAGGATAGGTTAGTTGCAAAGACGATTGTCCAGCAAAATGCCCATCTTTAAAAGTTATTCCAGCAGTTTGAGATACTTCCTGAAGCCATTCCAATATTTCCAATCGAGGAAATAAAAATATTTACAAAAAGTATTTAATATCAGTTGGCAACCCTTATCAAGTAGCCAATTATGTTGCTATTAATAGCACAATTCTGTAAGCTATTAATTTAATAATTAAATCGTTACCGTGATGACACGCGCTTGAGCTCTCAAATTAATTAGAATTATTGGAAATACGAGTAGTATACGGGAGTCGAAATTATAATAAAAACGGTTTAATAAATCTTCAATAAAAAGTTATTTTAGACTGAGGATATTTCTGAACTCGTGATTTTCGTAAATAGCTGACATGTTATTTGAAATTTTCTTTCATAGCGTTTAAAGTTTTACCACGGATATAACTATACTACTTACGAAGGTTGAAAAATTCTAAGCTCCATGGAATGAGCATTTTGTGGTTTAAAGCACTGTAGAACATCATCTCTATGGTCTATTTATGGCCTACGCAGACTGAGACGGCAGCATGGCAAGGGATTTTAAATTTTTACCAATGGACATTCAAACGTATCGATATAGAAATAAGACACAAATTGAGTTGGATTAAAATAATGCCATGGCATCTCGCGGGATGCCACGGCATTATGTTAAACCATAGCAATGTATATCTTATTTCTATATCGAAACGTTTGAATGTCCATTGGTAAAAAATTGCCATGCCGTCCCGGTCTGCGTAGGCCTTTATCCTTACTTGTCCCAAAATTACAAGTAAAATCAAATGAAAACTCATTCGTGATAATTGCCTATATAAAATTCTGAATTAATTTCATTCAATCCTATCACATCTCGGCAGTTCATTCACATAATTCCCTTTACAAGACATGTTAGATTTTGGTTTGTTAGTATAAAAATTGGACAAGTAAGGATAAATAGACCAAACATATAGATCAATAAACATTTTCTCCTCTTAATAGCTTGGAATGGGATAAACACAAGTTTATTCTGAATTCATCTATGATTGATAAAATCGTTTAAAAACTAGGATTTTGTTTTACACGTTTTTAAATATATTTTTGCCTGTTTGTTTTATGCTGTTACAGCAAATAAATACTTTTCTAATCTATTCTATTCCTCTTATTCATAAATAAAGCCTTCAAAATGACTGTGAAAGTGAATTTAAAAATAAACACGACATGAAAAACGATATGAAACATTTAAGAAAGTGTTGAGTGACAATACCCGATGTTTTAACCTACCCATGTGAGAAACAGTGAAATGCCTCTTCATCCACCCACAACATAATATAAACCACCAAAATGAATAGTACAGTGGCCAGTGTTATTAGCTCCCCGGACGGGAACTACTCGGTTAACCTGGATATCTTCTACGACCCTGATTGGCTGATCATCTCTCTGTACGTGGTGGTGCTAATATCGTCACTCTCGGCGAATACTCTGCTTATATTCGTGGTCATCAAGTTCCAGTATATGAGAAGGTGAGTGTGTTTTATTTAGAAAATTAAAACTGTAGAGTTCCATGGCCTTGAATATATTTAGAAAGACTGTGTTGCTGATTAATTATAAATAATTAAAACACGGGACGCACATTTTGACCGACTTTATATTTTAGTTTACATTTTTATTGAGCAAAGAAAAAAGGTTAGGCAACCTGAAATATGAAAAAATACACTGAAATGTTGGTAATTCCAACAGGCCTCCAGTGGGTTTCACGCTTGCTTCTCATGCAGGAGATGCAGGTTTAAATCCCGATGCTGTGCATGTACCAAATGATATAAGTAAATTACATTACTTTTTACTTTAACATTATATCGACGCGTCATTCTGTAAACAAAAACATGTCCATAGGTGATGGGCTAGCCCCCCGCCACGCAAATGGAGTATTGAATAACTTGCTGACAGTAGGCAAAACTATGCTGCTGCCAACCAGTATAGGAAAATGCATGACGCTAGGTATGGTTCTATATGTAAATCTAGATAAAATCAACATCTTTGGGCCGTGCTATCTTTGGGTCTGTTTGTTTGTTTTATTACATGGTATAATTTGTATTAATTATTTTGTTTTGCAAATATAGCACGATATAGCTTGGTTTTAATCTAAGTTGTTGAACATGTTTGACGTGCGGTTTATTAATTCAATTAATTTAAGGTTTAATCAAACCGTAAACTAAATTTATTGAATATGTAATGAAATTTATTTTGGAAAAGTGGCCTTTGCCTAACAGCGGGATCATAAAGCCTTTATTCGCGTCCCAAATCCCCGATGGAGCCATGTCAGCAGCCTAAAAATGGGCGGGGTGATGGATCTCCACCCCCGCTACAAACGCGCACAAGAACGGTCGACCACACGGCTTTAACCTTCCACGTAACTGCTGGACCAAGCTAATGGGCCTATTAGACTACGCTGTCGGCAGGGCCCTGTCTGACTCGCTGTCTCTTTCTAGTCGTTCCATCATGAATGAGACGTCTATACAAATCGTGCCCTGCCGACAGCGTAGTCTAATAGGCTCATAAACCGACTCTGGACTAGCCAGGGCCGCTGCGCCGAACTTAATAAGCGCATGGCCCACTATACCTCACGGATGACTGTCCGCTATGGTCGATCGAGGGAGGACTGCAAAAAATTCACTTCGCTGACGAAGAGGCTTTCCAGGCTGCTCAAGCTGCCACCTTTCTGAATTGTGACGTAGACGACAGACAGCGACTAAACCATAAATAAATTTGAACTTTCTTATCCTGCCCCCCTCTAGATAAATTGCATTGCTAAATCACAAACGGAACGCATATATCACCGTGAAATTGTCAAACCCGTTAGAATACGATCTAACTAATTGAAATTCGTTAGATTATAATCTGTCGATAAATTGTAAACTGGGTACCGTACTTCTGACAATATAACGCGTTAGTTGATAAACTGGAATGATGAATGTCTGGGCAAAGTGGTGGGTCAGGCAGGGTAGGTGAAGAATAAAGATTGACTTATAAGAACAAAAAAAATATAAATGATGACCCTCTCGATTTCGTTAACAATTTATCGACAGGTAAAGAATAAAGATTGACTTATAAGAACAAAATAAATAATATAAATGATGACAAAATAAATAAATAAATAATATAAACCCTCTCAATTTCGTTAAAAAATTATCGACAGATTATAATTTAACGAATTTTAATTCGTTAAATTGTAATCTCAGGGGTTTGACAATTTTACTGTGACACATACACATATTTCAGCGTCGTAGTGAGTGGTAAGTTTATCGAATGTCACTCTTAGAGGGCTGGTTGAGTAAATAAAAATAGAAGATAATACAACCAACTCATATAAAAAATCCGATGATTCAATTCCCAGCTGGGAGGAGGAGAAATCTGGGTCAGCATCGAATTGAAATTAATATGACGCTGGCAAAAATATATTTTTCGATACTTACCTGCCTGCTTCTGTGTTGAATTTCATTCAAAAGTAATATTTTATCAAACCGGATCGTGGAAGTCAAAATTGGAAGCAGAGTTTAATGCTTTTACCCTGTTTTCGTCGTTCGTTCGTTTACCATGGATATTTTAATTAGATGTCATCGTTGACCCGAGATTAGGATTTGACTCGTCTTTGATCTGACATGCCTGAGGTGAAACTTCAAAGCGCTCAGATTCATTCATCAGGGACATCTCATAATAAATACAAAGTGATTGAAATAGAAAAAGCATCTTGATTTCTTTGTTTAAGGCTCGAATTACTTAAATTAATTGGTAATTAGATCGTTACTTCTCGGCCAACTAAAAGGGTACTCAAACTTTCTGTTTTGTTAATTTAATTCGTTATCTCCTGAGGGTATTCTGACGCAGCGTCTGACCTGCCGACTACAGCCACCCTGCAGCCACTCTATTTATTGTTTGCACCACTAAAATTTATTTAATGCCATACGCAGGGCTTAAAGTAGATAATTAATTAAGCTTTCTTCCAGCAAACTATGTCGAAAGAAGTTGTTCAAAATGATGTCCCTAACAACCCCTTTAAGCAAAACTAGACCATTCTGTTACACTCTCTTTAATGGCTAAACCTTCGTGTAGATGTAAATATGTATAACGAAGGAAGGGTCGTTGTCCGTCTATAAACAAGGAGAGACCCACTCTGCACTAATTATTATTATACCTTTATCAACAATTGTCTCGAACCACCTGTTAGATTAGGTGTATCCATACCAATGTTACTTATCCCAATCAATTTAGATGTAGTAGGATAAGTTCCTTTTGTGAGCGAAATAAGCAAACGTTTTGTTTTTCGGTTTGTTGCTTGCCATACGTCGTTGACCATGAACTTGATAAAAAATAACCCTGTTTATTTGTTTTATTTTAATTTTATTTGGGACATCAACAGCATATACAACCAGATGAGTTACAATGGTTCTAAAAATACAAAAATTAAGCCGGTAATAGATATCCACAGATGATACATTAAGCAAATATAAGAGAAATAAAAACTTAGCGGTTATCTTATTATTATGCTCATTATAGAGTTTTAGGAACCTCAAAAAATATTAAATGTAGTTTAACCTCAAATCCCATACATTTTTGTTTTCATACAGGTGTTGAACGGGAGTTTATCTTTTTGTGGTAAGGCCCTGTAAGTCTAAACGCAAGAAAAATGCTGCCATCAACCTATGATCTATCTATGTCCTTCGTAAATACTACGAAACCCTATCGACCACCTTCCATAGTTTGCTTATGTATCGATAACATATACATACAGAGTTTACTAACGCAAGCTACTACTACTAGCAAGTCTACAAGCAAAACATATCATGTAACAACTAAACTACGATCCTCAATAAACGATCTGAATCTGAAGTTTGTGTTACTAGTAAACCAAAGTAGAATTAATTGGCCTGATCTTTGGAGATAGTTGATTAACTATATGAGCTAACTTGGTTTAGTCCTTGATTGATATTACTACTCACTAATCTAATACAAGGCAAACGTTATCCTTTGTGCCATGTATTGATCTGCATGATTGCGTGAGCTGTGAAATACCTAAACAAATCTCTGTTATCTCTTGTTTAATTTGTATTATTGGTAAGTCTAACTCAAAGGTTGCTTATCTCTACGATTTCTTGCTGACCTTATAAATGCAGTAACTTAAGGGATCTTAGGATCAGGGCTAAAAATTATAGAATATTGCTTGCCGCACTCGTATTTTTTTAAACCATGCTAGGGTTGTCACAGAATATTGAGATAATAATGATATTGACTGAAGTAGTAGAAAATGGCCTTGAGTTGTTTCCCAACACTATATGTAACGTCAGCCCGTCCGTCCGTCTGTCAAGCAAGACCTTTTTGAGGTTGATTTTTTCAGCTTGATACGTCTATGCGTTCTTGATATAAAATATCGAGAACTCGTTGACTTATCAAACTGAAATTTATATCAATTACTCAGGTCTGTGATTTCATATAGCTGTGAAAAAATTAACTTTCTCGGTCAACCCAATCGAACGCTACGACTGTTATGCTGTGAAATTGTTGGATTTTCATAGTAATCGCAATGGAAAATCTACAGGGTACATCCTAACGTACAACCATGAAATTGGGCACAAAGCAAAGTCATGAATTACAGCATATGGAAAAATGTGAAAACTGCAAATTTCCGTCTTTCTGCAAAAAATATGTACCTAATTTGGTTTACATGGATGACAACATACTTTAGTTTTTTTATGTGGAAACCTAATTACACCAATTACAGTCACAAGTGGCATTAAAGTCTCTCTCGTCTATATACCTCCTACACTGGGCTATTGCCTATACCTATCTTTATCAGTTGCATCTTTAATCTTCATTGTCAATGGCTCATCAAAACCAGACAACTCCTAAGGGGCGTCGCTCACTGCTGAGCCGAATCGCGGTCGAGTCGCGGTCGAGTCGCGGTCGAGGCGCATTCGAGGCGCAGAGATAAGAGTCGAGGCGCGGGAGATTGTGGTTTCTTTCACTCATTCAACATGTCGTCGTCAGAAGTCAGAGAGAGAAAGAAAGAAGTGGCGGCAGAGTCGAGGCGGCGAACCACTCGCCCGCGCGCCAATCCGCCGCCGGCGCCGCGCCGCCTTGACCACGCCGTGACTCTTGGCAGTAAGGCCGGCCACAGCCGGAATTTTTCCGATTCGGAATTCTGAAACGGGATTCAATCCCATACGAATCCGCAAAAATTCCGAATCGGAAAAAATTCCGTATGTATGTGGTAGATCCATAGATTTGTGTGAGTTTACTGCGTTCGGGATGATTCCGTTACGGAATTCCGAATTGGAAAACCGACTGTATGTGGCGGCCCTAAGTATGCATTGATCATTTACTTTAATAGAAAAGCTAGAAGAGGCACGCTCGCTGGTGCCTCAACGCTTCGACTCGACTTTTCAGTTAGCGACGCGCCTTACATTCTCATTTATCTCTAGCAATTAAACACAATAGCCGTTTTATGACCACCCTCAAATAAAAGGTCTATTTGGAACAATTCCATGCTGACTTCCATCTTATATGAAAATGCACGAATGGTTATAATATAATTAAAGAGAAAATGTGTAAATTTATTGTCATTCACATTTTATCCACTGTCTCAATATTTGTAAATAAGCACTTTCATACAGGTATTTGAATAAGTACGTATTGGTCTAGTTAAATTATAGTAAATATGTATGCACAGCCGTAATCCCGAATTGGTGTGCGAGGGCCAGCAGACCTTATTATTATATGAGGAATATTGTATGTATGTATCTATGTAACGAAAAAAAAGGCACTGTAATTTTCGATGACCTCGCTTGCTACGATCCTGGTATGGTGTGGTATTTGTAACGCCCGCCACCGCACCGGAGGGAAAGTACTTTAAATAATGGAGGTTCACTAAGAGAAAACATTCCTGTATTTTTTTAAAGTAACAAAACTGCATTCAAAGTTCTTTCTAATTCACTTGTCCCCCCCAGGATTCGATCTAGCAAGAATAAAAAAATAAACCCTCGCTATTTTTTTGCGCTAGTCAATACAGTCAACGATAAAGATATATTTCTCCAAGAAACATTAGGTATTGCATTTCGTCTGTCGTACGAGATAACTGGGAATACAACCTTCGCAATGTGTGACGAAAACTCAGTATCTCTTGCTGGCGAAATATCAGCCCCTTTAAAGGTAAGTTTTTATTTGAATCGCTCTTTATTTGACAGCACTCTATTCTATGAGTTCGGTCTAATAGTTCGGAAAAGACGGTGCGCGATTTGCGCTTGGGCAATTTTAATTCCAACTTTCAGTCAGACATCGTCTACCTTAATTGACCGAACTCAGCCAAGTGGAATTAACACCAGCCTTACCTTTGTAGCTCATATCATTGAAATCGTGAACAATATTGAATCGTGCGAACGCCTCGGATGGAATGAACCCTTTCAAGCTATTTTCATAATGGTATACGATTCGTGACAACATTTTGAATCATAGAAATAGGTGATTGTTCAACTTCGATAATTATATTTTGTTTGGGAAGCCAGCGACTTTGTTGTGGGACTTATTTAATTATCAAGTGCACAAAAAGCCGGTTTAACGACTTTACAAAGGTTGAAAATTTTCCGGTTGTTATAATTGAAACAAAAAGTAAAACTTAAAAAAAAAACAACTTCCACAAACCCTATTGGATAAGAAACCAATGTCAAGTGCTTTTTGAGTTTAATACAAACTGTAACCCCCTAATCCCCCCCCCCCCCCCCCTTGGGGAATTAATTTCGTCAAACCCCATCTCAGTGCTACCCTACGCTACTTAAGGAACTCGTGTACAAAGTTTCATGGGTCTAGGTCCACCGGTTTAGGCTATGCGTTGCCCGTCAGCCACGCATAGTATAGTTTGTATTTGTACCTAGTATTGAGAAATTCTGGTGGCTCCTCGGTGGGAACTCCTCGTAGCTCAATGACTCTTATCTTGATCCAGGACTATACGATCTTTCAGGTTGTATTTGGCTAATTTCGTACTTACATAGAGCTTACCTGCTTACAACTTTGGGACCCGCATAATACCTATTTAGTCTTGGCGATGGAAACATAGTGAGAGAACCCAGACTGTACGTCGTAGATAACCTAATGTGCAAAACGAACGACAGTGACGGATTAGGAAGAACGCTTTCATGTATTCAGAGAGCGGCGATGGATTCAGTCTGATACAGGCAAAAATCTGCTGAATTACTGTAAACATCTTGAGCATTAACCACAATATGTAATGTCACGCAAAAATTTGAAAATATTGAATTACTATCCAAACGTGACATGCAAATCTAACGTCTTTTTCTGTGGGGTTAGGAAATCAAATGGAGACAGATAATAGGCACCAAAAACCGTATGGATTCAAATCCTAGTAAGTAAATAATATATCTCTCACTTCCTACTAAAAGCTTTGCCATATATCTAGACATCGACTACGGATGCTTGGAAATACCCGCCTCTGTCTCTATTCTCTATGGTTGACATCTTCTAGAAATGTCCATCGTCTTCCCTATGTATCAAATTTATGTTTTGCAAGATAATAAATAGCGTGATTCAGTATCCGACTTTGTTTCCGCATGGTGGCCCTGGAGACTTTGTTAAATAGTGTAAACTAGTTCTTTGAGGCCTGGTTGGAAGCATAGAGTGTAAGTAATGAGTTTCCTTTCACGACTGGTTTGCTGGAAGAGATCTCTTTTTAGAGATAAGCTCGCCTTTGTACATGTGTTTTCTTTTAATGTAACTGTTTAAATTATGGTGTGCAATAAATAATTGTGAATTGTGAGTTTCGCTTGTCTGAGGTTGGAAGTCACTTCAATTCTTGACTAACGAAAAGGCTTAACCCAAGGAACCCATTCGTAAACCAGACATATTATATTTTTTTAAGAAAACTATAATTTGATGACTTTCACAGATACTCCAACAACACCTGCAGCATGCCTTCGAGTTTTGAGAGTAAATAATGTCCATTGAAAGAAGTAAATGTCAAGAGATACAGAATGGAACTACTGAATGTTTCCATTATGTAACCCTAATAAGTACCTACCAGTGACTTTCGGCTCCATTCTGTCACATCTGTCAGATTAATCTGTTTCGTCAACGTCACTGTAGCCGGTGTCGGCCCACGTAGCTCGCAGGCTGGCCCCTTTTTAATCAATTCGCAATTTTGTTTTGGACTGTTCTTGGCTTTGGGAAGGTGAAAAATATTGTTATTAAAATTTATACTTCTTGCATAATTTTGGTCTTAAATAATATTTTGTCAAAACATTGCTTTATCGATGTCGTTGTTTTCCGAGATAAAAATACTCTAATATTTTGATGTCTTCGTCATTTCTGGGGCATCATTTCATGCTAAACTACTTTCCCTACGAAGCTACCATTGGCAAATATAAAAATTCACAAAGTCAAAAACTTAAAAAACTGACTTCGAAACATAAACTCTATCCTCTCTGCTCGCATTTGTACATAATTAATTTGTAATTGTAATATGATGAATGATTGAATAAAATATGAATACCATTCAATGAAATATCTACTCTCATAATATATGTAGCTACCCTTTCGATGAAATCACTTCGGCCCTAACAATGAGCCCTTACAGTAATATTTCCGCCCATTACGTCATTTCTATCACCCTTACATTCATGAATTCACGAATTCAAATATACTCGTATGTACGTATTGTTAAGTAGTTTATTGTTTTAACTTATTTAATGTTGTGCACATGGGTCTACCTGTTGTTAAATTATTTCCTGTCCATCCTAGGTTTGCTGGAAGAAATCTCTTAATAGAGATAAGCTCGCCTTTGTCATGTGTTGTCCACTTTCAATTGTAAAATGTGTTATTTTGTGCAATAAAGTATAATAGTAATAGTAGTAATATTCGGTTAAACAATACGGATAGACCCAAGATGCAATTTGCACCAAAAACACTATTGTGATTAGCGCACTAATCGCAATTAAGTTTGACATATTTAATACAGTTTGACAGCTGCTAAATACAATTACGACGCTAATCGTAATTAAGTTCTCAGTGCAAATGGACCTTACTAACTGTCACCAAAAAGGAGGAGGAAGAGGATTACGAATGCTGCGTTTAGGGAGCCAGAGATGTAGACAAAGATCGTAGCAAATGTTAGTCTTTAGTGTCTGCGTTCATTGAAACATAATGTAAGAATTATGTGTGTATGTATTGTATGATATAATCTACGAGCGCTTTGGCTATGGTATCATGACATCTATGAAAACAAAACTCTAGTATGCATGTTTTTATAACATGTCTATTAGATGCATTTTTGATTGCTTGTTGCAAACTCACGAAACTATTTAATATCACCGCTTAGGATAATTTCACCGATTAATTTGATACCTTCTTATTTAATTAAAATGCTAATTCATTTTAATTACCCCAGATATGTATGAAAATCGTGAGATTCTGAGTCCTATTTTCGCTTTGTTTTAACTTAACTTGACACCTGAAGAATCGCTGTCGTTATCACCAGCTGCCATTTTTACAGCGTTTTCGAGTTGAGTAAATTTACCAAAAGGCGAGGAGGATCAGTTTGGCCCCAGCAGGGTTTCGCGTTGAAAAATTGTGTCATCAGCTTGGGAAATCTAGATTAATCCAGTTATACAGTGCTGCTGTCGGCTCATTACTTACAGTGTTATCCTGTCATGATTTTTCTTGTACTTCGGCCTGGATAAACTGACCTATAAAGGCGGAGGTGGCTCGGTATCTTTATATTAAGGATCGCGCACATTAGAATGGGCCGCAGCGTACCAGGCGGGTCGAGCTGCATCGCCGCCGCCGCGCCGCATAGAAAATCATACGGCCCGTTGCGCCCCGACACACAGTGTGCGACAGTGCGCTGCGAGCCGGCACGCTGCGGTCCGTCCTAATGTGCGCGATCCTTTACACAACAGACAGGCTTGCTGCACTGTAACGAGAGATTATTTCGAGCAGAACACAAATAAATAAATATAGCCCATGAATGTCCCCAACGAGGCACACAGGCCATTACCCAGATAAGAGTAAGCTTTAGTGATTCTCCACCACAGTGGGCTGCGGGTTGGAAGGGTATTTTGCGACTACCAAGTAGCGATGGTAGCCGGGCCAACAGCTTAAAAGTTATCCGAAACGCTGCATGTCCAATAATATACTTAGAATAAATTAACTCCTTACGAGAAAACTCATTGGTGCATCTCCTCCCCACGAGACCACGGAGTGCCCCGGAGCTCCTAGAAGCACTCTTACATGACATGTACATAAAAATATTAGTTTGTGTAAATATTGATTATTCATAATTTCTATACTGCGCAAAAAAAACACAGGACAAAAATTTAATTATATGTATAGTAAAAATTAAAGTGTAGGAAGGCTAGCTTTATAATTAATGTTCATTAATTTCAATAACAGAAACGCTACACAGCAGTTGTAAATCAAAACTCCACTCTGACACAGAACAACCCTATGAAAAAGCAATAAATTAAACGATCAATTTTGCTAAGTCGCAGTTAAAATACAATTGGCGAACGCGTGTTCCGTTTCTGCGTAATGTCTTCGCGCGGGAATGTAAACATTAAAACATACGCCATTAATTTTACATTTGCATCTGAATTTGCGAAGATACTGACAGTCCGCGTACGAGCTGAACGCAGAGCCAAAGGGGATATAAATACAGAGCCGTATTCAGTGTCATCTGACTGAATGCTTGTATGTAGCCAGCGAGCAGTTTATGCCAAGTGTGTGTAGTGTGTAATATAGTGTAGATCTCGGCGGCCGATCGTAGAATTGGGCACATCAAATATCATGAAATGATAAAGGTGAAGACTAAAAGGGGCGAGCGCAGCGAAGACCCCGAATAGTCTTCGTATTCGTTGTGTATAACACAAAAACAACACGTGGTGCTAAATAAAAATGCTTTTAAAAAGTACATGTTTTCGTTAAAACCCGCCACATCATGATGTAATTGCTTGAGCATATCATGAAATGGCGGGGCACATCATGATTTGCCCGATCCTACGATCAGCCGACATAGATATTCGGTGCTGTGGTAGATATTTGTTTTTATTCATCTTTGTACAGTCAACATCAAAATTATATTTGAGCACGCAAGATACACATTATAAACAACCAGAAAAATCTACACCGATCAATTTTGTACAGCTGTACAACAATCTTTTGGCGTGCGGTGACAGGTGAAACTGACAATTTTTTATAAAATCATTGCATGAGGTTTCGTAGAAGTGACGCCCCTGTAAACGCTGGGAAAGCAAATCGCAAATGAAGGAGCGGGGTGCGTCATTTCAGTTTGAATTGAAAAAGCTCTATACTCTGCCAACGATCTTTTGGCGTTTGATCACTCAAACGCCAAAAGATCGTTGGCAGAGTATAGAGCTTTTTCAATTCAAACTGAAATGACGCACCCCGCTCCTTCATTTGCGATTTGCTTTCCCCCTGTTCCGAGTCACACCAAAATCGATTACAGCGTCTACGAAGCCGTTCCGAGTCAATTTTGGCGATACAAAACGATGGCATCGTAGACGCTGTAATCGATTATGGCGCTGACGGCGATGTCACTGAACAGCGACCTTTGTAAGGGTTGTTATCGGTGGGGGCCGGCCTATTATTGTTCTCGTAACCACGAGTCTCCATACATTGATTACCAAACGGGGCCGAAAGATATAATACTATTATTAAAATTTAATCGCGAAATTTTCATTCCCGCTTGGGGCCATAGTGGCTAATTACAGTCGGCTACCAAACCAAAACGATGATTTGGAGTTGCTGTAGTACTATTATATTAAAAATACAAAAATACAAAAAGGTTTATTTTATATTAATTTTAACAATTGTTTTGACAAGATAGTTATTAAATGAAAGACGAAATTAGCAATGAATGTGTGGACAGAAGTTTCAAGAACGCTATTATAATACAATCTGTTGCTAACTGTACTTGTTACAATCCTATGGCCAAGTGCGAGTTGCTTTTCATTTAAATAATAATAGTCGAAATAGGCTTCGGCCCCTAGCGGTAATACTCTTCGGCCCCTAGCGGCAACAACCCCTTTGTAAATGCTTGAGTGGCGCGCGTCATTTCAGTTTGGACAAGCTCTAACATCATTTTAACACTTTTGCCGTGTCGTGAGTCGTGTCCTAGACTTTTCTGGTTGTTTGAGTTTCTTGTTGCGCTCTCATTTATAGCTGATCCTGAACGTATAAAAACGATAAACGGACCTATGCAATTTTAGAAAACACATCTTGGATACATTTCAAAGTCTAAATAAGGTTGTTGAAGTGCCAATTTGCTTTTTAACCGACTACGACTTCACAAAAGGAGGAGATTTACAATTCGTCGGGATATTTTATTTATGTATGTGCCCCGATTACGCCTAGACGGATGGACCGATATGAAAAATTATTTTGTTGTTTGAAAGGGTTTACCTTCCAATTGGCCCCATTGACACCAGGTCTGGATCTGATGATGGGATTTTGGATAAATCGAGGGAAATCTTCAAAGGGTATATATAGACAGACCTATAGTGATTTTTGTGTTATTCATAATTAATAACTCATGCACGGTAAGCATAATATTGTGATGCGGAACTGATGATGATGACCACACATGGCCACCAGTACTGCTCAATACTAGCGTGCACTGGATCAGTCTACATGCGCGTGGATAGTCATAGCCAAGTGCTCCAGCCGCGGGGACTACATCTTCTCCTTCAAAATTATTTATAGTATATATTGTTTCTGTTATGGGTGAATACTAGGTACAAAACATACAACCTACTATGCGTGGCTGACAGGCAACGCATAGCCTAAACCGGTGCACCTATAAAGCCATGTGTACAGGGGTTCCTTATGTAGCGTAGGGTAGCACTGAGATGGGATTTGACGAAATTAATTCCACAAGGGGGGAAAATAAGGGGTTCTTCTTCTCAGCCGTATCACTCTTGGCAGAGTGGTCGTGGTCATCATTTCGGTCGGGTGACCCGCCTTACAATTCGTCGCCATTCTTCCCTAAGGGCTGCTTTTTTGGTGCATTGGTACAGAGGGTCATCCAGTGCTGCCTTGATTTGGTCCGTCCATCTCATTGGTGATCTACCACACAAGGGGTTCTAGTTTGTATTAAACTCAATCTAATTAAATAGGGTTTGTGGAAGTAGTTTTTTTAAGTTTTACTTTTTGTTTAATTATACTCTTAATTTATCTGAACAATCGACTAAAGAGTTGAAAAATAAATTAAAATGTGTCTATTCAAGTATACGAAACAAAGTATTTATCTGACTACGCTGGATTTTACCAACAAAAAGTTATCCGGAGAATAACTATCCCGGGGATAACTTGTATGACAAATATGACAGTTCAAAATGATTGAGGTGATCTGATCTAGGTGTCACTGGTGTCTATGAAAAAGTTACAAGTTATCCCCGGGATAGTTATTCTCCGGATAAGTTTTTGTTGGTCGAATCCATCCTTAGCAGCTATTGAGATATTTTTAACCTCAAAGGTACAAAAAGAAGCTAAAAGATCTCAATGAATTTATTCATTCAACGAACTCACAACAAAATAGAAGAAAATTAAATTCTTTGTATTTATTGAATAGTTTCAATAAAATATTAATTAATTCAGCCGTCATTTACAGAATATTTTCATTTAATATTTTGTCGAGTTTTAATCACTCTCAACTTATAATTTAATTAAACGAAATCCACAGAGCTGGCGAACGAAATTAGAAATTATAAGTACTTGAAATATTATCATCAGTTAGATTGTGTTTGAAGTGCTTGAACGAAATTTGTCAAAATAATTTGACATTTCAGGAACAAATTATTGCTTGGATAATTTGGTAGGTATTAAAAATTGAAATTGACTGATATTTATGTCGCAGGGATAGGTGGGTCAATCAACTATTTTACCCACACTTTGCTGTCCCCGACCATTTATTATTAAAATACGCTATTTACACATTTGACGAATATAACAATAGTATCTAAGCTAGCAGGCACTACTGGGAACATGATTACGTTCTCGAAGATTTTTAATTTCCATGAAATTTTATGGTAACTCAGTACACGAAAAATGCGCGCCATACAAAATATTGCTATCGCAAGACCACATTCACCATGTAAACTTTAAGTTTAAATGAGCGTAGACCTTTTGCTTTCGGTTACTTCTTATTATACAACAAGCTAGTATATTATAGTTTATCACGTGCATGAGAAAATATAAATAATCCTAATAATTTCCTCATTTTTTTTTATCTAGACTGTGTCCCTCACAAGAATGTGTATGCTGAGTTACCCTTGTAAATTTCACCTGGAAACACATAGAGTGCGCTATTTGCCATAAGAAGCTTCGTTTGTGTTTGCTTTTGCTCGCAGGCGCAATGGTGTCCTTTGATAGCGCCGTTGACCTGCTAGTCATCGAAGAATTTTCAGAGGGAGTGCGTGCGTTGACAGCGAAGTGTGGGTAAAATAGTTGATTGACCCAGGTATGATAGAATCAGGGACTTGGCCAAATCCCCAATAAGTAACACAAGACGTTTTTCTAGCTGGCTAGTCTTGTATCTTCGTCTAAAGGGTATATCTAAAGAAATCATTTTTATTTGCAAACTATTTTATGTAACAATACATTTTCCCCAACACCTTGAATGAATAGTAGGTATTGGAGTGATAAATACGAATATGTCGCTATTTCTTTTGAATAATGGTTCCGTGTTCACGAAAGGTTTAAACATCCATCACGTATCAAAAATTATTTTTCTGCTCATGTTACTAGATATATGTATATTACTCGTCCTGTACGCCAGTCGCAGTCGTAAATAGCTAGTTCTGATTTTTGTACTGTGTCGATTACTGTTGGCACAATATTGGAGTAGTAGCGATCTTATCCGCATAGATAGATTGCGGTGATGGCAATGCCCTCTGTCGGGCAAAATGGGATCTTGAATAATTAGCCGCATGTGTACACTCAGGAAATGGGAAACGCTGTGTAAGTGTGTGAGAATACTATTGTATAATAACCGGCCAAGTGCGAGTCGGACTCGCGCACGAAGGGTTCCGTACCATTATCTATAAAAAACCGCCAAAAAAAATCATTTTGTGTGGGAGCCCCCCTAAATATTAATTTGATTTTAATTTAATTATTTATTTTTTAAGTAAATAATATACTCAATATATTGTGAACATTTTAAGCGTCTACCTGCTACCATTATCAATATCGAGCAAAAATGAGCAAAAAAATCACGTTTGTTGTATGGGAGCCCCCTTAATATTAAATTTCTTTTAATTGTTAGTATTTGTTAGAGCAACAACAGAAATACATCATCTGTGAAAATTTCAACTGTCTAGCTACCACGGTTCATGAGATACAGCCTGGTGACAGACAGACAGCGGAGTCTCAGTAATAGGGCCCCGTTTGGCACCCTTCGGGTACGGAACCCTAAAAAGGTAAAAAAGGTATTAAGGTAAAAAGTGACCTAATGCAAGTCGGACTCGCCCATTAAGGGTTCCGCAGCAGCAAGTAATTATAAAACTGGATGTTTGTGTTGTAACTTTGTTTTTTATAGTATTTGTATGAATGACAAAGTTATCTTTGCCGTTTTTAATAAATGTTTTATATTTTAAAAACTGCTTATTATGATTTGTTCAAACCAATTTTCGTTGAAAGTTTGTATTGAGATACACAGTAAATCGTTCTACACGTGCGTCGTGCAGCCTATGGGTCAACTATACCCAAAAATCTCTCAACGCCCTGCGCGTCCAGTACAACAATGCCTTCAGGATGTTGCTGGGGCTGCCCGGCTGCCGCGCTACTGTAGTGCGTCCGGCATGTTACTTACTCCTTACTTAGCAGAACGCGTAACAGCCCCAACAGCGTCCTGCAGGTCATTGCGGGTCGGCTTGGCGGGCCGATACTCAAACACTGGGTAAGTGTTATAACGGGTAGAGATGTGTAGGTAATGCTCGTAATATTACAAAAGACATATCACATAGCCGCGTCATGACATATCACGCATCGCTTTTCAGAATCGGGCATCACGTATCACATGGCATTACGCGAGCCACACGCAACTATTACACCAGATGGGTTGAGCTCTGAATTTCATAGAATTAGTATGTGTTTGTGGGCTCAGTGATATTGGACATTACGCATCACATTCGGTTGGCATTACACCAGATGGGTTGAGCTCTGTGTTTTATAGAATTAGTATGTGTTTGGAGGCTCAAGTCATATTGGTCTATCAAATGTCGGCTAAAGTGTTCGGGTGCAGTCGTTGTATTTCGGCTATTTCCGCGAGCCAAACCATTTAGCTGGAGCCCCAGATAGCGATACAAACTGTATGTAGCTCGAGGCACAATCAAGATCGGTCGGTTGCGCTCGGTCGAAATATCGTTGTTGTGTGTGAGTGTTATATTTGTTGTTGCTCTGACTCGCTCGCACGATTTGTGCGGGATCGGAAATCGGATTGACGAAACGTCAGCGAATTTTACCCTAATTGCTATAGCAAAAATTGCTATTTAAAGTTTGCTATAACGGTAAAGTAATTGAATTCATTGCTTATTGTTATATTCGTATATATTTATTGCACATATCAGAAAAAAAACACAAACAATACAGAAAAGGCATGAACAAAGGCAAGCTTATCTCTAAAAAGAGATTTCTTCCAGCAAACCCAGGATATATTATTATTGCTTTCAAAACTTTAGTTTTAGGAAGCGACACTTTTGTTTCATGGCGGCACAATTCGCAAATAATTATCTAATTATTGTGATATAGTGCTGAAGTTACGATACGAACTAGGTAGGTACTGAATTCAGACTTTACTAAATACGCTAGTATTCAACTATAGTTTATATCTTAATCCATGAACATTGCCAGTCCTAAGCCTGTAACAACCTTTTCTTTCTAGATTTCGTAGTGTAATAAATTGCACTTGGGTTGTAGTATGAAGGGAAGTCAACTTTATCGTGCATTGCATACAATAACAAAACAATTTTAATTTGATGATGGACAGTGTTTCAGAACTCAACCCAGGTGATGTAATGAATGGCTCGATCACTATGTATCAAAAGCGATGGTAAAGCTCTACATGACGTGTGATGCGTGATGTTTGGCGTGATGCTCTAATGTAATATCACTTGGTTCGAAATGTAATGCCATATCACATTACTTTTTAGTGCACTGTTTTGCGCATGTCTAATAACGGGTACACTCACAGTGTGTGGGAAACTGAGCCGCTGCAGACAGGCCTATCTATATGGGGTGAATGCATAGAGCCTCCTAAATGTGTTCATTTGAATTTTAATTGTAATTGTGTCTGTCACATTTTAATTTTATTTTATGTAATGTGATTTAATTTTATTTGATTTGGTTAAATTTAAGTAATTGTTTGATTGACTTAATTTTATTTGATTAAATTAAATTTAATTGTATTTAATCTGAATTTTGCTTTATATGAATTTTATCATTTTAATTTTAAAGATATTTTTAGTAAGTATACTATGGAACTCTGTGATCTGAAATAAAATTTTAATAATAATAATATTTTTTTTTGGATTTTTCACTCTCTTACTTTAAAAGTTAGAGGGAGGGGGACACACAATTTTTGCTACTTTGGTCTGTTTTTGGATTCCTTGTTTCTGTAACGGAACCCTAAAAAGTGAACCATACGGACGAAAAAATCCTTCCGTTCCGCGAAACGAGAGCTACCATTTATTGTTCGTTAGAACCCCTAGGGACGGCACGTAGTACGTTCATGATGTGGGTGATGGACATATGTGTGTGCAGTGTGTCGTGTTTTATTTACGATGGAGTCAGAATTAACCCAAAACCAATTAACCTAAACCCATGGTAGCATGGTAAAGGCAAGGCGAGACCCGACAAATGCGATTGTCTCTGCGTGCACAGGACTAGCAAACATACATAGACACGTCACTTCTCACATTTCGTCAGTCTTAAAATTAGAATCATTCACACAAACTTATTTCCTAGGTCTTGTCTTAAGGACTTTATTTTTGACCAAAAGTGCTTGCATTGTATAATTTATAATAATAAGGTAATAATTCAAATTAATTCAATGCTATCTTAATCTAAAATCCCTTTGAATAGACCTCTTTGTTGTATTTGAGTATGTTTTTATTAAGGTACATTCGTTACCTGATAAACGGAATGCAGATTTGTTTTTTCACTTAATTCAGGAATACAGAACTGTTAATGAACGCTTCCTACACTAAGATATAAATGGAACTGTGGTAGGCATTGATTGTGTAGTTTTTTAGTTCTGTTGCCAATCAGGCAGAAAGCAATGTTTACACAAACAGACTTTTCATTCTGAATCTTCTTTCATGATATGCCCACTCGTTAACCTTTCGTTTCAATAAACTCTTTGATTTTCAAAGACTTAATAAAAAAACATGCATTTTCGTATGGGTCAAAAGGGCATAAATTTACAACGGCCAATTATTAACCTATGAGACACAAAGAGCAGGTCAATATACTCGGGATTTATGAATATCAATGACCGTTCAAAGCACCTATTGAAAGGTCATGCTGGATATTTGAAAACCACCTAGGTAGATCCAATGCATTTAATTTGAATTTGATAAAACTAAGACATTCGCTTTCATTACTTTCTGTATTGATATTTTGTTAATGAATCTTTTGAAAATCTTGAAAGCATTGGAGAATTGAATTTATTTGTCAGGTTGAGTGAATAAATCAATTGTAATATCTCTTTGAAGGTATTCAAAGGTATTGTGGTAACAATTCTAAATGCTAGCTTAGCTCATGGTGAGACGAAGACTTTAGGGGCCCACTTACTTGTTTTCTTTTGTTTGACATAAGAAAGTCGCCTGCATTTGGGAGGCGACACCAACTATACTAACTAAACTAATTATAATTGTATGTTTGAAAGCGGAATCTGTGGCCACCGCGCAAGAGCAGTCATATTTGAGTTTGTCAGTTTAGTGCCTTTAGCACCTTTAGTTTCCTTAGTTTAGTGGTTTTGACACCTCCCAAATAGCCCTCACTGTATCTTGCCAGGGAGATTTAAGACTTTGTTATACGGGTCTATAAAATCGATTTTGATTCTATGAAACTACATCATTCGATTTAAAAAAGTTGTTTTTAGGAAAGTAATCTAGTCTCAATTTATTCGTGGCATGACTGTATAGTATAATATTCGTATTAAATAATGCAAAACAAACGAAAAAAGAGATATGAATTGTGTAAATACTCATTTCATAAATGAAGATTCTCTTGACTCTAAAGAGAAACGTTAAACTCTAAAGTCTATTCTAGAGGGTACAGTAAATGCTGCTATTTACTTTCACGGAATAGTGATGATGTTTATTAAGACGGCGCCCTAGGCAAAAACAGCCTTTATCAAAACACACTCGCTCGGAATGACGAGTATTATTGCTGTACATTTTTTCACTAGCTTGTTTATCACGAGTGTCAGCGTGACTTCGCTTTCCCGTAACCGGTTTTTTATTAATTTTGCTCGATAGAAAAGTCTTCTGAAGTTGCCAGAAAATCTGTCTGTCACAATGTTTTATTTTATAATTTGGCACCGCATCTGAATTTGTGTTCCTGTTATTTATCTAATCATTATAAAAATGGCACAGTATGTTCCTCAGTTAGACTTGCTTAGCTTGGCTTTAACCTTTTTTATTTAATTTCTTCTAAAAATAAGTTAAGGTTGAAATTCTAAGTTCTGATTGCCCGGGCCCGCCCTTAAATGTTTAACAGTTTGTTAAGAACGAAGAGAAATATGAACAGCTGACCGCCATCTCTAGTAGTGGAGAGGCACTCCAAGAAGAAGAAGAACTAATTGAAATAAACCATAATAGTTGGAATATTCGATACTTCTACTACTACTTTACTTCTTACTAGTTATCGTCCCAGAGTACAGTCACGCTCAGCTCCATCAGCAGACGAGATGATAGGTACCACAAAGAAGGTTATGTATACAACAAAATAAATAAGACCGACCGCGTCGGGTCGGCAGGTCTGGCGATGACGACGGTCCGGTTGTCAATATTGTCAAATGAAGCAAATACATCAGTAGGGATATATTCTCGGTTATGCAAGGCAGGAAAGAGAAATGGCGTATCATACGGCGGCTTCTCAGTCACTTGCGCTTTCCCTGTACGATAGAACATAGGTGTAAAGGCACCTATTGTCTTAAGCTTGCCTTCCTGTCATTTGAACACAGTTACCTACTCTGACGAGACGAACGTCAATTTCATACAAAAAACGCTGAGACTACCCCTAGGTGGCTCTAGTAAATCTTTTTAGGGTTCCGTACCCGAAGGGTGCCAAACGGGACCCTATTACTGAGACTTCGCTGTCCGTCCGTCCGTCCGTCTGTCTGTCACCAGGCTGTATATCATGAACCGTGGTAGCTAGACAGTTGAAATTTTCACAGATGATGTATTTCTGTTGCCGCTATAACAACAAATACTAAAAATCAAAAGAAATTTAATATTAAGGGGGGCTCCCATACAACAAACGTGATTTTTTTTGCTCATTTTTGCTCGGTATTGATAATGGTAGCAGGTAGACGTTTACAATATATGAGTATATTATTTAATTAAAAAAAAAAAAAATTAAATTAATATTTAGGAGGGGCTCCCATACATTTCTTTTTGCCGTTTTTTATAGATAATGGTACGGAACCCTTCGTGCGCGAGTCCGACTCGCACTTGGCCGGTTATTTTTTGTTCTTCTCTTCAGAGTAGGTACCTAACTGTGTTCTGTGCAAATGACGATGGAAAGGCAAGCTTGAGCCATATCCTTGCATACCAAGAGTAACCCTACAGAGCGGATCGGCTATCGAACCGCATCGCGCTTGTCTTGATTGACATGCTTCACCTGCACTCTTGGATTGAAAGAAGACAAAGAGTTTCATTGATCTGAGCTTTTAGTAAAAGCTGCGCGATCGTTAGGTACCTTCTATTTTTGAAGTAAAACTTCTTAGGGTGCGTTGTTAAATGCGAGGGTAAAATTTATTTATTGTCTTTGTCAACTCCTCATTGATTGATCTTTTGAGATAAGGGAACATTTCGAAAATAACAAGTACTTAACCCAGTGAGGCAAATCTTTCTCTCGGGGTGTCAAAATGAAATGGCATTTTGCTACTTACAACAAATTTTCACAAAAATAAGCATTTACACTGGTGTTCTTTTATTAAACCTTTTTTGCGTACAATGGATAAAATTTATTTAGAATTCAGGGACACAATCCTATGTTAATCGAGGGTTCATGCACTTGAAAAAATCCTCTCGGCGTAAACAGAACAAAAGTGTGACGATGTTAAATCTACACTCACATTATATGGCTTTATATCACATTATATGAATAAAAAGGCATAGAAATGGGAAGTTTAGAAAATTTTAGCTCCAGAAGAATTAAGTTAATGCTTATTTAATATTATTTTATAAATTATTTCTAAAATATTATTGGGAAAGTTATTATTTCTAAAAGTAAAATCTTTATTGGGAAAGATTTGCTCTAGTTTATCGAAGAGGTCGTTTGCAATTTATCGGTTAAATAAAATCTCTATCATATCATATCAAATTATCCATCCGATGGTTTTAATGCCGATTTACACCAAACAAGCGCATCTCCGCTCTATTTATTTAGTTAGTGTAAACAGACATAGAGTATTCTTGCGTTGTTCTTTCTACCTTCGTTTTGATTCAAGCATATGACAGAATGCTCTTGCTCTAGTTCTAGTTCTTTGCCTGTTTGGTGTAAATGCACCTTCACGGTGAGCAGAGACGGAATATCGGCACTACGTCATTCTCATGGATCAGAAAAAGCTAAATAATGGTATTAACATACTTGGTATTTTTTTCAAAATTTTACAAGGTACCTTTATTACCTTGGAAAAATTAAGAATTTTTCTGTATGTGTAATCTGGCAATGTTCCATGTATATTTAGATTTATACACAGTTTTACAGTATAATTACTAAACGTAATGTCTTGCTCGCTACAAACACGGCACCAGGATTGTTTATAAAAGCGCGGGAAACAGATTAATATATTTTTTACGATTGATCTGACATCTTTTCGAGATTTTTTACTGTGAATGATACACAAATTGAGTTATTCTAACTATCTATCTATCCATAACGCCATGTGTTGCCGTTCTGGGTTACATTTTGCCCGGCAGTTTTTGCGATGTCATCCGACCATCATCGTCGGGCGGAAGTTCATTCCAAATAAAGTCGAGATTTTTCAAAATGCTAAGTTTAATGTCAATCACAGCTGCACCAATTTGCTAACCTCTTTTTATGGAAAATGTTTTTTTAAACGAGTGTTGAAGGGATTATTTTTTTGTAATTAGACCTTCTTTTACGTTTGCAACTCTATTGAATTCTCCGGTTTTATCTTCAATAGATACTGAAAGTTTTAAACCAAAATATTGCCTCGAAATGTGAGCGTATCTGAAAATCTAATTGTAACTCGATGGATGAGATACCCACAGATTCGTCAGTTTTGACGTGAAAGGGGTGCCTCAGTAAATTGTTGTGATAGGATTATATCGAAATAGGATCTTATAATTTTGCATATTTTGCCAGGGGCTGACTTCAATATTACAAAATCCTAGTGTTTTTTTTTAGTTTCGCATAATACCTACTACTCGTATTAGGTTAAAATATACATGGCGGTATGTATAGTATACCTATATAAGAATAAACAGATGTACAATTTCACGTTGAAAATCGCTAAAATGCGTGGAATTTCATTTCTACTGAATATACGTTCTTAACCGTTAAACCAAAGTAAAACGTACGGACGATATTTTATTCGGACGAGAGCTATATTCTCATAATTAGAACCTATTGAGAAATGTTGGAAAGCAACCGTCAATATTATACATTTTGACTGAAACTACGAATGCTTTTTATTGCGGAGTATACTTAGTTCTATTTAGTTCTATTCTACAGATTGTTAAACTCCGTGTTGTAGTTAATACATAAGTATTCAAAATTAAATCAAAAAAGTAAAATAAATAAATAACTACTATTAATTATGTTACGAAAAGTCCTATATAATCAACACTCTGGTCGCATTTGATCACATTGTTTTCCTTTCGACTAAATTTAACTTAATTGTTCAAGAATCTTCTAATAAGGCTGCAGAGAAATGATGATGAAAAAGATAATGAGAGTGATGTTTATCTTATTATCTCTTTCATCATCATAGCATCATGTTTTCTTTGTATTTTATTATTTAAAAATGTGCGGCAGTGTAAATTTTCTGTGTAATTTGACATGTTGGAACTTAGAACCTTGTACCTTGGTGTAGTGGATGGGATTGGCATTTCCTTGATATTTCAGACAGATATTTCCTTTCTTTATTCATTAATTTATTAATTTATTTTGATTTGTTCTTTTGAAATCACACAAATTGTAAAAGTTATTTCGGAACCTGGGTATAAAAGGTCACGATAAAGTTATAAGCGAATAGAACTAATAAAGGAAATTATACCTTAGGCCTTGTTTTCAAAGATCACATAGTTTCAAAGTACTTTGATAACAAGTTACGACAAAACATTTTCACGAATAACATCTCCCTCATAAATGTTTTCTCTCCTTCATGTTTTATTCGCAATTTGTTAAATTAGGCGCGTAACTTGTGAAAGCCTCTCCATGTTTATCGCGGTCATGTCTCAAGACTCAGTTCTTGTGTCTAAAAGAAGAGTTTTATATATACGTTGATAACACTTAGGAAAATTTATAAATAATGGAAACTCATTTTTGCTGCTTTCAAACACTGCTTTATGACGTATTAGGGCCATGCACTAAATAACGGATCTCTCTCATCGAAACTTGATTTGCCGGAAGAGATATCTTTTTGGAGATATGTTCGCCTTTGTGCACTATTTTTTTTATCTCAGTTATTTTTGTGCAAGAAATTATCTGACGCTATCATGAAAACATCAAGGCAAGAGGTTGTTTATTAGCATCTCCAGGCAAGATAGGGAAATTACCTTTATCCAATTACACGCTAGTCTAGTCCCTTAAGTTTAGTTCGGCAGAAGATATTCCCATAAATCCCGTGGAATATAACTAAGTTTAGTGCTGACAAAATTTGTTCCGAACAATCTCACTCTGATTCCGCGATTCATACCAATCAATCAAACTTTACCAAACTTATTATCTGTTACAAACGGATCCTTTCACAGAGTTTAAAATCTCATGTAACTCCTAAGTTGGTAATTGAAAGGCGTAATTAATTGGGCAGAATTCGAAACTTCTCACCGTCATCAATCTTTTAGCTAAAAATCTTTTAAAAGCTTCAAAAATCCTCAAAACGTTACAATGCAAAAAGCTAGTTTAGCAGGCTATTAACTAGCCTAGCAATGAAAGCACTAACTATTGCTACATTACTGATAGATAGATAAATAGATAATCCATTGCTGATAGATACTGCTATAATCAACTTGTATAACTAACTAACATCTGATTGGACTCTGAGAATGTAATGTACACTAATTTATTGTACCCACCTTTTGTTCAATAAATGATTTTATTTGTTTGTTTAAGTTTAATTCGGGACACAAAAAGCTCAATGTAAATTACACACCATAAGTTAAATATTACGTTGTAGGTTGTACGTTACCTATGCAGTTCTGGATTAATGTGATTGTCTCAAAATACGGATAAACAGTCAGATAACTTTGTTTGACACTTCATGTACGTGTGAAATGTCAAAGACCTTACATAAACAGATAGATAAACGCTATCTGACGATAGAAAGACCGTCACTAAGACGATTAGAGTGAATCAAAGAGTTTCAGTTAATTTACATTTGATAGTAATGTGATCAGTTAAAATCCTTGTAGGTATGCCATTTTCTCCAACATTGTCTATATTGTTGTACATGTTCCCACGTTATACATAGACAATTATATTCTGAGACGTAATACAATTATTTGAAAACTGGTGAGAGTAGTGTTAGTGACAGAGGTATGCATAAATATCTAAAAAAATTATAACATAAAAATTTACAAGCCAGTGGAACCTATTTTTTTTAGTTATGCCTAAAAAGGTCGCACCTCCATTATGTACACGTCCTAGGCCCTTTTTTGAATCAAACTAATACGAAAACGTGACGAAGTACGAAGTCCCTACAATAAAGGACATAAGTTTCCTGCATGTATATCGTTTTGTCATACCCAGGAATGGACTCAGTTGGTTGTAGAGACTGGCACAGTATTGTATCGTATACGAAATGGGGTTTTTGTCATTGCTAGCATAACGTAATGTCGCTAGGCCTTTCGCTGTTAGCTTAATGTCTCGGAAACTGTTCTCTTTCAATATTTTTTCTGCTTGAGAATTGTTTGTTAGTATCTTTCCTGTTATAAGGTTATATAATGATACAAATATAAAGTTACTGCCATCTTTATATGAAATATTGTATGGTTTAGTCAGATCAGACCATGATTTGACTGATGGGTTGTCAAATACCCACCTTTGAGTCGTAATTCCTTATAAAACACATTATATTATGACGACATCATTTTCCTTCAATCACTACGATTGAAGGAAAATGATGCCGTCATAACGTTTGACAACATCATAATTTAAATTTTATTTCTTGAGATCTACATGGAATATTGATAATTATGGTTCGTGGGTAAAAAATAGGTACCTGTTCAGAATTCTACAAAACTGAATAATTTGAAGTTATAAAATGAAACCAATCTATCGTAAAAACCATTTTGCAGAGCTGTTATTAGATAATTTAGTGCGTTCAAAACTGCCACGAATCGAGTTGAGCGTTTCTTTTTAGGGTTCCGTACCCGAAGGGTGCCAAACGGGACCCTATTACTGAGACTTCGCTGTCCGTCTGTCCGTCCGTCCGTCCGTCCGTCTGTCACCAGGCTGTATCTCATGAACCGTGGTAGCTAGACAGTTGAAATTTTCACAGATGATGTATTTCTTTTGCTGCTATAACAACAAATACTAAAAATAATAAAAAAAAATAATATTAAGGGGGGCTCCATACAACAAACGTGATTTTTTTGCTCATTTTTGCTCGATATTGATAATGGTAGCAGGTAGACGCTTAAAATGTTCACAATATATTGAGTACATTATTTACTTAAAAAATAAATAATTAAATTAAAATTAAATTAATATTTAGGGGAGGCTCCCATACATTTTTTTTGCGGTTTTTTATAGATAATGGCACGGAACCTTTCGTGCGCGAGTCCGACTCGCACTTGGCCGGTTTTTTTTGCCATTTTTTTGTCTTATTTTCTGAAAATTTTAAATGATTTCCACTCAAAATCACGAGCTCTTTTCATCCCAATAGGAGAAAAAAGTGTCCAACTTTGTTACCACCAACAAATGATATGGAAATGGTAACAAAATAGAAAAAAATGATCTCATATTAGGGTGAAAAAATCTCATGATTTTGAGTGAAAATGATTTAAAAATTTCAAAAAATATGACATAAAAAAATGGCAAAAGTAAAAGAAAAAACATAACTAAACTAAACTTTCTTATTTCTTTTAGCGTTAAAGTAGTGTAAGTGAGAATAATTCGTAGAGTCGTTATGTTGAAGTAGATTACTTCGTATTTCTCCAGGTTTTACTAAGAAAGTCTTGCTTCTATGATATGAAAATACTTCTTTGTAAAGACATCACTCACAGAAAGTCCGAGTCATACTATCAATTAGGGTTATCGAAAGGAAAGAATCCACGTAACTGCTATAATAAAGATATTCAAGAGTATGCTAGATATTGTGCCGAACACAAAATGGTAGGTATTGTAACTTTTGCTGTAAATCGGGATACAATAGCGGGTTCTAGCGCCTCAAGTGTGTCTCCATTCCGGGAGCCCGTGGGCCCGTATACGGGTGGCCCCGTAGGGATCTCCCGGACAGGAAACCAGCGTAGGTATTATACAAACGCGTCTGAAAGTTACATTACACGCAACAAAAGTATTACATTTATATTGAGTTAGTCATGATTTTACGCAAGAAGTTATAATGGACAGGGGCCAAAACTTTTTCCATGATATTGCCTCAGCTTTGGGATCGTATTATTTTTACTTTTACTGAAATATGTGCATATATTTACTGTTAGTCTAACATTTCTCGAAAGGTAAACTTTTCCGTGTATTGCGTATTTTATCAAGCAGGTGGTTAGTTATATTCGAGAAGCAAATATTTGATAGCAAGTGTTATTTTGTATCTATTAGGCCTCATTTTGTGTTATTCTTAGATTGTTTTATATTGTATATTAATTTTTATGGGTTTTATATTGCCTGAATTAAACAATTTATTATTATTAAATTATTAATTTGTATCTGATTTAAGAATTCACGGGACATTGCTGTCCCGTTCCTTTTTGTAGGCATGCGTGGGGACATGGGTCCAACAAGCAGAGGCCCCCTTCAGACAATTTATAAGAAACAAATATGAAATGTGGTGCACCCGTTGGGTCCGTCCCCGAATACACCCACAACAGAAGTGCACTCAAAGAACATTCCCGCCGGGCACACAGGTCTATTGCAAAAACTAAGGGGAAACTAAGGAATGGGCTATGGGTTTAATAATATTATTAATATTATACAGGGTTATTTTTGGACCCCTGGCCAAAATTTACTTTTACTTTAGGGACATCATTCTGAGCAACTTTCACTAAGAAACCGATTCGATCAGAGCAACTTAATTTTTCACTTCCCAGTATATTTTGGCCTGAGTGGGTCAGCTTATTTGTATGAAGATGTGAAAAATGAAGTTGCTCTGATCTAATCGGTTTCTTAGTGAAAGTTGCTCAGAATTATGACCCTAAAATAATAGTGACTTTTGGCTAGGGGTCCAGAAGTAACCCTGTTAATGTATTTGTTAAATTTATATTTAGTCTCTATTCTATTTATTTATCTATAATTTGATTCGTATTGTTATGTTATATGTATTTATTTACTTATTAGTAAGTAGTCTATTAATATACTATTAACGTTGTGCACATATGTAGGTCTACCTTTTAATAAATTATCCTCTCCATCCTAGGTTTGCTGGAAGAGATCTCTTTTTAGAGATAAGCTCGCCGTTATACATGTTTTTTTCCAATATTAAGTGTCTGTAATATGTTTCTCTGTGCAATAATGTTTTAAGTAAAGTAACTGTTTACTACAAATCCGGTAAAAAGGCGAGAACCTATGCATGCATACGGCGTCCCAGTTTCCCCATGTCGCCGGCAACTCCCTTAATGTCTATGCAAATTGATCGCAGCGCTACTTTGAGCCCGCGAGGTTTTATCTAAGCCAAATTTTATTGTCGCACTCATTCCACAAATTCGCGCCTCAGCCGCAAAATTGACTGATTCAGACACTTTATAAAGTCCTGATCGAATTACCGTGTGACTTTGAGGCGACGATTTAGTCTTTCGTCAGATTCCTGCGTAGACAGAAGGCAGTATAATTGATTTCGGAGATAGGATCCCGTTTGGGTTACGAAACATGAAAGCAGGTTTAGGGTACAGAACTCTTAACATGCTTTCGATACCCTTTCTAACCAGATTTGTAGGACACATTATGAGAACGCCGGGTGTACATCAATTTAAAAATACTTAGCACCCTTTGTTGGCTTGGCACGAAGATATATTACCGCGTATCTGAGATGAACGAGACTATATAAATATGTATGTTATGGGTAAAGCTAGGAGGCCGGGTAAACCAAGGTAAGCCTCTTGGGTAAAGTCCAATGCTAACTACCACATTCGCATATTTGTTAATATTCGCTTTTGATCCATGATGAAACAGTTCCATGGAACTAAAGCGAAGTATTGGAAATTTCAATCAACTTCAATTTGTCAACCTAGGTTTAACCAACACTGGCTACAAAGACATGCAGCAAGAAGTACCTGTCAAATGATACCCCGTGAGTGGCCAAACTGGACCTGGATATAGCCTGGATTTGATGAATTAAAGCTTTGTGGAAATAACAATACAAAATTATTATTCAATGTGCTGCAAGTATATGCTAAGAATGGCTTTTAGACCTGGACGGTGTTCCAGCATATGCAGCAAGACGTCCTCTACCTCTATCTGATGACACCCCGTGAGTGGCCTTGCCTAAACTTGGTATAGCTAGAATTTGATGATTTAGTGAGTTAAAAAAAATCGATACAAAATTATTATTCAATGTGCTGTAAGCATATGCTAAGAATGGCTTTAAGACCAGGGGCCCTACCGCGCAGCCACTGTTGGCATGGGGTTCGTGTTAAACTTGCCGTATTGTCATAATGGTAAATTTCATTGTTGCGCATTTAAAGACGATGCCGATGCCGACAGCGGTTGCGCGGTAGGGGGTTGGACGGTATTTCAGCACAAGCAGCTAGACGTCCTCTATCTGATGACAGTGAGTGACCTTGCCTAACCTGGATATAGATTTTATATCAGACTTTTTAATTTGGTGGGGTTACAAAGAAATGCTAACTTTTAATGCTAACTTCACACCGGTCTATACTCGACCGATTCTCCAACTATCTTTCATTTTACAATATAAAAAAATGGTTTTCTGTAAAAATGGCAATTACTGAAAAAGTGCTCGAAAACATAGGGGTTTCTCCATAAACAAACCATCATTTAAGTAACCAATTAAAACTTTTATTTAATACTGGCAGCACCGCCAGTCCTTCAGCATCACTTTTAATCACCAGTTACTTTTAACCCTGTTATCCCTTCTTTAACTTTGTATAATTAAATTCATGAATATGCACAGAGTTTATCAGTCAGATAATCTTATCCAAATCACATAATTATCTTAAAACTAAAACACGTATAGGATAATATTTTATTTGAAAGTATTGTGTTAAAATTATAATGAATGGGTGGATGCAGCACTTTGATGTCGGCTCGTTTTTATACAACAACCACCGAAACAATTTGACTGTAAGAAAGATAGCTCAAAATATTATTATGAGAACTTATCGCTTAATTCATAAAATCCCAGTTAATACTGTAAGAATCGTTGCTGAGCATCTGGCGCTTGGCACGGTGTGTGGCGGTTTAATTTCGAGATACGCCTGAAATAATTGCATAGCAAAATTTTTTACACTGAGCGCGTAAGACAATTTGTCATGGTTATTTCAGGAAGGCGCTTTTATTTACGCTATCATGACAAATGGGAAAAAAAGCTCGGTGGTAAGACTACGGGCATGGATTATACTAATAAAATGATGCCCCAATGATGATGTTCAATAAGGCGTAAAGTGCCATTGTTCTGTCCGCACGCAACGGGTTAAAAATCACATTTAATTGAATCCGGAAACATGCTTTGACTGTGTCAACTAGATCGACACTAATTAAATATAACGTTTGATTACTCCATTCCTTTAGCAAATCCTCTGTTATCACCATAATTGGTAATTTGGGTTTATAACAGAGATGCCATTATACTCCAATCCAAATTTCATTTACAGCCTCACTGCCTCGCACGGCTCGCACATAATTAAATTACTTCCTGTTGGAAACGTATATAATGTAACTTAATCCCTAATTGATGTCCGCGAGATGGAGCCGAGCGCCGAGCGGCAGCCATTACCTAATACGAGGAACATTTGTATGTTTGTTTGTAACGCTTTAACGATATATGTTTTGAGTTCTAAAAAAAGGCGCTCTGTATAGTAAAAATGTCGTGAATAGTAGCGTTTCTGAGATAATTCAGTTTGAATATGTAATTTAGTCATTTATTTACACATTAAAATCAAAGCAGCGGCAGCGGTACCGGTCTGCTGCACTGGTCTGCCTTGGATTTTTATGGAGTCATACACACGATGCTGCCGCTGTGGCGTAATGTGTAAGGGCCCTTACGTGCCAGATCCCTTGTCACGTTGTTTGGGTGAGCACCCGGCTTTAGGAAAAAAGTTCGGGTAGCAAAGTGTCCTCTAACTAAACGAGTAGTTACGTATGGTATTGTCACCCCCGGGGCAGGGGGCGGGGGGCGGACGGGTCCGAAGGGTACAAGGGTTGACATGTATTGTTGCTGATCGGGGATCATTTATAGTAATTTGGCTGGCAAGTTTACAAGTTTGGCAATTAAAATTCTCGATGTATACACGCGAATTGACAACCTTTCATTTTGATAAGGTACTAAAATTAGAAATCTATTTCGAGATTTAAGTGTTCTGAGCTCTTAGATATTTTTTTCAGAATTTTTGATCAGTAATTTAAGAGTTAAATAATAAAAACTGAAATGTTGTCCAAATTATGATTGTCAGGATTTATGACATGTGTTCCACAGGCTAGATATAAATAAAAAAGCAACTGTCAGTCATCACCTGTCATCTAAATTTTGTCACTGCTGGTTGTCAAATTGTCACGAAGTTGCACAATAACAAAAGAGTATTTACACATATTGACAGTGCGTTCCGTGACATCGCCGTCAGCGCCATAATCGAATACAGCGTCTAAGATGTTTTGTATCGCCAAAAGCCCAAATCTGACTCGGACTGTAATCGATTTTGGCGTGACTCGGAACAGGGGGTGATATTATGACAGAATAATGACATTTTAATTTTTTATTGATGCAATGACGGGCAAAAGTTCAACGTTTTATAATCTTGACATTGTACTTACGCCCTTTTAGAATGAGTAACTCTAAAAATCTTGAATTATAACTTAAAAATAAGAATAAACACTAAAATAAAAATTACGGGTCCCATCGTTTCCCATCTATTTTCGTATGAGATAATAAAACCAGCTGCTATTTTTTTTGAAATATTGTCAATTATTGAATAACTGGTTCAATAGCATCACTTACGAAAGGAGTTTCGTCGTTCAACCTCTTTAGGGCTGATTGTGCTTTTGGCACACTGTATGGGAAACAGCGTGACGCTAAGTTTGAAGCGGGGTAGGCTGCATCTTTCCTTCATTTAGTTACGGCCTCGCATATTTTTTGCTTGTTGTAGGTTATCGATAAGTACTTTACCACTTAACCTGGTCACAGATTAATATAGTACTGGGATTTGGGACCGATTTATGAAAATACGTAATTCAAGTATTTCATAATTTGTTTATTGCGCAAGAAAGACAAAATGAAAACTATCACATTCAATGGTTAGCTTATCTTTAGTAACATCTTTTCGAGTAAACTTAGTAAGGATGAGAAAAGTGTATTGCTGAGCGTGGGAAGACTATAATCCTTTTATATTTATCTCCCTCCATATCCATCAGTTGGGATTGGAGCTCCATCTGTGGTTTTGTACCTAGCTACCTAAATAAATAAGTGGAGCACTGGATCGGATCAGCGATAATGCAGAACAAATATATTGCTAACATTTTTCGAACCTTTCCATTTATTTTCTTTCTTGTCGTAACAGTCGTGTAACCAATCTTTTATGGCACTGTGATATTTCGTGACGATTTCAAACTATTGTGTTCACCTGACTGAGTGACTGACTGAGCTGACCAGGACCACCTGAAATTAATTAGAGACATATTTTGTCATCTTTGCCATTGAAAGGGTCGAGTTTTGTCTCTTTTTAACCGACTTTAAAAAAGGAGGGGGTTATCAATTCGGTTGTGATATTTTTTATGTAAGTTATGTAGTTAAGTTATTATTTATGAACCGATTTCAAAATTGTTATTTTTTTATGAAAGGGAGACTCTTCAGCTTGGTCCCATTTTTTGAAAATCAGGAATCGGTTCAGTACTTTGGTTTCTACATAGAAAAGACTATCATCCAGGTAACCAAAAGTACGTATTTGCCTTTGTGACTTTGTGGCGTTTACCCTCATTGTTATTGAGATGAATTCTGGGTGTGAGGACGTTGTTAGAACCGATATTTGTTTATTTTGTGTAGTATTGTGAAGTGTGTAGTATTATCGTGTTCATAGATGATCGACGCATCCCGCGCGGACAGGTTTTTAAGTGATTCGTGGTAATGAAGTCGGTTTTTCTAAAGTTCGTAAGTTATACTCAAAAGAATGAAAATTTCAAGTTGTCAGGGCAATGTCCGCATGTAGACATTTCCCCCCTTATTCATAAAAAGTTTTTTTAAATCTTTATTACACAAGAACATGCAAAACAGTGAAATGTCGTCCCAGTAAGTCTTAGTTATTTTATTAATAAAGGTGGTTCAAGACCATTGATTGAACGAAATCAGCGCGTTTATTTAAATGTGTGCAATTTTGTTATTTGATCACTAGAGCTTCACAGAAGTTTCGAGCTAGTAATGAGAATGTTTTTTGGTTTAATGTATATTTTTGGTTACAGGCGTAGGAGCGGACTTAAACTAAGATGGCACATTCCAGAGATTCAAGAAGGAAAGGCCTTTTCCCAGCAGCGGGACTCAATTACGGCTGAAAAAAAACACTTTAATTATTTCGAAATCTTGAACAAACTACGTTAGAATCATTACATTACATTTAAGGTTCCGTACCCGAAGGGTGCAAAACGGGACCGTATTACCAGGCCTACGCCATCTGTCTGTCTGTTTATCTACTGAACTACAAAACATATTGAAAAAATAAAGGTTCTCCTATACAAGAAACGTTATTTTTCGTACTTTTTTGGTACAATGGTGCGGAACCGTCCGTGTGAGAGTCCGACTCACACTTGACCATTTATTATGAATGTTTCTCTAACATTGATCTCCTCTTCTCCCACAGCGTGACCAACATCTTCCTGGTGAATCTCTCGGTCGCTGACCTGCTGGTAACCCTCTTCTGCATGCCCGTCCAGATCAGCAAGTCAGTGACGCTACTGTGGTACTTCGGGAAAGTGATGTGCAAGACTGTCAACTTCCTCCAAGGTCCGTACTTCTTTATGTACATTATCGTGCTAATGCTAATAGCAAGCAAAGCAAAAATATAATTCGTGTAGCACGAAATCAATTTGCCGGGCAAGCAAGCAAAAGGTACCTTTGGCACCCCATAGGAAAATGAAATGAGGTATTCTATGTTCAGCCTCACATCGAGGAGCACAGTCATAATATCGCAATTTGTTTATTGTACTGCACAAAATAGTCACAGAAAACATATGAAAGTGCAAGTTGATGCGTGCGTAGCGTTTATCTGTCTGTTTATCTGGGGCTTTTGACATTTCACACGTTAAGTGTCAAAAAGTTATCTGACTGTTTATCCGTCTTTTGAGAGTCCCGGGGCACAGAAATGTTGGGCCAATCGAAGTTATCGAGCTGTCTAACATCCATTTTCAATAACCTATCTATCCTCAATCTGCAGATTGGTAGGGTCATTGACATGTTCTATAGCGCTATTGTCTTAAACTCTAATAATAATAATTATCATCACTCTAACAATAATAATCGTAATTTCTGCTGCTTTCGGTTTCATACAAAACTCCTGTTTCGTTCACACGGGCGGGCGTCGCAAAATGAGTTGTCTTTTAGTATGAAACCGATTTACGCGACTGAAATTCTGCGACTCATGCATGACTCACAAAATTACGCTCGTCTGGCTTCACCCCAAAGGTGCAAACTGACCAAAACATTACAAGGTGTAATATAACATTCGCATCGAGCATGTTGAGCATCGAGCAGGAAGCCAGGAACAGTTTACGCTCGTTGCTCGCTGGTTTCCCCGTAATACTATGTACGTACTGACTGCATGAATGCTCGCTGTGTAACATGTAATGCCCGCTGTATAACGCGTAACGTAACGTTGGTCAGTTTGCACCTTTATAATGTGAAATTCACATGTATACGAGCCGCATTGTTTATATTTAGTTTTATATTTTGTTTTAATATTTATTTATTTTTGTTTGTTATGTGATGTAAATGTACTTAATTAAGACGGTTACCTCCATTTGTTAAATAAATAAAAAATATATAATAATAATAATAATAATCCTGAAAACAATCTATAATCTTGTAGGTGATAGTAACAGATATCAGCTTTCCAACGATATTTTTTTGGAAAGGAAGGTTTTTGAAAATGGTCGTTATTTAGAGCCTCTGACACAGCTTTACGCCTGCTATCACCGAGTAGCGTAAATACCATTCACCGTCTATTGGCAGGGGTGGCAGTAGCATCCAGCGTGTTCACCATCACAGCGATGTCAGTGGACCGATATCTGGCCATCACGCAGACGCTGCGGCAACCCTGGATGCCGTCCAGACGAGGCGCTCTTCTCCTGCTGGCCTCTCTGTGGCTAGTCGCGCTGTTCATCTTCGCCCCGATGCTGTCCATAGCTTCCGTCGAGAGGGAGGAACTGCCGCGGGCAGGGAATAGTTCTGTAAGTATACTGATTCAATTCAATTCATTTATTTTCAATCGTAACCTTACAGCTAAACCATTTCGTTACAAAGGCGGTACTTACTCGAAAAATAAACGGTCAAGTGCGAGTCGGACTCTCACACGAAGTGTTCCGCACCATCGTACAAGAAAGATGCCTGACAGTTAAAGTTATAGTAATTTTTCGAACCAAAAAATGACAGGAGATATTGTAATTGACTTAATACTATTAAATTTTAAACATCCTTATATTTTCGTATATTTCAGTATTTGTTATTGTTGCGGCAACAGACATACACATTCTATGAAAATTTTAACTCTAGCTATTATGGTTTGTCCCAGAGAGCTCGCTGACGGACTGACAGAAAGACATACAGATGGGCAGACGGATAAACGGACAGCGGAGGCTAAGTAATTCGGGCAGGGGACCCTAAAAACAGTAGTCATTTTGTACATTTTGCGCAAAATTACGTTTTAAGCGAGTTGTGACCTCTCGTTCTCGGATAGGGTAAGGTTGAGTGAAAGAGAGAGAGAGAGATATAAAATCAGTGAAATATAATGTTGGAACGACGACAGTCTGTCTCGGGCTTAAATTAAATAAGTTATCTATTTAGTAAGTTATCGAAGTTGTTTGCAATTTTGACTTCTGTACCTCGGTTAATCAACTGAGGGCGAATAACTAAGTTATAAGGTCAGATTAATTTCATAACTCCAGTGCGATCCATTTAATCTGAGGGTTTATTTTCGTCGCAATAATAGCTTCAATACAAAATTATTACAAACCAAAGTATTTTTTCCATATGGAATGGCACATACACAATACTGCATCTGGAGGTTTCCTCACGGATACCGGATTCAAACCAGCATCTTCTAGGTGATAAGCGGGTGTGAATCCACTAGACCACAGTGCAAAACCGTGCAATACAATGATTAGTAAGTAAATTCAGTCCAAAACATTGAACGATTTTCTCTTCAAGAATGGATGAACTCAGCTCAGCCTTCGACTTCGAGTAGCAAATTGGTTAGTTTACTTTTACATACAAAGTCACTGTAGCGCTAGTAAGCGGCGTTTTCATTTACTGTTTCTAATTCAGACACTCGGCCCTCAACCGTAGTGGCAAATGTCTTACATGAAAGTCTGGTGGGTCTTAATGCACGTATAGATCAGTACGCTTAGCATGGTACTTTTTACTCTCTCTCGACGTCGAGAGACAGACTAACAAGCAAAAAGTAAAAGTAAAAGTAAAAATCATTTATTTTCTTTGAGGTTAATACACATAAGTTAATACATAAAGATAGATAGATAGATAGATAAATCATTTATTCAAAGGACATGGTACACACACATAAATTAATAACAAAAAAATCAATTTAAATAGACGGCACTTAATAGCACGCACTATGCAATTAACAGTAGGTACCTACAGCTGTGTGGTTATGTGACTGTACCACGGCAGTGAAATGGCCCTGACTCAGCAATGTCACAGACGAATCTGTGACGCTGGTATTCTGCCAGGGCCAAAGCGGACGTACAACAGTGGCTCAAGTACTTACACAATTTAATTTATATAAGTAATTACATAAGAAAAACAAAATTAAATAATGAAATTAGTTATGAAAAGAAAGAAACAGGTTTAGAATTTTAGTGTGTAGAGATTAACGACGGATCCCAAACTAGGCAGAGCCTGTCCTTTTGGTTACAGTATAGGACATGAAAATTTGACAAACCATAACAAACAAGCCGGTATGTAAACCTAGAAGGCAGGTTTAAAGTTGAAAGAGTTAAAATATTATTACAGTTTAAATTAGAAGTACTTAAATAAAATTCTCGTATAACAATCAGATAAAGTTCAGAAGTACTTGCCATGTCTATGATAATGGTCGTCCGTCTCCCTCTCCCGTTGAGCGAGCGAGAGCGAGACACGTCGAGACATCTCGGGCTCGATAGAGAAAATGATATTTGTGCATAGACAGGGGCCTTTCTCGAGCGTGGCATACTAAGCGTACAGTGCCTGTAGACAAGTGACATCGCTAAGGATAGCGAGTCGAAACGATAACTTTTTATGTATGCGATTTGATATTTGGAATCGCTAAGGTGACGTCACCTAGCGAATCTAAATGTCCAATCGCATACATAAAAAATATCGTTTCGACTCGCTATTCTTAGCGATGTCACTTGTCTAGGCCCCCTGGTATCAAAAGCTGGCACTTTCAACCATCGATCATTATACCTGGGTATATGTATATTGTATGTTTCAACACATTGACATGTTGCGCTTGTGTAGTGTCTGTAAATAAACGCGCGGGGCGTGACGTTGCACCAGGGAGCATTATCCAGTGGAGAGCGCATAGATACATTTTCATTTGAAATACAACTCACCAATTTACGGGCGGCGGGGGACGAGGTAAGAGAGCTGTGATTGGTCAGCCGCTGCGAAACTGTCTGGCGGCCCGTCATCGTACATAGGTTGCGTATGCGAACGTTTGTTGAATACAACAAACGTTTGGCGAGCCGCATTCCCCCGCAGGCGCAGGATATATAGTCTCTGCGTTGCACCCTGCCTTTCTCTCTCGCGCGTTTATTGTTTTGCTTTTAGTGCTGCTTATAATTCGTGTGACGTTTCAATCGAAAGCAATAATGTGATTATACCTAATTAGATTTTTAAACATACCGTAATTGAAATTGAATTGGTGTAAGTGTTGTGAACGTTTCAGCTCTAAATAACTGATGTACTCCTTCAAAAATCCGTGAAACACTCCAGGAATCATTTCTGACTTAGGCTGGATTTTACCAACAAACAGTTATACGAGAATAACTATCCCGGGGATAATTTGGGTGACAATGACAGTTCAAAATGAGGTGATCAGAGAGCTGTAATTGGTCAGCCGCTGCGAAACTGTCTGGCGGCCCGTCATCGTACATAGGTTGCGTATGCCTGATCTGGGCCCGAATTCTACTGTTCACAAGCATACGACAAGCCTGGAATTCGGGCCCTGCAGTTCTCGCGCCTTCGATATACGGATATCGAGACCTATATTGACAGATTCCCCTACAAAATCACTCGATATAGGTGTAGATATCGTATATCGAAGGCGCGAGAATCAACCCGCTGGTGTCTATGAAAAAGTAGAAGATACTCCCGAGTAAAAGTTTTCAACTCTTTCGTTGGTAAAATTCGCTCTAAATTAAATAATTTTAAAATTGAAATTGAACCGCATTTTCTGTTCCGCTCTTCCGTAAAGTGTTTGATAATTTGTTGAGGAGGACTGGAGAACGGTTAGTCGATTTACTTCCCAATATAAGATGTCTGCGAAATAAAATTGTTTGTCCATCTTATTTGGGAAACTATCTGGGTTGTACAAGCATTGGATACAAATTACAATCCTATGAAATTCTCGCCAACAAATTACAAAATAGTTTCGTGCAATCAAGGTTAAAGAAATTATTAGAGGAAAATAACTCCAGGTTATTTTGTTCAAAAGAGACCATCAAACGTTGGGAAAGAAGGATTTTGAGCGAGAAAGCTTTAGTGTACAAATTAATTAAACAATAATCGGTTAAGTGCGAGTCGGAATCGCATAAGAAGGGTACCGTACCATCGGATGTACGAGATGGTACGGTACACGGTACCCTTCTTGTGCGATTCCGTCTCGCAATTGACCGATTATTTTTTCTAATATTTCTAGCCAACCTGTACGATATGTTATGTTATTATCATGTGTGTTTGTGCTTTCACCTCAACGACCGCTGTTGCTCTGCAGGCGCGGGCTTACATCGAGTTCTGCACGGACAAGTGGGAAGACTCTTCGATAAGGAAAGAGCTATTTGGAGCATTCAGCTTCATCTTAGTTTACGCTGTGCCAGGTATTGTATTTATTTACACTTCACCTTACATGCAAATAGTGTTGCCAGATGTAAAATTCAGAAAACCGGACTTTTCGCCCAGTTTAGCTGGACTTTTCAACGAAAAAGGCGGACATTCAGAAAGTAAAGCCGACTTCAATTAAATTACATCTCATGACGACAAGGCATTATAAACGAATCAAATGTTTGAAAGAAGAAATAAGAATAGAATAGAATAGAATGGAATACTCATTCCCCTAGAGTGCTCGCGCTATGAGCATTTTGCCGCCCGCGGCACAATTTTCGTTTTATTTTGTACACTATGCAATTGTCAAGGTCAAGCGTCCGTGTAGCTGCCCCCCCGTCCCTCGCCTTCTTGTTTTAGAAATAAGAATTAAATCAGTGCTCAGATGACCGCAGGAGACAAAGGTTGTTGGGGCTGTGTCGCGTTTGGCGGCAAATTGCTCACCGCGCGACTACTCACGTAAGTAAAGTTTTTGGTTCTTAGTTTTTACTATTGTTGAAATATTATTTGTTTTCATTGAGTATAGTATTATTTTAATGTAAATATGGTATGATATTAATTTTACTTTGTTTTAATTGATTATTGGGCCTTGTGTTTTTGTTTTATTATTACGTCGAACATTTCTGAAAGAAATTGCCCTGGCTATGATTAGACCACATATCGTTAGAAGATCCGGCGTGATTACTTTACAGAAGCATCTGAGGAACCAAATCGCTCGACTTGTGCCACCGGAACATCAAAATATACCTACCCTCAGTTCGAGAAGGAATATGCGCAGTATGTCCATCGAAGAAAAATAGAAGGACAAAAAAGGGTGCAATAGATGTGCAAAGTTACTGTGCAACGAACATTGCATATATATGTGCCAGGATTGTTTTGGTGAAATACATGCTGTAAATGATGAAAACGAATGATTTAGTTCCTAAGTTCTATTTTTATATTTTTTATTTAAATAATAATGAAAAAGTTCCAAAAAAACAAATATAATTACCTAAGATTTTCCAAAGCATTTTTTTCTCATTTCTAATTAAAAAACTTTAATAAATGATCCCTGTTCTTATAGCTGGTGTTTTATTTTATCGTTAAAACATAATTACAAATGCATATGATTCATATTAACAAAAAAAAAACGTATTAAGTACGGGCGGCAAAATGCTCCCTACGCGATCACTCGCGTTTCACGAGAAGGCGCGACTACTCTAGGGTTAAGCAGGTACAGACAAGGACAGTCATGGTGAATCACTTTCCCATCATAGGTTTATTATAGGTTTTAGCGCGAGCTGCGCGACCCGCGCGAGTCGCTCAGTGATACGAGTACGTTTCGTCTTGAGAGGAAATTAAAAGCCTAACAAAATCCGGACTGGCCGAACAGTCATCTAAAAAGCCTAAATCTGGGGGCGCGGTAGCGCCCCCAAGCCAAGTCGAGCAAAAAGCAAAACATACGGGCGCAGCAGTAACATCCTTTACAGGAAGCCATTCAGAGCATATTTGACCTACCTGTTACTCCGTTGTGGATAAAGATAGAAACCTGAATTCCCGGCGGCTAAAAGGCACCATGTCATAAGACATATTCTCAAAATTTCAATAAATTTGAACCAGTAGAGTTGAAGGTACAGCAATTCAAAGTTCCTCAATTTTGACACTCACTGACTCACTGATTCACGATCATGAAAACTCTAAAGGTTACTTCTAGCGAACCCACAAGCTTAAAATTTTGAGCATGGTTAGAGTTTAGCCTGCAAAGCCAAGGAAAACTCAAACATTGCGCAATTTTAGCCCCAATTTCATAATATATTAATTATCAATAAGCTCAGTACACGACTACTTCGATTCATCGCTATTCCCCATTAGATGTCGCTAGTCGCTATGTGTATCTTGAATCGCGGTATGGTTTGGTTCCAGCTATGATTTAAATAACCGGCCAAGTGCGAGTCGGACTCGCGCACGAAGGGTTCCGTGCCATTATCTATAAAAAACCGCAAAAAAAATGTATGGGAGCCCCCCTAAATATTAATTTAATTTTAATTTAATTATTTATTTTTTAAATAAATAATATACTCAATATATTGTGAACACTTTAAGCGTCTACCTGCTACCATTATCAATATCGAGCAAAAATGAGCAAAAAAATCACGTTTGTTGTATGGGAGCCCCCCTTAATATTAAATTTCTTTTGATTTTTAGTATTTGTTGTTATATCGGTAACAGAAATACATCATCTGTGAAAATTTCAACTGTCTAGCTACCACGGTTCATGAGATACAGCCTGGTGACAGACGGACGGACGGACGGACAGACGGACAGCGAAGTCTCAGTAATAGGGTCCCGTTTGGCACCCTTCGGGTACGGAACCCTAATAAAGCGGTTACAATATTGTCTAATATCGCTATTCCCCATTAGATGTCGCTAAACTCTCAAAAAAATATTGCCATTGCTACAAAAAAGCTTTGATGCTGGACAGTCGTCAAAGGTGCATAGTAATGAAGACAACGTTTTTATTGTTACTCTTCAATTGCTAATGCAACAAATTTACCAACATTGATGTAACAGCAATAAAACAACTGTTGAAATTACAATGCTAAAATTGTTCATGTCACAATAGGATTTCATGTCCTTTTGTTCCCATGACAAATTCCTTTAACTATCATATCAAAGTATATTGTCCCTACGTCTATTTTCCCTTAGCTACAGTATCAAATCTGCTTTGTTCCGATGACAAAGTATTTTGCTACTCTAGTAAAGTAACATTGTTGATCTGGATACCTGCACTTTGTTAATGGTACACCATGAACAAAAATTATATACTCCACGAAGCTACTGCCTATTATTCCAGGAGCATGCGTACCCTGAAATATGCTTATTTTGTACACCAAACACCATACATGCGTATGGTGCATACATAGAGAACTCCGGTCAAAGTACGCATACCTCTAATAATAACGGCACAGAAGCTTCGGGGAATATATAATTTTTTCAGTGTACCATTTACAAAGTGAAGGGATCAAAACCTACAATGTTACATTACTCGGGTAGCACAAGATATGATAAAGAGGATAGCGGTATTTGAGAATCCTAAAAGAAAAAACGAAGACATTTCTATCAAAAGTATGGTATATTAATCTCTACTCGAGTCACACTAGGATTACAACAAAGAACAAAATATTTAATACCGAGTGTTTGGTGTATCAAGTGAAAACACTTTTTGGGGAGTAGGAGACATTATCCTGACAACTTTTACTGTGAAACCGATTTGATCGGAGCATCTTTATTTTCCACTTCTCCATACAAATTAGCTGATGACTGCTTGGTGCTTAAATTTTCTGCAAATCCATATTTCTTCACGCACGACGACGGCACGAGCACAAACACAGGTGTTCTTTGCACGAAATTCACGTTGAAACTGGCAGAGTCAGAGAAAAGGTTTGCGCTTGCGACGAACAAGTACTTTGAGCTACTGCCGCATCAAAAACACACTTAGCCGTATCAATAACACAACTAGCCATAGTAACAACGCCTATTTTACAACATCACTTCATAATAGGTGATAAGTTGGCAACGTGCCGTAGTTATCCCGTTTAAATATTTTTAACATAGTTACCGTATCTACGTGTCTTTAGCTGAAATAAAAAAACAATTTCAACAATAAAAAAGATGTCACAGGCACTATGGGCCTATAGCTGCAGCGACGATGCACTTACGTGTGGTAACAATAAATTTCTAACAAAGCATTTATTTTCGCTTTGTCAGCCGATTTTTCTCTGAGTGTAGGTGTGCATTTCCTGAATCGCGGTATGGTTTGGTTTGAGGTATGATTTATATTTATATAATTCACCGCCCAGACTTGTCACAAATCGTAACATCAAAGCCACAGAGAAGAGCCCATAGAGATAGGGAGGGGGCTTTGAGAAAGTCGGTAGCTAACGCACAAGAAATAGTACCCGAAAAGAAAAAAAGGAAAGTTACTTACAAAAAGAAATGAGATCCCAACAAAACATGCATATGCATATACAAAAACGCCAGTCTCGCAGCCTGCGCAGTTTATTCTACCGTCAAAAGTTGTGAGATCTAATTTTAAACCAAGTCGGTTAATTTAACCAGTATCTGTGTATGGTAGAATCTTTCCAACAACTTTATTATCGTATACTGTTAAGTACCTACCTAATTAGTTAACTAATAACATTTATAGTGATCGGATCAATATAAGACATCTTTATTTCTTCAATAATAATTAGAATAACGGCTTTATCTGGACGTCTGGCAACGCTACATGCAACTACTACTAACTAACACGCAACATGTATCTAAAGAAAGCTTACCTTTTTTCGGAAATATTGTAAGGTTTTACAGAGTGACTTAGTCGACTATATTTTGGGGAATGATAGTACCCTCATTATGAAGAGCTTTCCCCAAAGAACATAGGTCGCAAACGAAAAAAAATATATTGGGTCTCCCATAATAACTTGAAATCAGCTGACCGGGCAATGGACTGAGGATTTTTTTTTTTTATTTGCGACAATATGTTTCTTGGGGAAAGTTGTTCATAATGAGGGGTACTATCATTCCCCAATATATGGTCAGCTAATTAAATTCACCCTGTTTTCCCAATTTGTGGTCCAGGCCTATACAATACAGTATACAATCCCTTCATCAACCCGCACTAAGCCAGCGTGTTGGAGTATGGCTCAATGTTACTCGTATCTGGATTTGGCCCGTACCCTTCTTGGGGACATAATGAGGCTTCTTTTATTATTAGTATTACTCTCCCCTAAGTAAGTTGTAATCCGCTGATTAGGTATGTCATAGGAAGGACAATTCCTTTTCCTGTACAACCATATGTTTCACCGAACTTATAAATAACGGGGTTATCATTACCCGAAAGGTCAGTTAATGAAATATCAACTGTGAACACTATGCGAAGCTAGGATCAATATCTTTTGCTAGCCTGTAAATAAAAGAAACAGTTTTTGTGGTCAACCTGATTACCCGAACAGAACTTATTATAATTCCAAAAAGTGTTACAAGAAAATAATGCTCAATAATACTTTAGATTAGTACCTATCTACATCTTCAATTAAAATTAAAATGTGTTTGATATTGAAACCAAATTATGGGTTTTCCACGAACGGTCCACTTCCAGAAAGTAATTCAATAAACAACTATTATCTTATCACTAACCGATGACCTGAGACCTTCCCCGTCTGCATATAAATAGTAATCTCGTCTCGATTCAGAGCAGTCATTACTCGAAATCGAAGATGATTGCAGTGCTTTTGTTCGGTTTGATCGCGTGCGCAGCCGCCGCCCCCTGGGGCCACGACCACTACCGGGGCTACCCCCCACCCCCACCGCCACCCCCCGGACACCGTGATGCAGTCCTGTCGCAATACATGAATGAAGATTTGTTGGATCTCAACCGGCTCTGGGCAGACCTTGACGACATGAATACAGAACTCACGCAAATGTTTGAACATCTCCTGAAAGAACATGTAAGTGGAGTCTTTGGTATCACTGAAGGAATTACCAAGAATAACAAATATTTCATAATCATCAACCTGCCGGATTATGACGAGAAGAACATCGTTGTGAAAGTTAAAGGTTCAACTCTGATCGTTCAAGCGGTCAAGGGAGACAGTTCCAACATGAGGCAGCAACTGATCTCAAAAACTCTACCAGCAAACGTCGATCATTCCGGAGTCTATACCTACGAGGATGATAAACTTACCATCGAGTTCCCGCTGAAAGAAAACACAGGAGAATCAAGTGAGGAAGATAGTACTACTGTGGCTACACCATCTACAGAAGCAGTAACAGAGCATAGTCGTGAAGAAATGAGCCCTGACAACGATGCTGAAATCCGTGGTGATGTAGACATCGGGGTTCAGAATGAACGACGGGATAAAGAGATTGCAACAAATGAGATCGAACAAGGCAGAACGTACGAGGTTGACTTGAACAACGAAGTGGAATTTGTTACTGCTAGAGTAATGTGAATTATTTGATGTTATTGCTTATTATTTGGTAGAAAATAAGCTGTGTTCAAAACAAGTGTTGATGTAGGGTTTGAACATTATAATTAGTATTTGTAATTGTGAAATAAACGCGAGGATATTTTTGTATGTTTCTGTTTTCATATTTTAAACCAAAACCTTTCTAAGAGCTAGTCTAACGTACCTACTCTTGAAATTTTACAAAGCGTGTTGGTAGAATTCCTATACATCTTAGTCAGTATCCTGTAATTAGTATTACGTACTTTTTTAGGTTTCCGTACCCGAAGGGTGCCAAACGGGACCCTATTACTGAGACTTCGCTGTCTGTCTGTATCTCATGAACCGTGGTAGCTAGACAGTTGAAATTTTCACAGATGATGTATTTCTGTTGCTGCTATAACAACAAATACTAAAACAAAAATTAAGGGGGGCTCCCATAGAACTAACGTGTTTTTTTTTTTGCGGTTTTTTTATAGATAATAGTACGGAACCCTTCGTGCGCGAGTCCGACTCGCACTTGGCCGGTTATTGTAATATTAAACTTAACATATCTAATAACAAAGTGTAAAAGTTGTTAAGGCGCACTTGCCATGTTTAGTCGTAAATAAAACAAAAAAGATAATTGCGTACAATGGTGCCCAATTTTAGTCAGTTATTTGATACAATTTGTGGTACAGGGGGCTAGCCTATCGCCAGAGCTTTATGGAGACTGAAGGTTTCCTCACGATGTGTTCCTTCACACAATTCGACCGACTAAATAATATAATACGTTTAGCCACTTCAATGATCAATTGTCGGGATCAGGGGTTGACCCATCATCACCACCATACAATACTTCTCTTTTCTCTTTGATATCTCGGTCTTTCGCCTAATAAGAGCCCATTTATTTCTTTATCACGTTTTCCTGTTGACTGTGCTGTGCGTGCTTAAATAGTCTCCGTCGTTCTTGGCCAGCTTATTAAGATAAGAGTGTTTGCTCAAGCTTGATTAGTTTTATTAGCTGATATGAACACAATTCATATCTCCATTGAGCAGGCATTGTGGAGTACACTTGGGTACAACTGTGTCTCTGCCACTCACCTCCGGTTTCCAAAATGCTGATCAGAGGTTACGATTAGTTAACAGAGCAATTAACTTACAAAAACATAGACTTAAACAATGATGTATTGTAAACATTTACATATCTTCTGGCCCCACACTAGGATACCCTGTGTCGTGGGAATCAAAACCAGCGACATCACAAACATGTAAACATCCAAGACCTGGTTCTTTTTTTTTCTTTTTGTCCCCAGCCGGGATTCGAACCCTCTCGCATGGTAGGCAGATGCACAACCGCTACGCCACAGAGGTTGTCATAATAAACTAATTTCAGCTAATCACGTGCAGCCATCAGCCAATCACGTGTCGCTATTTTGAATTAATAATTGATTAGCTAATCGTAACCTTTGAATAGTGTCTCAGAAAGCGGCCGTCAGTATAAAAAAGGTCAATTTAAGTTCGAGGCTAACTATCAAATACAAATACAAATTCGTTTATTTTGCCAAACAGAGTACAATAATTATAAAACTTACTAAAATGTGTACTTAGTAGTAGTAGTAGTACTTAGAATTTTTAATTATAGTTACTGCGATCTCCGCACTGGGCTAACCTGTATCGCGGAGACCGTCACAAATCGAGTACTTGCAATATAGTGTTTATACCAGTATAGTCTTTGTACCAGTCCAAAAATATTTTGGCGTAACTTGGAGGAACGCGGCCTTTCCTACCGTGTTGCTCGAAGCGTTTGAGTGATATTTACGGGGGGGGCGTCACTTCTATGCAACCTCATGCAATGATCCTGTCAAAAATCGTCAGTTTCACCTGTCACCGCACGCCAAAAGATCGTTGGCTCTACAACAATTTCGCGTTAAAATACTTCTTCGTAATACTTTACCGTTGGCCACATCATTATGACCAGTTTTATGATCTGGCCACTACTTAAAGTAAACAACACTATCGTTGACCCGAGATTAGCGACTCGCCTTTTATCTTCCTGGCTTGTACAGTTAATAATATGCTGCCTTTAAAAGAAAAGGATATATTATGTTATACATAAAGTTAAAAGGTAAATTACACCGTGGCAAGAAATGCTAGTTAAATGATGGCAAAATTTGACATATTTGGTTTGTCAATCAAAACACGCCGTGGTACTCTAAATGTCACTTAAGTGGCCATTATTTTTGTCTAGCATTTTATAGGTATTTTTATTTGTTTTGATGGCCAATGAAAAACAATATAATCAAACAACAAAGCAACCAGAAAACATTTTCTATACACAAGTGGTTGTAAAATGTCGTTCGGCTAATGAGACTGGTTTGTTTATCTTGTTGTTTACACTGTCCGCCCTCAACGAGCTTGGCCTTACGTGTCGAGCGGCTCATTAGGCTCATTTCAACAGCAAAAATATATTGCAACCCAAAATTATTGGTTTGCTCACCAAATATTAGGGCGAAGTGGTGGGTCAGAGAAGGTGAAGGGTAACGGAGTCGAGCGAACCAACACGATGACGTTTTTATCCTTCGTGTTTGGTTGACATGTAAGAACTACAAAAACCAACGCATCATCGAACTACGAACAACCCACAACGACTTAAGGTTTTTGGTTGCAGTTTTTAGTGAGAAAATAGTTAATATTTGATATGCAATTATCAAATACTAGGTAGCCCATTTCAATACCTATGTCTATTCAAGGAGAATTGATTGATAGGTAAGAAACCCTTTAATCTCCATTTTGATGGTACGAGGCACACATATTAATCGTTTATTGATAAATTATATCACCTACATCTTGTAGTAAAAGTGTCAATATGGTTTACTTTTATTCACCCCGGTGGCTCTTTTTCCTTAACTGGAGAAAACGGGGTGGTTTTTAGAGTTAATCGTCTATAAAGATTTTAAAGATAATAGCAGAAAACGAAATTTTGTATAGTAGGAGCGCGTGAAAGGTAAAGTCTCCTAAGTCGGAACTCAAAACTACCAAAAATAGATATTCTATTCCTACACGAATTGATTTGAGACGGTAAATAAGGAGCATAAAGTCAAAAGTCTTTTTTTTATTGACCATAAACCATACAAATTCGTCAATATAATATAATATTTTTGTATACTACCGCCCGTTCGGTAGTTGTGGGCTTAGGGATGGAGCAAAGAAGGGCAAGACATAACCCATAAAGTTTGACCACGTAGTGAAAAAACAAAAATAAAATAGTTTTAGACAAAGAAAAAGATATTAACATAGCCATAGCCATATATTTTCTTCAATTAAGTATTTCGATTGTGATAAACGATCCCATCATGGGTTTTATTTCAAGATGAAAGGATTGCCATTTGTGGACAATACTACTGGTAATCTGAAGGACAATCATTTAACAATAAAACAGCTTGACGAGGACTTTCTAAAGACTAACTGAAATTAAATAAATCGGCTTCTAATCGGCAATGATTTTACACGATATTTAATAGAAAACATTCATAGAAATTAACCCTTTCACTCTCAGGCGAACTATTGTTATATAAGATGTGTCGGCGAACCAGCTTACCTTATAGCAAGATAAAATAAAATATTATACTCCATTAATATACCAACCCCAACTGAGAGGCATGGAAAACCCGGATACGAGTAAGATTGAATCATTCTCTACCAGGCTGCCGCACTAACTTAGCGCAGATTGATGGACTCGGTCTACCCGACTAAGTGAGATGTACTTAAGATAAATTACATAACACATTACCAAGTACCAAATTGGTAAGATCACGCTTATAATAATGACTCGAGTAACAACCGTCGTACAAACTCGTACGTCTAAAGTCCACGGCCCACGATTTTCAACCTACCCACATCGTATTATAGTTTAAAACCCATAGAAAAACAGAACAAAACAACTGGATCCTTTCTTCCTTAGGACTAGCTAGCTAGTTCAAGAGCTTTTTAATAGAGTTACTTGCTTAGATTTATTTTAAATATTGTTTCAGGCTGCATAGTGGTGGTCTCTTACTCGCTTATGGGGAGACGACTTTGCTCAGTGATGCCGCCTTTTGACCAAACAGAAGGAAATGTGAACAGACAACAGGTAATGCTTATATTTATCTTGAAACCCTGAATGAAGAGATGAACCTGATAGACAGTTTTGTTCTCTTTTTACTCGCCCCCGCTCACTTTTGAGCATGGCTTTATTAAAAATTATCAGGTCAGTATGTCTTTATTTGTGAAGTACAAAGTAAATTTGGAACTCGATAAAATAAACATTAAAAACGCCACGCTTTTTCCAACACAGGACGCATTTGACCTAAGTTTGTGACAGTTATAGTACATTACTGCCGCGGTCTGTAATGACTGCGTTTCTTTGCTGGTCGCACTGTTAGTGGCCGAAAGCGCAGCATAGCGCAGCTCAAGGCCTAATACAGCGCGGTCAGCATTGCAACTAATAATGGACAAGCTAGAATAAAGACCGAGACTGAAGGTCGAGGCCTTTATAGTGCGGATATCAAAGGTTGCAATGCTGACCAAGCTTAAAGGCCGAAATCGTAGCTAAGCTAAGCTCAAGGCCATCATAGCGTGGCCAGCAGTGCAGTCATTGCAGACCAAGGCTTGTATTGTAGAGTGCTTTACTCAAGCAATGCTAGTAATATAAAGATAATGCTAAAAAAATAAATCAGCATACATACCTAGTAATATTTAATAGTACATTACTTCAGAGGGAAGAAAGTGACAGTTCCATACCGAGATTATGGCATTTGCGCCACGAGCTTGCGAGGGGCGCAAACCATTTGAGGTATGGAACTGTACTTTATCCTGAGGTATGTATAGTGCTTTTTATTACACCTACGAGGAAAATTATAGACATAAATGCATAGAAATCTGCAGTACTTATGAAAATTTCATACGTTGGCAAAAGGAAAAGAAAACGACTTCATTTTCTGAAAATGTATTGCTCGAAGTTTTTGCGAAAATGCGCGGGCTTTTCCTTTTTTTATTCGCCCGTTTCTGGAGTAGGCTAAGATCATAAGGTCATGCAGCCACTTCTTCCGTGATTCTGCGCGTTTTATATACAAAAATAATTTCGTTTTTAATTTTCTGTATGCACCAAGGAGGTTGGTAACTGGTAAAAAAAAAACTGTATGTGGCCAGTAACAATTTACTTGAAATTTAATTAGTAGACAGTTATTAAAGTCTCTTTGCAGTATGCCTGCTGACAAATAAAAAAAAGAAAAACCGGGTATGTAATGGAATTTCATACATACTTCCCACCCTTGGGTCGGAAGGATTTTCATACAAACTTCCATACCTTGGGATGAAAGGATTTGAAGGGCGGGATAAAGGCGTTTCTTCCCTCTAATTGGTATAATTAGTATGTATTTTCAGAGCAGGTGTGATAAAAATAAAATAACAGTTTGGCCGACTAGTCGCCGGATAGAAGTAAATCCGACTAATCAGCCACTTTCATAGTCGGCGACTAGTCGACAATTAATTAGTCAGTTAAAAGCACCTGCTAGATGGTTCATTTATTTCATTCGTACTTTTATAGAGTTTTGCATAAAAATAAACTTGTAGAACCAACAAAGAAAACGACCGCATATCAATTGTGAGCGACGCTGCTGTAAATTAAGCATCACAAACATTTATTTTATTTTATTTATTTACATTGCTTCTTTTTGACCCCACCCTAGGATAACCTGTGTCGGAAACAGCGTCTGTACAACCATCCATTGAATATCCTGCTATTTTTTCTTTTCCCTGGACGGTTTTCTGCATAGAATTTCATACATAGCTTTTGCTAGCCGCTGCGTTTGCCTACAATAAGGAGACGAAGGAATTTCCTCTGAAAAAGTAGTCAAGAATGACGGATGTGCCAGCAGCCCCGCTCCATCACCCCACACAATATGGCTTGATAATTAAATTTCACTAAAGGTGAGGTTTTGCACGGGATGTTGCAAAAATAACCAGTACCTACCTCAGATGAGGTGGCAGCTTTATGAGTTTTTTACTCCATATCACTGTTATTGGGAATACTTATCGTCATCTGTGATATGACTCTTTGTAGACTCTCACATGGACCGAATCCCGTTTCTTGTATGAGGTCACCTTTTTTTATATTTCGTGTAATTTAGTATTTTACTGTAGCGGCAACAAATATAGGTACACAGCCTGTGAAAATTTCAACTTTCTAGCTATTACGGTTTGTGCGATAGAGCCCGCTGATGAACATACAGGCAGACAGACAGAAAGACAGACAGACGGACAGCGGAGGCTTAGAAATAGGGCCCCGTTTGGCAACCTTCGGTTACGGAACCTAAGAAAGTCCTTTTGTAATGTTCGATGCAAGAAGGTACCGTTATTTTACATGTCTGCAGATTATGTTACTTTAGAATATATATGAGACTAGTTTAAAATGGGAATCATATTTTCTGTCACCTATTGTCACATTGGTCACTATACTGTGATCACCTAATTAATTGCTTTTTTATTATTTTTCATTTATTGTTACAAATTGTTTGAAATATAACAAATGTACAGTAAGGTGACCAATCGACTATTTAGATCTTCTATTTAGGTGGCCAATCTACTATGTAGGTGTCTAGTCTAATCTATTATTTAGGAGACCAAAGTACTATTTAGGAGGATGTAACCAATCTACAATTAAGGTGACCAATCGACTATTTAGTTGATAGATCTTCTATTTAGGTGGCCAATCTACTATGTTGGTGTCTAGTCTAATCTATTATTTATGAGACCAAAGTACTATTTAGGAGACCAATCTACTATTTAGATCATTAATTCATCAGTCAACTATTTTCTGACAGTGTTTTTTGGTAAATAACTATTATTATTATTTAGGTGATCACTACTCTTTAGGTGACTAATCTACTATTCAGGTGACCAAACTATTATTTAGGTGACCGATATCTGAGAATTGGTGACCGATAACTGACAAACGGGACCCTATTACTGAGAATTTGCTATCGGTCCGTCCGTCCTTCCGTCCGTCCGTCCGTCCGTCCGTCCGTCCATCTGTCTGTCACCAGGCTGTATCTCATGAACCGTGGTAGCTAGACAGTTGAAATTTTCACAGATGATGTATTTCTGTTGCCGCTATAACAACAAATACTAAAAATCAAAAGAAATTTAATATTAAGGGGGGCTCCCATACATCAAACGTGATTTTTTTGCTCATTTTTGCTCGATATTGATAATGGTAGCAGGTAGACGCTTAAAATGTTCACATTATATTTACTTAAAAAATAAATAATTAAATAAAAATTAAATTAATATTAAGGGGAGGCTCCCATACAAAATATTTTATTTTTTTTTGCGGTTTTTTATAGATAATGGTACGGAACCCTGCGTGCGCGAGTCCGACTCGCACTTGGCCGGTTATTGTATATTTGGCGATCTAAGTTAGGTAACAGATCTATTTATTTTAGGAACCAAAATGATTTATTAGGTGATCAAAAAGGCAACTGATAAGCGATCAATAAAATAATAACCATATAAAATTGTTAACTTATATTCCTGTCACTTCCAGAGGCTACGGCTGATCCGGGAAAGGAAGCGAGTAGCATGGATTCTCTTGCTTCTTGCTGTCCTCTTCGCTCTTTGCTGGCTGCCATACAACATCCTGCAACTATTGATAGACGTAAACGCAGTCAACAGTCTGTCTGTCGCCAAAGCGTTGCCGTATACTCTGCTACTGGGTAAGAATAATAATAATTTGTAGCCCATTGATTACTTTACCGGCCGTTACTCGGATTCGAGTAAGGTTGAGATACTCCACCACGCTGGCTCAGTGCGGGTTGATGTTGTTGACCAACACGACTGTCAGAAGACTAGGTGACGAGTCGCGTACATGTATGGCTTGACAGGGTCTATAGCGAGACCGCGGAATTGTTTTGTTTGCAGCGCGCGCGGGCATTTCTTGGCACCGTACCGTCGACAAGTCAAAACAAGTATTTTTGCGCCCTCGCTATTAACCACTGGCACTCAATTCCGTACGGGACCTCAGGGCCTGAGCTGGTATTAATTAATATTTTGTACAGCATTATAGAATCTCAATAGCTGAACAAATTTCCTTATCAATGCCTACGACAAGAATGTGGCAGACAATGATACGATAAGATAAGATAATAATAATAATAAAATAAAAATAAAACATAAAAAAATAATAATATTAATATATTAATTAAAATCAATTAAAAATTCAATTATCAGTAAATCAGGCAGCTGCTAGTATAATTTAGTGAACGAAGAAATATTTCAGGTCAAAGTATTCTGGTTTATTCAGTCTGAAAAAAAGCGAAGACAAAAAAGAAATAAAGAAGGGGTAAAGGGAACAGCGTAGAGCTTTTTGTGTATATATGATATGTGAATAGAATTTATAAATGTAGTTGAATGTGAATAATTTATTTTCTTTTTTTATGATGTATCTCGATGTATATGTTACGGCTAAAACCCGAAGTGCGGGTACACCTAGTTTTAGCCGGTTAAAACTAGGTGTAGCCCCTTTGTCTTGGTTATATCTAGTATTAGCCGATTTTTTGGGTAAAATCAACCAAACCCTAGAGGCTAATACTAGGCCTAGCTGGTATCATTAATGTAATTATTAATTTAAATAAATAAATCATGCCGGCTACAACTAGATCTAACCAATACCTGGTGGCTATTACTAGGTGTACCTAACCAATATAGGTTGGTTACCTTAGGTGGAAGTTGTTCTACTAAATCTACAGAGCCACATACTTCTGGCTTTTAAGATATTAAAAAAAACACTTAATAATAAGAAACATAGAGATTATTTTCTTTTGTTATTTTTTTTTGGTAATTTACTTGATAGTTCTACTTTAGTTAAAGTTTGAATGGTTGTAATAAATAACTTGTGTTGATTTATAAAAGTGTGATTGATAGTTATAATAATATTCTTAAAAGTTATAAAAGAAACAATTATTTTCTGTTGTCAAAAAATTTTTGCTGATTGTTCCTTTTATTTTAAAATTTTAGTCCTACTACTTTAGTAAAAGTTTGAATTGTTCGTAATGATTAACTTATGTCGATTTATAAAAGTGCGATTGATAGTTACTATAATATTCGTTATAAATGGTACAATTAATTTCTGATTGTTCATTTTATGTAAAAATTGTAGTTCTATTTAAGTAAAAAATATTACAATAAATTCGTTGTTTCTTATTATATTACGGTGTTTTTTTAAATATCTTAAAAACCAGAATTTAGTGGCTCTGTAGAATTAGTAGTACAACTTCCATCCAAGGTAACGTGTATGTATAAGTTATTCCTAGTAATTGCCATCGGGGACATAATATCGGCTAGACCTAGTATTAGCAACTAGGGTTTGGTAAAGTTTGGTTGGACCAAGTTCTAGCCGGAGTGAAAGCGGCTAGACCTAGTTTTACACGAAAACGGCTAATACTAGATTTAAACACGAGTACGGGCTACACCTAGTTCAAATCGGCTAAAACTAGGTGTAACCGCACTTCGAGTTTTAGCCGTAACATATACAAATAACAAATGAGTAGTACGACGCAAATACAGTAGAACAGTTTTAGTACCTATGTCGTGAAAGAACATATGTATAGTAGAAGTTAAAGGAGGACATGACGATACACAGATAAGAGCTGGCAACATGCTGGCAGTGACTGTTTACTGTTCCCGGTTTTCCATATCTTAATTAAATATCGGCAGAGTAATTTCCGTGTTACGCCGATTGGCCGCCGGCGGCAGCGTTGGACAAAAATGGCCTGCTCAGTCTGCTATCTTCATCTTGATTCAACAGTAGATTCAGCGCAGTATACAATAGTGTTCCCAAAAGTATTCAAGCTCTACCAACGCAATCCTTTTCCATAATTTTATATACCTGGCTCGCTACTGAAGCATTCTTCTCCGTAAATGAATATTTTATGAAATGCAAATCTTATTGAATTTAATTATAAATGACATTACATAATATCTGACATTGTAATCATTTAGGTTTTGACTGACATTTAATAGTCGATTTTTGCTCGAACCATAATTGGTTCAGTAGTAGTGGCAGTAAGGAATAAATAGTTATGCAGCCTGCTAATTTTGTTTTGTATGTTACAGGGTTCTTAAAGTTACGATTGGAAAAACATAGTTAGGCCGAATCGATTAATACAGAGCACTTGTAAGTATATTAAACAATCAGCCTCTTTACATGTATTTCTTATACAGAATATTTTTATTGTACATGTATTTTTTAAACAGAATCACGGTTAAAAAAATATAAATGAATTTGTTTAAAATTACGTCCGCATAAACAATACGACTACACTTTTCATTGGCACCACGTATAACCAAATTGCTATGCCGTGCGTCTATAAGGTTTATAAAGTAAAAAAAATACGCTATACTTTTCGAAACTAGAGCAATTTTCCCCGGAAATCTCCATTTTATCATAAAACCTTCCTTCGCTATAATTTCCCGCGCCATCATCGTTTGCAATTATATTGACAAATGGTCACCATAAAATGGTTTCGTTGAAGGCGGTTCGGGGCCTGACTGTTAAGGCGTGAACATTGTTATGTGGTGGAGGTAGAGAAATATATGATGCATTCGGAATAATATAAAGCAATTCAAAACTGATACCGTTCAGGTGTATTTTTGAGGCCTTCAAAAACCAATTCGCATTCGAAAGCGCCACTTTCTTGCACGAATTTATAAAAACGCCATTTTTGAAAATTTATTCTGTCATTTCTACGAGTGCTACTACCCACTCGTTTCTTTATTTCTACTAGTAGAGTAAATATCCATTTGACTGGTGAGTTCTTAAATGCTAAGTACATAAAGATCAATCCTGCCAAAGGAAATCTTTTGTTTACGAAACGCCCCGTATAATTAGACGTGGAACGGCCGCCATTTGAGCACACCTCGGACACTCCTTAGAACGGTCGTAAAATAATCATCTATTCTTACTACATAACCAAATGATGTTTGTATACGTGCAAATGTGTGCGTAAACTTTGCTAGGGCTGGTGGCGCGGCGAATGCAGCGATATTAAAGTATACGCGTCGTCACTCGTCCGGCGTTCAGCCCTGTCTATTTATCCTTCAACCAATCCTTTGCCGCCAGGGGTGGGGTGCGGTATCTGAATCAGCGCGGGGAAGGGAGTGGCCGTTCTGTACGGAGTACTATTATCTCTTCTGTGATTTGAGTTAGCACTAGTCGCTCGCATACGAAGATTTTAAAGATGACACAATGAATAATAGGCGCAATAAATGGCAATAATTATGTATCGGAAATCCCTTCAATTTATGAGTGGGGACGAAAAGGACTAAAAAACCTATCGATCACAAGTTGCCGACGTCGGATGACGATAGTAAACCGGCTTTTCCTGGACATTCTAAGGAACGATCCTTGAGTGTACTTGGCTGCATAATCAGGGTGACATTTCATTAGATGTCACCTTGAATAAGGTCTAGTTCAAATGACCATGAAGCCATCAGCTTTTCAGTGAGAGTCATGACAGAATTACAGTGACTTTTAGTGTTATGTCGGTTATGCATCCAGGCCATATTATCTCCAATGGTATAAATGTACACCTCCTAATAATTAGCCGATTTTCAAATGATACTTTACAGAATTTGCTCGGTGGCCCGCATGGTTATATTTTAAACACTGAATCTGCTATTTTAAATAGGCCTAAAGCGAAACACCCCCAGGACAATTCAGTTCCAAAGATACATTGAAGACTGTTTGAAATGTTACACAATAAACCCACCTAAAGTTTTAGGGTAAAACCACAGATACACGGAACTAGCAGAGTGTAAAGATGTTTAATATCCCAAACCCCCTCGAAATTAAACGTTGAAGAGGTTTATGAATTACTAGTTTATTACGGATAATGCGAATTCTAATCCCATTGCGGATTTGCACTCAATGTGGTCCGATGCTATGCTAAAGAGGCCTGTGGTCCAGCAGTGGTTTGATGTAGTGATGTACTGAGTATGATGACGATTGTGACATAATACGGACGTAAGAACGTCCGTATACGGACTGTTATATTGTTCCAGCTATTTTTTAGTTGAAGAAATCTTTTGAAATTTCAGTAGCGGTAACATATGCACGCCCCCTGTCACGCAAAACTAATATGTGTCTCTACCACCTCGTATGGAAGAGGGCGTGACGCAATGTGTTCTATTTTTCTTTGACACAGCTTAACGAGCTTTCGAGCCTTCCGTGCCACAGTCGAGATAAATTGGCCCGTCCCAGTGACGAAATCGCTGGCGTTTACTAAACATGAGTGATCGATGGCTGTCTACGTAGCCAGCTAATAAGCTAAGACGGTTCCTACCAAAACTCCAACACTTTATGAGGATGAATATTTTTTGCTGAGCTGAGCATATTATGAGCGAGCCATAATATGCTCAGCTCAGTATTTGATTCAAACGTAAGCATTCCTTTGGCTTTGAATTTTTGACTATGACCACTGATACTAAGATATTATACTAATACAGATAAACCACCTAGAACAAAATATGACACTGGCGTAAACTGAGATGCTACGGAAGCTTCTTTAGTTCGAGGCCATTATCGCTTGGTGCAGCACCATCGAAAAAATGCAAATACCACGAGATGGCGCTAAGATACATAGGATTTATACTGAGATTAGCGCCACCTAAAAGTATGTTAACTGAAACCATGGCGTTTAAAGTACATATCTTACTCCTAACGCCATCGCTTTTTTACGAAGGGTTACTAATTCTAATTTGTATGGGATGAGAACCCTGTCGTATGACTTTACCCTCGCATGGTAGTTCATTGTCACAATACAACAAAGATCGAAATATGTATCCAAACACACTAAAACTAAACTAAGAAAGTTTTGTTTGGTGCGACTGCTTTATACATACTTAGTTCTATTTCGGTACCTACTAAACTGCTCGAATACAAAACGTATGTCTATTCGTGATAAGAATGCAGTGAAATTTAAATTTAAATCTGTTAACACACACTCACAGGACATGACACAACCTTTGCGTTCGAAAGTTTGCCTTCAGCTGGTCACTGTGAACTTGGCTTGATAATTGAAAACGATTTGATTGGTTACGGGCCATGGCTAGGCCGCCGGACAGTGATGACTTTACTGCATTCTTATCACGAATAGACTATATCTACTTTACATGTAAAGGGGAGACAAAAAATTAAGTTAATTAAGAGTTATATTTGTTTTTATCTGTTTTTTATTGAGAAATGAAAAAACATGACTATGTCACCCTCGTTCGGGAATTATGAGTTTCTAGTTAAAACTGAGTAAAGTAAAATTATCATCACTTTGTATTATTTTGCGTACATTTGATAAACGGTTGTTTATTTAAGACAAAAACACGTTTACTTCCAAGAAGTAGACTGTTTACGAATAAAATAGATAAGGTGTGATTCACGCGTCGTGTGCGTTTTACAACAAATAAAGAAAAAGTCATACAACATCACATTAACTTACAATATGATATGTGTTATTAAAATATGTCGACAAAGTGAAAATTCCAAACTAAAAACTGACTAGATAATGAACAAACTATAAAAGTCTGACGTAATATCTCAGATTCTTATGATACAACTTTCAAGTTCGTCCTTTTAAATGTTTTGCCGTAATCGTTCCAAGTTTAGTTTTGATGAAAATGAGTTTCAAAATTAAAATATATTTAATCTACCCTTCGTTTAGTTAATTGGTTAGAAATTATTGAAAACTTGCAGTGGACTTATGCCAATAATGAAAAGTGGTCTCTCTCCCGCGAAATCCCATCACCCAGCCATCCATTTATCAGGCCACGTCCACGATTTTTCTCGTCATCTCTCGGTCCCTCAGGTTTAATTTATGTGTCCGGAGTAGCGATAAGCTCACGCCCTACCGCTCCTCTTGGAAAAGAAATACTTAATCCTAAGATTGTGCTGAATATTTCATGAATTTTTACAGGTTTCCATTTCTGGCATTGTCCATATTCCTCGAGGTAACCTCCTGAGACCCGGGGTAGATATTTTTCGCATATCTTCTTTAAACTATTTTGCATGATGCAGCATACTTCGGACTAAATCGGATTTTTTTGATGTTCTAATCTAAATTAAGGACAGAAAGACTCAGGAGTGTACCTATTAAAGTTACTTTTGATTTAGTTTGACCGTTTCGTTCCAAAAATCCGCGATTATAAAGGAGACCAGTCATTTTGGGCCCAAAGCCTAAAGTAACAGCCAAAGAAAAAAGGCTGCCAAGTGCGAGTTGGACTCGCGTTGAGAGGGTTTCGTAACACCAACAAAATAACCTAAAAGTACCCTAAAATTCAGTTTTTCATACAAACTTTGCACCCCAGGTTTAGTGGGTTAGGGGGTCAAAGTTGTATTTTTCTGAGTTTTTATGGGATATGGGTGCAAACATGTGCTTGCATACCAAATTTCAGATTTTTAGGACTTCGGGAAGTACCCTAGAGGTTTTGATGACATGCGAATCGGTAATATTATTGAGCACAACTTTTTCAGAATAAGTCTTAAAAATATTATAAAAATACATTTAAGATCCTCACATCATGCGCTTTCATTTCATATGTCACACGGCATATTTTTGAATTTTTTAAATTTTATTTATCGATATGTGTACCAATTTTCAACTTCATTGGTACAATATGTTCTGAGTAAAATGCCTATGACGGATGGACGGACGGACGAACGGACAGACGCACGAGTGATCCTATAAGGATAAGGGTTTCTTCTTCTGAGATACGAAACCCTAATATAAAAGAATTTAATCGATCACAAACAGAATAAAGTAAATCATTCGAAACTACATCTACAGCGTGAGAATGAGAACCAAGCATGAAACCCACTAGACCAAGAAGCTGATAACGTCTATTCATGCAATTCAAAATAGAATACAATAAAAATGATCCACTCAAAAACTAACTGATCGACTAAATTACTGACTGAGCCACAAGTCGGCCAGCGACTTATGGCTCAGGTCGTAATTTAGTGGCACAGTTAGTTTTTCGGTTAGGTTAGGTTAGACTTTTTTGATGCTCGTTTAAATACTACCCATTCAAAATCACATCCCTAATCAAGACGACCTTCTGTGGCGCAGAGGACGTGGCTCTGCCTACCTTGCCATAGGTCCCGGGTTCGATTCCCGGCTTGGGTAAAAGAAAAAAACCCCAGTTCTTGGATGTTTGCTTGTTTGTGATAACGCTGTTTCTGGTTCCCACGACACAGGGTATCCTAGTGTGGGGTCAGAAGCAATTTATGTGCTTGTATATAAATATTTGTTTGTTTTAATTCCAGGTCACACGAACTCCGCAATCAACCCTATAGTTTATTGCCTGATGACGCGGAACTTCCGCCGGTCGTTGCGGAACCTGCTGTGCCACGAGCAGGGTAACAATCACTCTAGTAGTCATCTCCACGTAAGTAGCCTGCTAGACATTGTAGCTTACTTAGGTTTATACTTAGATTTTAGTGCCGCAACTTGGAAGGCGAGTCTACCAAGATTCCTTATTGTAAATGCATTTTTCTTTGGCCGAAAATTAGTAAAAGCACCACATTTCCTTTTTCATTTGCTATACTTTAATTTTATTAACTGCGACAAATCCATAAAAAGATAGAGTTGTCAAAGTTATGCAGAGAATATTGTTGACCCGCATTTGAAGTAGGTATAAGTAGTGTGTTGTTAAAGCTTCGTAGATTCTTGCGAGCGCTCTAGAGTAACGCAAAGCATTAAACATTGAAAGTACAGCACAAAATATGATACAACACGTTACAAGAATAACACAAAGAGTTAAGTTACGTTAAATAACAGCACAAAGAAATATACTCCCCAGACAACTGTCTAGTGTCTAGCTCGGTCCCGTTCCACCGCTGGGATTACTTTTTATTAATAAGAATGAAATAAGTACACTATACCTACCTGACAGAATTCGTAACATACTCATACTCATACTCATACTCATATATTTATTGCGTCATTGTGGTACATAGTTAACATATTGCAATTTAAAAAAGAACTACGAAAGGTCTTAATTAATAAAACTTACTATTCCGTTGCTGAATATCTAGACGATAAGAAAATGTGAGTTTCAACTGATTCTGGTCTGAATTTATGATTTGATTACTCTTGTAACGTAAGTTTCTATCTATTGTATAATTATATTGTATTGCACTACCATAGTGCTATTTTGCATGTCACTGCGTGACTAGATGTGCAGTACCGACCGATACATGTTATGTTACCTTCCACCTTCTATGTAACCATATCTACGCAAAATAAACACATTTGTATTTGTATTTGTATTTAAGAAAAACACAAAACGACATAAGACTAAACCATAAAATTACAACACTTCAAATCAATAAATAAAAGTGTAGCTTCTGTTAAAAAGCAATTTGTACCCATAGATAGTGTTTTCTGCTGCTGGATAAAAGCCTTTCGACTTGTAAACGCACTTTTCTATGTTTTACCTGCTTTAATGGTCTTCTTCCTTTCATTCCTATCTTTACCAGTTGCATGCAGAAATTACAGCAATTGTTGATTATTCATTATATGCCACTATATGTAGTCTAGCCGCTGAGAGAATGCGATCCTGACACATGTCAGTTTGGGATGCAATCCTTTTTGTGGGAGTGAGATAGAGTGAAAAGTAGCGTGGTACAGACAGGGATATAGACATGTGTCAGTATCGCATTCTCTCAGCGGCCAGAGTATAGAAACAACGTGAGATAACGCTAATTAGCACGCTTAGTATGCCACACTCGAGAAAGGCGCTTATCTAAGCACAAATATCATTTTCTATGTCGAACCCGAGTTGTCTCGACATGTCTCGCTCTCGACGCGACACGGGAGAGGGAGACGGACGACCACATTAAAGACATGGCAAGTACTTGTAAGGGTCGTATTCTAGAACGAATCTCAAGATCAGTCTCAAGCTGAAATTACGTAAATCCGACTCAAATTTGAGTTTCACTCTCAAGCATCTCCTTTATTCTGAAACCTTACTCAAGAGTGCATCGCTGTGAATCGAGTCTTGAGACATTCACAGAGTAATAAACTACTTTAGGCCTGTTTTCATTTACAATTGGGAGGGAGGGAGGGAGGGAGGGAGGGAGGAAGGGAGGGGGAAAGGGAGGGAGGGACGGGGAGAGGGAGGGAGGGAGGGGGAGAGGGAGGGAGGGAGGGGGAGAGAGAGAGATAGAGAAAGAGAGAAGGAGAGAAAGAGAGAAAGAGAGAAAAAGAGAAAGAGAGAGAAAGAAAGAAAGAGAGAGAGAGAAAGAAAGAGAGAGATAAAGAAAGATAGAGAAAGAAAGAGAGAGAGAAAGAGAGAGAAAGAAAGAGATAGAACGAAAGAAAGAGAGAGAGAGAGAAAGAGAGATAGAGAAAGAAATAGAAAGAAAGAGAGATAGAAAGAAAGAGATAGAGAAAGAAAGAGAGAGAAAGAAAGAGAGAGAGAAAGAGAGAGAAAGAAAGAGACAGAAAGAAAGAGAGAGAAAAAGAAAGAGAGAGAAAGAAATAGAGAGAGAAAGAAAGAGAGAGAGAGAAAGAAAGAGAGAGAGAAAGAGAGAGAGAAAGAGAGAGAAAAAGAAAGAGAGAGAAATAAATAGAGAAAGAAAGAGAGAGAGAAAGAGAGAGAGAAAGAAATAGAGAGAAAGAAAGAGAGAGATAGAAAGAAAGAGTGAGAGAAATAATGAGAGAGAGAGAAAGAAAGAGAGAGAGAGAGAGAAAGAAAGAGAGCGAGAAAGAAAGAGAGAGAAAGAAAGAGAGAGAGAAAGAGAAAGAAAGAGAGAAAGAAAGAAGTGTTTATTTGCCACATATATTTTTTTTAATTATTTTATGTACTAATATCACTCTCAAGCGTGGTCGAGATACCGCTCAAGCACAACAACACTGTCAAGAGAGGATCTCAACAAAGTTTGACATCTGTAGTACAAAAAAGTTTTTTTTATTTGAATCTTGTTCAAGAATTAGTAAAATCTCTACTCACATCTGAGATCACTCAGATGAATTATGATTTTTGATACTAGTCTCAAGCATCAATTAAGAATAAGCGCGTACTCTTAAGACTACTCTTGAGTAGATCTCAGATTAGAGATTCGTTCTAGAATACGACCCTAAGTCTCGCTATCGACGTCGGGAGAGAGTAAGAAGTGCAATGCTAAGCGTCGAGCAAGAGCGAGACACGTCGAGACTTCTCGGGCTCGACAGAGAAAATGACATTTGTAAAATCACAAGGGCCTTTCTCGAGCGTGGCATACTAAGCGTACAGGGAGACAAGTTTGACAACTACATAAAAACATAAGTAAGAAGTTGTCAAAGTTTACTCGAGGCGTTAACTCGCTTTTTAGCTAATGGCAATTCTAGGCTCATTATCTTTAGTAATAGCACGCAGAGACTCATAGCAGTAAATGGTAGACAAGCCGCTTAAATGCTTACGTCTTAAGTACGTAGAACTAGAAGCTCCGATTGAATTAAATTGAAGCTATTTAGAAACATGGAAAAGGCATCGCGATAGTGGAATATTCCGAAGGGCACAAAATTCTCATTTGACTGGCATTCAGTCTCCAGTCAAATAGGGTATCATGCACCCTTGGGATCAATTGATGCACTATTGACATTCTTTTTCCATTACATAATAAGACCCTCAGGTCCAGAAAAAAGTAATTGGATCCCACCATCCTGTGTAGTGTCGATTTCCCTAGGTAGAGATAAAACGAGTAACACTCTCGTTTTAGTAAGAGAACGAAATATGTAAATGACAATAATTTGGTCAATTTGGGCTGATCAGTTGATGAAAATGAATCTGATTAAGAACAATCCATCCTTTTAATTAGGGTGCAATGGAAAGGCACAGTAAAACACAATGCACAGTAAAATTTTAGAGGGATGATATTATTTCAGTATTAAACCGATGTGATCCGAGCAACTTTTTAGGGTTTCGTACCCGAAGGGTGCCAAACGGGATCCTATTACTAAGCCTCCGCTGTCCGTCTGTCTATCTGTCTGTCCGTCTAACAGCACGCTCTATCTCATGAACCTTGATAGCTGAATTGTTGAAATTTTCACAAATGATGTATTTCTGTTGTTTATTATATTTATAACAAGAAATAATTAATATTGAAGGGGGCTCCCAAACAACAGAAATGTTTTTTTTACTACATTATATTTAGTTACAACATAAATAACTCTGCTCTAATCAAATTTCTTCAGAATGAAACACCTTCAGTTTATACCCTATCCCCCTTATTAATAAAAAATGTTTCTCCCGGAGTATTTTTTATTAATAAGGAAATATGTATATCTCCGAAGCACATTTTGCAAAAGGTTGTTCTGGGAAAAAGTTTGCACTCTGGCAGCTACAGTATTTATCCCCTATTAAAAATAAAACACCGCGTTTAAGAATACACCAGAATCTTTAAAATTCCAGATGCAAGGATTGCGTTACAAAGGCGGCACGTCTAGCATTCGCACAAAAACGACCACGTTGAACGGAAGAAGCCAACAAGGACGATCCAGTATGACAAGCCAGACACAATATGGAAGAGTCACCAGAGGATCTCTTAGAGATATCGTTTGGAAAGACACTGCTGATAAAAACGGGGCTCAGTTCTTGTAATAAAACAGCCCATATTTACCAGGGGCCTACCCGATATCTACTACGCCAGGGAAGAACCAAACACGACGAACAGAGGTTGGAAATACTGAAGAGAAAGAGACTGGAGAAAATACCACCGGCCGTAACCTCATCTGTTTTGGTAAGCAGTGTAGAGCCCGCAACGGTATGTTCAGTCTGAAGAAAAAATGAGGCTTCATGGCCTTCACATCGGATAATGGTGTGGCCAATGATGAGCTACATGAATGCACTGCTGCCAGTGAAAACGATGATGTCATATGAGTACATCGCAAAATCAATGAAGTTCTGTTGTTTTGGTGATACAGTGTGATGTGATGATAATATCACTACCCTTGAGTGTTTAGTGGTGTAATATGAACCCAAAGCTAGCTCCATAGTCTGGCTACGAAACGGTCCGCAGGGTTATTAATGGAGTATTAGCCAGCTACCATAAGGGTAAACGCTTGTTTTTAAATCTTTAGCAAGAGGACCATTCGCTTAGAGACATTCTGCTTCAGGGAAATATTGGAACGTTGGTACGATTTAGAAATAGAGTATTTTGGAAACAGGACGTTTGTCTCCTAAACATCCTGTTTAACATTTAGAAAAAAATGTATTCTGGTAATAAAACAGTCAGGGAAATACTTCTCATACTCTTGTTTGTGAATATAATACGTGTAAAAATGATAGATGAACAGTACAGGTTGTAGTTTTTCTGTCTTTCCTCAATCTATCAACTAAAGTTCCATAGCGAAACGGTCAAATCTAACTCTAGTAATGGGAAAATCACGGATAGACAGGTTATTGAAAATGGACGAACCGAAAAAGTGAACCGTTAATACGGGCGTAAATAAAACACCTTCTTCCTTCCTTTTGCTGAATCTGCATTATAGGTGTGTCGTCATCTAAAATGAACGCTAAAAGCGCTGAGAGGTGGTAGGCGATTTACGCCAGTGTGCCCATGCACGTAAGGACGCTGTTTCCATGCATACCACCACATCCAGTGTAAACGCGCGTGTATCCTCGAATCACGCCAGTGTATCCATAAACATAAGGACCCTATTACCATGCGCCGCTCCTTCACCTCCATTGTTATTTTCACGTGACGCGAGGTGCATCTAACTTCATTGATGTTACTTTACCTAATTTTGAAGGGTGTGAAAGACAATTGCTCTGCTCGGTATCAAAGTGAAAGCTGTTTAGATTAGTGTCCTTCTCGACGAAAATATGTAGGTCCCTTTTGTTCCTGCTTAAACATCTTCCCCAGTGTAACCGGGACTAAAGCCCACAACTTCCGAACGGGCGATAGTATTCGAAAATATTAATATTATATTGACGTTGACTAAGCAATCTGTACCTATTATACTTTGTACATTATGGCCTGTTCAAACAGGCAATTCATGATAATGTCCGGATGAGCCATTACGGATATGTGAGCCCTATGTGACAGATAAATCGTGATTTTACATTCAAAATGTATGATTCATCTGTCATTCCTCAGGTCCCGGGTTCGAATCTCAGCTGGGGACAAAAAAACCCCAGGTCTTGGATGTTTACATGTTTGTGATGTCGCTGTTTCTGGTTCCCACAGGGTATCCTAGTGTGGGGCCAGAAGCAATGTATGTGCCTGTATGTAAATGTTTATGTTTGTTTGTTTCTTTAAATAGGGGTCTAAAGGACTTTCTTAAATAGGCACTAAGGTCCACTACTTCGAACGTGAGTCATAAATTTTACTCTGAATAGAAGAAGAAATTAGCATGGAGTTGTCAAAATTATTCAGAGAATAGTGTCGACTCACCATCGAAGTAATGGGCCTTAGTATTTGTGATAACTTTCGATGATCCTTCCTGTGTAAAATTTAAACATTCTATTTCATATTTTGTAAGTGTTCTGTAAATACAAACGTGTGTAAATATTAAACTAGTAATTAAACAACGATCATGGAAACTACAGTTAATATTAACGCAAATACCGTGTAGCTGAAATTAAATGTATGGCTTTCTACAATATTTCTTAAACACAAACACCTTTACAAGTTTGTTTTTTTTAACGCGTCGGTCGGTCGTAGATGTGTAGTACTTGTCAAATAATAATAAAAATAATAATACATCTCACATTATTGTAAATAGGTACTTAAACTATCGCTACGTTATGTTCTTGTGTACATAAGTAAGTGACAAAAACATGTAGGTACATTTAATAAATTATATAATTTAACAGAAAAATGATCTTTAATTTTTCGTTAAATATTACTCTCCCTGCTTACTCTAACAACGATAATTTTATTACCAAAGTCACAGCAAGTTACTTTATATACTTCACAAAAGGAGGAGGCTTACAATTCGTCGTCAATTTTTTTTATCACAATAACTCGTGCATTTACTCATGGTAAGCATAATATTGTGATGCGGAAACTGATGATGAAGACCACATATGGCCACCAGAACTGCTGAAGACTAGGTACAATCTACTATGCGTGGCTGACGGGCAACGCACAGCCTAAACCGGTGGACCTAGAGCCATGAAACTTTGTACAGGGGTTCCTTATGTAGCGTAGGGTATCACTGAGGGGGGTTGAAGTGCTTTTTGTACAAACTGTGATCCCCTATCCCCCCCCCCCCTTGGCGATTTAATTTCGTCAAATCGTCTTCATCAATAGTTCCGCATCAAATTATTATGCTTAACATGAGTAAATGCACGAGTTATTATGAAAATCACAAAAATCTATAGGTCTGCCTATTTGAAGAGTTTGATTTCTCCAGGATCCCTTCATCAGATCCTGACCTGGTGTCATTGGAACCAATTGGAAGGTAAACCCTTTCGAACAAAAAATATTTTTTCAAATCGGTCCATCCGTCAAGACGCAATCGGGGCACACACATAAAAAAATATATCCCGACGAATTGTAAACCTCCTCCTAATGTGAAGTCGGTTAAAAACTAACATAGCTCCACCCATCTGCCATACGCAGTGTTAGTGGCACCATTTTGTGGCCACGACAAGACGGTGGTGGCACAATCTTGTTGAGCTCGTCTAAGCTGAAATGACGCGCCCCACTCCTTGGTTTTGTATGACAAGTAAATACAAAACCAAGGAGTGGGGCGCGTCATTTCAGCTTAGACGAGCTCTATGTACCTAACTCACCTGCCTTTAGAAGAAGTCATTCGTATGCCTTCTGTCGCGTACGCGTGTCGCGACAACCAAGACGTCTATTAATGACGTCTATTGCAAGGGGATGAGAACCTAATTTCCCCTAATTTTAATGTCATTTTTTAGGGTTCCGTACCCGACGGGTGCCAAACGGGACCCTATTACTGAGACTTCGCTGTCTGTCCGTCCGTCCGTCCGTCCGTCCGTCTGTCTGTCACCAGGCTGTATCTCATGAACCGTGGTAGCTAGACAGTTGAAATTTTCACAGATGATGTATTTCTGTTGCCGCTATAACAAAAAATACTAAAAATCAAAAGAAATTTAATATTGAGGGGGGCTCCCATACAACAAACGTGTCTTTTTTTGCTCATTTTTGCTCGATATTGATAATGGTAGCAGGTAGATGCTTAAAATGTTCACAATATATTGAGTATAAAAATAAATAATTAAATTAAATTAAAATTAATATTTAGAGGGGGCTCCCATACATTATTTTTTTTGCGGTTTTTTTAGATAATGGTACGGAACCCTTCGTGCGCGAGTCCGACTCGCACTTGGCCGGTTATTTTTCCTTTTCAGCCAGGAGGATGACAATCTCTCGACTGAAAGGGTCTAGTTACGGTAGGTAGCCCCCCTAACAGATGGCTTGTATCGACATGGGGAATTTGATTATAAAAAGGTGTTAAATGGATAGCTGGTGGCCAGTTTGCTCACCAAAGTGCTTTTTTTGTGAGAAAATGCGTAGTTTTCCCGGAAAATTAAGTTGAAATTTCTAAAATGTTTGTCACCAAAACGAAAAAACGTATTCTTTATACGTCAAAGAGTCCAAACACAAGCTAAATTTTCATATTATTGTTAATAATATTGTCAGCCAACTAATTTTCATTTTCGATTTTCAATCGCAGAAGAAAAGCACTTTGGTATGAAAATTTACTGCCAGCTATCCATTAAACACCCGTTTATAATTAAGGATGAACGATATAAAAGCCAACCCCATGTCTCGCCAACGACATCTAGTGACGAATTTGGAACTACTGAGTTGTTTTTTTATAAATCGCCCATTGAAAGCTAAGAAACTGTGTGTATGATTGAACGTGAAGTCACGTGTCTTTTTACTGGTTTTTAAGTATCAATATTATTATTTAGTCAACTATGTAGCGCCTCCTATAGCAAGATACAGAATATAGAAGATTCCATAGGTTGGCTGACTTCGTATATTTAGGAAGTCTCGACTCGGAGTCGACTTAACAGTTCTTTCACCACCCAAGAGATGGCGCTATGGCGCTATCTTCACTACATAGATACATCCCTCGTTAAAATACTGAATAATTATAATTAGGTCCACCTTCTCGAGTCCCAGATAAAAGGGCTCGAACATTTTTGTATGGTGCCTGGGATACTTGATACCTGCAAATAACCTAAAATTTCACTTTCTGTGTACACCTATAAAATAGAACTTCATAACAAACAACAAACAACAATATGCAGATAAATGACTAAATCATAGAATAATGAGGACCGAATTATAATATTCAAACTGGATCTCAGAAAGCCTACTAAACGACACTTTGTAAACAATATATTTGTTGTTATTAAATTTTCGATCGATAGGCATAATATGATTCATATTATAGGATAGGTGTAAACTGTGTAAGTATATGTAAAATAAAAATAACTTATTTTTTATTGACATTGAGAGATATAACATTAAGTGTAAACAAAATTGACTTGTACCCACTAACGTATAAAGAATGTTCAACGGCCAAGTCACACAACATTAACTTTAATAATAAAGAAATCGCAGTAAGGAACCTTAGACTTGGCACGACTTTGTCTAGATTTCATTACTTTTTAGAGATAAACAAGCAGCTCCATTGAGACTTGGCTGGTTTGCATACATGCGAAATTTTAGAGAATTTCAACTTCAGCAGAAAGGTTCGATCTTCTTTGTGACTTTATTTATTTTAATATTTCTGTATGTCATTGGTGAACCCATTCCTCTTCGGCACATCACTAGCGAGTCGGGAGCCGTAAAATAGCTACACCATTCCTCTTCGGCACATCACTAGCGAGTCGGGAGCCGGACGTCATTTTGATCAACTTACATAAGAAACCGATTTGATCAGAGCAACTTTATTTTTCACTTCTCTATACAAATCTGCTGATCCACTCGGGCCAGAATGTACTGGTAAAATATTTCAATAACAAGCGTTTCATTTTTATCATTATTTATTTTCTAGAATTTCCTGCCAAAGTATAACAACAGAAAAAAGAAAACAAAAGAACATCAAGGGAGTGATTGATAAGGCTATTGAAAAAGGTCGATTGGGTAAACATTCGCCTCTGTTGATTTTTATCAAATAACAAGAGTGTAAGGGATTTATGTATATTCAGGGGCAATTTCTATTTATTTACATTATTTGTATTGATACAGGGACTGCAGGGTGTAACAGAAAGGTGTGGTCATATTTTAAGGGGTTGTTAGGGGCATCATTTTAAACAACTTTCACTATGAAAACTATCAGATCAGAGCAACTTTATTTTTCACTTCTCCGTAAGTAAGTACAGTTGATTTGTATGAAGAAGTACGCCGACTACGATTTTGGACAAAATCCCTTTGAAACATGTTCGGTAACTTCTAACAGTTCAGAGCAAGACTGTTGAAAGACTGTACATGAAATATTCCAACAACTTTATTGGATATTAAAAGATGCTCTGCCATTCGACTGTTATTCATAATTCATAATTTCTTTATTGCACGGAAAACAATGTGATACATAGTCTTAAAACAAAGGTAAATAGGCAAAGGCGAGCTTATCTCTAAAAAGAGATTTCTTCCAGCAAACCTAGGCAAGATAGGACAGGTTGTTCTGAGAGAATAGTCCTAGTGCACGTTATGTTATTCACGTTATGCACGTTATATATATGTAAGTAGATTGGTAGAATCCATCCCGTGGTGAGATTTGATTAGTACAATTTTATTAGCGCTGGCTATTTTAATTTTGATAAGTACAATTTTATTAGCGCTGGCTATTTTAATTTTGATTAGTACAATTTTATTAGCGCTGGCTATTTTAATTTTGATTAGTACAATTTTAGTAGCGCTGGCTATTTTAATTTTGATTAGTACAATTTTATTAGCGCTGGCTATTTTAATTTTGATTAGTACAATTTTATTAGCGCTGGCTATTTTAATTTTGATTAGTACAATTTTATTAGCGCTGGCTATTTTAATTTTGATTAGTACAATTTTATTAGCGCTGGCTATTTTAATTTTGATTAGTACAATTTTATTAGCGCTGGCTATTTTAATTTTGATTAGTACAATTTTATTAGCGCTGGCTATTTTAATTTTGATTAGTACAATTTTATTAGCGCTGGCTATTTTAATTTTGATTAGTACAATTTTATTAGCGCTGGCTATTTTAATTTTGATTAGTACAATTTTAGTAGCGCTGGCTATTTTAATTTTGATTAGTACAATTTTATTAGCGCTGGCTATTTTAATTTTGATTAGTACAATTTTATTAGCGCTGGCTATTTTAATTGCAGGTAACGAAGTCTTGACACAAGACACATACAATTATCACAAGGGTGGCATCTAAAAGTGAATAAAGTGATTATCTATCTATCTAAAATAATGCCCTGTTTGCCATATTCTTTTCAATGATTTGCTGACTTTATTTTTACTGGATAGTTCAACTTATTATTATTAGGTAGGTATTCATCAAATCTTTTTGGAAACAGCTCATTCATTCCCAAATAACAGGGAGTAAAGTAGAACTCTAATCCCTAGGAGCCATTAAGTAACTGTTTATTTGTGTTGCCAGCATTTAGTTTGTTAGCTGAGGCTGACAGACCAGGTTGTTAATAAATATGTATTTTTCTCAGGTGATGAAAAGTAGAGTGTCTACCTCAGAAGTAAAAAACTATTTTCCTAAGTAAGTTCAGTTCAGTTCAGTTCAAAATTTTTATTGACCATAAAATCATACATATTACTTAGTCAACGTCAATATAATATTAATATTTTTGTATACTACCGCCCGTTCGGAAGTTGTGGGCTTAGGGATGGAGCAAAGAAGGGCAAGAAACCTCCCCCGTACCTCTTTTTAAAATATCAGAGCCTTAAAAATACAATGTTATGTATTTCTACTCAAGTCTAAGGAAATACACCGAGGAGAGACGTACTGACTCAGTCCATCGCCCCTCTTTGGATTTCTGTGCGCTGAGATGGTAAAGACCATGCAGTTTTGTCATATAAATATTCTTTTACACTGTAATAAGACTTCTTCAATAGTAAAAAAGTATTTATAAAAATAACCGGCCAAGTGCGAGTCGGACTCGCGTACGAAGGGTTCCGTACCATCATCTATAAAAAACAGCAAAAAAAATAATTTTATGGGAGCCCCCCCCCCTAAATATTGATTTAATTTTAATTAAATTATTTATTTTTTAAGTAAATAATATACTCAATATATTGCGAACATTTTAAGCGTCTACCTGCTACCATTATCAATATCGAGCAAAAATGAGCAAAAAAATCACGTTTGTTGCATGGGAGCCCCCCTTAATATTAAATTTCTTTTGATTTTTAGTATTTGTTGTTATAGCGGCAACATAAATACATCATCTGTGAAATTTTCAACTGTCTAGCTACCACGGTTCATGAGATACAGCCTGGTGACAGACGGACGGACGGACGGACGGACGGACGGACAGACTGCGAAGTCTCAGTAATAGGGTCCCGTTTGGCACCCTTCGGGTACTGAACCCTAAAAAGAACACTCAAAGCCGTAGTGATTTGAGATAGTTTTGATGTGCTTTCTATCATTGTATGGTTCGGTTATTCAATTTTTCCCAGTAAGAATTTAGAGTATCGATCGAGACCTTTACATTTTCCATTTCCATTTCCAATATCGGCGTATTATTCGCGAAGACTGGAAAACCGCAGCATATTACATTATTTAATGAAATGACGCACGAAAATTTACCTATTTGTTTATTAAATTGCCTTTTGAATCAATGTAAGAAATTATCGTCAGAAACAAGACTGTATTACAAAGATGAAGACGCAACGCCCTGCAGAGTACTAATTAGCCATAATAATAGCCAATCTACGATAGGACATTGGACCTGAAAAAAAACAGGTAGTTCCAATAGATACTACAATAAAGATATTATTAAAAAGTACCACGCAAACGAAAGTTTTTCATCAAAGGCTTTGGTATTCTACCATAGAAAGACGGACGGAAGGACAGACAACGGAGGCTTGGTAATAGGGTACGGAACCCATATAAATTAGTTAAATATTCCATTTCACCATTACAGAGAAGTTACTTTCTGTTCCTATTATCCCTAATAAGTGTGAATTGACACGTGCCGCAAGGGTCTACCTACTCCGCTATACAAATAACAATAGAATGACAATTCAATTTTGCTAAAAGAGAAATTTTCTAGGGTACTCTCGCTTTTGAGAACGTATTTTCGAAGTAGCTCTTTTAGTGAAACTGAAATTACAGATTAATTTATTTGTAACTGAAATTAAACGAGATGTAATTTAAATTAATTTGTGGTCGGTCATATTACACGCGTACAACAGGCCCGATTAAAAAATAGGAAATTAATTTTGTATCAGAAACAAATAATGCGGGTAGGAATATTTGTTAAAACATTTTGGCTGCATTGACATGAAATAATAGGAAATTAAATATGAACCAGCTCTAACTTAAGTTTATCTTAGGTACTATTGTTCTGAATACAAGTACCGTGGCTCTAGCAGGAATGAAAAAGTTTTCGAGTTCAGATGAAATGAACCTTTTGACATTCTACATAAGAGTCACTGACATTTCATTTCGAATACTTTTTCGATGCGTAAATTTTTCTGCTACCTACACTGATCTCTCAAAATACCGCAAATTATACTTCTCGTGATTTTGACAGTTTCGAAGGACGAGATAAAAGACGTTACCTAGGCAGCGATGGCGGAACGGTCCCGGTGAGTATCTGCCAGGGTGGACGGACGTAGCCCAGGATAGAATTGTGGTTGGTAAGAGGGGTGGGGAGGTCTTTACCAATTAAGCTCTCAGTTATGTCATAATATCGATTTCTCTGTCATTATCACACGCTTAGCCCCGGAAAGTTCTCAGCTCTAAGAGCATTTTATTATTAGGGCTTTGTTACTTGGAAATATTATTTTTAGGGGCTCGAGATTTATCTCAGAGTTGAGAAGAGTTTGAATGAAATGACCGGCCAAGTGCGAATAGGACTCGTACTATCTATATTATCTATAAAAACGGCAATAAAAATCATGTCTGTTGTATGGGAGCCCCATTTAATATTTTATTATAATTTGTTCCTTTAGTATTTTTTGTCATAGCGGCAACAGAAATACATCATCTCTCTGGGAACTCGTTTAATATCATATTTATTTCCTATCCTCTTCATCAACCCAGAGTTACACGAAACGGTTTTAAAATTTCCGTTGTCACTTAACTTATTTATTGGCGAGAATCTCATGGGATAGTAATTTGTTTCTAATTGCTTATTTTTTTTTGTTTCTTGAAACTCAGGATTATTCACAACAAGTTCTAATTTTATTCTATATATATTTTTTTAATTTAAGTCTACCTACACTTTAAAATTCTACACAGTACAAAATTAAATCGCATTAATGATACGGAGTAACTCTAGTATCGGACACTAATCTTGCCTTCATGAAATGAAATAAAAAATTGATGAAATTGATTAAATCACTACTTAAAATAAAATTGTGAAACCAAATGGATTCAAATTCTTTTATATTGTAATCTGTCGATAAATTGTAAACTGTACCATACTTCATACAATATAACGCGTTACTAGATAAATTGAAATGATAAATGTCTGGGCAAAGTGGGGGGCCAGGGTAGGTGAAGGATGAAGGGGGTGAGTGAAGCAAATCCCCTTTTATCCTTCGTGTTAGGTTGACTTGTAAGTAAGGGTTCCGTACCATCATCTATAAAAAACAACAAAGAAAAAAATTGTCTGTTGTATGAGAGCACACTTAAATATTTATTATAACCTATTTTTTAGTATTTATCGTTATATCGGCAACAGAAATACGTCATTTGTGAAAAAAATTACTGTCTAGCTATCACGGTTTATGAGATACAGCCTGGTGACAGACGGACAGACAGACAGACAAACACCCTTCGGGTACGGAACCCAAAAAAGCATAAATGCCCTATCGATCTTGTTTACAATTTATCGAAAGATTATAATCTAACGGTATTTTTTTCATATGGTTGTATTCTCACAGGTTTAACAATTTTACGTCGTAATTTTACGTATATACAAGACGACAATTATGATGGATTTTCTACAATAACAGTTAGCTAGGTATTATATTTTTTTAGTTTTGTCATCTGATTTACAGTTTACACATACTATTATACAATACAGTCTACAAACCCATATATTTACAGTTTACGAGTACACACACTATTAAACAATACAGTCTACAAACCCTTATATTTACAGTTTACACACACTATTATACAATACAGTCTACAAACCCTTATATTTACGTTTCTACATTGTCCTCTCGCTCCGACGTCTATTTTTCTCTATTGTAAGGTTATTCAACCTATGTCCCACACAGAAACATCGCATGAGGCGCTTGAAAGAGTCGCCACAAATTTTGTGTCAAAGCGGGTACGGTTAACAGTTTTCACTCAGTCGCGCTCAGACGGTGACAGCCGATTACAAGTTTTTGAACCGATTTGCGAAAGAGGCGCTATTTTTTAGGCCTCAAAACACGAAGAAGTTTAGTACGGGAAGGCGCATCCTTACAGTAGCAATCGATGCAATAACGCCACAAAAGCAGCCCATCAGTGGCGCCACTCAGCGCTTATAGTCACAACATAACACAATGTCCGTGCCGCTGCAGCAGCTCCGCGGACGGGCGCCTGCGCGTGGACTCGTGGACTGGGACTCGGACTACTTAAACCATTTATTTTACTATTTTTGAGAACAGACTTAAATAGGTACGTATTTACATTCAACACCGCCCGTGATCAACACTTATAGTCACAATGTCCGTGCCGTTGCAGCAGCTCCGCGGAGAGAACCTGCGCGTGCGCCGCGCGGCGCGACGAGCGCGTCACGTGACTGTGCTGCGTGGCCGGCGCGGGTGGCCGGGCGGCAGGGTGCACGTGGCCGGCGTGGCGGAGGGGATGCATCTGTACACACAATGATAATAGCAGCTATAATTGACCGAGCGAGCAAAGCGTCTCCGTTTCAGGTTTGGGCAAAAATGCTTTCGTATGTCTGTCCGGTTGTTCTCCTCTACAGGTCGCATTTATGAACCGATTCTCGTAAAATTTTGTGAGCAGGTTGGAAAAATAAATAGAATTTTTTACTCGAGCCAGTTTTTAGATTTTTTTCAAAATGGCGGAGATATGGGGTTTTAAAAAGTAAAAAAATCGCTACAACCCAAACGGCTCGATGGATTAACAAATGAGGTGTCGTTGGATTCGTAAAGACCATGAGAGTGAAACAGACTATATAATTTTAGTAAAAAGTCAATAGGTTGTATTAAAGATCGCGAAATGTAGTTTACAAAGTTATTGGTGCGGCTACTTTCATACTGCATGTACGTAACCAGGTACATTCATAAGTTTGTATGTGTTATTGAAAGAAAATTATTTGGGTTATTTTTTTTATGTGTGTTAGCAGTTCAGCTTTCCCACCGACATACTCGCGAGGTCTACAGCTCACAGAGCCACTAGTATTTAGGTAATTATTTAGCGTTTGGTTGCTGTCGTCAACGTCACAATTCATAGAGGTGGCAGCTTGAGCAGTCATTGGATAGCCTCTTCGTCAGCGGAGTGGACGTTTTGCAATCATCCTCGATCGACCATAGAGGACAGTCATCCGTGAGGTGGGCCATACTCTGAATAGCTACCACTGTCCGTATTTTTTCGCGTGAGGGTGGCGTTTTCAGCGGGCGCCACTTCTATGCAACGTAATGCAATGATTCTATCAAAAAGCGTTAGTTTCTTTTCTGCCTGTCACCGCACGCCAAAAGATCATAGGACAGCTGTATAATATGATTCATATAAGGGAACACTTAAGATTCTCTTACAGAAAGTCTTTAATATGGGTTCAACAAATGCTTGGGTGAGATTCTGTGATGAACAAGAGAGATATTTCGCGCTATCGAGCGTCGATGCGACAGATGGCGACAGCGTGCGATCGTCAATCTACTTTCTGCATGACTGGGGCGCGCCGGGCGGGCGGCGCGAGAGACGCCACGGGTTGAGAGGGCGTTAGTTGAAGTGCGCGGGGGGAATGATGGGACATCGAATGTATAGGGAGTATAGTTACATTTATCTTTTTGCGAATCCGCTATGAACGCCCCCTTATTTTCATACCTTGGTTGGTAATCAAATCAAGTAAAAAACCAAGGAAAATTAAAAAATTAAAACCAATGTAATAATTGGAAACTCAATTAAAACATTGGAAATTTCTTCATTGCGGGTGCTAAAGAACGTTGATTAAATTATTAACAACTAGGTCACAGGGATAAAAGCAATCCTTAGCTGCTGAAATTACGTTATAAATATTATATGTAATGTATGCTTTGCCATTACGTATGAATGAATACAGAATATAATTTCAATAATATACCAATATTACCAACATTCATGAAACTTTTTCATTTGAATTCATGGATTCGATAATCCGATAAAAAAAATAATCGTGAACTAGGCTCAAGACTTGAACATTTTTTTCCACAATAGTACGTACAAACTTACTTACCTATACCAGCGCTCGTCCGTCCAAAGTCGCGGTTTTCAACCTACCCACATAATGAAGTACAAAACCTATAAAAAAAAAACAAAAGAAAATAACTGTGTATTTTGGTCTCGGACGAGCTAATAGGTATCACGGGCTTCAGTCAAAGTCTTATTATTTCGCAATACAGATTTACCTTTACCTCCTCTTCCATCAATATTGACAGATTTATCTTGCGCGCCATTCTTAATTATTTTTTTCTTCCGACAAGATTGTTTGAAGGAATCGCGTGCCCATTTTCTTGCAAGTCTCGAGTCTCTAGCAAATGATCAAAGAATTTCCATTTTATTTTACTTATATTACCTGCAGATAGCACCTTTTGTGTGGCTCGTGGTAGAGATCATAATCGCTTGACGAGCCTTCCGGCTGTGCTGCGCATCCCCACTGGAATAAAATAAATAATCGGTCAAGTGTGAGTGAATAAGTGGAATCACACAAGAAGTGCTTAAGTTGTGTCGTAACATTGTACAACACAACTTAAGCACTCAAAACAATAAAACAAAAAGAAAATTAAAAAAGAGATCTCTTATTAGAGATAAGCTCGCCTTTGTACATGTTTTTTTCATTATTAACCTCCGATATTCATATCCTATCTTCAATCCATAATCTGCAGATTTGAGATTGTTAGTGTCAATTTTGACATAAATCCCATAGCGCCAATGTCAAATGTAACGCGAAATCTGCAGATCACGGATAGAGATAGGTTATTGGGATCGGCCGTAAGTGTCTGTATTCTGTTTTTGTGCAATAAAGTATAAAGTAAAGTATAAAAAAGATTATGCCCTCACGAGGGTTTCATTTGAACGCGCACGACCTACGGTTCGAGGGCCTACAACATACCGGCTGCGCCACGACAGCGATGTGAGTTAAAGCTAAATATACCATCATAGTGAGATGCGTGCTGGGTGTATCAAAACACGTCTCTTGTATGGTGACCCAAGAGGGACCCCCTTTAATTTGTAATATCACTCGTATTTCAGTATTTCTTGTTGTTGCGGCAACAGATATACACATTCTGTGAAAATTTCAACTTTCAAGCTATTACGGTTCGTGCTATAGGACCCGCTGATGGACAGACAGACAGACAGACATGCATGACATACGGACAGCGTGGGCTTAGTAATAGGGTCCCGTTTGGTACCCTTCGGGTACGGTACCCTCATTTTCGGTCAAGTGCGATTTGGAAACTCCACGAAGGGTTCCGCACCAAAGTAAAAGAAAAACTCGGAAAAGACGTCTCTTATATATGAGGATCCCTTTGGTGTGTCTTTCAATAATTGATACTCTAGAAATTAAACATTCTGTGAAAATTAAAAATTGATTAATTCTATAAATATTTCTTTATGAGATAGAAGCAGCCCGCTGACTGACAGACGGAAGAACGGATAAACTGTCAGACGGAAAGCAAAGGTAGTAATAGGGTCCCGTCTATCAACCTTGAGGTACGGAACCCCAACAATAGTATTTCGGATTCTTTTCTTTTCAGATTGACTACAAAGGAGTATTCATTTTGCTCGTCTTCAAACAAAATGTTGGGAAGCGGTCTTTTAAATCCCTCTTTTGTACACTTAAAATTGGTAGACCGTTTTGGGTATGTATATTGGTGGAGGGCCCTTCTTCAGAATTGGTTTAATTTACTCGTATTAAATTATCAAACACGTAGTGAAACGCTCTTTTACTCAAACAAAGCTAGTAATGTGCTCATTACTTTGGTAACCTTCTTTGAGCAAAATCGACGTTGCCGGACTACGGTTTGGAGGAGCCAGACAAGGTGTCCTGCAATTACCATTACAGTCGTGCTGTAGCGACCGGCAATTACCTACCTGTCAAAGTCAGTGATTGTCGAGCTTTGTTTCAAAAATGGTAACAAAATAGGTAGTAGTGCAAAATCGATTACAGCGTCTACGAAGACGTTCTGAGTCAGTTTTGGCGATACAAAACGATGGCATTGTAGACGTTGTAATTGATTTTGGCGCTTACGGCGATGTCATGGAACTCTACTAGAATTTGGATTTGTGTGACAACAGGAAGCCAAAAAAAAAACAAATGAGCATGATTTCTTTTTGCAATTTTTTTCTGTGTTCCAAATAAATTGTGAAAAATGAGTTCTACAAGCAAAGAATTCTCTAATTCAATGTGTTTAACACTGCCGGATATTAATATGGAAACGGAATTAGTGATAGTTCCGCCAAAGTCAAAGGAAAAATAAAAACTTGCATACGGAAAGTTCGCGCAGTGGAAATGGATAGAAAATGAATGTCTTTAGTGGAAAACGATTTTCTAGCCTGTTTTAGCGAATTTTCAAAGATAATGAAGCCATAATAATCTCTCTGGAATACTGACTCCATGCTGAAGAGCACGGTTTTGTTTTGATGAAGCAAAAACGGAATGGAATTTTAGTAACTTCACATTTACCAATTGTTATTTTTATTAAATTATTATTAAGTAGCTTTATTAAGCTGGTTTTATTTCATTAGCATTGTCTTTCATATTACTTGTGTTTGTGTAAAACACTATACAAGCCTTGGTCCGCAATGACTGCACTGCTGGCCACGCTGTGATGGCCTCGAGCTTAGCTTAGCTACGATCTCGGCCTTTAAGCTTGGTCAGCATTGCAACCTTTGATGTCCGCGCTATAAAAGCCTTGACCTTCCGTCTCGGCTTTTATTCTAGCTTAGCGTATTTTTGGGTAAAATTTCGTCAGTCACAATTTTTTGGCTTTGTATTGATTCGTAAGCTATATCGATAAGAAAAATGGACTTTTAGAATCCACAGTGGTTGTGACTCCTCGAGCCAAATTTTTATTAAAATTTTGATTTCCATTTAAAAAAAAAAACCGCATTCGTAACCTCTGTAGAATTGAATGTCAAAAAATTATGAAAAAATATTTCTAAAACACTTTTAGAGGATATAACGGCCTGCCCTGCGATTATGGAGATACTAGATGAAAACCCGGCTTCGCTCGGGCTCGGGTAAAATGTGAATGTGGGTACAAAATGAAGGTAGATATTTCTGTAGTTATCGGTTCTCAAGGAATATTAAAGGCAAAGCAAGGCATAGATTCGTTTAGCATCGTTCATTGTGTTTAATAAATATTGTAAATTAAAACTACAAATGTTTTTACTTAAATAACTTTAATTTAAAATCAACCTTAAAATAAACGAACTTTAATTAACAAAACAAATAGTTTTTAAGGTTTACTCTCGGTAAACCTCTCTGTTATAAAGCACCCAGTCTTTTTATTTACTTTGGAAGGTAAGTATGGTTAATTACACAATAAAGAACAACATTTTTACTACAACAACAACATTATCATACAATTTATCTATACAGGGTAACATTTAATTAGCTGACCATATTTTGGGGAATGATAGTACCCATCATTATGAACAACTTTCCCCAAGGAACGTATGGTCGCTCAGGCGTCGAGTTCCGCTCGACGCCTGAGCGAGTGTGTACGTGTTTCTGTGCGTGCGCGCTGACGAAAAAATGTCCACGACAGTGGTAAAATGTGTCTCGTGCAACATCGTTATCAACGAGCTATTGTCTTTTATTCAAAATAAAATTGATGTGATGGACAATGCGGCCCTAATCAGGATATGTGCAACAACCTTTTCACCCGAAGACATCAGTGAGGCGAAATCCCTGTTGTTCGAGTCGATTCCAACAACAAAACGGAGGATTACCCGCAAAAGAGACGGAAAAGAAAACCGCGACCTAGAAGATATGATAAGTCTTTTCAATAACACAGAACCTGACATCATCCCAATCTTCGTGGCTCGGGAGTTACATAAGCTACCCCCAGTCACATTTGACCATCTTGATGCGACCAGTCTGTTAAAAGACATTATAGTGCTAAAAAATGAATTGAAATCACTGAAAGAGTGCTCAGCTACAACGGCACAACTGGAAGAGCTGAGGAATGACTTAAAAAATCTTCAGTTGACTTCAATTGTCAATAATGTGGATTATGACTACGTTAATCCAAATATTAACAAGAAACGCGGTGGAGGTGTTTATTGCGATATCGATAGCGGGCCTTTCGGCCTACCCCATCTTTCGGTCTCCGCCGGTGGAAATCTGCTTAGTAACAGCAGCGGATTGCATGTGAGCAGCAGCCCACCTCAGCCGGTCGTGCACGAGAGAGCAAGCATGTCGTGCCTCTCACCTACCGGACGGCAGGAGTCGCCCGCACAACAACAAACATCTTATAATCCAGTTACTGCGGTTTCAACTCAGATCGACAATGCGCATAAATCAATGAAAATATCTTCTGCAGCGGCGCCCCAGGAAGAACTTATGCACCAACCACAGAAGATACCTACTATGGCAGATGTCCTCAAAGAAGGTGGGGGTGAATGGACGCTAGTTCAACGGCGTAAGTCAAGGTTTTCGGGAAAGATAGGAAAGGCCAAAACCGATGAGCGTGACAAGTTTAGAGCGGCGGAGTTATACACGCCACTGTTTATTACGAATGTTATCAAGGAGGCAACGGTGATGGATGTATCGGAGTACATAAATCGTAAAACACAACTTGTCATCAAGCCACAGAATATTCATAAAATCAAAATGAAAAAAGAAAAGAATTATAATGCCTACAAAGTACTTGTACCAAAGCACACAGTACCGTTATTCCTAGATGACGAGTATATATGGCCTGACGGCATCACGTTTAGGAGATTTATTCGCTTTAAGAAGCCTAGCAGCCAGCCTGCTTCGGGTGACGAGGTGAAAAAGGTCTCAAGGAACAGCCCTATTATGTTAACCTAATATGAAGTGTGCAGGTACAAGCAATAACACTTTAAATACTGACATATTATGCTCAACTCGTCGCTGCAAGTTGATCAGCTATAATTGCAAGTCCGTGAAGCGATCGATCGACTGTGTGAGGTCACTATGTGCATCAGCTGACATTGTCGCGCTGCAAGAGCACTGGCTGCTCCCTCACGACGTCCCTATACTTGGTACAATAGATCAGGAGTTCGGCTTTACCGGCAAATCGGCAGTAGATACGTCCGAAGGAATACTGCGGGGGCGACCGTTCGGTGGAGTTGGAATCCTGTGGCGTAAGAGTACTTTCCGGTCGGTATCCGTCATAGAGTGTAGCAGTGTGCGGCTAGCGGCTATTAGAGCGTCGATAGCTAACAGTGAAGTTATGTTCATCAGTGCGTATTTACCTACAGACTCAATAGAAAATTTACCGGAATTTACTGACTGTTTGAGTGAAATAAAGGCAATTATAGATAGTGCCGACGTAGAATCTGTGTTTGTACTAGGAGACTTTAATGCTCATCCCCATGAACTTTTTTGTAGTGAGCTTCTTGACTTCTGCTCGGAGTTTGAGTTCACCTGTGCGGATATCGAGAAACTAGGCCTGGACTCGGGTACCTACACCTACATCAGTGACTCGCACGGGTGCCGGAGGTGGCTGGACCACTGTGTGGTCACGCCATCAGCGCTGCTTACCATACAGGACATTAAGGTACACTATAACAATGTTTTCTGGTCCGATCACCTACCCTTGGAAATTGTGTGTGAACTAAATACCATAAGGTCAAAACAGTGTTACATTGATAAAAAGTGCAATAAAATTAAATGGGGAGTTAGAAAAATTAGTGACATAGATAAGTATTTAGAACTTTGTAATGATAATTTTAGAAACATGAACATGCCAGCTGATTTTTGCCGGTGTGAAGATAAATTTTGTAATGACTCTGATCATAAGAAACTACTGGACAAAATGTACGCTGACATAATCAACATTTTGCAAAGATCAGCTGTTGAGTGTCATCGTTTATCTGAATTTAGAAAAAATAAGATTGTTGGGTGGAATAAACACATAAAAGAGTCGCATCAGGAGGCCAAGAATAAACTACATATCTGGATTATGTACGGCAAACCCACATCGGGTAAAGTTTATGACGAAATGTGCCTTAGTAAGAAGATTTTTAAGTCTAGAGTCAAGTGGTGCCAAGGACACCAAGAGCAAATAAAAATGGATATACTCTCCCAGCATCGGTCTGATAAAAACTTCATCAAATTCTGGCAGTCTACAAATAAACTGAATATAAAATCTAGTTTATCTGATACAGTAGGTAACAAAAGTGACCATATAGATATAGCCAACTTATTTAAGGACCATTTCCGAGTAACTTCTCCCCTGGGGTTATCTAAAAATGTAAACAATGTCGATACATGTACGGGTGCCTTAACAATGCGTTTCACGCCGAAACAAGTAGCTCTTGTAATTAAAAATATGACCCGTGGGAAATCCCCAGGGCATGATAGTCTCAGTATTGAGCACCTACAGTATGCAGGGGTACATCTGCCTAGGATTCTGTCTATGTTCCTTACATTATGTCTTAGCCACAGCTATCTACCGGAAGACCTCACTAGAACTATTGTTGTGCCGATTGTTAAGTGTAGGACTGGTGACATAGCGGATAAAAACAACTATAGGCCGATATCGCTGGCGACCATTGTGGCAAAAGTGTTTGATAGTCTGTTAAACAGGGAGCTCGGTAGGCACATTCAGCTTCATGAGGCACAGTTTGGTTTCCGTCCAGGCCTATCTACCGAAACTGCAATTCTGAGTTTAAAGAAGGTAGCCAGGTATTACACAGACAGACGGACGCCGGTCTATGCCTGCTTCCTAGATCTCTCCAAGGCTTTTGATCTAACGTCTTATGATAAGTTGTGGGAGAAGATGGAGAGGCTGGGTGTGCCTGCGGAGCTGTCGGCTATTTTCAGGCACTGGTATGCCACTCAAATAAACTGTGTCAGATGGGGGGATAGCTTGTCTGACATGTATAGACTGGATTGTGGAGTCAGGCAAGGGGGTTTATCTTCTCCAACACTCTTCAATCTTTATATGAATGAGCTGATTGAGGGGTTAAGTAGTATGCATGTCGGTTGCAATATTGGTGGAAAACGCATCAACAATATAAGTTATGCTGATGACATGGCTTTGCTCGCCCCCTCAGTCAGTGCTATGAGGAAAATGTTGGCTGTGTGCGAAAGATACGCTGAGACTCATGGCCTCCGGTACAATGTGAAAAAGAGTGTCTATATGGTTTTTCAATCTGGTACTAGTACCCCCACATATGTGCCTCCCATCACCCTAAATGGTGTCACTCTTATAAGGGTCAATCATTTTAGATATCTCGGTCACATTGTATCGGAGGATCTTAAAGATGATCTCGATATTGAGAGGGAGCGCAGGGCGTTGGCAGTCAGAGGTAACATGCTGGCCCGTAGGTTTGCAAAATGTTCGAGACAGGTGAAAGTCACTTTATTTAAGTCGTACTGTCAGACATTCTACACCAGCAGCCTATGGGTTCGCTATAAACTGAAGACTTACAATGCCCTGCGAGTCCAATATAATAACATCTTCAGGATGTTGCTGGGGCTGCCTCGGTTCTGCAGTGCGTCAACAATGTTTGCTGAGGAGCGTACAGATGATTTTTACGCGATCATGCGGAAGCGCATTGTTTCGATTATCGGCAGATCCTGGGGCAGTGCCAATGAGATCCTGAAGGTGATCTCGGGAAGGTTTGACTGCCCAATGTACCAACATTGGGTGGTCAAGCTTATCTCGAGCAACAAATAGTTTTATGTTGTTGTTTATTTTACTTTACCCTGTTTACTAACCATATGTTTGTGTTACTAACAAATAATTGGATCATGTTATCTACACATTAATAAATGAATGAATGAATGAAAAAACAATTTTTTTGGGTCTCCCATAGTAACTTGAATTCAGCTGATCGGGGCAATGTACTGGAAGACGAAAAATTTTTTTCATTTGCGACTATATGTTTCATGGGGAAAGTTGTTCATAATGATGGGTACTACCATTCCCCAAAATATGGTCAGCTAATTAAATGTCACCCTGTATGTATACATTTTTCGTTAAATATTTATCACCTTATTATGGTATGGTATTAATCAGTCTTTTTATTTACTTTGGAAGGTAAGTATGGTTAATTACACAATAAAGAACAACATTTTTATTACATCAACAACAACCTAAAACTCTGGTTCCCACATGGCTACCACAAATAATTTCGGCATCAATGACACGTGAAGCTAACGCTCTTATAACGCTCTTTTACCAATGCCTTGTGCTGATTCGCTATCATTATTGTACAGGCTATCCATTAAATTGTGTCTTGCACTCAATTCAATTTTTCACTGGCTTCCTCAATGATTCTGGCTTCTGCCAACAGAAAGAAATGTGATTACTTTCTCTGTGACAGAAATGAATGGCACGGTATTTTGTCTGTGAACTATGAATCGGCATTTTCTTCTATTAAAGCTACATCCACACTATCGTTCCGCACGTTTTTGTTGGGATACCATGCTTAAAACGACCATTAAAGCTACATCCACATTTCCTTCGGCATGTTTTTGTTGGGAAACTATGCCTAAAACTACCATTAAGCTACATCTACACTATGTACTAATCGTATACAGAAAAGGAACATGAATGCAACCGCAAATAAACGCAGTTTACCGGTTTCTAACCCTAGAAGACATGTGTGAAGAGACCATTGTCTATGGCTCTAAGTTACGTGGCCAATATGGCGCCTGCGATTTGTCTGTTCAGTAACATTAGAATTTAACAAAATACTCGACAATCCGAATTTTGCGGATATATGTTGTCGACTCGAAATCTATATTTTTTTATGTTTTATTATTCAGGTAAGGTTTTGATTGAGTCTACCGTACCCCTCGACGGAATTATTAATATAGATGGTCTGTTTTCACTAATTCTCCATACATTAATTTTGAAAATAAAATTTAATTCTCGTAACTTAAGCTATATCGATAAGAAAAATGGACACTTAAAATCCACAGTGGCTGTGACTTTTTAACATCTATGGACCCACCCCCACGTCAGTTGTCCCAAAAACTGGCTGACTGTCGACCAGACTAATTTTAGACAACCTAGGTATTATGACCTAATATAAAAATATCAGCCTTTATAAAACTGTTGCAGTTTTGGTCCCTGAGCTCTTCAACTATTATGTTGCTTGCTTGCTGATGTATAACTTATGCTGATTATACGGGACCCTTCGTGGGAGAGTCCGACTTGCATTTGACCGGGTTTTCAGTAAGTTAGGGCGGGTGTGGAGTGTGGTGTGGACCCATATTGATTATTCACACCTGGTTGACTTATTTTCCGGTTACCTGAATGCCCTGAATGTTTGCTTTGCTTGCGAAATTAATGATATGCGGCTCACGAAACGTATTTTTAGCATGTGGTACAATCTGTTCATAGTAGGTTGTGTTTCCGCCCACTGCTGGGTATAAGCCTCCTCATTTTTGTGCCAACTTATCCAATCCTGCGCCAATCAAACCCGTTTTTCCCGTGATTTCCTACTAAGTAATTTGTAACTCTTAATGATCTGTGCTACCTACTACTGATACTTTTGCCTTTTACTTGAGCTCTTAGCGAGCAAAAATAAAAACTTTCTATATTTCTGTAGATATTCTCAAATAAACATAGAAAAGATGATTAGTACGACAAAACCCGTCCCTCCACCTTACATGCTAGAAAAAGAGGTCAAAGCTCGATCAGACAGAACCAAAAACATGGCGGGGACATTATTGAACAAACAAAAATAAATAACTTATTATTTACATGACGGGCAGTATGGTTTCCCTCGTAAAGCCAGTTGCAATAGGTACGTACTCAATTTGGTGCGACAGAGAGCAAGCTTATCGCCGCAGCTCCGGATAAATAATCACGATGAAATATTTGCACAAAGTCTTTCTAAGTGACATACAAGGTGTAAATGAATTAACGTAAAATGAGAAACTACTTTGTTAGGGACATCATTCTGAGCAACTTTCATTAAGAAACCGGTTTGATCAGAGCAACATTTTCGCCAGAATGATGTCCCTAACAATAGTTTCTCATTTTGCATTAATTCGTTTATGTACACCTTGTGTAAGGGGCGATCTTTCAAGAATTAGAAGTAGAAGATACTCGAGTGAAAAGTTACTCTTTTTTGTTGAAATTTGCTCTATTGTCAGATAACTTTATTACACCTTTCAATTCCACCACTAAATCAATGAAACATTCTTTTTTTTTGTCAAAAAGAATTCATTTTCTCTCTATTATTACTACAACACACATATCCACACATGCTCACGCACACACACCCTCACACACACTTCACACCTCCCCCTCCCTCTTAACTTCTAGATAATATCTCTTAAAACTTTTATTAAAATGTATGAACGGTATTTGCAAAATGTTAAAATGTAATGTTAGTATAATAAGAGCCCCTAATTGGCCTAGGTATAAGTTATTCGTTGTGCTGTACATTTTTTATATTCTGCTGTGGGCTCAGTTCCCAAATAAATAAATAAACAAAAAGTACCTGTGAAATTATTATGTTAGTCGAATTTCCTTAGATAAAGAGACAGATAAACGCTTTCCGAGGAGTGGAAGATCGGCCCTGAGTATATGCTACTGAAAATTGGTTAATAAAAGGTACATGCATTTGAGTCACAAGCACTGCCAGTCCTCAATCAGTTGAGCGTTACCCATGTTGTTGTCTGTTACCCATTTCCTCTGTATTTTTTTTAAAAGACATTTATTTATCAGAAAACTTATGACTATTACAATTTATTTATATCCCATAGGCTTACATATTTTTTTAATTTAAGTATAATATATAATATTTATATACATATTTAATATTTGGTTTATGTTTATGATATTTTTGGTGTTAAATGCATTCGCAATTTAGAAAGATATTTTTTAATTTAAATTTTAGTGTGGTTTTATAAAATTTATCAACAGATCTCAATAGTGAGATATTGTTACATATTTTAGGGGTTAAGTATCTTCTTGTCCTTTGTCCGTAGTAATCAACCTGTTACTAACCAGTTTCCAGTAGCTTTCTTTGCCAATCAGCTTATGCTATATTGGCACTTCCGCGGGCTATTTTAAGCAATTGTTAGGTACAACAATGGGTTAATCTTAAGCAATCAAATAAATTGTGTCAATTGCTGAATTGCTTTTATGTAGTCTTGACATCATAATTGGCTATGAAAAGAGAGAGAGCATTCTCAATTCCCAATGAAAACACACTCTTAGATTAGATTCAGAACTCAAATAACACCAGATTGTGTCAGGTAATATATTTTTAGACAACAAAGATACTGAACACATTTTGCCGATTATGCCAGATAAAAAAAACCAACAGTAAGTAGCCTTCACCAGAAGTTGAATACCTCTAGTTCATGGACGCGTATTGCACGCTCAATTTATTGGTAATGGTAAGGGCCTAAAATGTGTAGAAGATTACATTATTCAATTTATATTTATTGCAATAAACAACATGTTATAAGGTCTTAAATAAGTACAGTTCAGTTTCAATGTCATTTTACCCTTAGGGCGTACAATATTAAGATAATGATGTATTTACATGTCTAGATCAATAACATCTAAATAAATTAGTTAAATCAATGTCATAGATACAAAGTAGTCCATACATTTACAATAGGGAAGGATTAAAATAGCAGCCGTTCATTCAGGTAGCAATAATAAATCATTTAAATTATACATTTATAACAATATAGATTAATTTTATTAAAATTGATATTTAAAGAATTCATTTAGGTCATAGGGGCAAACTTTTACAAGCACCCGTCTGAGTTTACTAATAAGACTGGAGTTAGATAGTGATTTAATTTCGTCAGGAAGCTTATTATACACTCTTATAGCTACCATCCTCGTGCACCGCGAATACGCGGCAGTCCGGCAGGTTGGTTCCTGCAGATTGTATTTGTACCTTTCATTTAGGCGACCGCTGACTCCTATAGGTCTTACAGGGAACTTTGACGGGTGTCGCCTCACCAATTTGCAAAGCTCAACTATGTAAAGAGCTGTAATAGTGGGGATATGCAACTTGACGAAGGAGTCTTTACACGATTCCCTGCTAGACTTGAGTCCGTCAATGATTATTTATAACGAATCGGAAACACGGAAGCGCCCGAAAGAAATTCCACATAGAAACGGGACACCCATCCAATAACCGTCTCTTCCAGACGGCGCGGCGCGGCGCTGTGTCACAGATTACTAAATAGTTACTACGTAACAGATACTTCACTCAGTAGGAAATTTCCAATACCTACTGCTATATTAGCCTACTCCGTCGCGTCAGCAACCGCTGCATGCTAAAATGTGCCTAAATGCTCAAGCGTACAGTTGTGATCGCCTCGCACCGCGCGATCTCACACTTATCGCAGGGCTGCCTCGCATCGCAGATACTCGTACGATACGAACACAGTTCAAAACGCTTGGCTTGCGACAACCATACTGACTTGGTCAGCCAGGCCATAGCCGGGCTGCTCGAGAGCTCGGGCGGGCGGTAGGGAATAATAGCGCGTGAGTACATTCAGTGACGGAGGCCTGGCTGTGTACTTACTTTAAACTTGGAAGCGCAAAGTCCTTGGCCGCCGAGAATCTTCTTCGCCGCGCGTTGGAAGTTCCGAGTCATAAGAATGTACACGATGGGGTTGATGGCTGAGTTCGCGTGGCCTGAAACAAGGATAGGAATTAGAAACAACGGTCACACGGGATGCGTAGCATCGTACAAGAAAATAATAATAGTATGTAACCCCTTAAAGAACCCACCGGTTATTGGCATTGCCAGAATTTCTTTTCATGAAGCTTTCAAATGTGAGGGTTATAGCTTGACAGACATTCTGGATCGCGGATCGCTGGATCGCCCGATCCAAGATGCACCATTTGGCGGGGAACCAGCTAATTGGGATGCGACCTTTTGGAACTGAGACGAGTGCGCTGTATAATCTGTTACCTTTGGAACCTTGTCAAACTAAATCGACGACGTTCATTTTCGATTACTTCGACAAGTTTCCATCCCAAAGATTGCGCGCGGATAATAATATCATGTAGTCCTGTTGTCCCCCAAATCCGTGTCCCCCACTTTTTTGGGCATCGAATTGTAAGTAATAAAATATATAAACTTTAAATTAATTTAATTAAAAATAATTTAATTAACTTTTTATTTATTAATTAATTTTTTAATTAATTAACAGGACAAGGATTTGGGGGACAACAGGAATACACTGGTAATATGGTCTCGTTAAGCACGCTTTTGCATAAAAAGATGATAACCGTGGTTAACTCAATAAAAAGTTTGTTAGGTTTTTATTGCTAATTTCAGTGCTACCCGTAGTACGACATTTAACTTACACTTTACTTGAGCAGCAGTATCTAGGCTCCTAAATAATAAACTCTCATAATAATAGGTAGGTATCTCTCTTTACCTTCACTCATTATCATTATCTTATAGGCTACGGAAACATTAGTTATAGCACAGAAGAGATAATAGTACTCCGTACAGAACGGCCACTCCCTTCCCCGCGCTGATTCAGATACCGCACCCCACCCCTGGCGTCTAGGAACTTGTTGAAATATCAATAGACGCGGTTGAACGCCTGACGAGTGACCGCGCGTATACGGTGAATAATAACCGGTAATATAATATGGTGAAGTTTTGTGCATTATTTGTGTGTCTGTCGTCAACTAGAAACAGCAAAGACAGGAGATTCTTTCGGTTCCCGACTGATGAAAGAAGGTAAGCAACAGCAACTCTATTGTTGTTCTTTTGAGAAATAAAAATTCTAATACCTTAACTCCCGGAATGTAACTTGGTCAGCGTTTGCTGTGTGTGTCTCGCTCTCTCACAAGGACAGACTTTGTGCGAGACAGAGACAGAGTTATATGTTTGTAGTACTTACTAGCTACTGACTACGATAATTGATAATAAGTCAGTGTCGTAATATTTTATTTTTAACCGACTTCAAAAAAGGAAAGGTTCTCTAAAGGTTCTCTTTCATATTTTATTTTCTAAGATACCTAGTACTAAACCTTCCGTAATACATAATTATATAATTATCAATAAAGTACATTTATTATAGGTATTCATTTCGTGCTATCCGTTGTTGGTGCGATTCAACAACGCGAACGAAGCACTTCGAGTTGAAAAGTAGGTAGTAGGTGGGTCAATCAACTATTTTACCCACACTTTGCTGTCCCCGACCATTTATTATTAAAATACGCTAAATGGTTAAATTTACACATTTTACGAATATAACAATAGTATCTAAGCTAGCAGGCACTACGGGGAACTTGATTACGTTCTCGAAGATCTTCGTTTGTGTTTTTTTTTGCTCACATGGCGCGGTATGGTGTCCTTTGATAGTGCCGTTGAGCTGCAGTCCTCGAAGAACTTTCAGAGAGAGTGCGTGCGTTGACAGAAAAGTGTGGGTTAAGTTGATTGACCCAAGTACGCACGCACTAACTTTTTCGCGGCGGCGGCGCGCCGCCATTAGCTGGGTCCACATATAGCGAGCTTCGGCCGGGTCTCGCTCGAACCCTGTAGTGGTTTGGTTGTTTTGAATCTCTCAGAGACTAGGTACCTACTTAACATAAAATTCGAATATTGTACAATCCTAACGATGTTTTTACATAGGTAGGTACCTACCTACAGTTCACGCCAAGTGTCTCTTACCTACTTCAGAATAAGTAATAGTAGGTAACAACAACATAACATAGCTTCACGCCTTTTCCCATAAGAGGTGGCAAAGGCACTGTGCCCACTTTTAGACAGTTATTCGATACCTACCTACTCTATTTTTGTAACTTAATGTATGAAGGATCAAAGTGAACATTAACATTTTTTAGGATTTCAATGAGAACCCGACTAGGTATGTTTAAACGGCAGCGCCCCTACAAAGTCACTTCATAATAATGCAAACGCTTGTGTTCGGGACAGTTCGGGTCGCGCCGTCGTCGTTCGGTTCGCCCGACGCAAATCGCTGCATTTGCCGCGCTACCAGCCCTAGCAATATTTACGCACACATTTGCACGTATACAAACATCATTTAGTCATGTAGTAGTAATAGGTGCTTATTTTACGAGCGTTCTATGGAGTGTCCGAGGTGTGGTTATAGGCTACGGTAACGGCCGTTGGCTTGGCAGTGTCTATAAATTAATAAGATTATTAAAGCGAGGCGCGCGAAATTTATTGAAGACACCACGAAATATTTCTGTCCTCGTTTTTTTTCGGACTTTTCTATAATATTATTATCGCACCCGGTGGAAGCGAGAGGAATTTGCAATAGACATCCTTTTGTACAGCTACGGAAGTCAAGTTTTGTAAAAGAAACTTTGTATTGTCTGTGATTTAAAGTGAATGTAAAGGAAGCTAAGCTTGTAGGTACTTGTGTGCGCGTATAAAGATTTTGGAATTTTCTTATAGCAAAATATTTAGTTCTTACTCCAAATTATTATTATGATGCATACTTTACCAATATATGTATAACCCAAGCAGCAGCCACGCCACGCGCTGCCCCGCGCCGATATCAGACACAGGCCCTGACCTTTGTGCCAAATCTTACCGTTTCTTACCTCATCTTACCGAGTTTTACCAAATCTTACCCAACCTGACACAATCTTATCAAATTTTACAAAATCTGATCCATTCTTGACATATCCTGCCTAACATTACCTAATCCTAATCTTACCCATTCGCACATAATTTCACCGCAACCTCACTCACCTTAACATAATTAACCCAACCTAAGCTATTGTTACCCAATATTACCCAATTATACCTAATCTTAACAAAACTTACCTAATCTTACCCAAGCTCACCCAATTTCACCCAACCTTACCCTGCCGCCACTCACCCAGGAAAAGCGCGTAGGGCAGTTCGCTGCTCAGCGCGCTCGATTCGACTCGGCTAACGTCGAGCAGCAGCTGCATGATGTTGTACGGCAGCCAGCACAGCGCGAACAGCACCGCCAGAAGCAAAAGCAGCCACGCCACGCGCCGCCGCTCCGATATTAGACGCAGGCCCTGGCAGAGTTGCAGATTAATTTATCTTCCTTTCCCTTTCCCTAGGTTTGCTGGAAATCTTTTGTTATAGATAAGCCTTCGTACATGGTCAATGTATCTATTTTCAGAAAATAACCTTTTCTTACCCAATCCTACCTAATCTTACACAATATTACCCAATCTTACTCAATATTACCCAAGCTACCCAATACTACCCAAATTGGGTAGTGCAATAAATTACAAAATTTCACGTTACTCTTCTAATAAAAGCTTTTATTTAGTTGGCATGAAAGGTTACCTTTGCACGCATTATGCCAGAAACAAAACAGCGGAGATGAAACGCTCAACGAGTAACGCCGTATTTATTTAAATATTGGAGAATAATATTATTATCGATACTAGAAACCGGTGTTTCAGATTACTTTCTTCGTGGAAATATTACTTGGAAACGGTAAACTTGTGCATTTTGGTATTACAGATAATTGGGTGCTACGACGTTTAGCCCCAAGTTCAACACTCCTTATTTCCTTACCATTAGAGGCTAGCACATCACCGCATATTATGCATATTATCATGTGCCACGCAACGTGGTTCCATGCGTATCAGTACTACCCAAAAAAAATATTAGGAGTACCTATAACATTATCATTCGAACTTTGGCAATTCCATTTTTGTTACGAACCTTGTAATGTTATTTTAAATACGTCGTACAGTCACCGACTTCCCTTCTCTATCACGTACTAAACAGATTTTCCACGTGGAGGGAAAGGTAATGTGAATTCGTGCGTGGAACATACCTACGACGCACGTTTTAATGTACAGAATACGGTATTGGCCTCATTTTGGAAGTAGTTTTAATATAAATGTTATTACATTTTAAGCGCACCACATTAATATTTCCGGGATATCTTCTAAAGTTTCAATAAACATTAATAATATAGTTCAATTTGAAAAAACCGCTCTAAAAACGCTGTATTTCTAATGGCTCTGGTCACATGACTCGTGTGACGTCACATGCTCGTGACTGAGTGAACGCCCGCCACCATCATTATGATTCAGTCAAACAAGATTTCAGAGATGAGGGTATGACCTCACCAGAGAGATAAACGTCCGACGGAGCGTTTTCGTCATGTTTTCTTCACAAATTATATTTCGATAGTTTTTAATACCTTAAATCCGAAAAAAAAACATATTTTACTCTAAAATATAATTAAATATAGATTTCTACGCTACTATCTCATAGGATTACCACATTTTGTCGAATATTTTTAATGTTGTCCAATACCGTATTATTAAAGACGGTAACTGGGTTGCCAACAAAATAAGTATCTATATATCAAATGTAGCGTAGTTAATTCTGAAATGGGGGTTATTATTATGCACATAAAAAATAAATTGCACGCTAAAATATCAGGGTGAAGTGTTGGATGAAGTTATTACGTGATTATAGTATGAAATCCTTGCTGAGCCTTCCAGTAATTTGAACAGAAGGGGTCTGAAATTAAGTGAGTAGGTACTTTTGTCGAAACATTTTTTGATGGACCTACCTAAATCTAAGTGGTATCTATTAGTAACCTATATGATATCTAGGATCAATATCAAATCAGCCGTTCGGTGGTTTCGACAGAATATGTAATGGAATTTAACCATAAAATAAAAGCTTTTAAAAAGATTATCCAGTCTTTGATTGTAGGACAATATTATGGACTTAATGAACGGAAATATAGGTAACAGTTACATACCTGTTTAATGTAGGACAATATTATGGACTTTATGAACGGAAATATAGGTAACAGTTACATACCTGTTGCATACAAACGTTGCCTTCATCTATATCGAAGGGTGGTCGCACTGAACATAATGTGCGCCCCATGAACACATACGATAGTATTGTTATTGATCCTGAAATATATTTTTAATTATTAGTAAAAAATATAAACATTTTAAGATATATGAGTACATACATTCTGTAACAAAAGAAACTACTCAGTCGAAAATTTATGATATATAAAGTCACTCTGATCAAATCAGTTTCACGGTAGATGTTCAAAATCATGTCCATGTAGCTGTATAGTGCATAACAGACACCTTAGAAAACGTTGGTTAAAAATACCTGTTTCATACTAAATTGCATGATAATGATACCTGTATGTACGGTCGCCTGCGCCTAAAAGTATACAAGCAGTATATGCGGGATTCACTCGTTAATATGACCGCCCGTATACTTTTAGTCGCAGGCGACCGACCGTACTACATGTATATGTATATGTGAAATGTCAATCTGCAACCGTCACCGCCACAACAAATGACGTTAAACCTGCATCTGTTCCTGTAATTGCTATGCCCAAAGGGTAAAATGACATTTATAGCAATAAATAAATATATTTTGTAATTAGGATAATTAATATCTTTATTTCATTTCATTTTTAAGCTTAACTGTTAGCATGTTTATATGAAAAAAATCAATATGAGAGGAACTGGCTTCTAAAATACAGGCTAAAACCTAGTTTAGTAGCCAGGGCCGACTATTCGTTTAGTAGGTAAAATTTAATTGTGTGAAATAAAAGAAATTCCATTTCATTTCAATTTCATAACTGAATACTGTTCTTTACGAAGAAAATAGCAATGACAGAATTCCAATCATATAATAATTTACCAAATAGCGACTGCGAAATATTGCGATAATGAAATATTTTTCCTTGTGACGAAGTATTTTCAGTCAGTAAGTCATAGTTAAAAAGAATTGTGCAATTCAAAACTTTGTGCTTCGCAGCATTTACTGAGAGCTTAACTCTTAGAATTCAATGCTGCTCAGCTGCAAAATAAAATAAACAATAATAGATACGAGTTAAAAGTTCAAAATGGCGGCCATAATATATCGTCCTCTTCATAATTTTCAGCCCAAATCGACCCACCCTTGGGCACATGCCTCTTCTCTGTCCAATTTATTCATCATTCATTCCATGAGTAAAAGATGAATTAATTTCAAGCCCAAAATCGAAAATCTCTTGGCAATCACAAATCAGTGGTGACAACACACCACAAAAAAATATTCAGTTCCAAGAATTTTTCGGCCGCCATATTGTTATTGTTTCGTATTCCGTTTATTGCAACTTTGACTTCGTTTTTGATAGTGATGATGTTTGGGAGGCATAGTAAAAGAATGTATGGATTGATAAGGCATGTAAGCAGACAAATAAAATTATTCTCTAAATTTTTATACATAACTATCCTCAGTTATAGGAACAAAAATCATATAGTTCCATGAAACCATGATGAAATGTATGTTATTTTTTTTCTCTCACGTCTGTACTTTAGACAGTGTATTACAAATATGAGGCATAATGGGATGGTGCTTAGAATCACACATATCAAATCAAGTAATCAATAAACATGTGTTATCTTTTTATTTCAAAGCTTTAGACATATTATTACAATAGAAGCAATCGTACATTTACTACACGGGGCGGTGCATAATTTTTGTGCGCCCCGCCCCGCCGTGATAGCCCGTGTGGCGCAAACCAAAAATCAGCACAGGGCGTGCGTAACGGAGGAGGGGTTAGTAACGCGAGTTTGTTTGCTTGCAGCTGAAACTTTTAAATCTGACATGGACCGAATATTCATCGGAAGTAGACATACATAACATTAAAACGGTTATTTTTTTGCAATCATAACGAAGAAAAACGTTTTTACCCGCATTAAATTTTGGTTTTTTCCCCGGAAATTATCCCATTTTGGAATTATTCCGCGGAATGTTCCCGACGGAATTATTCCGCGGAATTTTCCCGACGGAATTATTCCGCGACCCATCAATAGTGGTCATGGGTTGCGTAGGACCGGGTTGAATAGGCTTGTGGCCAAGGTTATCCAATAAATCTAGGAGCATGTCTTGTCTTAAGTTGAAGCAATATGTACAAAATGGATTGACATTCTCAGAATTGTATATTTCCAGCAGATATATTTTGTAAAGTCAATTTTGTGCAAAAAAAGACAGCATTTGATGGCACTTTTACATGACGTCCATTCTGTTGTTATTTCATTCTGTTGTTATTTTATTGTCGTTTTGACAGTTCATAAAAAGTATCTATTTTGACTTGACAGGCCACAAGCCTATTGCGTCTGCATGAGGAGGCCTATAGACTCCCTGGCTAATGATGATGACGATTATGTCACGTACCAGGAATGGCGTATATCGCAGTGAAGCTGAATATGCCGAACTTTTTTCTACTATCATCCGGCCGCTGCCATTCTTCTACACAAAATGGAACTGTTATGAATTCTACCTGAAAATCAAATATGATATTAGAATTTAAAAAAACCTTACCAAGTGCGAGTCGCACTCGCGTGGCTTCTAGAAGCTGTTGGATAATGAGCAAACGTGCAAAAATAAACAGGAAAGTGTAGTGTAGTGTGAAGTCCACCTGTCTCATCCATAACTAGTTTGCTGGAAGAGATCTCTTACTAGATAAGCTCGCCTTTGTATACCTTTACTACCGATGTATTTTTGTCCTATTGTAATTTTCCTGTATGCAATAAAGAAATTATGAAATTATGAAATCTAGTAACAATCAAGAAACTCTGTACCTCAGTATGTGTGTCATTCAGCCGCCTCACTTTTGGCACTTGCTGCTCTCTGACCGTCGCCACCATTACCACTGGCACAAATATCAGTAACGCAGCCAGCCACAGTAGAGCTATAAGCAGCATTGCCTGCCTTCGGCTCGGCGGGTTAACCCGGGGCTCAGGGGATATGGACAGCCATCGGTCTACGGACATCGCTGCGATTGTAAACACGCTGGCTGCTACTGCCACTCCTGTGGGGCATATTAACATGTTGATATTATAGTGTTACGGCGTCTCTCATTTGAGGTGGTAAAGGCACACACAACTCATTGGCAACGGTCTAGATATCTATACTTAATTATTAAAGTTAGTATGATATTTAAGAAATCAAAATTACAATACATTATTATATTGTCTGCAAATAAAGATGTAATTTTTTACTGTAGAATTAATGATTTCTGGTAAAAACTAAAAAAACCCAAAAAAAGGAATTAATTTAGAAAATTATTCTGTGAAGTGTCCTGATGAACATGCTAAAAGTCCCCAAGTGTGGGGGGCAATACGGCGGTGGGGGAGGGGGGAGAAGTTTAATTTAGCTTGTATAAATTTAGTCAATTGTAGTCATGACAGTAATAATCATAATAAAATTTTCTATTTATTATGCTGTAATAATTTTTACGATTACGAGATATGATGTTTTCTCATTATTGTATCATATATAAGAGAATAAAGGAGCAATTAGTGAACTCCAAACAACAGCACAGTATAACGTTTCCTTTGAGAACAAAGGAGTAAGAACTGCTTTAGATAAAGGACAACGGCAGTATAATATCTCATCTTAATCACGCGTCTATGAAAACCACCTATACCAAAGAAAACCATTTATTTCAGTATAATTTTTAATACTATTATGGAAGACATTACACACCACATAAAATTATAGTCTTACAGGTGTACAAATGAAACTCCACGGTTTTTGAAGTAAAACTTCTTGGGGCACGGGGGTAAAATTTATTTAACCTCTCAACTGTGGGTTATTCATATATTTGCTTTTCAATTGCTGCTAGCCGGGTGCTATCACGAGTGGCTAAGAAATGTAACGGAAATTGGAATCGGTGACGTCAGGGTCGGCTGAAGACTTTTAAAACCGCAACTATTTTCAATACGGTTTTTAACTAATCAGATAAGATAATAATACATTCGTACAATAAAGAATGTTAATTAGTGAGAGAAAAACCTGATGAAACGTTAAGAAATAAAAATTATTTTAAGCATTCTTCCACGAGTTCTTGATTTCCGGTATGGCCAAGATGGCGCCGCCGCCGCCGCCGCCGCTGGCTGGGATAAACAAAACCAGTGACGTGACCAAAAACTACTTCGTTCAACCTCTTTGTTGGAACCGGAACTTATGTTTGACAGCTGTGCGATGCGATCCATACAGTTTGTAAGAAAAGAGTTTCATCAATGTCACACGGGTCGATATGGATTTCTAAAACAAGCAAAGCAATGCATACATTTGAGCGAGACGGCTAAAAGACGTGACGTCAGATGGTATATAATCTGAGCGAGATACAAATAGTAGTGACCTCAGAACAATAGTAGTGACACTATTGAATGAGTTAAGTATATCACCACGAGCGCGACAAATTGTAGATAAGGAATGGTGGGAAATAAATGACATGACGTATTAAAAGTAAGTACAAGTTTAAATAATTTCAAATAATCGGACGTCTGAAACTTAAAAGTAACTTGAAGCAGAGTTTGGATCTCAAAATTGGAAATTTAAATCTCTTTTAGTATAGGTAGGTATAGGTGTATAGTATAGGTACCACTTAATGATCTAGCTACAGAAGTTTTACTTCTAACACGTGTACGGTGCTACACGCGTATCTTTTTTTTTCCATGTATAAAACTAACTACTGGACCAATTCCTGATTTCCAAAAATGGTAACAATGGTATGGTACTGCTGCGTGTACAGCTCAGGGTTCCGTATAAACGTACGATATAAGTTTTGATTCTCTTGCAACTGTCAATTTGCGGCAAGTGTTGGCATAAACACTAAACAGCCATATTTTGAGGGTAATTTGGGAGGTGTCAAAACCACTAAACTAAGGTCCATTTGCACCAAAAACACTACTTGTCATGAAGTTTGACATATTTCATACATTTTGACAGCTGCTGAATAGAATTAAGAAGCTAATCATAATAAAGGTTTCGGTACAAATGGCCCTCCTATTGAAATCAGACAGCTCTTGCGCGTAGGCTACAGATTCCATTTTCAAACACACAAGTTTAATTAGTTTGCTTAGTTTAGTTCTTGTCACCTTCCAACTCGCAGGCATTACCTCCCCCCGGTGTGGATATGAATATCGTCAAAATATACGATTGTCACATTCTGATAAGATAAAATATTATACAAAGAAATATATAAAAACCCACATACAAACACAAAATGCCAGGGTTATGGGCACATTTGGTCCGGGTGATTCTTAGGGCGGATTGTTTGTATAATTGATTATTTAGTTATTATTGTTAACACAAAATGTTTTACATTTTTAATATTAGTGGGATTAGAGGGATGGGTTGTTGTACACTTACCCTGCATATAATTGACCACCTTGCATACGGCTTCCCCCCAGAACCACACGAGGGTAATATTCTTGCTCAGTTGGATCGGCATGCAGATTAGCGTCACTAACAAGTCTGCAGCCGACAGGTTCACTAGGAAGATGTTTGTTACGCTGGAACAAAGGAAATGCATATTCATTGGACTGTAATTGACCGATCGGGCTGAAGGCGAGCGAGTGTCCCCGTTTTAGGTTCGACAAAAAATGCTTTAGTATGTCTGTCTGTCCAGCTGTCTGTCTGTATGGCAGCGACTGTCCTCCTCTACATGTTGCATTTCATAAGCGATGTCCGTGAACTTTGGTGAGCCAGTTTGAGAATTATTTAAAGATTTTAGGGTCAAAATTTAGATCCTTAAAAGGAAAAAAAGTGGATCCTTTAAGATCACTTAGTTTTCCGTCTGCCTGTCCGTCTGTCAAGACCTTTGATCGGGAACGCGTGAAGTTATCCAGCTGAAAATATTAATTGATGAGGTCTTTGGTCCCTTAGAGATATGAAAACTCAACCTTTTAGGTCAACGCAATCAAACGCTTTATACGACCGTTTATGCTGTAAAATTGTTAAATTTTCATAGTAATCGTAATTGACCCAAAACCTATAGGGTACTTCCCGTTGACCTAGAATCATGAAAGGCAAAAAGAGGGAAACAATTTTGTGAATAAATGACTGAATTACAAATTCAAACTGAATTATCTCAGAAACCCTACTATTTACGACATTTTGTCAAAGAATATTTGTTGTTTGTAATTAAATTGTCCATCGATAAACTATACATATATATAGGTGAACACAAAAAAAAAGCGAAATTTTAGGGTACCTACTTGAAGTTATAAGTATCCCAGGCTTCATTCATACAAAAATGTTCGAACCCCTTTATTTGTATATTTCAATTATTCTCCATTATTTTCATAGAGAAGTTAATAATTCCTTAAAAGTACTCAAAATTATTACTTACCTTTTGATAAACTTGCATTTAACAGCCACCAATATGAGTGTGGTATTCGCCACTAATGACAAAAATATAATTAGCACATACAACGCAATGAGCAAAATATCCTTAGAAGATAAGATGTCTATATTAATCAAATTGGAATTCAAATTAATATTTGGTTGTTCAATGTGTAATAATAACATTGAAGACGATGAAATAACCACTGAATCTTTAGAATTCATTTTGACACTATGTTTCCCTTTACATTTAAACACTTTCCACACCTTAAATCAACTTAATTTTAACTTCCACTTATCCTTTATTTGTTTCGTTTGTCACTGAAAATCCATTTAAGATTGATTGATTTTTTAAATCCTCACAAATTTTGATTGATTTCTTATAATCCTCACAAATTTTGATTGATTTCTCAAAATCCTCAAAAAATCACTGAAAGTTGTTTTGTTGAAATATCGTAACTTAATCAGTTGAAGTTCGGGCCGTATCGAATATTTTCCGCAGATAAAACGTCCTTTCCGCAGGCTGCCACGTGACCAACTGAATGAGAGAAAGACGACGCTACATCTACAACCAAAATGCCCAGAGTTTCAGTTACATTTTTAGGGTCATAGGTAATAATTTCTTTCTTTACACTTAACAAACAACACAAATGAAATTACTTGCAGGTAAATTGTTTTCGAAAATCATGAAAACTACTATGAAAACTGTTATGCCCGTTCTTTAACAAAGATAAAAGGGTTGTTTCTAAGAATCCTGCATCAGACGCCTTTTGCGAGGGAAATTAAATGTTTGATGATTCTATTACGTGGGATACACAGAAGTTTCGCGAAAAAAAAACTTAAATCAAAATATGTAATGTGATTCTACAAAGTAAAAGTAGGATATTATTATTACGTTACCAGTACTCATACTTGCTATGGACTCTCCACCAGCATCTATGCAGTTTCATGAGCCTTAACTTATTTTCGAAGCACGTTTGCCAGTCCACTGCTGATGCCATGACCTCTTTATGCCATTAATTTTATCTACGTAGAGCTTAGCTGTTGTCGTAACTTAGAAGAGTTTTTTTTGATAGTGGCTGCACTGCTGTTTATATTCTCTTTGGTCTTCGTGGCATTCTCAGAACAATAACTAAGTGGCATTGATGCAAATGTCACCGTCAAAGTATGAATACCGTCATTCTGTAGAATTGGGTGTCTCCCTCGCCTTGACTAACCTCGTTTTGTAAATTGTATATAATGCATAGGCATTTTATTTCACTCGAAAACAGTGATTTTAAGGGAAGGGTGTTTCATTGTAGTTTCATAATGGTTAGTTTTGATTTAGGCTAGTCCGTGCTATTATTCTCTAGGGCACACTCACTAAAATAAATTGACAGTTATTATTGGAATCTATGGCTCCGACTCTCTTACGCGGTTGCCATAGATTCCATCTTCGAACTCACTTTTGAATTAGTTCGTCAGTACATTAAAATAATTCAAAAGTGAGTCCATAAATGTAATCTTTGGCAACCGCATAAGAGCTGTAGGAGCTAATACTGTATTTGTCTAGCGCATTGGTATAGTCTGTAATGCTATACAATTTAATTTGAATAATAAATAAAATAAATAAATAAGCAATTTTAGTGAGTGTGCCCTAGAAAATAGGCCCCAATCTCCCAGCGACTTACTGGGTACTTAGTTCGACTTACGAGTAACCCCGCAGAACGTCGGGATTTCATACCTTGCCAGTAACTCATACTAGCTAGACTCTACACAGCTGTACTTGCTCGGCTATAGACTCGCCTTGGCGGGGACACTACGTACCGGATATATATACGGTACCCCCAGATTTTAAGCGGTCCATATGCAGGCCATTCTTATCTATCAAAGTATCAACATCACCATGGAATCAATTTTCATTCCAAGACTTGATATTTATAAAGGTTGTGGTAACCCCCTGTACAAATACATAATTTTTCATGATGAAAAAAGTTTAAAGTAAAGCTTTATGGTTCGCGGTGGAAAGTCGGAATACAAATGAACATAAAAGTGTTGTTAACTTTAATCCGCTTTTTATTTTTTGCCGAATATTCTTTATTCATTAAAAGTTAGATATCATCATGTTCTTTTAAATAGATTTCATTTCATACTTCTTTGTTGTTTCCTCTAAGGTTTACGCCCGTAAACAACCAATCTTCATAAGATCCTTAGAAGGGAAAAAAGTTACCCGTAAAGGATTTCCGTCCGTCTGTCTGTCTGTCTGTTAAGACCCTTTATATGTAGAACGCGTGGACGTATCAAGCTAAAATTTATATGAAATGTTGAGGTCAGGTCGAATATAGCTGTGAAAAAATCAACCCTCTCGGTCTACCCAATCATACGCTACAATGGTTTATGCTGTAAAATGGTTGGATTTTCATAGAATCGCAATGGATGGACCCAAAACCTATAGGGTACTTCCCGTTGGCCTACAAAGCAAGGTCTTATATAGGAAAAGTTAAAGGAAAACTCTGAAAACTGCAAACTTCAAAGAGAGAAAGTCTTTCTGCAAAAATATTTTATTTGGTTTACATTACAATTACACCACTTACAGGGCACTCCTATGTGATTGGAACCCTTGGTCCGCGAGTCCACTCGCACTTGACCGTTTATGTGGTATCTACTTTAAAAAACGTCTAATCCCTTCAGATATGAGCTTCCTAATTTTTTACCAACCTAATATTACCGCCTAATACCGGCAGCCGTTTGGAATCATGCGAATAACCGAAGCAAACTTTTCTTCCTAGAGGTTATTTCACGTGACATCTAATGAATTAGAATTAGAATTAGAATTACGTTTATTGCTTCCATAAATTCACATTTGCTCTTTCATGAGATGTTTGGAAGGTTTATTTTCACAGAAATCCCCTCACTTTTCATTTCAGTGGAAGGTCAATCGCAAGTAGGAAACTTAGCGAAATGAAAAAAAAATACGAACGTGACTAAAATTCTTAAAAGAGTTTTACACTTTTACTTAGACGACAGTTAAGGAACTTTGCAAAAGACGCACCTCGAATAATTTAGTTAACTTGAGACCGAAAACAGGATCTTTTTATTTAGAGACCGTTGCTGTCACCACGTCCATGTTTCCATCCTCCATTTTCATGGTTTTCACATAAGTTACTCTATGGTTTTCACCACAAAACTGGAACACTCGCGGCATATGCTGCTTGATAGTAGATTGTTTACCAAGGGAGTAAAGAACTATTTTTAAGGCGAGAGTGTTCTTTGAATCCAAAACGAGCGAAGGAATCTAAAGTTGAGGCCCGAGTGGCATTCATAAGTAGAATCCTGAGCGAGCGAGGGATTCAATGTACATCGAGCCAAAAATAGTTTTTACTCCTGAGGTGGACACTGTACTTTTTATCACGCTCTATGAGAAAAGGAGTAAATGAATACAGTAACTAATAACCGCTTACAAAATTTAAATACACAAAGGAATTCAGATTTGGCGCGGTTTTCTAATTTTCCACAACGTTTCGTTATTTGGTCCGTGTTTTGATATCAATATCATAAACAACTTTCCCCAAGAAACATATAGTCGCAAATTAAAACAAAATTTGGGTCTCATATAGTAACTTGAAAACAGCTAATAGGGTCAATGTAAAATGAGGGACGATTTTTTTTCATTTGCGACAATATGTTTGATGGGGAAAGTTGTTCATAATGACGGGTACTATCAATCCCCAAAATTTTAACGGTGATATAAAAATAACCGTGTATTCAGATTACACACAAAAAAAAACAGAGACACCTAATAATGAAAAAAAAATGTACAAAGGCGAGCTTATCTCTAATTATCCAGAAAACCTAGGATATTTCTGAAAAGAGATGAATCAAAATAGGTTTTATCGTTATATTTATCTATTTTAAACGTTTTTTTATGAAATACACGTAGTACGCGTCTGTTCTCCAAGGCGCACGGACGAAAATATTAGATCTTCAAATATTCCCAAAGGAAAATGCATGACGCTTTAATAGTATTTAAAGCACAAACTCAAAAGGTTGTTGAGTAACTTTATTGTCTTTTATCCCTTTGCCATGTAGCTTGCGACCTGCATATCCCTTAGAGTGCAGGCTCCGGTTTCGATATTTCCATGAGATCCGGAAAATTACCGCCGTCATAGATGAAACTAGCAAATACGTTAGTTCCACCAAAGTGACTATAGATCCACCGAGACTTAGCGAAAAAACACCGCCATACGTTGCTGAAAAGAAAAACATGATAACTTTAAAACACATCAATAGTTTGCTTATTATTCACATCACAACTGAGGCGAAATTCTGGCGCTAGCGAGATCATGTCCATGGTCGAAATATCGATTTTTAGATACCGAAATCTCTATCAAAAATAACAAAAAGCTATTTTTACGACTAGCTTTTCGACCTACCGAGATATCTTGATCCGTTTTCGATCGAAATAAATATAAATCGAGATAGTTTTCGACGGATTTAAGCCGCGGCCGCGTATCAAAACCGATATCTCGACTGGAGAGGTGATCTCAATAGCGCGAGAATCGGGGGCCTGCCCCGGTGGCTATACCCTGGTGGAACCACGTACTCGAGTGGAATGCCCGTTGATTCTAGGTTCTGGCACATTGAAAACAATCGTGCGCTTTATTTCTCCTCTGGCCGAGGTGGAAATTGACTGGTTATACCCTATCCAATATAACAGGCAACTTGACAGCTAACCTAAAACTTCATAAAATCCACTTTTTAAACACTAGGGATATTACCAAAACAATCGTAATGAATCGAAGTTGTTTATTCGGTTGAACTAACAGAAGAGTTGTCTCTTCGCCATAATAGCAGTATTATGACTTAAACATATTATTATTTAATTTTCAACCATGTTTTAAGGTAACTGAAGAATCATGAATAAAATTTTAGACATCTTTCCGATTCCAAATGTTTAAAGGGTGTATCGATTCTTTAGATTAATCGATTTTTATGAGCAATATCCCCTCACTCACAGGCTAAAATTGACATCTGTCAAGTATTCTGTTATATTGGATAGGGTATAGGTGTTCAATTTCTAGGTGGCATTTGTTTCCGAAGTTTCAGATTTTATAAGGATTTCACGTTACGCTGTAGGACCTTAGAGGAATGTAGGACCCACCATTGACTGGCACCATTTTAGGGCTTGAAAAATATTTGATAGTCAGTTTACCACTTAGCTCAACCCTTCCGTCACCGAGTCCGTGGCGAAGTACGGTCGCCTGCGTCTAAAAGTATACGAGCGGTCATATTAACGAGTGAATCCCGCATATACTGCTGTATACTTTTAGGCGCAGGCGACCGTACATTATTTCTGCCGTCTTTGTGCTGGCTGCTATAATAAGTCCCCGATGTCGCGAGCGCTCAAATACCTTAACTTGATTGCCAACCAGATGGATTTGTTTTGTTGCACTTTGACTGACTTCACAAAGACTGCTTTGCATACAATTAGTTATGAGATAATTGATTAAATAATAAAGGATAATGCTTAGTTGTATAGTTGGTAAATATTTTTAGGTTAATTGAATAATCATTTGAATAAGCTGCACTATGTATTAGGTCTAACCTGTAATGTAGATGTAAGTTTTAGATAAATAAATAAATAAATAACTGACCTAAAAGGCGATTAAAATCCATTAGCAGAGTTCTGTTGAAGCAGCTGCACATCGATTGGTCGTAGTACACTTTTAACAAGGACACTTCGGATGTATTTAGATGTTTTCTGGAAAAAAATGTAATTCAATTTGAAACTCCAACATTATATTTTTTTACCAAATAGATGTAATCAAACCCTCCACCAACCCGCACTGAGCCAGCGTGGTAGGGTATGGCTCAATCTTACTCGTATCCGGGTAAAGGCCTGTGCCCCTCGATGGGGACAATAAAATCGTGCAGTAGGCACATTGTTTCTCTGTGACCACGTATGGAAAAAGATGTGACGCTACGTTGTTTATTTATTTATTTATATAAGGAACACCAGCAGTAAGCCACCACCGATTCACATTTAAATTAAATTTCATTACACCTTTTACAGGCGATCACAACATTCACATAAACTCATTAATTACAGACATAATAATTTAAACAAAAAGTAAATTTTAGAAAAAACCGACGTCCACAAACCCTATTTGATTAGATTGAGTTTAATACAAACTGTAACCCATTACCCCCCCCCCCATTGGGGAATTAATTTTGTCAAATCCCATCACAGTGCTACCCCACGCTACTAAGGAACTTCTGTACAAAGTTTCATGGCTCTAGGTCCACCGACTTAGGCTATGCGTTGCCTGCCCGTCAGCCACGCATTGTATTTGTACCTAGTATTGAGCAGATCGGGTGGCCATATGTGGTCTTCATGAACAGTTCCGCATCACAATATTATGCTTACCATGTGCATTTACACGAGTTATTATGAAAAACACAAAAATCACTATAGGTCTGCCTATAATATTTGAAGAAATCCCTTGAATTCTCCAGGATCCCATCATCAGATCCTGACCTGGTGTCAATGGGACCAATGGGAAGGTAAACCCTTTCAAACAAAAAAATAATTTTCTAAATCGGTCCATCCGTCTAGGCGCTATCGGGCAACATACATAAAAAAAAAATATATCCGGACGAATTGTAAACCTCCTCCTTTGGGAAGTCGGTTAACAATAATTACCAGAAGTTATTAGTATAGGTATGTTTAATAGCTTATAAATCTTACACGGTATGTCGGATGTGTTTGGCCAAATCTTTGATATTTAAGGGCATGCTGTCCTGCGTGACCTTGTACTTCTTATCGCTACACTCGAGAAGACAGTGGCAGGAACGATTGTTATCCATGACTGAAGAAAAAATATATCTCAAAACCAAAACACCGATGTTATGTTACACTTAAATTTAGTCAAGTTTTTTCAGTTGGTCAAAAACAAATCGCTCGCAGCACACAATAAGCAAATTGATTAGATTACCTTTGTAGTTGTGTAAGCAAGGCAAGTCGCTTAGCTCACAAATGCGTGTTTCTTTTTCTGAAAATAAATAGGTACACGATGAAAATGGGTATGATTTTATTGTTTACCAAATAAATATTTTTTGAGCCCCGTCGCCCGCCTCTTTCATAAGGAAAAACTGTTGTAAGTCGTTTTTCAGAATCCAGAGAGTATCACACATCATCACACACACCCTCTTATCACGGTCAGTCCGACGACCGTAATTTCATCCAACGACGCGTTTAACCACGTTCCAATGTGAAAGGAGGGGTCTCCCCTAACACAGATTTTTGTTAACGTAGGGATTTGTGATGTAACCTGACAGTGCGTACGCTCATAAGTAATCTCTAAGATTTGTTATGTTTCATCGTTATTAAATATACTTCAGAACCAAACACAAATAACTTACCTTACCTTTCTCGTATCTACCTAGGGCTTCCAATGCTACATGGCGACCTTATAGGTACTACATGAATACCAAATGCTACTTAGGCCGATATTAGACTATCATAGAAATATGATCATAGATGTAGGACTCATATAAGTATGATAAACCTATGACAGTGTAATAACAACCTATGATTCATATAGACTATGATTATAGAAAAGTAATCCTATTTCACAGCAAGCATACAATTAGGATCATATGTGACTTTTCGGTGTTTATAGTAATTGTCACGAAATAAATTCTGGCTTTTAGGATCGTATATTCGTTTACATTTAGTAATACGTATGGACTTCACTGTCAGGAGACACATTTTGTAGGCTCATTATCGGGTATACAAACGACATTTGTATACCAAGCGAGGAGGACTAATGTAGTCGGTTTTTTGAAGTTTTACTTTAGTGAATTATTTCTCACCCTTAGGGCAATTAATAAAATTGCACTCATAGCAACGGAAAACGCGGCTAAATCGCTATCCATCTTGATTACCTGACGTTTATATGACATTAGATGTAATATGCAAACATAGAACAGCATCATATAAAAATGTGATCCTAGAATTTGACAGATATGAAATCATATTTCTGTGATAAATATATGATTTTATACATAAAATTTTAACTCGCCTCTTGGGTACTTGTAGGGCACACACCCGCACTCATATTCAACGGAGCGCATCTTACACTCCGTGCGACACGTCTCGAAGCTATATCTCTTCCTCTGCATCAGGTACACCTCATCATGAAACCAGCAGTTCCTCTCCTCGACGGAAACTCTTCGCAGGCTGGAGTCTCCGATAAAAATTTGGGGGGTTATGACGAGGTCAACGCTCTCGCTCATCTCTATGTATTTTACTATAACGGAAGTTTCCGGGTAGTCGTTCGGGTCGCTAAGGATTATCTGCAGAGTTTATTTTAATTCATTACAATTCAAGAAATCTAACAAATTCCCCTCGCTTCCACATCCTCGCTGTTGTAGTTTGGCCGCGTGTGGCCTTGAGCGAGCAAACCGATTGAGAAAACTTTGCTCATAAAACATCAGGCTGCTAATTTTCTTGAAACAAAAAAGACTTCCTACTTATTTCTAGAGAGTGGTTTGCACAATTTTCTTAGTAAATGAAATAATGCCGCAAGGCAAGCTCAAGTCACGTAGAAAATGAGAATAAAAAAAATAGAATAGTTCTTTTTTTGTAAAATATAGGTAGGTACAAAAGTCTTAGGAATACATTTAAAGTGGTATCTCTATGTTTCGCGCAATGGCATACAAATATTAATATTTATTGACTAATACTTTACATGCAGATAGGTGATCAGTCAATAAAAACAGGTGAGATTCAGGTACTTAGTCAGTGGTGTGCTTTAAACAGTGCCGAAGAGATATTCATTTACGGTGTAATAGGCGACGCAGAACAATTTTTATGTCGATTCATGGTTAGAACGACATCTACCCAGTACCACAACGTCTTGATGGCGATAGAGTTTAGATTTCTAGTCTATCACCATGTAAACCATTTTCATTCCAATAATCCATACCTGTTAAGCTTTAATTTTCATATACCAAGACTTTTTTAATTTCTGAACATCTTATCAGTGAGTAGGTACTTTATAACAATTACTTTCCAATTTTCTGCCCGATTCGGCAATTCATACTGATGAAAGGGTAACTAATTTGAATCAATAAAACGCTGTGGTGATCCCCAGGTTCCTTCCTGCTGTATTGTAGCGGTGAGGGAGGGGTGTATTTTTGTGTTGTGATTGACGTCTTTCTAACTCGAAAACTGATTGAAAACCGAGGTTGTGAAAAAATTGTAGTGTTAAAAATTAACAAAAGAATTCCCGATTCCTAATTCAAAATCATTAAAGGCCGCCAGCATACGGAAAAATGTAAGCTACCTCTTTAGCCGCTGAGCGTCTATGGGTAGTCCTATTATTCTTTTGTTCGGGCTTTCATAGGTTTTGTTTAACTTTATATTCACGAGATTTCACTAGTGTAATGAATCGATCTTCTGTGATCGTAAATAAATCTTCAACTTAGCATTTCTATTTGATTAAATGCAAAACAGTTTTAAGTTATCTCGGTAATGAAATTTCTCAAAGCTCTGACTTCGAAAATTGACACAGGTTGGGGGTTAAATGGGTGCAAAATGCAAATCTATAGGTCGGCGGCCGATCGTAGAAGTACGCGGTAGTAGTTGGGCACATCATGATAAAATAATTGAGTGAACTGAAGCTGAACGTATAAAAATAATGTATCATAAATATTTATGTAAAATACAGGCCAGTACTGGCTCAGACTCAACAACAAAGGGTCCGGAAAAAAGTGAGAAATAGAACAAAAATAGTACAATATTGCGAAGGCCGGGAAATAGGAAATTGCAGGTCGGACAGGCAATTGCCATTTCCGCCGAGGCATGTATATGTATAGTGCTTTTCTCAAAAGAATGCAGGGAAATAAAAGTAGGTTGCGTTTTCATAGCTTTTCAAGTTAATGCCGTTTTTAACATGAACTAACTGTACATTTCAGCATGGAATAAGTGGATGGCTTTTTAGTTTTAGCAATCTCATTTTAAATACGCCAAAAATACCGTTTCGGAGAAAACTTTCACTTTTTTCTCGTTTTTCCAACTCGTAAAATTTTCATATACTTTTTGAATTCTCTGGAAGCAGGTTTTCGATTGCCAATTTGGCTTCCGATCTTAAATCTGGTGGAGTACATTCAATCTCCATTTCACTTTCTGAACCGTCAAAACTCATTTTAAGGCGAGGTATGAACAAACCAAGGTCAAAGAAGATTGCGGAAGTGAGAAGCGAATATAACTCGGGAATAGGATCAAATGGGATGGCAATCGTGCGCTCGGACCTAATCTAAATCAACGTAAGCGCCAAAACGAAAAAAAATACATAAAAAATATGCTATTTCATAGAATTACATTTCAATCTTCAAACCTCTATAACAACAATTCCCCACATATTACAATTAATAGAAAGAGCTGATAGATATGTTTATAGAAATATTATATTTACTACAACTGCGGTATTATAGGAAAAAATATTGTAAAAAACCGGACAAGTGCGAGTCGGACTCGCGAACGAAGGGTTCCGTACTATTTTCTATAAATAGGTAAATGTTTTACATCTTGAAAACTGCATTATATTTTGTTCAAACCAATTTTCATCGAAAGTTTATATTGAGATACACAGCATATATTTTTTATAGATTTATCACTCTCTTACTTTAAAAGTTAGAGGGGGGGACACAATTTTTTCCACTTTGGATGGGTCTGTCTCTTTAAAGGTTGAATTTGAGGAAAAATGGTTTTAGAAATCTCCACTTCATTTTTGAAGACCTATCTATAGACATCCCACACATGTAGGATTGATGAAAAAATTTTTTTTTGGTTTCAGTTTCATGTATGAGGAGCCCCCCCACCCTTAAATTTTTATTTTTTTCAGTTTTTGTATAAAAATCGTAAAGCGGTTCATACAATACTACGTACAAAGTTTCAACTGTATAGTCTTAATAGTTTTGGCATAAAGTTGCTGTGACATACGGACGGACGGACGGACAGACAGACTTGACGAAACTATAAGGGTTCCTTTTTTCTCTACGAAACCCTAAAAAGGGCTGACTTTGGATTTATTTTCTATCGAGAAAATTTTATCCAAACACGTTTTCCTTCATGAAAACCCTAGATTATATAATCAAATTACATATACCAGAATTTGATTACGATTTGCCGAGTATTTCATGAAACACACATGAAAAAAGCACCCCAATTTATTCACGAGGCACCATAATTATTAAATTTATATATAAGTATGTAAATAACAAATCAAGACGAGTTTTTAGCTTTGCCGCCAATGTTCTATTTATCCCCTGTGCCAAAAGACACGCATTTATATGTACACAGCCACGTGAACGTAATTTGTACTAAGCAAAGAGACTCCTTTGGTGTGCCTTTGATTGATAAAAGAGATTCCTGCCGAGTAACATTTTGTTTTAACGATTAATTCATCCAATTAATTAGATTCCCGTGAAAAATAATTCTGTCGTGGCACCACCACCACACAAACCATTAATATGCTTACCAACGCGCCATAAAACATTGGTTTACTCCAGGGGGGGTAATCTTGCGGTTGTACATTGAACAGGACCGTAAGACCGGAGTTTCTGAAAAAGAAAATAATAATTCACCAAGTTTGTCGGTGAAAATTCCAAAGTAGAAATGACTGTCGGTGATACGTTTCCGAATCGTTAAAAACTTAAACAAACAGACTTCAGCATGACCTATTACTTAGTCCTCCCGCTCGGTATACAAACGTTCGTCTATGAACCAGAAAACGACCTACAAAATCTGTCTCCTGACGGTAAAGTCCATACGTATTACATAGGTAATATAAATAAATATATGATCCTAACAACAGCCAATACTTATCTCGTGACAATGACTATAAACACCGAAAAGTAACAAAAAGGCAAATGTATAATGTCATCCAGGTAAAAACCAAATTAAACTTTACCGTTGTTTCATGTATTTGGGAAAATACCGATTCCTGATTTTAAAAAAATGGGACTAAACTATTGGATTGCCAATTTGAACGAAGAAAGTTTTTTTTATCGGCTGATAAATAGTACCAGTTTCAAAGTAACAAACATTAAAAAAAAAACATACAATACAACTGAATTGATAACCCCCTCCTTTTTTGAAGTCGCTTAAAAATAAAAAAAGTATACAGCACATGTGATAGAAGAAACGTTTTTGGACTAAATGTTAATAATCCGAAATTCAAAAGGGTAACGGAAATGACGAAGAAGTTACAATTTATATTGTACCAACATTCTTATTCACTTTTCGAATCGTATCGTATCGTTGTACTTCAATAACATGAGTCATGCATGTTACATGACTGACTAGTGACTATGTATGCCTTTTCCCAAACGAGGCACAGTCTTTCGACGATATTTTGGCGCGTAAGTGTCGATTACAGTTCTAATCACACGCCAGCTGCTGCAGGGGAAATCTTGAGCACAGATAAGATTAAAATATTTTGTGTAGCAATGATTATTTAATTTGTATTACAAATGACATTTTCCTAATTAATCAACTTCCCAATTAAAATATCCCAATAATCACAATACTGACATCCCATTTAATTTAAATTTTTATCTCAGTTTTTACCCAATTTGTAAAATTTCAATGTAATTATTTGTTATACTTAATATTTTATTGTTCTATTTTAAATATGAAAGGAATTTTATATTATTAATTAATACTTATGTGTATTCTGATGTGTACTTGAGCATACAGTTGTCTCGTCCGTATTTGGCCCTGGCAGAATACCAGCGTCACAGATTCGTCTGTGACATTGCTGAGTCAGGGCCATTTCATTGCCGCGGTACATTCACAATACCTCATAGTGATGCTTATCGTACCCAATTTGTGTAAGTAAAGCAAATGAAACGAAATAAGCATGTATTGGACAGTTTTAAAAACAATTAAAATCAATAGTTAGAAGCTTACTAAATAATTTTGATTATGTGGCTATAATGGTACTTTTAGTTTTATAGTGTCTTGTTTGTTTTGTATTTTTCACGTTCATCATGAGCCAAAGGGAAAATGTTCAGATTTCTTCAAACGCCATTTTGTTGTATTTCTTAAAAAATAACCAGCTCCAAAAATATTCACTATTCATGAAAGGAGAGAAATATCTTCACTGCAACGGAACATTTATTACTCCTGGGGAATTACTGTTGGGAATTTCATGCAAGGGTGAATGTCTAAACTGCCCGGATGAGCTGGCCCAAAATAGATTGGTGTAGGGCTGTATCGCTTCCGCCATTTACGCCGAAAAGGAAATTGGGAAAAAATAAGTATGTGAATCCTGGTCTAGAACTACTGTACTACTAGAAGTATATAAGTAAAACACAAGCATTTATATACAGGCACTTCACTTGTGTCTCATATATTAGTTTGAAATCGACTATTCCAAAGCCAAAGTTCATACAGAATCTCCTAATTAATGTATGTTTAACACGGCGGCGCCTTATGCAAAAACAGCCTTTAGCAAAACACAAATCGCTCGGAATGACGAGTATTAGCTGTACGTTTTTTTCACTAGCTTGTTTATCACGAGTGTCAGAGCGTGACTTTGCTTTTCCATAAACGTGATTTTATTAATTTTGCTCGATAGAAAAGTCTCCTGAAGTTGCCACAAAATCTGTCACAATGTTTTATTTTACAATTTCGCACCGCATCTGAATTTGTGTACCTGATATTTATCTAATCAGTATAAAAAAATGGCACAGTATTTTTCATAGTTAGACTTGCTTAGCTTGGCTTTAACCTTTTAATTTTTTTTATTTTATTTTCTCTTAAAAATAAGTTAAGGATGTAATTCTAAGTTCTGATTGCCTAGGGCCCACTCTTAAGGGCAATCCAGCAACCTGTCAAAAATAATCGCAGACAAAATAAGAAATCCATAATTTATTCGATAAGGCAAAAAATAATAATTCACTTTTGCAAAAAATAATAATAATCATAATAATAATTGTTTATTTCCAGACCATTGTCTGGAAATAAACAATTATTATTATGTCCAATATCAAATGTTCAGTTACTATATAATAAATTAAAATAATTACAATGATTAAAATTACTACAATGATAAAAGTAATTTATAAACAGACATTATAACAGTGATTGAAAACTACATGGAAAAACCTATCTCTATACTCGCGCGATGGGCTATGTCCCTGTCCTCAATATGAATAAAAAAATTGGTGCCTAGTCCTCAAAATTAGCAACTGGATTTGTGGTGGTTATAATTTTCTCAAATTATAAAATAAATATGATATAAGTCGCCTTATGCCAAAAGGCGTTTTTACTCACTTGCCAGATTTTGGAGTGTAAATGATTGTGTCGCCTTTTCTCTCATCGTATTCCTGGTTAGAGACGTCGTTTTCATCTGCGGTGGGGCTGTCGGAAACATGAAAACATTACCTCTACATTGCCTTTCTAGGTTCGTTTTTTTAGGTTAAACTATGGTTAATGTTTTTGTAATAACACGGTAATGGGCAACATTTACTTACTTTACTTACCTAGGATATGCTTACTTACCAGTGTATTGTTCTTGCATTTATTGTCTGTTTAGTAGGTTGTCTGTCAAATTCAATTCTGTACCACCACATACACACATTTTTATTCCCTACTATTTGCGTGACAGTTGGCTAGCCCATCGCTGCAGCTATAGAAGTTTTGCTCACGACATTATCATTTACCGTTAGATCGTCCTTGTAAAAAGATAAGAAGGCAAAACAACATGAGCGTCTTATGAATACTTATCTTGTATGGTGACCACATTTAATTTGTGAAAATACATGTGGTTCATTATTTGTTCCTGAAGCGGCAACAGAAATACATATTCTGTGATAATTTCAACTTTCTTGCTGTAACGGTTTGTGCGATTCAGCCCCGCTGACGGACTGACAGACAGACAGACAGACAGACAGACAGACAGACAGACAGACAGACAGACAGACAGACAGACAGACAGACAGACAGACAGACAGACAGACAGACAGACAGACAGACAGACAGACAGACAGACAGACAGACAGACAGACAGACAGACAGACAGACAGACAGACAGACAGACAGACAGACAGACAGACAGACAGACAGACAGACAGACAGACAGACAGACAGACAGACAGACAGACAGACAGACAGACAGACAGACAGACAGACAGACAGACAGACAGACAGACAGACAGACAGACAGACAGACAGACAGACAGACAGACAGACAGACAGACAGACAGACAGACAGACAGACAGACAGACAGACAGACAGACAGACAGACAGACAGACAGACAGACAGACAGACAGACAGACAGACAGACAGACAGACAGACAGACAGACAGACAGACAGACAGACAGACAGACAGACAGACAGACAGACAGACAGACAGACAGACAGACAGACAGACAGACAGACAGACAGACAGACAGACAGACAGACAGACAGACAGACAGACAGACAGACAGACAGACAGACAGACAGACAGACAGACAGACAGACAGACAGACAGACAGACAGACAGACAGACAGACAGACAGACAGACAGACAGACAGACAGACAGACAGACAGACAGACAGACAGACAGACAGACAGACAGACATACGGTCAGCGGAGGCAGTGGAGGCTTATTAATATCGTCCCGTTTGGCACCCTTCTTTTACAGAACCCTTAAAAACGTATTTACCATAATAGGCTTGTGTCCTGCTATTCAAAATAGATTATTTTCAGAACCTGTCAAAACGCTACTTTTATTCCTGAGTTCTATGAAATAGCAATACGTAACGTCACTTTACTTTATAAAATACAACTGCTGAAAATATACAATTCTGAGATTGTCAAGACATTTTGTACGTAATGTTTCAACTTCGGAATTGTCCCTAGAGATTCGATAATTTGATTACCTTGGACACAACCCAATTAGGGTCTGTCAAGTCTTGTTGAAGTAGACTGGGCTGTATTATATTATAAAGTCCATGGGCTGCTCTGCAATGTTGTTTGTAGACCTGCCCACCTAAATCTGTTTCTTGCTATACATAAATTGCATTAACTTACTCCTCTCTACCATCACCTAAGGCCCCATGATTGAAGGCACAACAATACCCGTTGAATGTCTTGATCAGTTTGTTTGAATACATCGCGACAGTTCTTCATCTTTAGGTTGTATTCACAGAACAATACAAGATTGTCGCAGTTCTGGTGAATCTGGGGAGTTGCGTTGTAAGAAAAGTAAAGTAGGTACTAGAAGAAAGCTGCGCTTTGTTCGAGCTAGTAAGATATTCTACTAGTAATTTGTAGGCCGTCTTTGAACAAAATAATTGAAACAGAAAGTAAACTTTAGAAAAAACCGACTTCCACAAACCCTATTTGATTAGATTGTAACCCCTTATCCCCCCCCTGGGGAATTAATTTTATCAAATCCCATCTCAGTGCTACCCCATGCTACTAAGGAACCTCTGTACAAAGTTTCATGGCTCTAGGTCCACCGGTTTAGGCTATGCGTTGCCTGCCCGTCAGTAGTAACTATTTATTAAACTTTGCCGTCAGGTACGCATTGTATTTGTACCTAGTATTGAGCAGTTCTGGTGGCCATATTATGTGGTCTTTGTCAGCAGTTCTGCATCACAATATTATGCTTACCGTGAGTAAATGCAGGAGTTATTACTAAAAACACAAAAATCACTATAGGTCTGCCTATAATATTTGAAGAGTTCCCTCGATTTCTCCAGGATCCCATCATCAGATCCTGACCTGGTGTCAATGGGACCAATGGGAAGGTAAACCCTTTCAAACAAAAAAATAATTTTCCAAAGCGGGCCATCCGTCTAGGCGCTATCGGGGAACATACATAAAAAAAAACATCCGGACGAATTGTACACCTCCTCCTTTAGGAAGTCGGTTAATAAACGCCCTGCCGACAAGTTTCGAGTAAATGCGGCATTGTGTGCCCTGGGGATAATCAATATACAAATGCTTTTCGATTTTCATAAGCCCTTTTTTTAATCCTATTCCATGGTATTTTATGTGAATATCCTCTGCCCATACCAAAGACCTGAAAATCACTTCGTGACTCAAAGCCAAAAAGTGTATTTTTAAATAGACATAAAAAACTTACCTACCGACCAACCCTTTACTACTACTTGCATCAATTCTTTTTGGTTCGAACTTTATTAAAAATGGTTTTTGAACTAACAGCTGCACATTTCCGGAGATAATTACCTATATGAATCGTGATCATTATCTTACCTCCATCATAATGGTGTCTACTGAAAAATAGTTCCTTTTCAGAATGTTCATGATTTCAGTAAAGTTTCCAACGTCATTCCTCTTTGAATGCGTCAACTTTTGCATAGTGAGCAAAAACGATGTTATTTCGGACTGTCTTCTGCCGTTCGATTTACTGTAAACAACAAAAACACAAAAGGGGTGACAGAGGCAAAGGCATCCTTTAGTTCCTTTTAATTGTGCCCAACTCAATGTATTGTAAGTATTGTCACCGTATTGTTATAGGAATTGAGAACACTTACAGAATGTTCCTGATGTTTTCTGATGCCTGCATAGAAATTCCGTTGGCATTACATATGGATACGGTTGGGAATGGTACTTGATTGACATTGCATGTTGGATCCATCTGCAATAAGACAATTTTTTTTTTGTTGTTTTAAAATTAGCATAATAATATACAGTGTTCAGTGTCCCACTGCTAAGCAGGGGTCTCATCGATTCGAGCCCACGGAGTTAAAACTTTATCGATTCACCCTGGCAGTAGGAATATGTCATATCCTTTTGGGTCTTTTCCAACGTTAAATAATAAAATAATCACTTAATATTTTCTTAATAAATGTGCTCAATTCCCTTGGGAGATTCACATAAAACCGAAGACCTATGATAGTTACTCGATTAGTTAGCTAAAGGCTAAAATGACGTTAAAAGTAAATAAAAAAATTGCGAACACAAAAAACACAATAAAAATGCTGCATATAGATGGATGATAAAGAAGTCTTGAGAAAAACAACTTTATGACATAATTTTATGTTTTATGGGTATATCTGTACTTCCATGATCTATACATATATTTCACTGTTTTGCTGTGTATATCACTAACCTTTGTATAAATCTGGTTGCTATTGTATCTTATTTTTACGACCACGATTAAGAACACCGTAAAAACAATGTTTGCGAAGAAAATTATTATCCACACTGTCCTTTTCCTATTCTTGAGTGTCAAATTATATAGACCATGCAACGTTGTGATCTTCAGAAAAAATATTTGGATTTGTGCTTTACAATTTTCTAATGAGGACATTTTGAATACGTTTATCGTCGATTATATTAGGTACTTCTTCTACCGTCTTCGATACTTTTTTCAAAGTTTCTTATAAATATAACCTTTTGCTATTTCTAGTGCTTTAATTTACGCCATGCCCAGAAAATGTAATTCTAACAAATTGCAGCAATTGTACCTCTGGAAGCGGAGGTTCGTCTTGAAGTCCTGCGCGATCTCAAGCTTGCGGATGAGGAGCTCGTTGCTCAGTGTATAAATGGATTCTTATCTTATCTTATCAATGGTTTCCAAGATATAGCTTCTAACTGCTCCATATTTTGTTGAGGTGTCTCTAGCTACAATAACTATTGTTGCAAATTCCTTGACGTAGCCACGTGGTGTGATGTCATAGTTGCTCAGTATTGCGCTATTTAAGTTACCCTTGTAAGCGTCGGTACCTAATTTAGTTTAGATTCATGTACTTTATGTTTTTTTTCACGCCCGGTTATATTTTACCTGAATTGTTTATTTTTTTAAGCCGAACCCACTTTTCCACAAAAATATAATGTCTGATGATAATAAAGAACTGGTCCGTCTGTCAGATTTCTCATCCGAAAAAATGGTCTAATCGGATCAGGGTAATGGTCGCTCCTGGTAATCCAAATTGAATCAAACGTACGATCAGAAAAATCCGTACTGATCCACTTTTGAATTCGTCGTCGCTCTCTCAATAACACAGTGATATTTGATAGATATCTTAGATTTCTGGTCTGATAGTACATTATGATTATGCTCACACCACTATAGTTATGAAACTTTCAGATAATAACATGCTTTCTTGCTACTATTATACCTAAAAGCTTTGTTTGAGAAGTTCAATGAAATTAGTAATTATTGTTGATTGAAAGGTTTTGCTTGGCTTCATTAATTTGCTACAATTTTAATCATTCCTGTCTTCCAGAACAATAAGTATGAAGACGGGCTAGACAAACAGAAATATATTATGAAGTACCTTTAACAAAAAAGCTGCCAAGTGATTGATTGATTTCATTTTATAATTGAAACAAAGAGTAAAACTTTAGAAAAAACTGACTTCCACAAACCCTATTTGATTAGATTGAGTTTAATACAAACTGTAACCCCTTATCCCCCCCCCCCCCTTGGGGAATTAATTTTGTCAAATCCCATATCAGTGCTACCCTACGCTACTAAGGAACCCCTGTACAAAGTTTCTTGGCTCTAGGTGCACCGGTTTAGGCTATGCGTTGCCTGCCCGTCAGCCACGCATTGTATTTGTATTGTACCTAGTATTGAGCAGATCTGGTGGCCATATGTGGTCTTCATCAGCAGTTCCGCATCACAATATAATGCTTACCATGTGCATTTGCACGAGTTATTATGAAAAACACAAAAATCACTATAGGTCTGCCTATAATATTTGAAGAGTTCCCCCGATTTCTCCAGGATACCATCATCAGATCCTGACCTGGTGTCAATGGGACCAATGGGAAGGTAAACCCTTTCAAACAAAAAAATAATTTTCCAAATCGGTCCGTTTAGGCGCTATCGGGGTACAGACATAAAAAAAAAACATCCGGACGAATTGTGAACCTCCTCCTTTGGGAAGTCGGTTAAAAAGGTCTTTATTATCACAATAACATTTGACAGTAGTGAAGTACCGAGTGTAAATTACAATCCTACAGTGTAATTTATTTCTTTAAGTATGTGCCCGATTGCGCCTAGACGGATGGATTTATTTGGATTTTTTTTTGTTTGAAAGGGTTATAATTAACATTATTGGATGTACTTTAAACAAACTTTATACATAAAGTTACTAAAAAGTCTTGATTATACTAAAACTAAAGTTAAATATCCTAAGTAAACAGTCATTATTACGAAGTTTTAATAACAATTAAAACTTCGTCAAATTCGAAAATAATTATCCATTGGGGTAAAGTGCAAAGTAACTCGAGGTTGTACATTTTAAAATGGATAAAAAACTCGAATGCCTAATGATCCCAGTAACGAGTATCACAGTCGCACGCGTATCAAGGAGCTAGCATACTCGTATTAACAATATTTTTTTTCTTTTGAGGCACGGAGCCTTATTATTATTATTATTATTTGATCCTGATGTATTTTGTTTACGTTGATAAGTTTTGTTCGCTTGTTTAAATACATGTAATGTAAGTCAAGTACCTATCCTCTTTTTAAAAGGGAAAGAAAATGACATCTAATAATTTGTAGTTTGCATTAATGTACATCTTGACCCCTTTTTTTTCCACCTCAGCCTCTGAGGACTTCAGCCTATGAACAGCCTTTCAGGGAACTCAATTTTTTGTTGATTTGTTGAATTGAATGTTTAGCGTTTTACGACTTTTTTCACGGTCCTTTACCCCATTTTACGCCCAACACTCCATCCCTTATTTGATTTGCCAATCGTTAATTGGCAATTTGTGTGTTACTTACCCCCAATTTCTGAAAGAGGACCAAACCCCAATTCAGGCCACATGTAACAGGTGATTTATCGAAGTTTTATTCAAAATGCACGCACGAAAAATGTCTTTACAAAGCAAATTGCCATAAACTGTTGCAACTCCCATGTGCCCGGGTTTGGGAAACTGTAATTAAATTTAGTATCCGTTTCCTATATACCTAGTGGAAGTGGAACCCATAGTAGCACAATTTTGTTCACGGTGAATTCACTCTTGTTCATGAAATTACTTAGTTTGTTGTTTCTCGTCAATTACAGGTAACTTTGACCTTAAATAAGCAATTTATCTACGTCTTCACTACTATTGTAAACTTCGAGTTGGCTGAGTTCTTGTTAAATACACCTTACTCGAGGGGACTGAAAGAAGTTACTGTAATCAATTTACCAACATCAAAACCAACGTTGTATACAAACTGCTCTACTTTATACAATTGAGCAATCCGAGTTGAGCAATGGGGTAGAAGGGAAAGTTACAGTTATTTCAATGGAAATGTGAAGATTTTAGTGCTAAATTATTTCCTAACAAACAAACTTATTATTAATATCCCCTTCCACAATAGGTTATTGGGCGCATTTTATGGAATGAAAAATGAGATGATGAATTAAAAATCTTTGTTATTTCCTAGTTTCTCTGAGTTGCAATAAACGATATTAAAATTTAAGGTTGTCACCTTACTGATTTAAGGGTGAGAATTTCATAGCATTGTATTTTGTTTCTGATGCTGATTTCTAAGTTTCAGGGTATAATTTTTTGAACTTCTGATTTCATACAATTCTACGGAGTGTATCAGAAAGGTATGTCTTCTATGGGTATGTTACAGACAATAGGATGTCATTCTGAACAAGTCTCATTTTTTTATTGTCTTTCATAATTCATAATTTCTTTATTGCATACAAACAGTTACATAGGACAATAAAAAACATAGAAAACGTGTACAAAGGCGAGCTTATCTCTAATAAGAGAGTCTTTGTTGTTCAAAAAGCCTTAACTATACCGGAATTCTTAATCTTAACATTCACATTATTTAAATTGATATGCTAGACCTTGTAAATAAATAAAGGTTTTCTTATTTTAGGATATACTAGTAATTGTTTTCTTCTAACAGAACAGACTTGTTTATCTTTGCAACAATTCTAATCATTAAACAAAGAGTATGGCCAAATTAAAAACAAAACGAACGACCACGAGAGAGAAGGTTGTCGAACAGTTCCGGGAATACTGCAAGCATTCGACAATGCACGGCATGTACTATTTATACAAACCTACTCATTGGTCTGAGACCGTCACATGGATGGCCATTATATGTCTCAGCGGCGTGTTCTGTGGCTACCTCATTCGCCAAATTATAATGCAGTTTGTGAAAGATCCTACAGTTACTTTGGTAAGTCGATGAATGTTTATTAATCGGTATACTCTTATAAGGATATAGGCCGAAAAAACTTACAATAGAGAACAATTTAGAGGTTGGAGCTAGAGGGAAGGGTGAAACAGGTGTACAGAGTAGTTGAGCCATCAACCAAGCTTTTCAGGTAGGAATAATTGTAACTAAAGATAAATAATAAATACATTATCATCATCATCATCGGCAGCTTGTTTCCGGCCACTGCTGGGTATAAGGCTCCATTTTGTACCAAATTATCCGTATCCAGTCCTGTGCCAGTCGAATCCATACAGATACATAAATATAAAAACATAAAGACTGCCAGAGAGTTTCATTGATCTGAGAAGACTATACACTAGCGACGCTATCAATTGAACAGATAAGTTCGTGGCACTGTATAGTCACATTAGAGATGAACATGATGATGATGATGATGTCCTCCACGACGTATACATCGACGGCGACACGTTGTCAGTTCCTGACGTGTGCTCGGATGTGACTCGCGAAGCCGAACTTGGTTTTGAACGGCGGCTGCATTAAGTTGCAATGTAAATGTCCATTGGTGTTGTAAGTGTAGTTGTAGCAGACCTTGGTCGCAGTCACATTAAAGAGTTTGTTAGGGACCTTCATAATTTTGAAGACTATAGTGTATCTAATATAACAGGAAACTTGACAGATGTCAATCTTAGCCTGTTATAGGGAATATTGCTAAAAAAAACGATTAATCAAAAGAATCGATACATCCTTTAAACATTTGTGAATCGGAAAGATGTGTAACATTTTATTCTTGATTCTTCAGTTACCCTTAATATGGTTGAAAATGAAATAATAATATATTTAAGTGCTTAATAGCAGTGAATCTGATGGCGATGACAACTCTTCTGTTAGTTCAACTGAATAAACAATTTCGATTCTTTCCCATTGTTTTGGTAACATCCCTAGTGTTTAAATAGTGGATTTTATGAAGTTTTAGGTTTGCTGTCAAGTTGCTTCTAAGCATGGATAGAGTATAGTGTCTTAGCTTAAAGTTACGGTTTTTCCCATACGAGGTGGCAAATGCACAATGTACGAACTTTCTCCCAAACTCCGTTTCTGCGTGACACAGTTGAACTGGTTGAACGTAGTTTTCTTATCTCAATGTGATCGATCACATACACTTTGATATATTGGTACCTAATTAGTTTATTTCTTTTAATTAAGTTATTTGATGTTGTGCTCTTAGGTCTACCTGATACCTAATTTGTTTTTTTAACCGACGGACTTCCCAAAGGAGGAGGTTTACAATTCGTCCGGATGTTTTTTTTTATGTCTGTTCCCCGATTGCGCCGAGACGGATGGACCGATTTGGAAAATTATTTTTTTGTTTGAAAGGGTTTACCTTCCCATTGGTCCCATTGACACCAGGTCAGGATCTGATGATGGGATCCTGGAGAAATCCAGGGAACTCTTCAAATTTTATAGGCAGACCTTTAGTGATTTTTGTGTTTTTCATAATAACTCGTGCAAATGCACATGGTAAGCATAATATTGTGATGCGGAACTGCTGATGAAGACCACATATGGCCACCAGATCTGCTCAATACTAGGTACAAATACAATGCGTGGCTGACGGGCAGGCAACGCATAGCCTAAACCGGTGGACCTAGAGCCATGAAACTTTGTACAGGGGTTCCTTAGTAGCACGGGGTAGCACTGATGTGGGATTTGACAAAATTAATTCCCCAAGGGGGGGGGGGGGGATAAGGAGTTACAGTTTGTTTAAACTCAATCTAATCAAATAGGGTTTGTGGAAGTCGGTTTTTTCTAAAGTTTGCTTTTTGTTTCAATTATTTTCCTTTCCATCCTAGGTTTGCTGGAAGAAAATCTCTTGATAGAGATAAGCTCGCCTTTGCCATGTATTCTCCACTTTTCATTGTAGAATATATTCTTTTGTGCAATAAAGTATATTGATTAGGTCGGTTTTGGATTCGAACCTGATAATGATAAGCAAGTGTCTAACATACCTACTATAAGGATGTATTTTCAACCTAAAAATATAGTTAATAAAATACCCTCAGCAATCCTCTGTGTTCTCCTCCTGAACTCCAAAACTATCGTTTACCTGTATTGAATACACCACTTACATATAATTAAGTATTACCTATACAGGAGCACAAGTTATACTCAGTTGTTATAATTAATTACGGGTATATTGGTTAACTTTGTTATCGTGGGAATTGGCACGTGTAATAACACAAATATTTCTCCAAAATTTCTACTTACCCCAGTTTCTGAATGGGCGGTCTGTCCGTCTGTCCATCCGTAAAGCAAAGGCGTGGTTTCTCCTAGTTATTTTTTAATATTAATGTTAATGTATGAATACTATGATTCCCCGTATTCAGCTGATTATATCATTCCGTATAAAGGTTCTTATTTCTTAAAAGATTTATCATTCCGTTAATGGTTGTAGGGTCTAGGTTCTAAATACATATTATTCATTGTGTTTTTTGACGTAGGTCTGGGAAATAGAAGAATTTTGTTTTTACGTACCCGAAGAAGGCCTAAGGGCCTACTATTCATAGGCCTTAGTTTACCTTGAAGTTAAATGAAATAAAATAAGATTGAGCCCATCAATATCCCCACCGAGGGGCACGGGCCTACAATCGGATACGAGTAAGATTAAGCCATACTCCACCAGGCTGGCTCAGTGCAGTTAGCCCTATCAGGGCCGCTGACACAGTTTTACGACTACTTCTACCTAGTAGTGACAGTAGGAAATAAAATATTATATTTAGGGTACCGTACCCGATGGGTGCCTATTACTAAGGCTCCGCTGTCCGTCTGTCCGTCCGTCCGTCCGACCGTCCGACAGCGGGTCCTAGAGCACGAACCGTAATAGCTAGAAAGTTGAAATTTTCACAGAATGTGTATTTTTGTTGCCGCAACAACTACAAATTTATACTAAAATACGAGAGATATTACAAATTAAAGGGGGTCCCCTTGTTTTGATACATCACCGCATTTCAATATGATGGTATATTTCGCGTCAACCTACATCGTTGAAGTAGCTCAGCGGGTATGAAGTAGGCTCTCAATCCGTAGGTTAGGAGTTCAAATCCTCGTGAGAGCATTTTTTTTTAATTTATTTTTTAGTTTTAGTTTTATTGTTTTGAGTGCTATACTTACGACAGTACGGTACCCTTCGTGTGCGACCCGCACTTGACTGTTTTTTTTCTTTAGGTGGAATCAACACATTATCCCACGAATAAGATACCATTCCCAGCCGTAGTGTTCTGTGACAGTGATCTGGTATACGGTCCGAGGACGACGCCGCTGGTCGATATTCTGTGAGTTGATCCTATAGTAGTCTTTACCTACCCATCTCTAGGGCGTCAAGTCTGGTAGACACATTATGAATCATTGATCATTCAAAGACCAGTTTTTGACATAATTGGTAGTCTGCTGTCCGTTGTTATGTACTGACGTGTTATGCTATGAAAGTACTATGTTAATACAGATGCAGCACAGATGTTGTATGGCTTTTACCAGACTTGATACCATGGGAAAACAGCGGAAGCATTAAATAATAACAGTGTTATTCATAAAAACTTATGAGAGGTTTATTAGCTTGTTATAGGGTTGATTATGAAAAACATTATTCATAAATTATCAATAGCACTAAAACCTAAAACGTTCTATAAACCTTCAATAAAACCTTCATAAGTTATAGAAGGCCGGACCCTACTATAAACCTCTAATAGAGAGTAAAATGGCCGACTTTATAAACAGCTGATTGTCATGTCAAGTTCTCAGATCAATGTAACTCTTTACTTTCTTACTTCGTGGTTAGGTTGGTTGAACTTGACGTTTATGACCACACTCAAGGAGTAAAAAAGTAAAGAGTTTCATTGATCTGAGACCACACTTGTTGTTTGTTTTGACAGCAATTGTCAGATATTTTATTTTTTAGAGCGTAATTGACTACCTATGGTTTCGTCAGAACGACAACATAATAACGCCAAAGTATCTTATAAAGTCATGTTAGCTATTAGAGGTTTATTGAGCGTTTATGAATAATTAATTTTATGATACGTTTAATGGAGCTTTAGAGCATTTTAAACCTATTATAAGGGCTTTTTATGAATAAGACTATTAGTTTCTATATTATTACTCATGTGTACAGTACGTGGGAGAGAGGCCTTTGCCCAGCAATGGGACATAAGTAGCAGGCTTGTTGTTATAAAAAATAAATCCACATAATAATGATGTGGTCCGATGTTACGTACAAATAAGCTAAATAATTATAATTTATTACCTATTATTAGGACCCGCCGCGGCTACTCCACGATGGTGATAGATGACTTCTTCAATAGTATCTTGACTGTCACTGACATGGAGAATAATGCTAGTAACACCGAAATGGCCACAATACACAATGTGCTGGAAGAAATAGATTTCAGTTTTTTGTCCATACTTGAAATGGTGAGTTGTTTTTGTTTTAACTTACAACAACACTGTTTTTAGTTTTGCGTACCCGAAGGGTGCCAAACGGGACCCTATTACTAAACCTCCGCTGTCCGTCCGTCAGTCTGTCAGCGGAGTCTATAGCACGAACCGTAATAACTAGAAAGTTGAAATTTGTACAGAATGTGTATATCTGTTGCCGCTACAACAACAGATACTGATCACGAAAAAGTAAGGGTGTTAGGAAAACAATAGTCATTAAACCTGATTCTTTTGGATATCAAAATAACGAGACTTAAATATTACTAAAATAACTGTCAGGGCACTTGGATCTTGTACGATGGTGCGGAACCATTCATGTGAGAGCCCGACTCGCAATTGACCGATTATTTTAATTTTATCTTTCAAACTATAGATAGGTAACTGTCACTGGCGAAATGAGCATTTATAATAAATCGGTATATGTCAAAAAATACAGCACCGAGTCAAACTGAGATGTCAACTTTAATTAACAAACGCATGAAACTGACTGTTGATGATGACCATGACGAATCATGTTTTTTTCATCATGATAATGGAGCTGAACTGTGGTAGATGAAACCATAACATTCGAACATGTACACCCATCGAGTTTGGGCTCATTTGATTCGTATCCGATCGATCGTATCGTATCTTGATTTCGAAAGATTCATAATTTATCGTCTTTTTTTTTTCAGCTGGCTAAGCCCTGTGACGTTTTGCTAGTGAAATGCATGTGGCGATCATACCAGCATCAGTGCTCTGATATGTTTCATCGGGTGCTGACTTACCGGGGATACTGTTGCCGCTTCGACATGAACCATTTCAGGTGAGTGAGACATCACATACAGAAGTAAAGTACATACACACACCTTCTCTCTCACACACCCTCACACACATTATCATAGCTAAGGAATTGTATTTGACATAATTATCTTTCTAACGCTACGCCTTTTCCAAGTTGAAGAGACAGAGGTATAGTTGAGTTCAGTTGAGTTCGTGAGTTCTAGTAGTAGCATGTGAAAATGATGCCTTTTTACTCAATATAATTGGAAACAATTCTGATTGTCAAGCCAATTTGTTCATAATGCCCATCCAACCGAATAATACTACAATTCACAATAACATATGTATTGCCTTTGATGTAAGACAAAAGTATCAAGTTATAATTTACATCCTTTGCAGACGGAAAACAGAAGGTAAATTCAATTATCAAGCTTCGCATGAGAGGACAGATGGATTGGAAATAATATTTAACGGAAAAACTATTTTAGCAAACGGAACCAGCGCGGACGGTGATGTAGATGTAAGTATTTTTTCGCATCACCTGCATTTTGTTTCATGCAAACCTTACCTAGAGCAAGTCAGTTACTGGTTCGCCGACACATCTTTTAAAACAATAATTCGCCATTGTTCGGTCGTTCGAGCGGGGTGTGACTCTGAGAGTGAAGGGGTTAATAGCTATTATAGCTAGGCTTTAGCGGCGATTAAACAACTCAGGTCACTCCGGGTTCCAGGGTTGATTTTAACTTCTCATCATAGATTTGTTAACTTAAAATCTAATTTCGTACGGCGCAAAAAGCGGGTAAGGGCGGGCGGCGCCGTACCTATACATATATTGAGCTGAAAATTCAGCTGGCTCCATTCAGCTCACTAGGACACATTTTCTTTTCTCACATTGAAAAGTTAAGTCCTCCTCAGGGATAAAGCTGTTTGTTCTTACGCACGATTGAATCCCTCACTGCACTCAGGACTCAGTTTTAATTCTCTCGCTACACTCGGAATCAACTCACAAGTCCTTCGTTACCTTCAATATCGCGCCCGTGACAATTGAACAATGCTTTATCTATAGATTCTAATAACTCTATTAATTACTCCAGGAGTAACTTTTTTATTGATAAGGGCGTTGGTGCATAATCTATTAAGCCCCGACCAACAGCGGTAAAAGAGGGTGTTTGAAGCGTCTGTCTGTGTGTGAGTGTATGTCTATCTGTCGGTTGCACTCTAGATACTGGTGGACGGTGGACGGTAGATTTTGCTACGGTCGTTGTAGCCCTGTTTGATTGAAATTGGTTCCATGGTTCCTCTATTGCTCGCAGAAACACAAAATAGTGCTCGACTTTGACAGACGCCAATTATTAATGTCTATTGCAAGGGGATGAGAACTTCTATTCTATTTTAGTTTATATTTCCCCTAATTTTAATGTCATTTTTTTTTCCTTTTCGGCCAGGAGAATGAAAATCTCTCGACTGAAAGGGATAATTTACCATGTTGCTATGTAATAAATAAACTAGAGGTCATCGTCTTTTTCTAGTTTTAAATTCCAAATCGAACCCCAGTAATACTTTAAATAAATTTGTTTACTTTTAAAATCAAGCAATCTTTCAAGCGATTGTTTATTTAGCATTCTGAAGTTTGGAAACCGAAATTGAATTTGCTCAGTAGTCGCAGTGAATAAAAGTTCTTGATAAGCCCTTTCGAACGGATAAATCATAAATGTTTGTATGTATAGTCTATTTATTCTTACTTGTGCAAAAGTTACAAGTGAATCAATCAAAAACTCATTCCAACTATTTTCAATTAATTTCATTCATTCAATATTCAACTCTATCAGATCTCATAATTCCCTTTTCTAGAAATGTTAGTTTGAAAAATGGACAAGTTAGGATAAATGGACTATAAAATGACATATTAATCTGTCACTTATTGCTTATTTGAGAAACTTTGGAAACGGGCCTAAATGTTTAATGTTTTCTTCTAGATGTTCATAATAGATGCTAATGATCTCCTAACAGTGGTAGACCCAATAATAAGCTTAGTTCCCAAAGCTTACTTCGACGTCAGCATAAGCCTTCTTGCAATGGATTCATCTGATGACATCAAAGCTTTATCGAAGGACTCCAGAAAGTGCATACTTCCAACTGTAAGCTTTTTCACATCTTACTAGATAACAAAAATACAAAAAGTGATAGTAATATCGTAATAATAATAATCGTTTATAAAGGCATAAAAACAGAAAGCAGATACAAGATTAAAGATGCTTAGCTAAGATATTCGCATCAACTATTGGAACATCTGAGCCTGAGCTAGGTAAGAACCTGTATTTCAGGCTGCAGTGCTCTTCCCTTAAAAATAAATTTAAGCTTGTAAATAATTACACAGATCTGTAGCGGGAAATAAACCAAAAAAATAAATAAAGATTAAGCTAGAAAATAAGACTAAAAACTTTTTAGATGAGATGTTTGTGAAATGTGAAGGTGGCCTCTCTTTGTGTAGTAGGAGTATGAATGAGTGTGTGTGAGATAATAATAATACTATGTCTATTCATGTCAGCCGTAGGATAAATAAATAAATAAACGCAAATTATGGGGGTTTGCCCGGAAAGTGTAAAAGTTAGATGTTTATCTTTAGTAGATCCTCGGTTTTGTCGTACGTAATCCTTTTAGCGCAGCTTGATAACTTCTGACAGCGCCAGAAGCAATGTATGTGTTTGTATGTAAATGTTTATGTTTATGTTTGTTTGTGTTTTAAAAGCCGAAATATGTATAGCACTGAAAAGTTTGATATCGAGCGGCCTCGTCACGTCACACATGTTCAATATACGTCGAAAAATTACATTCACTGTATGTACAAACAAGGGCACGAAGCGTATAACCTAGAAATACTCATTCTGTGTTTTTTTACTAATAATGGAATAGGGTATTCGATTTCTCGCCATATTTTGATTCTCGAGTGCCGAGAACTCTTCAGAGTGATTTTTCGAGTATCTCGAGTTGTTCGAGAATTTTGCAAAACATTGAAACATATGTAAAAAGAATACCTACAAATAAATAAATGATCAGCCAAGTGCGAGTCAGAATTTCACATGAAGGTTTCGGCACCATAGTACAAGAAAAAGTACAAAAAACACGTTTCTTGTATAGCGACAACTCTTTGAAAAATTCAACTCTCCTGTGAAAAATTTATTAAATTCAACTCTCGTGTGATTCTCGACCTACGGTTTGTGAAGCAGCTGCTGACGGACTGACAGACGGGCAGACATACGGACAGAGGGGCAGTGACGGCTAAACTATTTTCAAAACTGTCATCCGGACAATATCTCAACTTCCAGGCACACGCTTTTATTTCATTGCGGAGAACATATCTAACATTTAACATTTACATACAGGCACGTACGTTGCTTCTGGCCCCACACTAGGATACCCTGTGTAGTGGGAACCAGAAACAGCGACATCACAAACATGTAAACATCCAAGACCTGGGTTTTTTTTTTGTTCCCAGCCGGGTTTCGAACCCGGGACTTCTCGCATGGTAGGCAGATGCGCAACCGCCGCGCCAAAGAGGTCGCCAAAAAAAAAAACCCAGGTCTTAAATCTATTAGAGCATATCGAGAACGTATAGAACAGGTCATGTAAATGTAAATGTGCCCATTAATATCCCCACATAGGGTCACAGGCCTTTACCCGGATAGATAGATAGATAGATAGATAGATAATTCATTTATTCATTTGACATGGTACACACATAATTAATAACAACAAAAAACAGTAGGTATCTACAGCTGTGTGGTTATATGACTGTACCACGGCAGTGAAATGGCCCTGACTCAGCAATGTCACAGACGAATCTGTGACGCTGGTATTCTGCCAGGGCCAAAGCGGACGCACATCAGTGGCTCAAGTACTTACACAATTTAATTTATATAAGTAATTACATAAGAAAAACAAAATTAAATAATGAAATTAGTTATGTTATTAATGGAATTGAAAATTGAAATAATTGGATACAAGTAAGATTGAGCCATATTCCACCAGGCTGGCTCAGTGCGAGTTGGTGGAGGGGTGTCGGGCTATTGGCCAGCCTGAAAGTCATCTGCCCTTCTGACACAGTTTGATTACTACGAGTAGCGATCAATTAGCGATGTAGCGATCAATCCAGTAGGTACAGTGTCCACTGTCCAGTATCCAGCATTTACATTGATCCAGTTTCAAGGCTGTTTTTCATTGATCCAGTAGCTGGATCCAGTATCACTGGATTTCAGCACTGGATTGACACTGGATTGATGTAAACATGTTTCAGCGGACACTGTACTGGATTGAAACATGTTTACATTAATCCAGTGTCAATCCAGTGCTTGAACCCAGTGATACTGGATCCAGCTACTGGATCATCGAAAATAAGCCTTTATCGTGTTTTCCGAAACACGGAAGCGCCCAAAATATAATGTCACATAGAAACGGGTCACCCATTCAATATCCGTCTCAGCCGGATGTTGCTGAACCCGCACGATCGTTTCCGATGCGCGGATACCGCTCGGCCACGGACGCTTCAGGATCATATATTTTTATGTAGCCATTACGTTTCCCACTGCTGGGCAAAGGGCTCTCCATGTTGCAACCACAATTCTCTATCCTGGGCTACGTCCATCCACCCTGGCAGAAACTTATCCAGATCGTCCCGCCATCTCCGCCTTGGCCTACCCCTACGCCGGTGTCCATATATTAAGAATTTTAAATTGTGCTAACTGGTTAAAGATGGTATCCACAGGACTCTGACGTGAGTTCCAGCTTTTACTCCGGGTGTCTCTCAAACAAACTTGTGAGAAGAACACTCCAGCAATGCAGATGTATTCCCTTCTACGTTTGTGAGTATTAACATCGATCGTCTAAAGTATTTGTTAATCTATGGTATAACGCACTTCCCTGCGTTTTGAGAGACACTTCAGTTAATCTCACTTTCAAGAAAAAAACTGAAAAAACATCTCCTTTCTATTTCGTATTCATATGAAGAAGAAATGTCAATATAATGATTATGTTACATATGTCTATACTAACGTATATGTATATTGTCTATTAAGATGTTTTATATTATATTTATTATAGTATGTAGTTTATCATTTTTGTTTTCACTAGACTGCCCATTCTAACTAGGTACAGTCCTGTCCTGCTTAAGATTTCAGTAAATCGTTTTGAAGATAAAGGTTGCTGTTGCGTAATAGTATTCCTTGCATGTTTGCATACATAAATGACAATAATTAATAAGATAATAATGTAATCTTTAATTACAGTACAAACTGAGAGCATGGTTGGATATGATAACTGCACGTGGGACAAATATGAATGTGTGATGAAGGCACGTCGTAAGTTTACATATAAATGATAGATAGATAGATAAATAATTTATTCAAAGGACATGGTACTTACACACACATAAATTAATAACAACAAAAATCAATTTAAATAGACAGCACGCACTACACAATTAACAGTAGGTACCTACAGCTGTGTGGTTATGTGACTGTACCACGGCAATGAAATGGCCCTGACTCAGCAATGTCTCAGACGAATCTGTGACGCTGGTATTCTTCCAGGGCCAAAACGGACGCACAACAGTGGCTCAAGTACATAATTTATATAAGTAATTTAAAAAAATGAAATTATTTATGACTGGCATAATTATATTATATTAATGAAATAGAAAATTATGAATGAATGATGATATTGATGATTCATTCGTCCAATACACACATGAGCCTTCTTATTGGTCAAAGCATGAACTTTTTTATTTCTTAATTCAAATGTCCATCTTTGAATTGGACAATATATTAACCAGTTATTCAAATAATAATTCAAAACTCCGTTTTGCGCGGGGGGCTGGCCGCAGCTGGAGTAATGAAAGTTTCCTCGCGATGTTTATCACACCGTTTTAACGTCCGATGCTGTACTTACCTATTACTTATCTTATTGGTACATGGCCAACAACGGGATTCGAACCTGCATCTCTTGCGTGAAACCCACTAATCATAGAGCCTCGATCACAAACGTTATCGAGATCGTAAAACGTTTTCGAGAACGCAGGAAATTATATTGTATATCATAAAGAATAAGAATCACTGACATTTGACTTTTCGATAGTTTTCTATCGAATCTTTGTTATAGATACTATAATATAATACTAAGTATAACTTAACTTTGACACTTAAAACTTAGGTCAAAGCGAAACAACCGCTAAGTGGAAACTCTTAATAAGATATAAAGTGTCCCTTCAAAATAGGGATCGTTGGCAAAATTGACCATCAACCTGTATTCCTTTTAGGAGAATTTTCCGGAAGCCCAGCGGAGCAGGACGCCTTCCTCACCTGCTATCAGAAGTGTGACTACGTGGACTACGACCCTCAAGTGGAGTATGTGCAGTTGGCGCCGAGCTCCTCTATCATGGACGGCTTAAGGGAGTAAGTTAGCCTGTTAATTTCAATTCTTTCAAATACTTTCAATACTTTCAATACTTTCAATACTTTCAATACTTTCAATACTTTCAATACTTTCAATACTTTCAAATACTTTCAAAACTTTTAAATACTTTCAAAATAGCTCCGTGGAATAGGAGAATTTCATCAAAAACTAAAATCGGCGCTCAAAAATGCTGGGTGTGTGTCTGTCCCGGTCCGAGACAGCACACAGACACAGGACTGGATAATGAAACTCATTAGTTTTATCAAAATTATTTAGATGAGTATCTTTCTAGGTCATAGGATTTATTTTTTGAGGAATTATGTACAATTGGGTAAGCGAGGCCTTCTTTTTATGTGAGGTTGTTTGTAGTCGTGGGCGCGCCCTAATCATAAAATCCAACAACTTTTGTTTTGACTTGTTCAATAACATGAATAAATCTCTGTTGTTTCTACCCATTTGTTTCCAGGTCATTTGTGAATGAGAGTTACAGTGAAATAGCAGTTCACTTTGCTGACAGGTCATGTATGAAATATCGCAGGGAGGTGCTATTCACATGGGATCAAATGCTCGGTGTGTATGCTATTACTTTTTATGTTTTTGCTGTGTCTCATGTATTGTGACAGATGAAAAAATGTACTTTCCATTCTATGCTATTTTGGTAATATCAGATACGAATATTTGTTTGTTTGCTGCCGCAGTATCTACCCACACAAAATGAAGAAAATAAATCATAATTCATAATTTCTTTATTGCACACAAACAGTTACATAGGACAGTAAAAAACATAGAAAACGTGTACAAAGGCGAGCTTATCTCTAATAAGAGATCTCTTCCAGCAAACCTAATAGGGATGAGACAGGTGGATTGCTGACCAGGAGTAGACCCATGTGTACAATACATATAATAATTACTTACAAATCAATAGACTACATAAACTAGTGCATACTTAAAAATAGTAAGATAAGAAAAAGAAAAAGGAAAAGAAAAGAAAAACAAACAAACAAACCATTATCCTTTTCCGTTCGTTTAGCGTAGACTAGCTTTTGCCCGTGTACGATTTCGTCTGCGACACTTTTAGGTTACATTGTCAGTTCTACGGTTGCGTTTCTCTTGTAAGAATATAAATGTACCTATAACATAAACGGTCGTCTCTTGTGTCTAACATTGACAACACGAGGTAGTCGGTTTTTATAAGGAAGGGATTAAAGTCGTTTAAATTTTTGAAATACAAATTGATACGAATCAAGAAGATCCCGAAAAGGTACATTATATTTTTCTGTCATTTCAGCAAACATCGGTGGAGTCTTCGGCCTTTGTATGGGAGGCTCTATCATCAGCATCATTGAACTTATCTGGTTAGCCTTTGACGTCACCTATGCCATCGTCACGAACAAGAATCAAAGTAAAACCGACTCCCAAACCTCCGACGTTAACGCATTTAAAAAAGTGTTTACAGTTACACAGAATAATGCTAGTGCCGTGCACAAAATCAACTGCAAGAAAGTTACTAATATTGGTGTCTCAAAATAAAATAAAATTCTAGAATCAAAAATCTGATTGACTTTGTACTCGATTTTAGATAAGCTTCTTGGTTTACAATTATTTGCATATTATGGTGGGTTGTATCATTTATTCTCAACGTGTATTCAAAATGAGGTAAAAAATCGTCGTTCTCATCGTTTTAGAGAGAAAATTATGTTTAGCATTGATCACTTTATGTAGGTGCACATTTCAATGAAAATATTTCATCACTCTTCTAAGGAACTGAATATAATTTTCAATTAATTTCACATCCGGGTAGTTCAGATGTGATTTTTCCAACTTATTTTGCTTTGTTTAAAAGTGAATTTCCGGTCAATATTGTCCCGGAAATTAATGGTTAGCACGGGGGAATATTCCACCATATTATGTAAAAATACACCATCATACTGTAAAAACCGCGAGATTACAATCTAACGGAAAAAAAACGTCGATAATTTGTAAATAAGATCGACAAGGATTAGCATTTATCCTTTTCTCGCTTCGCTCCTCCCGTATATCCTTCGCCTATACTGACCCACGACATTGCTCAATGCTCAGTGATTCGTCATTTCAGATATCAACTAACGTGTTATATTGTATGAAGTTCGGTACAGTTCACAATTTATCGACAGATTACAATCTAACGGATTTAAAACCGTTAGAAGGTATTCTCGTGGGTTTCACAATTTTACGGAGACGGAAGAGGGGTGGTCAGAGACTAAAGATCTTAACTTTCTACGATCCAAGCATACATCTCTCGCTTTTTCGACGTTCAAGAAACGTGTCCCGATACAAGAAATGTGTTTTTTTTATACTTTTTGGTACGACTATGGTGCAGAACCCTCCGTGTGACGGTCCGACTTGCACATGGACGATTATTATGAATCACCAATTTGGTTTTTGTAGGATCTTCTTGGGTGTCTCCGACAAATTATTTATCATACTCCAGTAAAGTTGAAAAAAAGGTTAAGCTAGTAGCACAATAAAGGTACTTAGGTATTTATTATATTCAGTAGTTTAGTAATAATTTATATTTTATTTTTTTACTTTAGCACATAGGCCTACCCGTTTTTAGTTTTAAAATGTATCCTGTCCATCCTGGGTTTGCTAGAAGAAATCTCTTTTTAGATATAAGCTTGCCTTTGTTCACGCCTTTTCTGTATTGTTTGTGTTTTTTTCTGATATGTGCAATAAATATATATACGAAATATATATACGAACATACGAATAAACAGCAGGAATAAGGCATAAACCCCTATAACTCCATCACGTAATGTATTTCGGTCTACAAATACGCGTAATGCATGAAAATGGAACAAAGTCCTGGGTAAAGTATGCGAATGACAAATGAAGGGCTTCTTTCTGGATTTGTAAAAATAGCTCCTTCCAAAAACATTTTTTTTTATCATCATCAACGTATTTACAGCTCTTATGAGTCAGATTCATCATTTTACATGCAGTCTATCAGCAATATTTTGGCTGATCAGTGACGTTTACAGGAGGCGCCAGTTCTACACAACTAAAGGCATCAAACCTGTCATCAATACAGATCTCCCATTTCTCATTCATTAATAATGAATGAGAAATGGAAGTTATACTGCGTTAGTTCGCATCAAGTGCCTGCAGGGAGTTTTAGAGGCATAATTCTAAACAACTTTCACTTGCAATACTTATGTTTTGAATTTTTAGATGTTACAGTTTTGTTGTTGGGATCTTTTAGCTTAGTAGGTAACGTTTAATATTGTAACTTTTTTACTGTCCAAGTTTTTTGATGTTTTTTTTTTTATTATTAATATAACTTAGAAACGGACTTGATGGACCTGCTGTACCTATATTTTTTTCGTCTCCATACGTTTTGGGTCGGGTGATCATGGTTTTTGTATTGCAATGGAAAAACAAAGATGGAAATATCAAGTTAAAGTCATAGTAAAATTAAGGATGATTTACCCTCACCTTTATAGTACACCCTGTTGGTTCTGTTGGTATGAAAATTGACCTAAATCGGACAGTACCGATCGTAAAGTAAATATACGCAAGTAATCTTCCCGATGTTGACTTTATATACCTACTCGACGACGCCGTAACACGTTGCTAATCAGCGAAATAAGGGTCGCCCGCCACACACCGGCCTCAGCCACAAAACTATGCCACTGACCATTTTTTTGTGGCTTTATACTTTTTTAATAATAATATTATTATAATTAATTGAAATTTCAACTTAATTTACAATGTATATAAGACCTAGCAATGTGTGTGCCTGTACATAAAGGTTATGTTTTAATAGTTCTATTAAGGTATTATATGATATTGAATTGGGTCAAACACCTGTAATGATATCATGAATTGTTATTGTAATGAATAAATAAATAAATAAATAAACTTTACTCGGTTGATGCAGGCAGTCACCACAGGTTACACTTTTCGGCTACTTAAAGGCTGTCGCTGGCCACTTGACTCCTCCACAGGACACGGGACACACGCCACTGGTGCGTTCTTTTTCTTCTTTTGCTTTCTAATAATATCCCACGATAGTTTTAATACCTAGTTATGTGCAGTTTCATACACTATATACTTAATCTACTCTCATTGTGATCAAGTGGCTCTCATACAAAAAACAAAGTTAAAACAATATTTCCACATAAATTAGTCAACATGTTCCAAGTCCTTTAGGAAACTGCAAGCAACAGGGTAAAAACTTCCGGCCACTGAACCATTAGCCACAAGTGGTTGAGGAGCGCTCTAGCTACATTTGAAGCCACTCCTAAGTCAGCGGCGGCGTTTTACTATGTGGCACGTGTGCGGTGACCCTAAAACGTGATTCCTTCAGATGTGCAATAAACTGTGTAACTAAAATCAGCTGGCCTACTTATTAGGACTGTCTAACTATAATCGTTAATTTTTTCCGGAGTTTAGTTTAGTTTAGTTTCAAGCCAGCATCCTAACCAGGGAACCTTTATAACTCGGAGATCTTTTCATCCTATTTTTGAGATTCGGAGTCATTAATTCATCACTATTTTTTGAGACCTAGAATAATTCGATAGGACCTAAGTACCGTTTGCGTTTACGAGAGATGAGGATTACAATCAGTATTAATTTTAATGAAATTTTAAAATGTCAGGATTACAGCTCGATACACACAATCCTTTGATGTGCGGCAATTTGGAAGAGATAATAATATGCAATCTGCATAATTATGTATAGAAGATAATCCTCAATTCGGCTTGAGTACCAGTTTCGGCAATCGGCAACATTCAAAACTGAATTCAGCAGGCTTTTTTACATCGGAAAAGCCATGTTGCCCAAATGGCTCCGGATGGAGGAAACCGGATATTTTAATTTCTTAAGAGACCGGTGACCGCGTGAATTTCCCATACAAACGTAATACAAAAATGATTTGAATTTGAGAAATAGTTTAACGTATTTAGACTGTTAATCGGATTTATACACTGTTTACGCAGGTTCCTCTGTATGTCTCTATACCAGGGTTCCTCTTCAACCAATTTAAAAATATTTTTAAGTAATTTGAATAAGAACCTTGGTATACGACCAGGAACCTGCGTAAACACTGTATTAATCCGATTAACAGTCTTAATGCTTTGAACTAGTTCTCAAATTCAAATCATTTTTGTATTACGTTTGTATGGGAAATTCACGCGGTCACCGGTCTCTTAAGAGTCTTATATTGGAATTCTTAAACAAAAGATTCATTTTGCTTTTTGCTCGACAGAAAAGTCAAAAAATCTTTACACTTTGGCTAGCATCGCCATCTGTTTCTTTTCAGCGCAACATAAGTTTTCAAGAACCTTTCAGCGTAGTGCAAGTAATTGTCACATGGGCAAAAAGGTAGTACCGACATTCTCAAATAGATGGCGCTAAACATTAGTTGCAAAGTTGTTAGCAGTTCCACATTTTTCACCAAGATGGCATTTCCAAAATGAAAAGAAAAAAGAGATAAAGCTGCTGAAAGGAGCCTAAAGTACGTTATCTTTGCAATAGAGGGTGTTGTTTTTGTGAAACCCTAGGTACCTACCCATTATAAAGCCCCGCAGAATGGTAATGCGCGTAACGTCAAAGATCTGATAGTGTCATGCTCATGCATGATAATAATATCCCATCAAAAACATCCTGTAAAAAATACCAAGTCTCGCAGCTCTGTGATTCTACCATAAAAAGTTGTGAGATCCATGTTATACCAAGTCGGTTAACTGATTTAGTCCCTACTTAAGGGGCCTTCTGTCTTAAGTTAATACGTAAGATATTTTCATATCTATATTCAAATCTTTTACATTTTAAATAAAAATATCGACTTGGCCATCGCATGCTTAGTTTGTTTAGTCCTTTACAACCAGGGTCTGCTGGAAGAAATCTCTATTTAGAGATAAGCTGACCTTGGTACATGTTATTTCTGTTTTTATGTCCTGTCATGTATCGTGTAATAAATATATACAAATACGTTATCTATCACACAGAACTAAGTGCCAGAAACCTGGTTTTTCATCAAATTCCTTCCGAATGCATAAAGAAGTGAAAGGTACTGGAATTTAATGGACTGAAAATAACTAGAGCATTAGTAATTTTGTTGCACTTGTCTTCCATTTTCTATTGTTGCCGCTTGTTAAAGGTATACATATATTAGTTTTGGAACCAAGTTTTAATCGTGTAGAACGCAATTATACTCTAAACAACCTAATATAATGTAGATATGATTTCGAAGATACATTGTGCCTTCATGCGATGGCCAAGTCGATATTTTTATTTAAAAAGTAAAAGATTTGAATATAGATATGAAAATATCTTACGTATTAACTTAAGACAGAAGGCCCCTTAAGTAGGGACTAAATCAGTTAACCGACTTGGTATAACATGGATCTCACAACTTTTTACGGTAGAATCACAGAGCTGCGAGACTTGGTATTTTTTACAGGATGTTTTTGATGGGATCTCACTTCTTTTTGTAAAGTTCTACTTTTTAAAATTTGGTACCTTTGGTACTTTTACAATGACAATAAAAAACATAGCGTTAATGTAGGGGTCTCCGTGCTCGTCACAAGTATAAACTTGGAACTCTTCCCAATGTGCTACCACATACTCGACTATAGCAAGTCTAATCTCATACGACGACTCAATATTCTCATACATAGAGAATGACAAAGAATGAAACAAACACGACCCATCGCCAGGTATCCGTACAATCCGGTGTGGGCATGGTTGGTCATTCACATACACTATTTCCGAATCCATTGCGACTACTAGTTCTGGCAAATGTGCTAGATGAACAAATCCAAATAGTTAGTAAATATAATAATTAATGCAGATACAAAAATTATCAACAACTAGTTGAAATCGCTGGCGAGCAACTCCGCTACTTAAGCTAGCGACGGTTTCAAACCATAGCGTGAGTTAAAATACAGGCAGCGCCATCTATCGAGCAATTGGATTAATCTGCTACCACTCCCGTCGCATTAGAACGCAATTTGTTCTATTGATTGAATAGTTTTATTATATTTGAAGCATTTTGTCGGGAATGTACATCATACATATATACAGGGTGTAACAAAAAGGGTTTAACTCCCGGATGTATGTGGTTTGGGACATCATTCTGAGCAACTTTTACTATGGGACCAACTTGATTAGAGCAACTTGATTTTTCACTTCCCCATACATTTCGGTCTGGGCGCTCGGCTGATTTATATGGAGAAGTGAAAAATCAAGTTGCTCTGATCAAGTTGGTCCCATAGTAACCACATACATTCGGGAGTTAAACCCTTTTTGTTACACCCTGTATATAAAATTCTCGTGTCACAGTGTTTGTCTTCGTAGTCTGAGAATCGGCTAACATCTATTTTTCATACCCCTAAGTGTTATAATTATTTATATGGCAAAACAGCGTTTGCCGGGTCAGCTAGTAATATATAATTTAAGCATAATGGTAACCAAAGGAAACGAGGGATGTATGCCTGGACCGTGGTAAGTGGTGGTCCCTGGTGTATGTACGTATCCCTCTTCTAGGAAACAGGCGTGATATTATGTATGTATTACATAATATGTTTATAGAATCTTGTTTGTAAAGGCATATTTTCCTAGGGGCATTCAATGATTCATAAACTGCAAATGTAACTTTGTAATCCTATACATTTTATATAAGATTACAAAGTTATTGATGCAGATGGGTTTTCTGGAAAACTATAACATAAGCTTGAAATGTTTAAGTTTTCCCTTGATAAGAATACTAATTACTATTTATATCCCAAATTTGAAGGTTCTATGTCTGCTAGAAGTGCCTGGGAGTTTTGATGATCGGTCAGTCAGTCAGTGACAAAATGAGGAAACTTTGACATGTTACAATTCTTAAACTACTGGTTCAAATTGAATAAAAAATTTAATATATCGTGTTGATATAAGGCCTAATTAGTAACAGAAAAATCAGGCTTCTTGTTTTATCCACAACGAAGTTTTAGGGGGGTCGAATATGGCCTGAATTGCTTCGAGAAAAGGATGGTACGGCTGTGCTTGCTCGACTTGGTGGTGCACTGCCGTGCACCCAGATGTGTATAAGAAGAAAGAGCAATGTCTTATCAATATGATATGGTCTCTATGAATGGAATTGTCAGGCGCACAACCTTTCTGCAGGACTCATAGAATCAATTTCATTAAAATATTATTATGAGCATTACCAGGCGGGTTCAACTACACCAACTACTGTAACCACACTTACGCAAATAAATTAAATCTGAGATCAAATTATAAATGTTAATGGAAAGGTACTTATATCCAGATTCATCAATCAAACTTATGAATCTGCTCTGATATTTATGTTTATCCTTCCATGTACATTTTATATTTGAAGCCTTGTTAATGCTCGTTGTATTAGTGAACTCGACTGTAGGTAGGTGCTTAGGATCTTTAAAGTTAAAATGTCTTTATTACAAACAATTTAAAAAATAGGACCAGACTTTGGAAAAGATTTTTTGTAAGTAATCGGTTCCTAAGTAATACCGAACTATATTCGGTCAAACAAAAATAGCAGAATACAAATTGTCATCTGAAATCATCAACCCATGACTTTAGTGCAAAAACAGACTATCAAAGTATCAAATTCATGCAATGGTTAATGCATTATGTTTTGCTCTAGTGATATTGAAAAGGGGCGTAGCAGTATCCAATTTCGAGATTTGTCACTAACAGACGTTTAGTTGAACAGTCACCACTCTAGTACTGACCATGGTGTCACGAGCAACGTTTCTGGTGGCTCTCGTCTTGCTAGTGGCCCGAGCAGGAGCCACCAAAGATTGCCCTGCCGAACGATCCCAAGAGACAAATGAGTCCAAACTCCACGAAAACCTCCTGACAAACTGTGGATACAACAGCGATTACCGGCCAGTTAAAGATCACAAAACAGCAGTAACCGTCAGAGTCCGTCTAGCAGTCAAATATGTTGCCTTCGAGAGCAATGAAGAAACCCTCACAATCCACAGCTGGGTGGCGCTGAACTGGAAGGATGAGTTCTTGACCTGGGACCCAGCGGACTACGGCGGGATTGAAGAAACCCAAGTGAAAAGTCACGAAATCTGGACACCGGAGCTGGCCCATTTCAACGCTGATGTTTCCTTCTACAACCCCGATAGCTTCTACACAACTTGCTCGGTGAATCACTCTGGAACTGTTTCTTGTGTGCCACATTTATCCCACAACTCCATCTGCAGGTCAACGTTGACACGTTGGCCATACGACCGTCAAAACTGCTCGATCTACTTCGGATCGTGGATGCACACAGGCGAGCAAATCAACTTCACCTTCTACAAAACGGATGCGGTGGTACTCGATGATAAGAAGGACGGGCCAGGCTGGACTGTCACGACTGTGACCAACAAACGGATACCAGGCAAGTTCGGGAATGCCACATACCCGATGCTGATATACACCTTTATGCTGGAGAGAACTGCTGCGGGATTAGCAGCTATAATTGTAGTTCCTTCTGTAGTTATCGTCATTCTGACCCTAATCTCTTTACTCATGGATGTCAAGTATAACACCAGACTATTCCTGGTCTGTTTCAGCCTATTTGGACATTTTACTTACCTGTCTGAAATTGGTATGCAGCTCCCGAAACACAGTGCTGATACGCCTATAATTCTCTTGTTCATTCGAGATTCGATGGTGATGACTCTGTTTGGTGTTTGTGTGACTTTGCTGCTGATGTGGGTGCGTAGAAGACGTGTGCCCCCACCAGCCTGGGTGTCTATGGTCACTCGTGTTACCACCACTGGCCCAGCGCAGTATCTCGTCTTCACAGATTTTGATCCAAGCGATCCTGAAGGACAGAAGTTTCCAGAAGAACTCAATGACACCGTGAACATTGATAGGGCTAAAGCGGCATCGGATTGGATCCAGTTTGCTAATATGTTTAATAGTTTTGTCTTCCTCATTTCGTTGCTAGTTTATGTTATTCTGATTTTTGCTTATATTCCGTTTAAAGAGTAATTGCGATACGTATTATCATTTTTGATTAGTTAACTGTTTAAAAAAACTGATATGAATAAAAATTATATTAAATGATCCATCCATTATTGTCTAGCACGTAAATTATTACTTTTGTTTATGTTTATTACATTTAAATAAAAGTTTTAGATCCACTATGTCACAAATTTAAATAAGTGGTACCTTCGATAGCTCGTATGTATGTACGAGTCTAGTTTACTACACCATACACACACCAATTTTACATGTTAGTTCTGTATTTATGTATCGATAGTATATTTAAGTATAAGTATACAAGTATTTACGTACACAACCTTAGCAGATGGCACGCGCGATCACTACTGGCAGTTGGCACTAACTGAAAACCAGCGCTGAGGGCCCCCGCCCTCAGCACAATGCTGAGTTAGGGCCTTTTGCACAGCAGAGGGAAAGAACACACCGCGGCACTCACTACCTATGGTCTGTTGTGTAATAAACGCCATTTCTTTCTTTCTTCTTTCTTTCTTTTACTAAGTTCTGTCGTACTATGAAAGTATAAACAATAGATTTTTACGTGATTTGTGCTAATATTCAACAGAAAAGTTATCTTAATATTGGGTCATAATGACTTTGGTGATGTGATTGCGTCATTTGTTATGCAATATTCGTAATTTCGTAATTTCCTTAATGTACGGTCGCCTGCGTCTAAAAGTATACTGCTTGGATACTTTTAGGCGCAGGCGACCGTACAGTCGAGTTTACTTATTATTAGCATTACTAAGGCATGAAATATAAATGTACATGAAAGAGTACATAAATATCTCAGCAGATTCATCAATCAAACATTCGATATTTTTGTACCGTTCCATGTGCTTTATATTTGAGGCCATGGTAATGCTCATATATTAATTAATGAACTCGACTGTAGTCATTTGACATAATACATTTAAAATACACATAACATAATGATAGAAAAACAAGTACAAAAAGGCGAGCTTATCTCTAATAAGTTTTTTTTCCAGTAAGACATTTTGGGTAGAAGGAGGATTCCATAACCACTTATTTATAACATATTGTAACTGATCGTAAACTAATATTTTCAGGCTTCATTCGCTCTAGGCAGTACACACAAACAAGCTCGCCCAGGCCGATAGGGCTTGAATAATTAAATCAGCTGCTGTACCGAAGAAAAATTGATAGCAATCCTCGGCCAATCGGAATATTGGACACGTGACTTGGATTTTGAATTAGGCAGACGTGATCTGACGCTGTGGTGTTTCTTTGGGTTCTGAACCAAACCTACCCTTACATGTATACGACCAACAAGATTAAGATTTTGTCACACCTATATGCGGAAGATGGGAGGACGATATCCGATATCCGTTTAACATTGGGACAAGAGTGGCAGCAGTTAGGAAAGAATGGAGTCAGTTGGAGGAGGCCTATGCCAAGAGGCACACCGAATTAAGGGTCACTATTATAACCGATAAGAAACGATAAAATGTAAAATTTGAATAATTGTGAACCCTAATTTGGAATAAAAGCCTATATTATTATTATTATATGCGGCCAGAATGTTCAGTTAACAGCTAAGATTTAGGCTATGATGGTGTCTTGCTTGAAAAATATCAGCATTTTTGACACGAGACTAAGAAAATAACAAAAACAAGGTTTAAACACCGGCCGTAGGACATAGTTGGATCGCATCATCCTATATGTTCCTTTTGGTAGTGTAGTGCCATATTAACAATTTCAAATACACTGACTGACACTGGCAATTTTAACTCAAATAATTCACCAAGATAAACACTTAAAAAAAAACCGAGCTCATGACCACTTAGTCCTCCCCGCTGGGTATAAAAATGTCGTCTTTATACCCAAAATACCAAAAAAAAATCGGTTAAGTGTGGGTCGGTATCGCACACGAAGGGTACCGTACCATCGTACAACAAATCAAAAGTACTCAAAACAATAAAAAAATAAACAAAAAGAAAATTTAAAAAGTTTATGCCTTCATGAGATTTGAACCGACGACCTCCGGATTGAGAGTCTACATCATACCGGCTAACCACAACCATGTGGGTTGACGCGAAATATGCTATCATATTTAAATGTGTAGTAATGTAGTATATGTGTCTATGACATGGTTGCTATGACAATAAATAAACAGTTTCAGTCAAGATCTCCATTTTGAAATGCGTAAGTGTATCTAAACACGTCTCTTGTATCGGGGCCCCCTTTAATTTGCAATATCTCTCGTATTTCAGTATTTGTGGTTGGTGCGGCAACAGATATACACATTCTGTGAAAATTTCAGCTTTCTAGCTATTACGGTTCGTGCAGACGGACCCGGTGACAGACAGGACGGACGGACGGACGGACAGACGGACAGCGAAGTCTCAGTAATAGGGTCCCGTTTGGCACCCTTCGGGTACGGTACCCTAAAAAGAACCTACGAAATCTGTCTTCTGACAGTGAAGTCCATACGTACACCTATTACATAATGTAAACAAATATACGATTCGTGAAAATGACTATAAAGACCGGAAAGTCTGGATGAATATTGTCATCCAGGTTAAAACAAATCAAACTTCACAGCTTTTTCATGTAGAAACCTAACTACCGGACCAATTCGTGAATTTTAAAAAATGGGACCAACTATTGTAGTGACCTTTGGAACGAAGAAAGAATGTTTGAAATCATGTAACAAAAATAAAATAAATAATATGTATGATAAAAAACATACAATCGAATTGATAACGCCGTCCTTTTTTGAAGTCGGTTTAAAAAAGGTTAAAAAGGTTAGGACGCCGTTAAAAATGAAAAGAAGAAACTGTAAAATTGGCGCTTTAGTTATGGAGCTATATTAAGTTTGCATCGGATATCTCCTGCAGGTGCATCTGTTTGCTATGTGATAAAAACTTGACAATATTCACGATAATAAGAACAATTTACGATGTTGTTTATGGCTGTTACCGACAGATAAAGGAGAGTATCTCATTGCAATTCCGCATGAATACCGCCAGAGGTCGCTGGTTCGGACTTTACTGCGAACTAAAACAGTTATTCTATTATTACAAGAACAGTATACCCTTCGACAAAGTAGGTATTTGTTAATATATCTCAGTGCCGTTCTCTCATTCCTCAGATAGCGGGTATATGTATTTTTTATCTGGGGCTTTTTATCTGAGACAAATGAGTCCAAACTCCACGAAAACCTCCCGACAAACTGTGGATACAACAGCGATTACCGGCCAGTTAAAGATCACAAAACAGCAGTACCCGTCAGAGTCCGTCTAGCAGTCAAATACGTTGCCTTCGAGAGCAATGAAGAAACCCTCACAATCCACAGCTGGGTGGCGCTGAACTGGAAGGATGAGTTCTTGACCTGGGACCCAGCGGACTACGGCAGGACTGAAGAAACCCAAGTGAAAAGTCACGAAAACTGGACACCGGAGCTGGCCCATTTCAACGCTGATGTTCACACGTCCAAAAAGTATCAAAAAAAGTTATCTGATTGTTTATCCGTCTTTTGAGAGACCCAGGCTAAGACTAGGAAATAGATTCGATTGAGCACTTGGTCCCATGTGTGCTACGTACGGCCCTAGAAGTCTTAATAGATGTCCGATGTACGTGAACAACAAAAGATCTCCATTGGCAGTAGGATTGATCTGTAGGTCCAAATAATGGATTTAAGAAGTGGAGCCACCTGAATTTGTGATGCAGGGGCAAGAGGGGGAGGGGCAAAGTTTGTATGGGCAAAAATAAAATACTTGACCTATGAAGTTAATTTGGCAAGTAAAAAGTAGGACGTACGTTCAGTAATTATTTTAAATTTGTCTGTAATTTGACAGGTAGGTAGTTTAAAGATCCGAGACGTAAGTTCAGTATTTTTTTAAAAGATTTGCCCCCGCAAGGGGCAAAAAAGGGAGCTAAAGTTTATATAGCGTGTTTGGTATAGTAATAAAATAGATGCGTAGATTCTATTTTTAAGGTTATATAGGGACACTTTCATATGATACGGAAAGCCTATAATTATTGTAAAAAAGTTAATCCCTAAATTATGTTTTTTGTTGCCCCATGCAGGATGAGGGGAGAGGGGCCAGGATTTCAAAAAAATAAATACTGTACTAACGTCCTAGAAACTAGCTACTAGCCAAATTACGTCTTCATAGGTAAAGTTTTTTTTGTATTTAATACAAAGTTCGACCCCTTTTTTGCCCCTCATGGAGGCAGAACATCAAAAGAAATTACTGAACGAACGTCCTGGATCTTTAAAAAACCTACTTGCTAAATTAAAGCTTCCTATGTCTGTTTTATTTTTTGCACAAAATTTTGCCCTTTTTTTGCCTTTTGTGAGGGCAAACCTTTGAAAATAATTACTGAACTTATTTCCTGGTTGTTTAAACTTCTTACTTGCCAAATTACAGCTTCATAGGTCAAGTATTTTTTTTACATACAAACTTTGCTCCTCTCCCTCTTTCCTCTGCATCAGAATTCCAGATGGCTCCACTTCTTAAATCCATCCTTTGGATCTACAGATCAATCCTGCCAAAGCAAATCTTTTGTCCAAGAAACGCCGCAAAATTAGACGTAGAATGGCCGCTAGATCTCGATCGTTTATCTCTAAAGGCGTCTTAAATCGACCTTTTCAAAGATGTTAGACGCTTTCAGAGCAAATTTTGATTGGGATAGCTTCTGTGTTTTGAAGGATTTAGCTCATAACAAAAAGATTTGAACTTATTGGCAAGTTTATAGTTAGGTATTAATTTCAAGACGCCTCATAACCTGTCGAACAAACTGAATTTTCCAATATAAAAGTTAGAAACCACACTTATGCTTAAAGGACACTATGAAACACTACTGAACATAATGAAAAATCATACAAATAATAAAGTGACATGCATTTATCATGAATCATGAACATGTATCATTGCTATACGCTCGTGGTAAGTCCTTTACTCGTCTTTCTCACCAAGAGGAAGAAAGTTCAAAGAAAACACAATTTTATTGCAAACACATAAAAACAGCCGCATTTATTACGTGTTGTTTATGGGCCCTAATATTATTTATTCCATGTTTTTGATAGTGTCTGTGTTACATCTTGTAGCTGATTTTCCGGTCCGTAATCTTGAGAGGGTTTTCGCAAATAGATGTAGGTTTTCATGTTTTAGGGGTAAGGGAAACATTTTAAAGATTTTGAGACTTCTAGTTAAGACGGTGTCTATCTAGATAAAGCTTTCAAACACCTCTTTAGAAGAGGTTGTTTGTAAATAATTGTCGGCACATTGTCGAAGACCATTTAACAAAATTCTAAAGATACTTATGAATCACCCGCCACATCCGAAATTTATTCAAGGCCTAGAACTTTCCCCAGAAATTAAGGAGGTGAGGAGTTGCAAAGTTTTTATTGTTGCGGCTGCAAATTTATCTTGGGGTGAGCAAAAAGAGCCATCACACACAGTGCATCTTACGAAGCACTGCTCCGTAAACGGCGGATCTTCTGAACGAGAATATGAACGGGCGGGTCATGCTAAAGAACATGGACTATACACAGATGCTCTGTAAATTTTAACCCTCCATTTACCACGAGGCGTCATTAATGCAAAGCACAAAGTTTGGTGGCGTTATAAACAATGATTAATCATAACTTTTGGATTTAACATTTCGGGTTCGCTGAGTGGGTAGAGTGTAAGATACAATTTTGTTGGTCTCATTTTCTCAGGCAGTTGATCAAGAATGGCCCTGGTGAGAGAAGATGCGTACTAAACAACCATTTTCAACCTACCAACATCGAGATAAAGTTCAAATAAAAAAAAACAGCTCTAAAGTTCTGGGTCTTTTGTCGACATTGGACGAGCTAGTAGCTAATGAGATGAGAAGTTTATACAAACGTATCATGATCCTGGCAAAAATCAAGAAAATCATCCTATCTTCAATAAACAGACCATCATCATCATCATCATAAACAGTATCATCATCATCATCATCATCATCATCATCGTCAATGAGCTCACATTCACCCACTGCTGGATATAAGCCTAATAGCCTACAGCTTTCTAATATGATTCCGAAACGTATCACCGACAGTCATTTCTACTTTGGAATGTTCACCGACATAACATTCTCCTTTGCTTCTCCATAACTATGTTTCACTATTGGTTATTTCACCCACATAACACATCGCCACAGAACTATTCGCCGACAGATTGTTTCACTTATCATCCTTTCGTCACTATTACTATTCATCATCGAACGTTTCGTCGACAAAGCGTTCCGTCGGTCGGTCGGTCCCCAATATTCTCTTCATTATCTACAGTGCTTCATGTGTGAGTCCTGTCCTAAATTTATTGAAATGTAAGTTCACGGCTACTATCTCTTCTCGGTGGTGGTAGTCGCAAAGCTGTGTCAGAGGCCCTAATAGGACAGCTTGATAACTTCTGACTTCTTCAGTCGGGTTTCTCTTACGATTCAATTTTTCTCTTACGAAATGGCAGAGGTACAGTTGTAGACATATACATACATATAGCCAGGGGCCAGGATAGGAGTAGATGGAGTGGTAAAGAAGAGTCCTATACTCCGCGGTGAGTGCATGTGGGCTGATTTTATGATGTAGATGATAGCCTGATACATAATTTTCAATTTCGTTTGACATAAGATAGTCCATGTTCTGATCAGATACAAATAAATGACTGTAGATACATTTTTCTTATAACATTAATTATTTATTAAAAAGTGTATTACGAACAAGTTTCATAACCCTATAAAACAAGCCCAGGAAAGTGGAAGTTATCAAGTCAGTATTAGTTTCTCGTTGAATATTTAAACTGTGTGGCAACAGTTCAAAGTTGATCCCCGTTGGCACTTAGTTGGGGGACTAAGTTTGAGCAATACTAGTAGCTTATACAGGGTGCGAGAGAAAAGTGTACCCAAGTCGCAGGCAAATTGAAACCGTAGACCGTTTACAAATATCAGTTATCTTTTAGAATGCGTGAAAGAAGGAATATACCAAATGATTTCCTACACACGAAGGTTGGAAGCTGGTAGGCTTCAAGAGAAACGACAAGTTGCGCTTATGATTTATTACTGCCTCTAAATACTGGTTACATGCGATTATATAGATTACTACACTACACGCCCTACCAAAAAAGAAAAAAAAATAACCTTAATGGTACATTTTTTTTTATACAAAATACATTTTTGTTCTATTCTTATGTACTAGTTTTACTTGATTTTTTACCAAAATTTTAACATTAGGTTCACAATCTTGTAACACTTCATAAGGACCAGAGAAAACATCAGAGAATTTATTGCCTGCCTCATTTTTTAATAATAACATATCGCCTTTCTTGTAATACATTGGTCTTATATTTTTATCTAAATTGCATTTTCGTTTTTCTTTACTTTCAATTAAATTTTTCTTAGCTTCTTGTTGAGCTTTTTGTAATCTATATTTGAGTTCTAATGGATAATTTTCTACATTGTACAATGGTTCAACGGTATTATTCTGTAAATTACTAGGAATATTACATCTTTTTCCAAACACAAGTTCGTACGGAGTATATTTAGTTTCAGTGTGAACGGATGTATTATACGAAAAACACCAATACGGAATCCATGTGCTCCAAAATCGTGAATTATTATCGGTCTGTATTCTCAAATATGCGTTCAATGATTTATGTGTATTTTCTAAAGAACCAATTGATTCGTGATGGTATGCTGTAGAGTTTGTTTGCTTGATATTTAATAATTTACATACCTCAGTCATGGTGGTTGAAATAAACTCGGTGCCTTGATCTGTAGCTATTTCTCGTGGAATCCCATACCTTAAAATGAAGTTCTCGACGAACGCTCGTGCTACACTTACACTACTCTTAGATTCTAATGGATACGCCTCCACGTACTTACTTAACTCGCACTGCAGCGTTAGAATATACAAATGATTATAATAATCCTTATCTAAGGGCCCAACTATATCTAAAAATATCTTATCGAAAGCAGTATCCGCGGTCGTTGTTATTACCAATGGTTGCCTAGTATGCAATGAATGTTTCTGCTTTTGGCATTTATTACATTTCCTAACGAATTCGCTGACGTCATTTGTCATTTTCGGCCAGAAATAATACTTTTTTATATTATTTAGCATTCTTCGTACACCTGCGTGTCCACTAGTAGGAAGCAAGTGGAAATCATTTAATATTACTTTAATGTCATCATTGTCATTTATACGACGTATGTTTTTCAAAATAACAACTCGTGGACCGGTCCCACTTAATGTATTTTCATCTTTATTGGTTAACCATTTTATAATTTTCATACTTTCTTCATTGTTCATAACATAAATTTCATCTATCGATAGTTTTTTACATAAAATGTCCAAATCCCTCACGAATACGTCTCGCGTCTTGCATGATCGAGAATTAGGATCTATGTAAATTATTGATTTCTTCTTTTTGAAGATAAAGTCATTATATCGTTCAATATCATCATCTTTTGTCACCTTATACTGTTTCATTATTAATTCAGTGCAATTCTTGGGTTTCTTTAAGGCTTCAACGATTCTTGGGTGATCAGACCAATTACCGCTTTCATCCTCATTATCTATAATTTTCCTACCACTACTGTCATCTTGCATTCTCCTCTTCATACTTCTTGTCATTATATTACACACTTCTCCATTCATATTTTTCAACTCGTCTGATGTTATAATGATACGTGATAATGCGTCTGCAGCAACATTACTTGTACCTTTGACGTATTCTATCTTATAATCGTATTCGTCCAACGTTAAGCGAAATTTTAATAGTCTACTTGAAGGATTCTTAATGCTGAATAAATGTACTAGAGGTTTGTGGTCCGTTTTGATTGTAAAAGTTTTCCCATATAAATATGGCCTAAAGTATTTGACTGACCAAACTATTGCAAGTAGTTCTTTTTCTATGGTGGGATAATTGAGTTCTGCCTTATTTAATGAACGACTTGTATATGCTATAGGTAAATCGTTTTTGTTACATAGCATTGAACCTATTGCTGAACCAGATGCATCCGTATGTAAAATGAATTCATTATCTTCATCAAAATTAGGGTATTGTAAAATTGGAGGACTCATAAGTGATTTCTTTAAGTCTGTAAATGAACGTTCACATTCCTTTGTCCATTCGAATTTCACATGTTTTCTGAGTAGCTTGTTCAATGGTATTGATATTTCTGCAAATTTAGGTATGAATTTACGATAATAATTTGCAAAAGCAACGAATCTACGGACCTCATCACTATTCTTCGGAGTGGGATAATTTTGAATTACTCGTGACTTTTCGGGATCAGGAAGAATTCCGTCAACTGATACAACATGACCTAGATATAATAATTGTTTCTTTAGGAAGTCACACTTTTCTGGGTTTAATTTTAAATTAACTTTTCTTAGTCTTTCCATAATATCTGTTAAATTTTTATTATGAATTTCAAGGTTTCTGCCGAAACAAATCAAATCATCTAAATATATTAGACATTTGTCATAATTAAGACCAGACATAGCTACAGTCATTAATCTACTAAACGCACTAGGGCTAGTTTTAAGTCCCATTGGTAGGCGTTTCATGTGATATTGTTTATTTGTAGTAAATGCCGTGTATTTTCTACTTTCTGTATCTAATTCCAATTGATAGTATCCCTGATTCAAATCCAAATGTGTAAAATAAACCGATCCTGATAAAGAGTCTAGTATTTCTGTGATATTGGGTAACGGAAACTTATCATCTTTAATACGCTCGTTAAGTTTTCTATAGTCTATAACAACCCTCCATTTCTTATTTCCTGAACTATCACTTTTCTTGGGAACCAGTAGTACTGGACTGGACCATTCACTTGTGCTTTCTTCTATAATATCATTTTCTATCATTTTGTCAATTTGCTTATCTATCTCACTTTTTTGTACCCTCGGTAGTCTATACGGTTTAGTATATGATGGTGTAGTATTCTCTTTTATCTGTATTGACTGTTTATACAAGTTTGTAACTCCTAACTTGTCACCTGGTAAAAAGAAAACATCGGAATATTTAGCGCATATATTTTCTATAGATATTTGCTCTTCTGTATTTAAATGTTTCAACTTGAGGACCGAAAATAACTTCTTTACTCGGTCAGCGCTATTAAGTTCATTTTCAAATGCACATATCGTATAGTCTTTTAATCCCACTAAATTAGGACAAAAATAACTCAGATACACTTCCTCATCTCTCGTGTTAAGAATTTTCAACGGTATTTGACCATTTCGGGGCTTTACTAACAGTGATGCTAGAAACACACCTTCACATAATTGCTTAGAGATAACCAAACTCTCTTCATTGACATCAGTTTTGATATAGTGTATGTACTCACATCGTGCTGGAATTGTCATGTAATTGTTGCAACCAAGTTGACCCATTTGTAACGGAATCGTAACCAAACAATTTTGATTTATTGTTAAAGTATTATTCTCAAAGTTTAATACGCATCGAAATTTAGTCAAAAAGTCCTGGCCTAATATGCCATCAGTTCTACACGGTAAGTGTTTGAATATGTAAAATGTGTGTTCAAATTCATATTCATTATAAACTAATTTTAACTTTATGTGTCCCTCACTGTACACGTAACCACCTATACCTTTTATTCTAATCCGCTCTATATGGAATGGAATGTTGTTTTTGTCTAAGCTCTCTAACTTGATTACCGATATGGTTGCTCCCGTATCAACCAACCAACTGCGTGAATCATCATGTACCTTGAAATGAACAGAGTTATAATTTTCGCAATAGAAATGATTATGATCGAAAAAACAGATTTTCCGACTCCTTTTTCCCAACATTTAAATCGTTATTATCCCTGTTATCACTCGTCTCAGCCATGTTTACTTGTTCGTTCCGTGAAAAACCTCTACCACCGTTCCAACCTCGATACGAGTTGCGGCCACGAAAAACGCGGTATCTTGGTGAAAAATTTCGCCTGCCGCCGTCTGAATAACTATCTCCTCGGTGATAACCACGAACGGATTCTGAACTGTTCGTAGCGCCTCTAAAGGAACCGCGTCCTCGGTAGGTCGAGTTCCCACGATGTTGGTGATATGTTGACTTACCTCGATGAAAATTCATCACCTCGTCTTCATTTCTGCACGACAATTGTTCATCTATAGCGCCCTGAATCGCGTCGCTCAACGTAGAGTAGTTTCGCGCCGCTATAATTGTACTGAGCCTACCATTTCTTAGACCATCAGAAAATCGTTTGATAGCATTTTTCTCGTTTATCGGTTTCAGAATGGCATATTTTTGTTGATCTCCGCTGGCCTGAGAAATAGTTAGGTCCACAAATAATTTTTCAATTTCCTTACCGAATTCCTCGATTCGCCTGGTACCTTGTTGCACCCGTTGCAGCTTTTGTTGAATCGCAGTATCCGACTTTTTTGCCAACAATCTCTCCCGCATATCTTTGATCAAACTGGAAACAGACGTATAAGTTTCACACATTTGTAATTTTGCATTTTCTGACAACCTTGATTTTAGTACGAAAGTAATTAAATTTGTTTTTTCTGTTTCACCTATCATGTTACTGTACATTTCGATATTCGAAATTAGTTGTTTCGTAACTTTTTCGTCCCCTGTCATGACTGGTAACAAAGACACAGCCGTTTTGAGCTCAAATTTCTCCATGTTGATGTTTTCCGTCAGTTCCGTTAGTTCCGTAAGTTCCTTAATTCTTAAATATAATGATTTTATATTCTTACACAATTCGGTCACAATTTTAATATCCCTATCATTTAATTCCTTACTCGATATTTGTTTAATTACTAACTCCTCAGCTAAGTTATAACTAGAATACAATGTACTTGCTTCAGAACATTTTTCCTTTTTCACTTTTGGTGTCCTTCGACTTGGTCCTAGTTTAATTAAGTATTCTTTTATACTTTTCAATTTACCATAAATTTCTTTCAGCTCGCTTGCCATTACATACTTTAGCCATTAATTATTATTAATATTTTATTAATTTTATTTGCGGTTATATGAGTTTTACTTATAATTGTGTCTAATCGATTACATATTTTTATTAAAACTACGGATTACATTGAACGTATACACCGATTACTCAGTAACTTTGTCAGATGACCACTTCAAAATGCACTTTTCATAGCCACATCGCCGATACATCACTTTTTCCACTTTTCACACTATTTCTTGAATTTTACCTTCCCTTCGACGCATCAGACTCATGGATCGTCGCAGCTCGTTTTCGTTAATTTCCCTCGTTATCCAGTTTCCATGACATTTTCTATAGTGTCGCATACAATAAATGACTCCAACTGCCGTTAAAATGACACATATCCCAATAAGTAATAAGTTTGTGTTACTTGCGTGATACTTCAACTGTTCAATCGACGCTGAATTTTCACCCCCTGCAGCATTTTGTGCGATAATTACTTCTTGTGCTTCCTTGGAATTTGGTTTGCCCATTACTACACGGTTTTATTAACACCAAACAGCGATTTCGATCGGCACTCGGCACAAAGTCTCACGAAGTTATGTTTTAATGATTTCATTATTCTAATTTGTAATCGTCTCTAAAACTGCACAGATCACTCAATGTTTATAGTTCGCGCTCCATATTCGGCGAAAGTTATGCACTCGCGCGGGCACGAGGCAGATCCCTACTGGCACAGGTCGCCATGTAAGGTTGGAAGCTGGTAGGCTTCAAGAGAAACGACAAGTTGCGCTTATGATTTATTACTGCCTCTAAATACTGGTTACATGCGATTATATAGATTACTACACTACAACCGAATCCAAAGTTCAATAAATAAACGAAATGGTTTAGCTATTTCTGTTTCTTACTCAAGCCGTCTTATTATTTTTCCTGTCTACAACCCATCATACTTTTGACGCATCGCGATTTTGAACCTTATGCCATATGGTAATAAAATTCAAAACCTATAACGGAAAATAGCGTTCCGGTACGCTCTAGGGCGTTGAGGGGAAAACACCCTACTCTGTCTTTAATACTTCCTTACTCTGAGACAAGTTACTCTGAGGTTGAAGTCAAAGTAAGATACTTTAACTCCGACAGTAGAGTCAGATAAGTGCTACTCATTCTTTACACCACGTTTATTAACTGGTTTGCCGACACATCTTTAAAAAATGAAGAAAGAAAAAAAGAAATGGCGTTTATTTTACACAACTAAAAACAAAGAATACACCTTTCATGTTCAATAGTTCGCCATTGTTCGGTCGTTCGAGCAGTGTGCTTCTGCGAGTGAAGGGGTTAATAGGCTTGTGTCCTGCTATTCAAATTCATAAAATTCGTGAAATTCATAAAACTGGCTCAATACTTGGAGTAAAGTTACTATTGTTTTAGTCTGTGTTTTTTAATTAGACGGTAAGGTTCTTATCAGTTAAAATGACGAGTAATTCGCTGTTTTTTTTGTAGTTTTACGGCTATGGATACTAGTCCTTGCAGCCAATCTTTATTTAATTATTTCAGTTTCACTAATTGGCTGTTCCACAATAATAATTGTTTACCTACAAACGTTTTGTGGTGATGCCAGCAACTCCAAAAACATTCATCCGGAGTAACTTAGGAAATAACGACAATAGCTCGAAAGTACCTACATTTGTTAATATTAATATTAGGCCCGGCAGACACGTCCCCGACTCGGCTCGGCGTGGAAAAAGTTAATTTCCCAGTGCATTATAAATTCATGGACGCTTTGTGCTGGAAAATAAGTTGTTTGTTTCGGCGCGGGCGGCGGCGCGCGGCTGTGATGTATGTTTTCTTTTCTCGCTCAAAGTGACGCTGTAATTGCTACCTGTTTTGATCTGTATTCAAGTTATATTATTAATGATATTAATTATGATAATAATAATAATTAGTCATTTATTTCCAGATATATAGCCCAATAGATCCAAGAACATTCGGAACATTACTATGGAAAAATTACCCACTGGGCGTACAGATATGAATTATGGCTTATTAAAATAGCCGAGACATCTACTTGTTAAAGACTAATTGTATGTAATGGGAATCTTGGGATATAATGGCCCAACCGTTTCATACAAACGTATCAGAATAACCAGTTTTAATTAGCTTTCGAAATTTATCTCATCACACAAACGTAATTTTTTCAGCATTTCCATGAGACAAAAAAAAATTGCACAATTTTAAAGGACGTTATTTATCTAATAACTACGCATTTTATTCGTGTACGCAAAATTCAGGTCTTGGGTCTGAAAATTCCTAATGTCATTTGTTTCTTTTTGTAGGTTACAATAATGACAGGGTCGTTTTTTTTTGGTTTTTTATCTCGTCTGGTGGATTTTGGTCTGGCCTTCTTCTTTCATCGTTTGTGTTCTCGGGGAAACAGAGGAGAAACTTTCCAAATGCTGAAAACTTATATTTAGTGAAGATATTTTTCTATTGCAGCGCGTTTTGGATTTGGATTCGAAATCCAGAAAAGATTTTCGACCTTTTGAGGCATAACATAGCCACTTTCATCCTAGTGTTGTCTAAAAGATAACCAAACAGCAGTTACTTAAATTATGTTAACAACAAAACGTAAAACACTAACATACCCATTTACTTCCACCTAGCTCTTCCGTGATATATACCTCGGAGATATCCACTTGCCCCGACATTAGGGGAGCCAAGCACCGTCCGAAAGAGATAAATGTGATGCAACTAAATTGCGAGACGATGCTCGCTCATTCGGATCGCGTCGACAGTTAATTTACTTCATTTATCATGTCGGAAGGTAAGTGGGTGGACCTTTCCGTTGCGTTCGACATGCTAGTGAAATATATTTTTTGTTTTGTAATTAACTTTGTTCTAGTTTCTCATTTTCTTGCACTCATGCGAAAAACTACACAGCGAGTTAGTAAGCGAATTTAATTGTCAGTGTCACTTACGAAAAGTAAAACAAAATAAATGCTTATTAATACGGTCCTAGACTTGCAGCTTGGCAATTAAAGTTAAATGGGCATTTTGTTCGGACCTGTGACCCGTACGTATCACAGTAAGTAATAATGAAGAAAAATCAATAATCAGAAAAAATATACGTTTTGCGTAAAAGCGCATAACTTTTTTCCCCCATGCATTTGGATCAGAATAAAAACTTTCCATGAAATGTCAATACTAAAAATTAACAAAAAAAAATTTCATTGATGGACGCGAACTTTGAGGAACTGGGTCAAAAACGCCCAATGAAATGAAATGAAATGAAATAATAATTTATTCAGAAAAAATATATTATTTAAACTTGTTACCAATGACCTTTAATGTAAAATAAAAATAATGGCGTACCTATCATGTCCACACTTCTCGGATTTGTATTTGCCTAAGGCCGGCCACATACAGCCGGAATTGTTCCGATACGGAATTCCGAAACGGGATTCAATCCCATAAAAATCCGTGAAAATTCCGAACGGAAAACTTCCGTAAGTATGTGGTAGATCTACAGATTTGTATGAATTTCCTGCGTTCGGAATAATTCCGACTGTATGTGGCCGGCCTTAATGGAAAGGTAATATAGGCCGGTATAGGTATACTACGAGTATTAGTTTGAGCATTCAGGCTGTAGAGATGGCCTTGATTGCACCACCCGGGCTTTACGCTTTGACGGATAGCGTCCGAATAGATAAGCGGGGTAATGGTGATGATGAGCCATCTGTGGTTATATGACTGAAGTAACTTGGATGTGAAGATATTGAGGCATAGGTAGAATTCATAGCTAATTTGTATTTATTTATTTGTTTATTATTAGACACGTCAACAGAATACAATATTTTTACACTTAATCGATTTATTCAATGAAAAATTCGGATATATAAATTCCTTTTACAGAGTAAAGTAAAGTAAAGTTGCGTTTATTTGCATGAATATAGGTACATCAGACATGCACAACATTTACAGTTTGATCACGCAACAACGTTATAGTTAAAAAAATATAACAATATAAAATTTTAAAAATATTCATACACCTTACAATACAATAAATTAGAAATTAAGTTTTCATTTGTATGTATGTACATATCGTACAGGTATGTAGCCGAGTCGCCAAATCATGATAAAGGGGCATTTACATTATAATTCCTGTATTTGTTAGCAAAAAAGTATAATTGTGTAAACATAACTAGTCAGGAACGGCCAACGAGTCGGATTCGGTCCTCCGCAGGAAGGTAGCCTAGACACATTGAGGAACAGAACAAAAGGTGCAAATGCTCTGTGGATAGATAAAAAGACATGGTGTCAAAAATAGGGTAAGGTGACGGAGAGAGAAAGAGAGAGAGGACACGGGGAGGCAGTCGCTCACGTCCAAAGGAATTACTTGGAATCCACAGCCCTTCACGTCCTTCCCGGGTAGTGCTAACGAGCGACAAATCATCATCATCATAGTCATCAAATCATCTCGAAACATTATAATTTCCAGGTTCTCAAATGAGAACCTGACCACTTGACACTGGCAAAATTAACCTCAAAAGAGGTTAGGACGCCATTAATAAAAAGAAGAAGAAGAAGAAGAAAGAGAGGATACATTGAATAGATATTTCGGGCAACCTGCGGGTCGATTCTCGCGCTTTCGATATACGATATCTACACCTATATCGAGTGATTTGGTACGGGAATCTGTCAATATAGGTCTCGATATCCGTATAACGAAGGCGCGAGAATCGACCCGCTCTACCTATCAAGTCTCCACGTTAGAACCGCCAATACATATACTATCGACCAGCGTCTATCAGTTTCTATAAAGAGTGAAGTACAACAAGACAAAGCTTTCAACAAGCGACCGTCGTCGGTTGCAAGCGAACGACACTTTGCTAGCAATTTGCTTCACACGATAACCAACTAGAGTTGTCGCGCCGAGGTCACAGGCGGTTAACTTTTATAGAACACTTGAGGAATGGCTGCTTAGCTGCCGTAAGTGACTGTTTATTAGGGTTCAGTACCCGAAGGGTGCCAAATGGGAGCTGTCTGTCTGTCCGTCTGTCCGTCAGCGGGCCCTATCGCCCGAACCGTAATACTCAGTTTTAAATTGTAAATACGTGCTTTGCGTACAGAATTTTAACAGATATGGATGAGATTTATAAGTTACACAGTTTCGGAAAAAAAAAACTTGCTATAGGGAAATATGAACAGACACTCCTCAGTAACATAGGACAATAAAAAAATAAAGAACAAGTGTACGAAGGCGAGCTTATCTCTAATAAGAGATCTTTTCCAGCAAACCAAAGTAAGTAAGTACTACAGAAATACATAAAGTTTAAATCTAGAGCAATGTATTCTATCTCTCGGTAACGATAAACTCCAAGAACCAAACAAGAACAATCATTACATGGCAACTTCATGCTGAAGTACCCTAAAACAGTATAAAGATCACATAAATAGCGCCGCAAAATGGGGTCATTTACAATTTGTCAAGTGCTATAAAAACTATACTCGAATCTGTTGAACGTTCTTCCAGAGGGGCTTGCGCCGTTTTACTGATCCGTCCGCCCGTTTTAGTCATGTCCTCAAATAGATTTAACACGCCCCTTCGCTTGAGGACAGAAGAGTCCTTTGACTTTGACAGTGGGCACCAAGACGTCAATTAATGTCTATTGCAAGGGGATGAGTACTTCTTCTTCTTCTTCTTTTTGTTAATGGCGTCCTAACCTCTTTTGAGGTTAATTTTGCCAGTGTCAAGTGGTCAGGTTCTCATTTGAGAACCTGGAAATTATAATGTCTTGAGATGATGATAAGATGATGATGATGATTTGTCGCTCGTTAGCACTACCCAGGGAGGACGTGAAGGACTGTGGGTTCCAAGTAATTCCTTCGGACGTGAGCGACTGCAACCCCGGATGAATTTCCCCTAATTTTAATGTAATTTTTTTTCCTTTTCGGCCAGGAGAATCACAATCTCTTCACTGAAGGGGTGCTGAAAACAGGATCTAATCCACAAGTTGTTGATAACTAGCATTATTATCATGGTTAGCTCAGTTCGACATACTTTTTGTGGGTAAAAGCTTCTTTGTGGCGTCAATCCTCAGGATCCCATTAATGCTAGCAATATCCACAATATTTAGTCGAAACTTTTATTAAGTTACTTTAATTAAGTAATGCATCTTCGGTCAAAAACTAAGTAGTTTTATTTATCTTATTTATGTATGAGTTTTCACGGTCGCTGAAATACCACCAGCCCATAGAAAAGGACATTAAAGCCTCTGTTAATGAAACGACCGACGCATAATATGTTGGGCTCAAAGTATCAACCCGCGGCCCGCGGGTGAAGGTCGGGCTTAGGGTCGCTTGCGCCTACCCGTAAACATGGAGTGACATTGGTAAAACTATAATTATGGCATTATACTTTACGAAACACGTTAGAATTATCGCGATTTCTATCCTATCCAGGCTATAACCCTTACTTAGTAATAGTTACAGTCGGGTTGGCCACTATCGACACCCCTCCATCTCTCTCTAAGCCAGAGTGTAGCATGGCTAGGGTTGCCATAACTGCTGGGAGCCAATACGGGACGTTTTCTCTTCCGATGCCCAGAACTCATCACATTCAAAGCTGACACGCGGCTTTTCCAAGTTTCAACTATAACATACACAGCCATGGCCCCTCGGTGGGGATGAATGACCTATATTAACAATTAATGTATGTAAGCTTCCCTCAGCCATGCACACTATCACAGTAACACAAGTAGAGTCCCGATCTGCATTCGATAAGTCCCAATAATACCTAGACCGAACAATTCCACAATATTCAGATACCGCATACACTATTCAACAAGCAAACATTACTGTTAAGTCCCTCTAAACCCTTCGTCGCTCGAAATAACAGGCTGAAAATTTGTATAAATTATATAAATTATCATGCCCCCGCACTACCCTGCCAGTCCCCCCCGCCCCTTGTGGTATGCCCAAAGCAATTGGCGCAGCGGTAAATCAGACCCTCAGGGTCTCATACTTGGGCTTACATTCTGGTGTTTGGTATTCTAACTCTAATGTTACACTTTTTGAAGAATATTAATCTCCTGTTATAATGTATCTAATATAACAGGAAACTTGACAGACGTCAATCTTAGCCTGTTGATGAGGAGATATTGCTCAAAAAATCAATTAATTAAAAGAATCGATAGACCCTGTAACTGGTTCTCCGAACATCTTATATAACAATAGTTCGCCATTGTTCGGTCGTTCGAGCTGTGTGCTTCTGCGAGAGAAACATTTGTGAATCGGAAAGATGTCTAACATTTTATTATTGATTCTTCAGTTATCTTAAATGTAATTGAAAATTAAATAATTCCTTTAAGTGCTAATAGCAATGATGGCGATGACAACTCTTCTGTTAGTTCAACTGAATAAACAATTTCGATTCTTTCCGATTGTTTTGGTAACTGGTGTTTAAAAAGTGGATTTTATGAAGTTTTAGGTTAGCTGTCAAGTTGCTTCTAAGCATGGATAGAGTATAGTAATGAATTTTTGGACTTTTGCAACTACAGCGAAATATGACCAGCACAAGTTTTTGAAAGAAACATCGTGAGGAAATACAACATAACTTACACAGAGTCAGGCATTTCAGAGGTGGTAAAGGCAATTTGTCTCCACGTGTAGCTAAATATGCAATAGTCCAATTTACTTGGGAGCTAACCTATATTGTGCTCGGTGATCTCCTGGTTTTTTTTAAGGTCAATAGCAAAATTTCAATTTCATTATTTTCAATTCCAACATTACGAATAAATAAGTTACAAAAGCGGTGAGCGATACAGACTTGATCGATGGGCGGCGATAATATTTTACTTTACTAGCTCTTGCATTCATCTTACATTATATATTGTAATAGGCCAATGCTATCCGTAAAGGTATAAGTTTTAAGATAGTCTACGATCTAAATGTAAACGCAATAAATTTTCTACTCAAGAAATAGGTACGCCACAACATTAGTCAGTAGCGTTCACATTGACAAACCATTTGTTACGACATCGAAATGAATTACTGTTTTGTGTATCTATCAGGCGTATTCAACCTTTATTTTTGACTCAAGATACATGTACATGTTATGCAGTTATCAATTTAAGAGTTAATAAGCTACAGAACAAAATGCATGTTAATAGAAAAGAGATAATAGACCTATCTAATATTTTTTGCCCCATAAAACCGAAAAATCTAATTATAATACAAAAATTGATATTTATTTTGAAGATTTCGTAGGTATTATAAAATGAATTCACCTAAAATATTATGTATACACGGTTAATGTTATATCACCGTCAATATTTTGGGGATTGATGGTACCCATCATTAACAACTTTCCCCAAGAAACTTATTATGGTCGCTAATGAAAAGAATTATTGGGTCTCCCGTAGTAACTTGAAAACAGCTGATAGGGTCAATGTACCGAGGGACGATTTTACTTTTTTCATTTGCAACCATAATGTTTTTTGGGGAAAGTTGTTCATAATGATGGGTACTATCAATCCCCAAAATATTGACGGTGATATAAAAATAACCGTGTCTTGCTTGTATGAAAAGTCAGTAATAGGGTTTCTAGTTTCCTGCACACAGCAATATAGAATTTATGCATTTATATGCAACCACTTAGAGCAGTAAATGTTGTCCGCGGCAACTGCAAGCTAGTCGCTCCGCCCCACTCCACCTCCCACTTTAGGCCACTAGCGAGCCTAATTAATGGCTCGGTTAAAAGTTACCGCCACGAGGCAAACAAAGTTCAGTGGTAATTTCGTTGACATGAAAATAAGTCCGTTGTACTGGTTAGCGAGGGTAGTTGGTGGATTTTAACAAAGTGTTACGGCATTTTTGTTTTTGTTTTGATGGGGAAGTTACTGAAAACATGGACGCTCATTAAGTTATGTAGCCTTCAAATCGCTTTTCTGTTTTCCGAGAAAGCTTAAAGATAAGTTCTTCCATTCCTAATAGTCCGTAAAGATGTTTTTTTTATATACCATGTTAACTTTATATGCAATTTCCTATCACAACTGATATGCTAGAAGAAATCTCTTTTAAGATATAAGCTCGCCTTTGTACATATGTTTTTTACTAATTGTTACATTCCTAATTTTTAACGTGTTCAATAAAGTATATAAAAATGAAACGAACTCGCCTTTGAACGTGTGTTCTGTTTGAATGTTAAAATAATTGCGTGCAATAAATAATTATGAATTTAATTATTTTACTTATCAGCATTTCAGAATAACTCTTACAGATGGAACGAAACAATTTAAAACCCTTTCATATTTTTCTCCTTGTATCTTTCCCCGCAAAAACCATTGTACAAAACACGGTAGCTTCATACAACCGAACCGAAACGCAGCTAATTTTTCGCACATAAACACAGGGGAACTGTTGAGTGCCCCTGCGTTCGTTGGTTTGCAGCGGGTGAAGCGCACTCGTTTCCAAATTAGCATTTATATTGTCCTCTTTAAGGCTTCTTCCGTGTAGCGCTGTTGCGGCGGACCATCGACATCGTTTAGGATCGACCAGGACAAATATTTCTAATTCTTCGTCATCCGTCTATCCATCTGGCTCTCTGTCTTTTATGTCTGTCTGTATCTCTGTCTGTCTGCCTTTCAAGACCATTTTACTACAAAGTGGAAACACCAAGAAGGCATGGCCCCTGGCACAGAAATCATAGTAGTTAGATGCAGCAAATGCACTTACTTTGCGTGTCTTGAATTGGGTGCTCTGCACCTTTTTTTTCTTCAATGAGCTCGTGACGACACTTTTGTTAGTAAAAAATAACACGCTTGGTTCTCATACATAGTCATCGTGTTTGAGTCGTCTATCCTAACCTATGGTCTGTGGGCCCTAGATTATTTAGATAAACTGTTTTAATTGAACTTTATTATATTTAGGAACGAAAAGTCACGTGACTTTTTGTTTGAAATGTCATATACCTAGTTTAGATTTTCGTTGAATCACGTCGTGAGTGATATCAGCGAATCGCAGGTTCTCTTAGGGATAGACTATCTACACCATTTCAAATCCATGTTTGAAAAACAGCGCCAATAGTTATTGCCGGTAACTAGGTGTACTTCCTGCTTCATGAAATGGGGACAGGATCTGAGACTTTTCTTCTTACTACTTACTTCTAGCTTAGATAGTTTTCTAGGATGCATTTCCTAAACCCCAGGTCTTGGATGTTTACATGTTTGTGAATTGTGGTATCGCTGTTTCTGGTTCCCACGACACAGGGTATCCTAGTGTGGGCCCAGAAGCAGTGTATGTGCCTGGTCTAATTGTCTACGTTTAAGATCGAGTCAAGGAGCTGTCAAGTAAACGACTTCGCATACGCGGAAGTTAGTAATCCCGTTTGTTACCTTTTGAGTACGGAACCCTAAAAACGACAAGACGACATGGCGATCCTTTAATATGTCTCTAATTAGCAGCTAATGGAGCAACACAAAGTACATTAAAGCACAAAAACCATAAAAAGATGGATCATTTTTCGCTCAAAGACGAAAGATAAATAAGTGTCCAATGTCCCCGTGTAGGCACTTTACGAAAACGACTCTTAAGGCAGCGTGTATTGAAAAGAATTTATCTTGAGTCTGTATTTAGTTCGGAGGGGAATAATTTCTTTCAATAATTCGCCAGTAATGGTCAAAGTGAGTTAACAAGAAACTCTTAAGGGTCCTCTTGAAAATGTTATTTTTATCACTTTATTGAATTACTGACGAGTTTCAAGTTCCCGTTATGATAATGGTGCTTCAGAATATTTTGTTTCTCTTTATAAGACTCTCTAAAGTCCACAATTCATTTTCACGGAGTTGCACGAAACTATTTAGAAAAAAAAAACACTTTATTGCATGAATCTCATAGGGTTGTCATTTGTTTACTATGCTTAGTAAAGTTAAAGGTAGTTAGTTCAAAATGTTTCTTGCAACTCAATCACGATTATAAAGTTACATTAAGTGTGTTAACAAAGGTGTTCAGAATGATGGTTCTAGCATTCCCTCAGCTAATTAAAAATCATTCTTTATTTGCATTCTTATCTGCAAAATTTGCAATGAAAAGATCATTATTTTTATCATGGATGTTTGTTTTCATAATGGTGATTGACAACTTGAATGGCTTCAAACGATCAAACCAAATAACCCTCATTTTGCTATCAATTATTCAAAACCGATCACTGTCATTGATATGAAATCGAGATTCGCAATAGGTACCAGGTTTTGCACTTTGTCATTTGCGATTACTGTAAAACATGTTGCGTGCTCTTATCATAATTTTTCTAATATCAAATGGGTTCGGTTTGAGCCCAGATGAAATTTCGTTGTCCGTGAATTATTTCGCTTATAAAAATGTTAGATTTGTTTGTTATTTATCTTGTGAAGAGCAGTTATGTAAGTACAGTTACAACCTTTTATTCTGACAAACTAACTAACAAAGCGTTCTCACATAGAAATGCTAATGGACTGACATGCCTTTTATCTATACACCAGTTTTTTTGGAAAATAAGTTTACTTGACATAATAAAAATGTATGTACCTACGGTATTTACTGGTCTAGATTTGGACAATTTAATGTTTCAACTTTTTCTTTTCTATTATAAAAGTCGAATAATAATAGCTCGAATAACATATTTCTGCAGAACTTAACCTCTCACAAGGTTGTGGATAAGCTACCGAACTCTACGGTCTACGATCCTAACTACGGGCATAGGCTTTTTTTGCGGAAATCCTTACTTATTTGAAACCATAACTATTTGTTTTAACACTTTTAGATAACATACAATTTTCTACTGAACTGTTCAGAAACGACCTAATGATTTCTGTTACAAATATCAAAAACGGAACAAACTTAAAATTGGAAAAGATTTTACGACACTGGAACGTTCCTATTGGAGTCCTCATCGATGGGCCGTGTGATAGAACTGACGAAATCCTTTATCAGGTATGTATTATATTGCACGTTTATTATATTGAGGTAATTCAACAATCTGTATGGCACAAAACTATGATCCTCGCTCCATATTTCATTTATTTATTTATTTTATTTATTTATTTTATTTATTTATTGATCTTAAAAAATCCACAGCTAATACAGATGAGTAAAACAAGGAAAATAATCTTAACTTTAGCCAATAACGGATTTACATTTTTTTGGTAAAATATTATAAGACAGACGTACTTAGCAATTATACTTACAAACATAAAAATTATAACAAAAGCTAGTTACAGCTAGTAACTAGTGTTGATTTAAGTTGATGTATTTATTAAAATTGACGAGTTGAGATGTGGTGTGTCGGTTGTGTAAGTAGTGTAGGTTGTATGTGTTGTGTGGTGGTGTGTGTGTAAGTGTACCTGCTTAGCCCTACGACGAACGGTGGTCTTGGGATCGGGACTGTGTATATTGAATTGCCACTCATTCATTATGTTATTGGGATGAAATAATACAAACCAGTACCACTATGATAACAAAAATGTAAAGATGAATTTTTAGGGTTCCGATTCTTAAAAGGAAACTGTCTTTCTGCAAAAATTTATAATTTGGTTTGTACATAAAATTAATTACACAAGTTACAAGGTATCAATCTAAAAGTGTAATCGGAACCCTTGTTACGCGAATCCTACTCGCACTTAGCCGTTTATTAAAATCAAAAGTTGTTCACAGGCCTCAGAGTCATCTTTATTGGATTCTGGCCATGTTTGGCTAGTATTGCTAAATCAAAATAGCAACAGATCGATAGAGGGATTATTCCAACATCTTAATCTCAGCATCGATGCGGACATCATTGTGGCCACTGATCAAGGTCTGTCTGTAGATCGTCATTCGTCTTTCATTGATTCATCAGGTTTCGAAAATGAGTCGGTCCCAACGCCAACAATATCTTTCCTTTATATCATGTACATTTTCTCTCCACAGAAAGTTATTATGAATTGACGGATGTCTTCAATTTTGGCAAAATACAAGGAAGTCCTTTGGAAATTAATTCTTTTGGCATCTGGTCTGCCAGAGACGGTAATTTATCTACTGATAATTCGAATACAGAAAATGATTTCGGTTTGATTTCTATGACGAATATTTGTTTTTTTTTTCAGGATTAAAAGTTTGGTTGAAAGGCTTCAAATATTACAGTCGTTGGGATTTTCACAATTTGACGCTTCGAGCTATTTCAGTGGTAAGTGCAGCAACGTTTTATGAAATGGAAAGTTTACTGTTTTAACCGTATCAAATATTTTTGAACAACATATAGCATCACGCTTTTATCCATGTCGGCGGCCGATCGTAGAATTGGACACATCATAATGTGCCCAAACGTGAAATATCAAACACTGCGGTAGCTTAGTTGAAGACTTGGGGGGAGCACAGCGAAGCCCCCGAATAGTCTTCGTGTTTGTTTGACATGTATAACATAAAAAATATCAGGTAGTGCTGAATAAAAATGCTTTTAAAAATTTATGTTTTCGTTAAAACCCGCCACATCATGATGTGCCCAGTAATTGCTTGGGCATATCGTAAAATAGCGGGGCACATCATGATGTGCCCGATTCTACTATCGGCCGCCGACGACATCCATATAGGGTGCCAAAGGCAAAGACGCGTTATGTAGCCAATGATATTCGAATAGGTACACAATTTTGTATGACAGGGGGCTAGGCTAGGCTTTAGACCCAAGTGACTCCTTCTGCTGGAATAATAACTTTTCAAAGATAAGCATTTGAGGAAATCTTCTTTTCTTATTTGTCTAGTCTCATAGCTCAGTCGGTGTTTCGTTTCCATTTCAGATACTAGGCGGTAAACCTACAAACTTTACGCCAAACCTTCTCTCCGATGCAAGCTACACCGCCGGAATATCCGCCATGACGAAAATCTCGGCACAGATCCTCAACGTGTTCAAGGATATGCATAATTTCAGGTAAACATTTATGAAGTTACTCACTTTTAAATACCAAATACCAACAGGTTCTAGGATTTTCTTTTTTTGGTTTGCCTCTTCAGAAATTTGTACATGTATACATTATGTATTTACGACACTACACAAGCACATATTATGACTATCAGACGCTGTTGTCTATTACTATTTAACGTTATTGTCAATTTACAAACGCTTTGTAAAAACAATCATGATGCTAACGTGGATGTTTTTTTTTTTACTTTAAGCATTTCTTACAGGTTTAACTACACTATAGCGGATCGTTGGGTCGGTTCCCCTAAGCCCCACTCTACCTTGGTAAGATCATAAAATATATTGATTGATGATGAGTAAAATATCCTTTTATTTAGTCAAATGAGTTAATGTTACTCAACACCGAACTCGCTGCTAAGATTAATTTTATTCCTACTTATTAATTGATGATAATGCAAATGCAATTTGTAAGCCTAACTTGAACTGTTTAAAAAGACATTAAAACATTAATCTGTGGAAGGTTCTTTGCCCTACTACTCCCACAGTGGTCCAACTTAGAGAAGAGAATATTTGTAAATATCTACAGATAATAAATAGCTTTGACTTTGACTTTGTTTTGGTTTCACCGCAGGCAGTGACAAATTCCTTGTTTTGGAAGCAGCAAGACATCAGCATCACATGCGTAAGGATATTCCCCTCGTGGTTGGAGTGGATGGATCCTTTCTTTCCTCCGACTACATTCTTGGAGTAAGCATTTTCTACTTACAACGTAGTACCAATTACTAGTTATATAACATACCAGTCAATGATTTCTTTAAAATAGAAACTTCCACGACAATTGTATTCCATGACATTTATAGAAACAAAATAATCGTAGACAACCTTAATTTACTAATTATAGCGAATCTTCATTTGCACCATAATTATCACCATGAAAAGCAATCCCCGGTATCTCATGCTGCCTTTGAGACAATGACGGCAACGACTGAACGACATAACATTTTTATCAGGACTAAGTTCTACTACCTGATCCCAGAAAAGGGCGTTGGGGACTTCGAGAACCGCTTCCTGACTCCGATGTCGCCCAGTGTCTGGTGGTGCACTCTGGCTGCTGGTTTTGCTTGTGCCTCACTTCTCACCATTGCCGCTATGCTGGAAAAGAGGTCATCGCCCGCGTATTATGCGGTCTTTAGTGTCCTGGCTGCAGCTTGTCAGCAAGGTGAAATTGCAGATTTGGTATCTTGAATTATTCGGGAAAGAAGTAACAATAACCGGCCAAGTGCGAGTCGGACTCGCGCATGAAGGGTTCCGTACCATTATCTATAAAAAAACCGCAAAAAAAATAAACATTTTGTATGGGAGTCCCCCCTAAATTTTAATTTAATTTTAATTTAATTATTTATTTTTTAAGTAAATAATATACTCAATATATTGTGAATATTTTAAGCATCTACCTGCTACCATTATCAATTACGAGCAAAAATGAGCAAAAAAATCACGTTTGTTGTATGGGAGCCCCCCTTAATATTAAATTTCTTTTGATTTTTAGTATTTGTTGTTATAGCGGCAACAGAAATACATCATTTGTGAAAATTTCAACTTTCTAACTAGCACGGTTCATGAGATACAGCCTGGTGACAGACAGACGGACGGACGGACGGACGGATGGACAGCGAAATCTCAGTAATAGGGTCCCGTTTGGCACCCTTCGGGTACGGAACCCTAAAGATGAAGTTGATAAAATAGAACTGCAAATATACATAAACTTGCCTTGGATCGTTTAACTAAAATATTTTCTTTTCTTATTTTATTTTTCTTTGTTACAGCTTACGAAGATGGAGTAAAATTGATGGGTTCAGTGAATTCAGGACAAGGTAAATTTTGCTCCAGATTCAAGGCATTAAAAAACCAGTTATTTTAAATAATTAATATATCTTTTTCATCTCAAGCCAATTCTACTAAATTGATGACCGTGCTTCTATCTCTTTATATGAGACAAGTTGTGACACTTCCGGTTTTGTTGTAACCTAGTCTCACATTAGTATTTAAACTAATCTGGATCTAATTATTCCACTACCTGTTGCTTTCAGGGCGTCGCCTCATTCTCCTGGTACTTGGTCTAACCAGTATGCTGTTATACAACTACTACACCAGTAGCGTGGTCTCCTGGTTACTGAATGCAGCTGCTCCAACTATCGCGACTATGGACGGACTGATAAACAGCGATCTGGAGCTGACGTTCGAGGATATTGGCTACACAAGGTCTTGGTTGGACGTAGGTATCTTTTATAGTGTGTAAGTGTAAGTCACACTACTGAGTAAGCGGTATGTATCGGAAGCGATAACTATCAGTTACGTGCACCACGACAACTAGTTTTATCGTCGGTTAAATCGCTCTGTCGCTATCCTTCTGAATGTCTTCTGTAAAATTATGCAGTCCTATCAAGCAGGTTTTAAATTCTGCTATCAACAACTACAATAAAAATATTGCAATTTCATTAATAGGGTCCAGGATTCTACTACTACAGTGGTTTCAAGTGGGTAAAAGAAGATGAGCTTCGTGACAAAAAAGTGCAAACAGCCAAGCGTACTGTGCCTTTTTTGCAACCAGTAGACACTGGAGTTGAGCTGGTCCGTACAGGAAGTAAGAATACTATTTCAAATCTGACATCTATATCGGTGGTGTATTTTATGTTTATTGATAAATCCATTGTTAATTGCTAGCTTCCCTCAATTGCACTGGAAAGGCTTGTGTTGGTCGTCTTCAGTCCAACACTAGTATGGGTCAAATCACGCAATTTTTCCAGTCTACACCTATGAATGGTCTAGAAAACTGGCCCCTTTTTTGTTTACTCTGTCGTCGTAATTAAATTTTTATTACTCTCTCAAAGAAATCTCAATCTCAAGAAAATTTTACTTACGCATGTGGAGTATTGAATTAATTAGCTGAACATGGGTGCAGCTGTGCCTCAGCCATTCGTATGGTAGATAGGCGTGACGCTTTAAATTTTCACATAATGCGTAGGTATACACACACAACAACAAATACTGAACTACACGAAATAATAAAAACTTATTGGGTCACCCTTAAGTTTTTATTCTTTCGTGTTGCCGCACAAAAGAAAATTGTAGATAAGGAATGGTGGGAAATAAATGACATGACGTATTAAAAGTAAGTACAAGTATAAAATAATTTCAAATAATCGGACGTCTGAAACTTAAAAGTAACTTGAAGCAGAGATTGGATCTCAAAATTGGAAATTTAAATCTCTTTTAGTATAGGTAGGTATAGGTGTATAGTATAGGTACCACTTAATGATCTAGCTACAGAAGTTTTACTTCTAACACGTGTATGGTGCTACACGCGTTTTTTTTTTGTTGTACTTTCTTATACGATGGTCCCTTCGTGTGAAAGTCTAACTCACATATTACCTTCATGATCTCCAGAATACGCGTACCACACAGAGCCGTACACGGCGAGCCAGGTGATCGGGCCACGCTTCAACGAGCGCGAGCTGTGTGAACTGGGCGAGCTGCAGATGATGCCGCCCTCGATGATGTACATCGTCGGCCAGAAGAGGAGCCCGTATAGGGAGTTCTTTGTTTGGAGGTCATCTTTGCTTGAATAATCATCGTCATCGTAGTCGTCGTAGTAATCGTCACCGTCAACGCCACCGTCACCACGTTTACCACGCCATCTTTTCCTTAGCCTACCACATCCAGTTTAATATTAAACTCTTGTTCCTTATTTGGTTCATTGATATGGGTTTACTCATTACGCAGTTGTCACTTTAAGTTGTAGTCAAATATCATAGTCATATTGTGTTCTAGACAGTTAGGGACCGACCCCAATGAGTGAGGGGGGTCTTATATATCTGCCATTTTCACTGACCATGGGATAAACATTTTCACTTACAGTCTAATGCGTGCGTACGAGCGCGGGCACATAACAGCTGCGCGCGCGCGGATCGACAGAGCTGTCCCGGGCTGCGCGGGCCGGACGCCGAGAGCGCTCGCGCTGGGCCAGGCCGCGCCTGCCTTCGCAGTCTTGGCCTATGCGGTGCTAGTGTCTTTGCTGATGATGGGCATCGAAATTATATGCTATAGGTTGGTATACTACCCACAGGTTGACAATCGCAGTCCGTGGAGTTTGGACTGGCTAGTAGGTATGATCAAAAACGGAGGAAAGAAGTTTGTTATGTTTGCAGGAAATACCTGGAGCCCTGCTCGGTCACCCTAACGAGCAAGAAAACAATTTGAAATAACCGGCCAAGTTCGAGTCGGACTCGCGCACGAAGGGTTCCGTACTATTATCCATAAAAAACCGCAAAAAAAAAAAAACGCGTTAGATATATGGCAGCCCCCTTAATATTGAATTTATTTAGTTTTTTAGTGTTTGTTGTTATAGCGGCAACAGGAATACATCATCTGTGAAAATTTCAACGGTCTAGCTACCACGGTTCATGAGATACAGCCTGGTGACGGACGGACAGGGAAGTCTCAGTAATAGGGTCCCGTTTGGCACCCTTCGGGTACGGAACCCTAGAAACCAGGTTATTGAAAGAGAAACTGTCCAAATAAGGGATCTCTTCAGGGTGTAAGAATGCATATCACAATATGCATTCATATGTCGACTTCTGTGGCGATGGCGTAGCGGTTGTGCATCTGCCTACCATGCGAGAGGTCCCGGGTTCAAATCCCGGCTGGGGACAAAAAAAAGCCCCCAGGTCTTGGATGTTCACATGTTTGTGATGTCGCTGTTACTGGTTCCCACGACAAACGGTATCTTAGTGTGGGGCCAGAAGCAATGTATGTGCCTGTATGCAAATAAAAATAAATAAATAGGCGGTGTGATAAACAGAACGCTGCTTCTCATTGTGATGTGATAAGTGTAACAAAATCCAATACTTCAGTTGGATAACTCCGACTAAAAGACAGCAGTTTCGTACATATATTTACCACAAAAAGTCTCTTTGGATTGTATGTGAGAATTCAAATATTATCGTCTTCGGGATTTCCACAATTTGACGCCCGGAGCGATTTCAGTGGTGAACGCGAAGAATCTTATCAGACGAAACGGCAAATACTTGTACATATTTTAGCATCTTGATTTCTGTATTCAAAGCGAAAAAACTTGTCTTAGCGAATCATATGGGGGCGTGGACTAAATTCGCTGCTTTAAGTTATCATTTATATGCATTTCTTGTTTGTAGCCGTCACGTCAGGTTGTTTAATTATTTTTTGAAAATATTTTCTTAAGTACTTTATTTTATGGAAAAACATACATATTTTAGAAAAATATTTATTAGAAAATATCACGCTAGGATGCTATGTTTAATAACCACACTTACAGAATTTGTTGGAAATGATATGGTTCAACTTCCTCAGAAAGTACTTCACTTATTTTTTTTTGTTGCTCAATTATTCAAGGAATCATCGTTGAAATGAACAAATTCTTGTACTAAATAACAAATTACTAAAGACATCTAGACTACATGTACCGATTCAACATCCGAAGCAGAATATGTAAAACAACCGCAGCAGATTGAATCACGATCCAAATTTAAATTCCACAGTAATATTTCCCCGTAACAGCGTTACGTTCAAATCACACAATCTAGCTAGCACGAACGATTAAAACCGCACGACTTTTAGATCAAATTGTATTTTTGTTTCAGATACCAAATGGGAACAAAGCGTTCTAAAATCAATACGCGACGAACGTGAGGACGGATACCGACGCGTTTATTTAGAAATTATTTCAATTAGACTATCGCAATCATTTCGCATGTTGGTAGACGCTTCTTTACACTACGAACATTTTATTAAATGACCGAAGAACCGTACAGAACGAAGGTATTGGCTTACGCTACGCAATTTTCATTTTTTTAAATTAATTAATGAAAAATTACATAACGCCGAATTTCCGCCACAGCCTAGCGTTATACGGATAGTAGTTGAGCTATAGATTGACCTAATATACCAAACATATTAGCGACTTTTGCCTAAGGCAGGGAAAGACAGTGTTCACCCCGCGCCGCATAGTCATATTATGTATATTTAAAATGTGATAAGTTCCACCAATTAGAGATTAGAATTATGCTCACCTTGTTCTTGAGTAAATAAATAAAGAAATTTTGACATGATTTATCAGGAGTTTAGTATTATCGTTTCAAGGTGGGAGGTCTGCGCGGACTAGACGTCTCGTCGGCAGGCCCGGCACTTCGCGCTTGTAGCATCTAATGACCTGAAACGAACCGAACCTAACGCAACATAAAATGCATCTCCATGATTCTCTCCTTAACAATTCTAATATAACGATTTATTCCGTTTAAAAGACCTTTAAAAAAACTCCACAAAAGGACCGAGTCCGGAAGCACCTCTGAGATAGGGAGTAAAACAATAAAGAATTGATGTCTGACAGTAGATAGTAGATCGCTGCGGGTGAAAAATGAACCGCGTCGTTGAGTGGAGGAGAAGAGAAAAAGGGACTACTTTCAGAGTAGCTTCTACAACCTTACCATGGGGTATGCCTTTAGAAAGTATGTATATTTATTTCATAATTATCAGCTACCGTTGCGTTTAAGCCACACCGGTGCGTTTACCGATGTTGTTACCGAGGTTCAAAACGTTGTGTAGGTCAGTACGTTTAGTATTAATATTATGATCTTTGCCTCTTCTAATATGGAATTATATATCCGTATCGTTATATGTGTTGTTTTTGTGCAACAAAGTATACCGGATATAGGAATAAATTTATACGTTACGCTATTAATATTAATTAATCCTTTGTAGAACTTCGCTATCAACTGCCGCCTAGCCAATCCAAGCCTACTTAGCTTTTTTTCCCACGTTCGTTGTCTGATTCGGAAGAACTTACGAGTATAAATGAAGCGATCAATTCTGTTTCCTCCGATAGGTGTCGAAGATCATTGAATTTTTTAACACTTCATATAGTCTTTTGGGAGGGAAAACATTGGAGGGGTTCCGGTTCGAATTTCTGATGGAATGAAGGGAAAAATCGCCATGAAAAGGTTGTATCTGCATGGGTGGATACCAACAGAAAGTTATACGAGAATGACTATCCCGGGGATAACTTGTATGACAATGACAGTTCAAAATGAGGTGATCTGATCTGAGTGTCACAGTGTCTATGAAAAAGTAGAAGATACTTTCTAGTAAAAGTTACTCTTACCTTGGTAAAATCCAGGCTTAGGCTGGATTTTACCAACAAAAAGTTATACCGAGAATAACTTTACCATCCCGGGGATAACTTGTATGACAAATGACAGTTCAAAATGAGGTCATTCTATGAAAAAGTAGAAGTTACTCTCGAGTAGGGCATGGAATACCGGAATGATTTTCATACCGGTATCGATACCGGTATTGAAAATTCAATTACCGGTATACCGAAATAATAAAGTTATTCTCGGAATAACTTTTTGTTGGTAATATCCAGCCTTAGTCATGTAAGTGACGTCGTTTTTTCTGTTTTGACGTCACGGGGTATTCTAGTGTGGGTACGGGCAGCTATTCAACTGTATAAGCGTGGCCACAATAGGCTTGTGGCCAAGGTAATCCAATAAATCTAGGAACAAGTCTTAAGTTGAAGCATTATGTACAAAATGGCTTGACATTCTCAGAATTGTATACTTCCAGCAGATATATTTTATAAAGTCAATTTTGTGCAAAAAAGACAGCATTTGATGGCACTTTTACATGGCGTGATTCTGTTGTTATTTCATGGAACTCAGGAAAAAACGTTCCGTTTTGACAGTTCATAAAAAGTATCTATTTTGACTTGACAGGCCACAAGCCTATTGTGTATTTGCCAGCCCGAACACAGATTAATAAAGAGTGCCCGAATGAGAAAAGGCGTGAAGCTATACTGTTAAGAGCCGCCAGCTTTGTACATATTTCTTTTCTGTACTATTATAACTTTTTGGTATCCCACTGTAAAATTAAATATCAATCCAGCAGTCTTTGTTAATTTTACATTACATGGCAAAAGTTTGCTGTACTAAGTTAAACGCAAATGTAAGACAAAAGGTATTAGCAATATTAGCATAGCAAAGTCTACACTATAACTCCAAATAAATGTCTCTTTGCTTGTCATCTGAAACATTTCATATTCATAGAACTCGCAAACATTGTGTGAAAATACTATCAATATTTGATAATACTTCGTAATTGTGTTTTGAGGACATGTTTATTACTCCAAAACCTTCTATTTATTATGCAGTGCCATCTGCTACTGAACACACCCAATCTACATAATCACTCTTTTCAATCAACTGTAGCTCTTATTGCACTCGTAACACGGCTGGTGCTAACTGCATAGAGTTTTTACACAGTCTCGGCTAACTAATGTCTTGCTGACACTTCCATCTGTATGCAAATAAGCGCTCCCCCGCCATTTTGCTCGTCACCCCTTCCCCCTTTCTTGCCTGCGACAGGACAGAACGGCTGAATGTTGTCTGATTATAGCAAAAGAGATGGGGTTGATTTTGACAAAAAAAAATAGCTTAGACTATGCATGGGGGTGATTCTGACGCTATCGAGATCATCTCATGGTCGAAATATCCATTCGAAATATCGAAACATCTCCATCAAAAAATAAATAAAAAAATAACCATTCACGACCTGCCTTACTACAAACCGAGATATCTTGACCCGTATTCGATAAAAATAAATATGAATCGAGGATGTTTCCGACGCAGATATGCGGTATCAAAATTATAACGATATTGCGCCTATAAAGATGATCTCGATAGCGCGAGAATTGATGGCCACAGTCTTGATTCGGTATGAATGACAGTATTGCGACTCGAAATCCGACGCACAAATATCAAACTAGCGAACAGTTCAAAAGAAGAACAGTCGCAATAGCAATCAAAATGAGCTCTGAAAGCATCCTGCTATCCTACAAAATTACAATTTGAGAGAGATGAGCTTACTAATAAGAGTGCGAAACTCTGCCACCCCATATGGATTTAATAAAGGTGTGACGCTATTTGTGTGTGTGTATGGGCAGTGAAAGCACAGCAATAGACAAGCGATAGGAATGTCTCAAATTACAAATACAAAAATCACCACCCAGATGTCCCGATTGGTATTTGTCCATGGCTCAGTTTCTAATCAATGAGATTCAGTCACAAACTAACAAACCCAGAGGCTAGAAAGATAAATAAATTCTAAAATTAAAAACTAACAAATGTTCCATTTACCATCTTTTAAAAGTTTTCGGTGTCTAGCTGGAAGGATATTTTGCAGATAGAAGTTAAACAAATTGTTATAAATGACCCATTGACCGGACCGGATGACCGGGTAACTGAAAAAGCCGAGCCTATTGATACCTCTCTAACAAAAGATTTCTTCATCTACGCCTTGGACATCTTACAGTAATGCTGCTTATATGGAGTAAATCAATCTCATTCATGAAATCTATAGATTAATAAAAGATTTAAGTGACTTCGGGATACTGATTTATTCAATCAAAGTGTACTAATATAACAGGCAACTTGATAGATGTAAATCGTAGCCTGTTAGTGAGGGGATATTGCTCATAAAAATCGATTAATCAGAAGAATTGATAAACCCTCTAAACATTTTTCAAGTTTGGCAAAGAGACATTACAATAGACAAATACAAAGTTTATAATTTACTAATTATATCCCTATGTGCGGATAGCAGTCATGACGATGACAACTCTTCTGTTAGTAAAACTGAATAAACAATATCGATTCTTTCCGATTTCTGAACCCGAAATAAGTTTGCTTCAAACACTTTATGATACCCAGAAGTGATATTCCAGTTGGACTCAATATCAATAACCGGCAACCGTGCTTTTTATTACAGACTATAAATATTTTTATCGCCATTATTTGATACGGAACGCATGCGCTGTAAAAGATTGATGTTATACATTCGGCACTTTTTCAACTTAATAGTAGACTGGGATAAGCCTGCCAGAGACTGGGTTACACTATCATATAAGGTCAGACCCGTAGCTCTATTTTCCATCAGGTATTTGAACATCTAGGAAATTCTATCCAATATTTTAAAGGACTTATACGAGATAATCTTGCTCTTGTACATTTTTTATTATATGTATAATAAGATAAGATAAGATATGCGTTTATTCAGACGTCATTTAACATAACACAGAACACAGATAAAGCAGAAGTAAACATTTCCCAAAAACAATCAAACAATGGTAGTGTATGAATGTTTATTTTATTTATTTATAACGTTCATTTATGGATAAAGCACTTAACTATACAATTTGAAGTCTGCCAAACTGCTAGGCAGTTTGTCGGCAGGTTGGTTTGGCTCTTAACTATAACAGTACTTTATTTTTAATACTAAACCCATCCCCCTTTCCTTTCTTAGGGTTCCGTACCCGAAGGGTGCCAAACGGGACCCTATTACTGAGACTTCGCTGTCCGTCTGTCCGTCCGTCCGTCTGTCACCAGGCTGTATCTCATGAACCGTGGTAGCTAGACAGTTGAAATTTTCACAGCAGATGTATTTCTGTTGCCGCTATAACAACAAATACTAAAAATCAAAAGAAATTTAATATTAAGGGGGGCTCCCATACAACAAACGTGATTTTTTTGCTCATTTTTGCTCGATATTGATAATGGTAGCAGGTAGACGCTTAAAATGTTCACAATATATTGAGTATATTATTTACTTAAAAAATAAATAATTAAATTAAAATTAAATTAATATTTAGGGGGGGCTCCCATACATTTTTTTTGCGGTTTTTTATAGATAATGGCACGGAACCCTTCGTGCGCGAGTCCGACTCGCACTTGGCCGGTTATTTAATATTTATAGGTTTTCAATATAATAATGTTTCAACATACCTTTAAACTTTTTCTTGGGCATCTGGCATATTATTTAGTATCTAAGTATGTATATAGGTATTTTCTGGTTTGTCTGTTTTGTGGAGAACAATAAAGAAATTACGCAATTAAATTAACTTACGATTTATCACACGGCGAAAATTTTCCTTCGTCATTAAGCGTTAGTCTCGCGTAAGATCGTTCAAAAGCTGTTTTAATTTTGAATAAAGATAAAATTAAATGTCAAAGGAAAAAGATACTGAATAAAGTTACCGCAAAGTAGTGGAGAGTCATGTATTATTTGGTCAAACCAGTCACAAAAAACAGAGAACATGTGCATACCTGTACCTTTACGTTGTAAAATAAAATTTCACGTCCTTATTATAAGAGAAAACAGAGACAAAGTAACGCCCACATCAATCCCTTAATCCTATACTGTGTGCAAATAAATGAAAAAGTAAAAGGTTATTTCTTTAGAACTCTCTAAGTTTATTAGACCTTTCTATAATATACAGTACGTTTTCACTTTAAGATTGAAACGGCTGTAGGGCCTTATCATATTGATCCCTGTTTGTACTGAAAGGAACCACTAAGCCCTCTGTATCCCCCTGAAAGGTCTCAAAGATAAACTTGTTCGGGTCAGTCTTACAAAAATATAACATATCTTTTCAATCGTCGACCCTCTAAACATGAATTACGTAACCGGTGTAACTTTGTAAAGTGAATTATATTGCTCTTTTGATAAAGATAAGATAAAGATAAAGATGTTTATTTGCTAAGATAAGTGTACAAGTAGGCGGTAGTATAATATTAAAGAAGACCTCTATGAGCTATTAATTTTAGCAATTTTTTATTTTGTACAAAATTAGGTAGGTAGGATAGGTAGGATAGAGGGGACAGTGTGAAGATGGATGCAAAATGGATTTACAATGGCCCCACACTTGGCGAACCTGTATCGTGGTTAATTAATAATGATATTTACATTAACTATCAATTAATTACATTTTATAATTAAGAGATTCATCTATGGAGTAGAAACATTTGAGCATCAACCATTTAAACAGATCGAGTAGAGTGATATTATTACTAAACTTCCGTGACCTATTGGTTTCACACTCGCTTCTTACGCAAGAGATGCGGGATCGAAGCCGTCGCTGAAGATCTATCGATAAGATAGGATACGCACGACTTAACGGTGATAGAAAAAATCATGATGAAACCTTCAATATAACTAATTAACCCCTGAAACTCAAAATGAACTAATAAATAAACTAAACGTGGATTTTTTTTTGTGACGTCACTATTTCTGTTTACCGCGAGGCAGGGTTTTTCTGCAGGGTAACTAAACTAAACCAACTTTTAACACAATAAACACCAGTATAATTTTAGTGCCTTTTTATTTATGCTGTACTTTGTAAATAAGGCCATTTGTGTTAAATTCAGTATAACAGTAAGTTTTTCGGTCAGTTGCGCATCTCTTTGATATATTACTGGTGTTAGAGTCAGCTTTATCAGCTCAGTTTACCGTACCGGGCGGCGTCGGCGCCGTGATGTATGCTCATCCTAGTTGTACAATTCGTGTCAAGATTGTTGGCACTTGAGTGCCGCGTGGAGTGGGTTAGTCATCTCTCTCTAACCCTCTGCCGAAAAGAGAGAAAAAATGGTTCACCAGAACCTGGACCTGGGGTATGAATTATGATTCTGACGAATTCGATAAACGATTTCTACACTTATAACGAGTGATTGTGTATGTGAATTTATCTATTTTCTATTGAATATCGAATGCGCGTGAATCGTACCTCTTTTCTTGCATACCCTAGTCACTACAAGGGCCTAGTGTGTAGCCTTTGTGATAATCAGGGATCGGATCGAAGGTGTGAATTTACCTAAAGTTTGTAGTCGGACATGACAAGGAGCAGTTACAACCACTTGAGTTGAGTTGAAAAAATGACTGCACCTTTCAATTACAATCTGTATGAATGTTTTATTTACCTCGCTTGAATGATGTAAAGTACAATACTCAGTCATTTTTACGAAAAATTTAAAAATAAAAAAGTTATGATTTTTTTTGGTATCAGCAGTTTGAAAATGTTTATAGTTCGGTGTTTCAAATGTAAGGAACATGTAAAACTAATAAAAACAAAAATTAACTGGTTAGACAAAAACCCGAAAAACAGGTTAAATTCAAACCGGTTCAACTCAAGTGGTTGTAACTGCTCCTTGTTATGTCCGACTACAAACTTTAGGTAAATTCACACCTTCGATCCGATCCCTGGTGATAATAAAAGTGAAGAAGCAAGATTCAAAAGTCACACCGTGAATACTTTACCATCCCGCTGCATCTTGATAACATTTGCCGACATCTCAATGAAATTCCGCGCCGCATTGTACGTAAACGTGAAAATATTAATACAATTTTGAGACCGTTTTCGGGAAGTGTTACTAGATTAAACGATAAATTCAGAGAGCGCCGAGCAATCCCAAGTCCCAACTCGACTGGTTGCCGTGATGCTCTGAATTATACAATACTGTAGTGTATGAATTACACTCACACTCTCAAACACTATATTGTGACGCACATAGGTACAATATGTTAGGTAAAGTCTCGATCGCTATCTACCATATGTGTGTTAGCGAGAGAATTACGTAGTTTTTGTAAGAAAATGCATCTCAACGAGCTCGTAATTATGAAAAACAGTAATAATGAACATATTATGAATATTATATTGAGAGAAATGCATAAGTTGGATGACATACCCAAGCTATTAGTAATTAATGACGTCACGAGAATTATAGATAATGATACGAAAACAGTAATAATGAACGATTTCCATCTATTACCCACAAGCGGACACGCTGGGATAAGTAGGATGTTGAATAATATTAAAAAGTACTACTATTGGCCAGGAATGAGTAACGATGTTACGAAATTTGTAAATAGATGTAAGAGTTGCAAAATTCAGAAGCACTCAAATAGGCATACGAATGAACCAATGGTTATTACGACTACAGCTACGAAAGCTTTTGAGAGAGTTAGTTTAGATATAATGGGTCCTTTAGACATAGATAATAATAATAATAGGTATATTTTAACTTTACAGTGTGACTTAAGTAAATACGTAGAGGCTTATCCTTTACAGACGAAAGATACTGTTTCGGTAGCAAAGGTATTTGTAAATAACTTTATTCTTAGGTATGGTTTAGTACAGCAAATTCTGACAGATCAAGGAAAGGAGTTTATGTCTTCAGTATTTTCAGAAATATGTGATTTACTCAAAATTCAAAAATTGAAAAGTCTAAACTTTGTTAATCTACTCGATGGATCGGTCATGTTGAATAAATAAATCAGTGGCTTATGATCAGTTCGTATGAGAAACTTTCTGCCGTATAAATAAGGTCTAAAATGCCTAATGGCCCATACGATTGCTAACAATTCTAATTCAATAACAGGATATCGGGTTTCAGCTGGTTTTAAGTTACGGCTCGCGTACGCTATCACACGACCATTCTTGTTAGACAATACGGCGCCTAGCCCTATCTTTGACGCGTCTGTCTGTACAGTAAAGCTATTGCTATCTGAAAAATCTGGATAATCAAGTACTGGTGGCTGGATAAGGGAGTTTTTCAATGTTTGAAATGCATTTTCGCATTTCGAGCACCAGTTAAAAACTGCATTTTTCTTAGATAATTGAGTTAAAGGGTGTGAAATTTCTGCAAATCGTGAGATGAATCTTCTATAATAATTGGCAAACGCAACGAACCTTTTAACTTCTTCTACGTTACTAGGTCGTTGGTAATTAACTAAAGTCTCTATTTTCGATGGGTCTGGCGAAATTCCTTCTGCTGTGATTTTATGACCTAAATACATTATCTCCTTACGTAAAAATTCGCATTTAAGTGGATTTAACTTCATATTTACTTCTCTAAGTCTATCTAAAACACGTATCAAGTTCCTATTGTGATCTTCTATGCTATTTCCAATTACGATACAATCGTCTAAGTAAATAAAACATTTTTTGTAATTTAATCCTGACATAGCTATGGTCATTAATCGAGAGAATGTATAGATCTAGACAGGGACGTAGGACGATAGAGTCTTTTGGTTCAGAGTTGGAACAGCTATTTGTAAATCTTACAATAGCCCAGGCCGATGGTAATGAAGAGAGATATGAGATATTAAGGCCTCTCAATGAAAAGACTGCCATGAAGCGCTTTGCAGATGGATTGTCTGACTCAAGATTGAGTACGATTATTGCTTCGAGGCAATTTTCCCTCACTGACAGAATCCATACGAGCTGCTCTGGATGAACAAACGATGTCATCGACAGAGCCCTCGTCGTTTCATTTTAACCGCACGCAAAATACTAGGGGTCAGTATCGTGGAAACAACCGATCTAGGAACGACAGGTTTTCTAGGGGTTCTTTCAGGTCGTCATACGGTAATAATCAAAACGGATTTAGGAATAATATTAACACGTCGAATTCGTCAGTTTACGTGAATTCAGGTCATAGAGGAAGAGGTCGTTGGCAGAGTTCAACGAACAGAGGCACTCATGGCCGAGGCCGAATTTCGCAGAGTCAGCGCGTACAGCACATACCCCTGACGTAGACGCCGCGACCGACAGCAATCACTACAATCTTGCTGAGGGCGAAAAATTTTTTCGTGCCTAACTTGACGATTTGTAACGTGAATAACACTTCTATAATAACATGTAGCGTAAATAATCAACCGATAGGTCTTTTAGTAGATAGTGGTGCAAGTATATGTGTGATTAGGTATGAATGGTTACGAAAATGTAGTTTTGTACAAAATATTATTGAGGATAGAATAAAGATTAATGGTATAAGTGGTAGTTTAGTTTCAGAGGGATATGTCAATTTAAATGTAGAATATAATGGGTTAATTTTTAAACAAAAGTTTTACGTTTTTAAGAAACTATCATGCAGTGCAGATGGAATTGTAGGACAGAATTTTTTCACTTGCTATCAAGCGATAATTAACTACAGAAATGGTACTTTGAGTTTGAAGAACAAAAGTCAATCTGTCACAATCCCGATAGAGACTACAGAAAACTATATTCATAGTATAGGACCACGTTGTGAGATAGTAAAATACATCCCAACATCAGCGGTCAGAGATTGTGTGACTTTAGCGACCGAGATTCAAGAAGGTGTTTTTGTTGCGGGAATTATCACAAAACCGGCAAATGGCAAAATACCTATTCGAATATTAAATACCACGGATAGACAAATAGATATTGATTGTTCTACTCTAGAGACTCACGAATTAGACGAATATTTTGACGTATGTCATTTTGATGAGAGAAAGATAAGTCCAGACAGAGTTCGCACCCTATTGAATTTGTTAAATTTATCGTCATATTTAAACGAAGAAGAATTAACGGGTATTCAGAAAATTTGTGCTAAGTACGCAGATGTTTTCCATTTACCAGGAGATAAATTGTCTGTTACTAATTTATTGCATCATTCCATACAATTAAAGGAAAATACTACTCCAGTGTACAAAAAACCTTACAGGCTTCCACAGGCATTGAAAAATGAGGTTCAGAAACAGATTCAGGACATGTTAGATAACGACATTATTGAGGAAACCGTTTCCGAGTGGTCCAGCCCCGTTCTTCTTGTACCGAAAAAGACAGATAAGTCAGGTGAGAAGAAATGGAGGCTTGTAATAGATTACAGGCAGTTAAATAACAATATTCAGGATATTAAATTTCCCTTACCGAACATAACTGAGATCCTTGAATCATTATCACATTGCATTTACTATACGAAATTAGATTTGTCACAATCGTATTATCAGTTGTTACTTGATGAGTCATCGCGCAAGTATACAGCCTTCACAGTCGATAAGATGTATCAGATGAAGAGGTGCCCCATGGGACTTAAAACAAGCCCAAGTGCATTCTCTCGATTAATGACCATAGCTATGTCAGGATTAAATTACAAAAAATGTTTTATTTACTTAGACGATTGTATCGTAATTGGAAATAGCATAGAAGATCACAATAGGAACTTGATACGTGTTTTAGACAGACTTAGAGAAGTAAATATGAAGTTAAATCCACTTAAATGCGAATTTTTACGTAAGGAGATAATGTATTTAGGTCATAAAATCACAGCAGAAGGAATTTCGCCAGACCCATCGAAAATAGAGACTTTAGTTAATTACCAACGACCTAGTAACGTAGAAGAAGTTAAAAGGTTCGTTGCGTTTGCCAATTATTACAGAAGATTCATCTCACGATTTGCAGAAATTTCACACCCTTTAACTCAATTATCTAAGAAAAATGCAGTTTTTAACTGGTGCTCGAAATGCGAAAATGCATTTCAAACATTGAAAAACTCCCTTATCCAGCCACCAGTACTTGATTATCCAGATTTTTCAGATAGCAATAGCTTTACTGTACAGACAGACGCGTCAAAGATAGGGCTAGGCGCCGTATTGTCTAACAAGAATGGTCGTGTGATAGCGTACGCGAGCCGTAACTTAAAACCAGCTGAAACCCGATATCCTGTTATTGAATTAGAATTGTTAGCAATAGTATGGGCAATTAGGCATTTTAGACCTTATTTATACGGCAGAAAGTTTCTCATACGAACTGACCATAAGCCACTGATTTATTTATTCAACATGACCGATCCATCGAGTAGAGTAACAAAGTTTAGACTTTATCTCGAAGAATACGACTTCGATATAGAGTACGTTCCGGGACGATGCAACGCAGCTGCAGATGCATTGAGTCGTCTTCCGAGACCATCAGAACTTCCTAAAAATAGTCAAGATTTGAAAAAAAATGCATGAAAACGTTGTATTGGTCATGACTAGAGCGCAGAAAAGAAGATTACAGCCTGACTTGACTGACAATGAGATTTCCACTAGTTCAAGGTCTGATCAACCTCGAGCAGTAGAAATTCTCAGACGACCGAAAAATACTGATTTAGTAGAGTTGATAATTACATGTAAAAACTACTCAAAGTTTAGAAACGTAGAAAAAGTCACTAGTGCAAATAATTTATGTGTCTACGTTCCCTCAATGTCTGTTATATACCTTACTTCTCGATCGTTATGTTCCGTGAGTGAAATAGCGAGAGAACTAGAGTCCCTTTGCAGAAAATGTAAAATTGAGGAGTTAATAGTTTTAAAAGAAAAAAGAGATGTAAACTTTTTAACGTGTTTATCAAGAGAATTAAAAGTTATGAATTGTACAATTCCAAGATTATTGATAGTAAAAGGCGTTAGTCGCATTACGAATAAAGATGACATGACAATTATTTTAAATGACTTCCACTTATTACCCACAAGCGGTCATGCTGGGGTAAATAGAATGTTAAACAACATTAGGAAACTATACTACTGGCCAGGTCTTTATAATGACGTTACTGAATATGTGAAAAAGTGTAAACTCTGCCAAATGCAGAAACACACAAATAAGCATACACGGGAACCAATGGTTATAACAACCACCCCAACAAGCGCTTTTGAACGAATTAGTATAGATATAATGGGTCCATTCGATGTAGACAACCATGGTTATAGGTATATATTAACTGTACAGTGTAATTTAAGTAAATATGTAGAGGCGTATCCTTTAGAAAGGAAAGACACCGTGTCTGTCGCATCGGTATTAGTTAATAACTTTATTTTACGATACGGTATACCTACAGAAATAATAACTGATAAAGGAACCGAGAATATGTCAGCAGTGATGACAGAAGTTTGTAGTTTACTAGGTATTAATAAGATTAATTCGACAGCGTATCATCATGAGACTATAGGTGCTCTTGAGAATAGCCACAAAAGCTTAGGCGCTTTCCTCCGCATCCAGTGTGCCAACAACACTAGCGACTGGAGCACTTGGCTACCCTATTGGTGTTTTTCGTTCAATACTACGGTACATTCACATACGCAGTATACACCGTATGAGTTAGTTTTTGGGAAAATGTGTAATTTACCAAGTAATTTGACCAACATTCAATCTATAGATCCTTTGTATAATTATGATGATTATCCTTTAGAATTAAAATTTAGACTACAGAAAGCTCAGTTAGAAGCTAGGAATAATTTGTTACAGTGTAAATTAAATACTAAAGTAAGATATGATAAGAAAATGAATACAGTTACTTATAAGAAAGGTGATTTAATACTATTGAAAAATCAGACAGGTAGTAAATTAGATGATATATACTTAGGTCCATTTGAAGTGTTAGAAGATTTAAAGTGTAATGTTAAAATTTTGAAGAATCATAAAGAATATATCATTCATAAAAATAATACAAAATTATTTAACCAATAATTCGTATGTAATTGTTAATTACCTTAAGTGTTTATTTTTTTTAATATTATTTCATAAAAAATGTGTGAACTTACGTGCGACACATTTTTTTTTTTCAAATAGGGAGGTGAACCCTTAACTTTCGGGGGAGGTGTAGTGTATGAATTACACTCACACTCTCAAACACTATATTGTGACGCACATAGGTACAATATGTTAGGTAAGCATTTAGATTTATATAAATAGCTGTGTAACTTAGTTTAACGCTCTCTCAAATAAGAAATATACGACATTACATCGTTATGCTGTTTAACTCCTGAGCCACCTATCGCCCTAGGTTCCCATGATATCTCAATACTCTGTGCCTGTGGAGTACGCCGCGTTAGTCTGAAAAAATGAGGTTTACTTTAAATGGAAGAGGAATTTTTACAAACATATTCTGTACATAAATAAAGAGAGGGGTCACAGCAAACTTACAGTTACACAAGTGCCACAAGATTTCATGGCTTTACCTCTGCGCAAGGCCCAGGGTTCGATTTCCGGGCAGATAGGAAGAAAAATAGCCAGGTCATTGATGTAAATATGTGTGTAACGTCGTTGTACGTACATGTTATCACTTTAGGTGAAACCTCTCGTCAGTGGAGCTGGCCTGTATGGGAAATGTTTGTAAATCCGCATCTGTGGGCCTGGTCGTTTTGGGAAATTATTTTCAGTTTTTAGAGGTCAGTATTGATTGAAACTGTCACTGTCTACATATACACATCTCTTTCTGTCTTGTGACAAGGCATTCAGGAAAGAACAAGCTAGATAATTAATGAATAATTATAAGCTCCTTGGTGGAACTTATTCGGTTACTAGAGTTTGAATCCAAAAAGGGGGCCCAAATTCTCCATCTGTGAGCCTGGCCTTTATGGGAGAGTCACAGACGCCATTTTGTTGTCAAAATACACCCCACTGACGAAAAAATATTTGTTGAAGTCATAGATCTGATACATTGAATAAGATTAAAATGAAATCATTCTACAAGTGTGAACCTCGCATGCATAACCGACAACTAAAAGTCTGATAGACACTCAATGTTACCTCGACTTTAGCATTCTTGCTGTCGCTTGGGAAGTGATAGCGACAAGTCTTCAGCCAAAAGCTTTTTCTATTTATCCTTTTGGTAAACAACCAAACCTCATATTCAGCCCACAATCCACATGCGACGAAATGAGGGAAGACAGTCAAACAGATTCTAATTTACCCGAAAATGCTTTTTGGTTGCGTCGGCACACGAGAAGTACGTCGCATCTATTAGGAGTTTTAAGACTAGATACATACTAACACTCCAGTTTTTAAGTCAAGACCAGTACGCTTAGCATGGCAATTTTTCCTCTCTCTTGACGTCGAGAGAGAGAGTCAAAAGTACTTGCCATGTCTATAATGTGGTCGTCCTTCTCTCTCCCGCATTGCGTCGAGAGCGAGACACGTCGGGACATCTCGGGCTCGACAGAGAAATGACATTTGTGCATAAACAAGGCCCTCTCTCGAGCGTGGCATACTAAGCGTACAGATGCGTAAATGAGAGAAGAGCGCGAGACTCTTTACATTTTTCATTGCGGGAAGAGTTGAGAGAGAATCTGTAAGCGTGGGTTCCCACCACTTTAAAACACCTTATTATACAGGATGTAACAGAATGGGGTGTACAGGCCGAAAGAGGGTTGTTAGAGACATCATTCTGAACAACTTTCACTATGGGACCGACTTGATCAGAGCAACTTTATTTTTCACTCCACCATACAGATCAGCTGAGCGCTAGGCCCAAAATGTACTGAGTTAATAATTTTGTGACTTTGCAATAAACTATTACTATTACTATTAAAATAAAGTTGCTCTGATCAAGTCGGTCCCATAGTGAAAGTTGTTCAGAATGATGTCCCTAAAATCCCTCTTTCGGCTTGTACACCCCTTTCTGTTACACCCTGTATAGGTACTTCATGTATGAAGTGTCCGGGGCCTAGCGGTATTCATTCGGATACAATCGTTCCTGTATCAAAATCTGGCCTAGACTGGTATCTGGATGCATTTCTGTTTCTCTGAGGCATTTGTTTCGTATGGCACTTAGAAATAACGTCTAAAATTAATAATTTAATAACTGGCTAAATTAAGACATATCTATCTATGCTTCTGTCACCCCGTAAACTTATGCACACGCTAATATTAGTTGTACATACAAGTGACTGGGTTTATAGCTTTCAAATAAAGTATTTTTGACGCTTTGAACAAAAGCGTTGTGAGTGTGACATCTGTTTTTACTTCAGTTGCGAACAGCGAAACAGTTTGCTGGACAATTTTAAACATTAGCAACACTCTGTCGAACAGTCGCAGGACTCGCAGGTTTATTGGGTATTATTAGCTTTTCTGTTGCTTTGTTGACAAGTGAATAGTGTCCTTATCAGAACATTTATATAAATGCACTTAAGATATGCACTTTACTTTGCTGCATTAACATTACCGGAATTCGAACCGGGGCATCGGCATCCCTTGCGTAACAGGCGACCGTGTAACGGACGATAAATATATCAGAAGATAGTTCCTTATAAGCAATACCTTTCATTACAGATGGTGCTCCTAAACGGGTCAGGTTTTGCTGCATTAAGTAGCCGGCAACTATTGGTGTCCCTCTCTTACTTACATGTTAGAAAAAGACACTAATAGTTGCCAGCCACATATTGCAGTGAAAATATGGCCCGTTTAGGCTCGTGGAATAGACATTTATTCGTTATAATATTTAATGCCTGTATCTGTTATTAAATAGGACTAAAAATGTACCTACTCTTATTTATTTGTGGGCTTACGAGCAACTAATTAGAAAACGGCCGTTTGACAACTTTTCATGGCTCCAGGTGAAAAAATATCTCATATTTTTTACAAAGGACGCAAAATATTAACATAGAAAGACATTTTTTATCAAACCGTGTAGCTAATGATTATACGGAGAGCATTTTCTTGTTAATTTTAGCTTCAATTATGAAGACATAAATGGTAATGTAAGAAAGCTATTAGAGGGAGTGTACAAACAAATGTTATGTAGCCCCTTTTGGCACCAAACAAAATGAAGATTTAGGCCCTCTACTACAAAGGTGAATCAACATTAATCTATGAATAACTAAGTACCTTCTATGTTTTATGTTGTGTGTGTGTGCGCTGATGCAAATAAATAGATAAAACACAATACAAATACAAATAACTGTGATAACTCCAATAAAGTATAGTGTTATCAGTGCCATATTTTCTAAGGAAAGGATTCAGTTAATATTGTTGAGTTTAACAATAGTATCCGGTACTCGGCCCTATTATAGGCTGGATTTTACCAACGAAAAATAACTTTTTCATAGACACCTGTGACACCTAGATCAGATCACCTCATTTTGAACTGTCATTTGTCATACAAGTTATCCCCGGGATAGTTATTATCCGTATAACTTTTCTTTGGTCAAATTCGGGCTAAACCACATAAGGGACATGTTATTTATGTCGGTGGCCAATCGTAGAATCGGGCACATCATGATGTGCCCCGTCATTTCATGATATGCCCGAGCAATTGGGCACATCATGATGTGGCGGGTTTTAACGAAAACATGTCTTTTTAAAAGCATTTTTATTCAGCACTACGTTTTTTTGTGTTATACATGTCAAACGATCACGAAGACTATTCGTAGATTCGTAGACTTTAGTCTTCATCTAAGCTACCGTAGATTTTATCGTTTCATGATATTTCACGTTTGGGCACATCATGATGTGCCGAATTCTACGATCGGCCGCCGACATTTATAAAATCAGTAGGTCATTACCATACCTGTGGTCATACTTAGCTTCCACTGAAATATCTGGATTCCAAAGATGTTTAAATTAATACAGCACTACCAGCGAGCAGTTTAATAGAATGAAGAATTTCAATTACTTATGATATCTAAAATGGAATTCTTGAATTACTCTCTCTGACCGTTTTATTTTTCTTTGAATCCCGCTAGTAGTGGGGAAGGGGGACGCTAAACCAGTCGTTCTCAACCGTAGACTTATATAGAATCTTTCAAAGTACCGTAATCGGGAGACTACTGCTGAATCCTTTCAAGCCCTTATTGAAAGTTGTATCGAATTAGAGACTATATATCCAATTGACTGCGCCCGGGGGAATGCGGCTCGCCAAATGTTTTTTGTATTCAACCAACGTTCGCAATAGTTTGCATACGCAACCTATCGGGCCGCCAGACAGTTTCGCAGCGGCTGACCAATCACAGCTCTCTTACCTCGTCCCCCGCCGCCCGTAAATTGGTGAATTGTGTTTCAAAGGAAAATGTATCTATGCGCTCTCCACTGGATAAGTGTTCCCTGTATCGAATGTTACACTAAAGCACAGAAGAGATAATAGTACTCCCTAAAGTAAAGACGTTCGTATCGAAATCTAATGACCGTCATATGGACATCCTGAGCATGCAGAAGACACTTTCCAGATGTAAAAATATGATTATGAAGACATTCCTTGTTAATTATTAGATAGGTATGTCTGAAGTCATAAGTTGATGAAATCTATTGAGATAAGTATGTCTTTAGTACAGTCTTCAACCCAATTAGCTGGGCCGGCCCTCATATATAAGTTTGTATGGAGTTGTCAAAATTTACTCGAGTTTTACCTAAAATCCCGTTCTAGTTAGTGGCCGTAAAATCCCGTTTTATGTCAGTTTCAACCTTGCTAAGTTTGTTACAAGTGTATCTTACATAGCGCATTAAAAAGCGCACGTGACTTGATGCAGTACATGAATACATACTTTTACGTGTGGGTGCAAGTTTGCCTTTGCCTCGTGACATGGAAAAAGGCAAGATGCGTTATTTTTGCCTCCTGAAGATAGTTTAAACGTTTGAGAATCTCAAACAAGGAAGGATAAAATTTATATTCAGTTTGTTTTTAAAACCGAGTGCACTTGAGAGGCACGGAAGACTCTTCTTTATGCCGATCGCATAATCACTGGGAATGTTTTAATAAATCTTTTTACTGCAATTCAATTAGCATTCGCACTAAAAATAAATTGAAACGACGTTGCTGGTTGCTAACTTTACAGCCTTGGCTTGTGGGGTAGAATCTCTTGTTAGACGTAAATTTGTCTTTGCGCTGTAATTATTTAACTAGTTTCTCGAGTGTTGCATCTAGGCCTTATTCAGTATTGATATGTTTGTGCAATAGGTACTTAAAAGGTTAGCTGTTGGTACACGATTCGAACCTATATCCCCTGCACAACGATATTCGTGATAAGATTGCAGTAAAGTCATCACTGTCCGGCGGCCTAGCCACGCCCCGTAACCAATCAAATCGTTTCCAATTAGCAAGCCAAGTTCATAGTGACCAGTTGAAGGCAAACTTTTGAACGCGAAGGTTGTGTCTTGTCCTGTGAGTATGTGTTAACAGATTAAAATTTAAATTTCACTGCATTCTTATCACGAATAGACTGTAGTGTTGAACTGTTTCTATACAAAGTAACAGTGGCACAATATTGCTGAAGCTTAACCAGTTATTCAATATTCCATTTCACATCACAGGCGGCTAGTCCATCGCCATCTTACTTTAAAAAATATATATGGTTTATCGGCCAAATAAGTAGATATCGTAATTGCATTGTATTGATAATTCGAACAATTTTATTTCTGCTGATAACCGTCAATCAAAACTCGACACATGGCGTCGATTCCCCTCGTTCCATTTACGCGGTTCGCTGTCCGCCGCTGATAGAGACGCGAGTCGGGACGGATGGACCGCGGCCATAAATCCACTAGACAAAGGCGCGATAACAGACCACCGGGCTGCGGTCCAACATACGGACTCCGAAAGTAGAACCAGTTGTTTGTTTTCGGAAATAAAACGGTACAACAATCGGCATTTTTAAAATCGAACAACAAACAAACCTAAGATTACATTAACAGGCACAATCAGGCAAATTGATAATCCGGTCCATCTTACTTAGGTTTGCTGGGGTTTGCTGGAAGAAATTTCTTATGAAACAGATGAGGTATAAAAAGATGAGGTAAATTGTGTGAGATACCACACCTACACGTACAATAAATGTAGGCACTTTACCGGAATACATTCTTACCTCACCTTAACCCAACAACCGCGAAACCCCACAGACGTATCAAAGATAATAAGAGCTCATTGATATACAAAAGTTAAAAATGTCTCCTGTCAAACGACTAAGTGCGGAGGCGGACGCCCTATGTTTTATGCAACGGCGACGGAGAGGTGGCTAAATTAAATTTCACCATGCAAATGTCAGTCAGAAGTCACACGTAGAAATTACGGGCGTTTTTCAAGCGGCGGGACCGCGGTTGTTCTACTCGAGTGGATTTTTGACAATGCGATACGGTTACTTTTTAACACGCTTTTATTAGCTTGGGTTGTATGTATGTATGTAACGGAATCTTTTCGCTTAATTTTCACCGGTCTCTAGAAGTCTGATCAACTTGAAACATTGCACACGTCTCAAGGACCGATGACAATGCAATAATTCGATGAAAATTTTCCATTCCATTTCTCAGGTGTTTTCAGCACGTGTCGGTCATCTACAGATATGGTAGCCGTTTCTTAAGAAAGAACATTAAACTAAAAAGTAAAAAATAAATATAGTTTAAAAAAAACTAAAAAACACGCTTTTAACCCTTTCCGATCCGGCCGCCCGGCGCGCAGAAGCTAAAATCCCGAGCCCGATATGCGCTCGCGCAAGTCGCGCGACTTGACTGACATATCAAGTGATTATGTCTGAATGGTAACTCTTAGAACTATGAGAGTTGTACATCTGAGTAGCTAATGAAACCCTCTCTTACTCAATGCGAAAAAAATGTCACTGTGACCTTAGTTTATTTTTGTTTTATTTTTGAACCGACATCAGACTCACATTTCGCTCCCTCTCGTCACAAATGTAGTCGACATGAGTAAAAAACACAACAATTTCACTACTATTTCTGCAAAAAACAACAAAAAACTTGTTGTTGTTGTTAAAATAACAAAGACTTACCTCAAATCTCCAAAAACAACACTTATTTCCGCACTCAAACACATACACAAACACGATCACACCGGGCGAACGTCGTCGGACTGATTTTTTCGAGTCATTGTACGGTCTTGAAATGAATGAATTGAACCACAGACTATACCGGAAGTCGAAGATTAGTTCATTGGCCGTCCATACACACTCCAACCTTGCCAACACGAGCAAAATTGGCTATTTAGTTCCGTTCAAAAAAAAGTAAGGTATCGATAACATCTTCAGATGTCGTCGGGTAATAGGGCATTTTTAGGATGGCTTATTCTGATGTTCCAGGGTGTAAAAGGGAGAACATCGAACTAAAAAGTTAAAAATAATTTTTTAAATAACCTTTAAACAATAATGAACGAAAAATACTAGTATTATTGTGAAATAACCGGCCAAATGCGAGTCGGACTCGCGCACGAAGGGTTCCGTGCCATTATCTATAAAAAACCGCAAAAAAGATGTATGGGAGCCCCCCCTAAATATTAATTTAATTTTAATTTAATTATTTATTTTTTAAGTAAATAATATACTCAATATATTGTGAACATTTTAAGCGTCTACCTGCTACCATTATCAATATCGAGCAAAAATGAGCAAAAAAATCACGTTTGTTGTATGGGAGCCCCCCTTAATAATAAATTTCTTTTGATTTTTAGTATTTGTTGTTATAGCGGCAACAGAAATACATCATCTGTGAAAATTTCAACTGTCTAGCTACCACGGTTCATTAGATACAGCCTGGTGACAGACGGACGGACGGACGGACAGACGGACAGCGAAGTCTCAGTAATAGGGTCCCGTTTGGCACCCTTCGGGTACGGAACCCTAAAAAGCGTGGGCGCTCGATATACGAAAAATATGTTACAAAGCGTATTTTTCGTTCATTATTGTTTTAAGCTTATTTTTAAAATTATTTTTAACTTTTTAGTTCGATGTTCTTTAAGAGCGTGTTTTTTAGTTTTTTTAAACTATATTTATTTTTTTGATGCATGTATGAGCGATAACTTTGATAATTGAAACAAAAAGTATACTTTAGAAAAAACCAACTTCCACAAACCCTATTTCATTAGATTGAGTTTAATACAAACTGTAACCCCTCATCCCCCCCCCCTTGGGTACTTAATTTTGTCAAAGCCCATCTCAGTGCTACCCCACGCTACTAAGGAACCTCTGTACAAAGTTTCATGGCTCTCTAGGTCCACCGGTTTAGGCTATGCGTTGCCTGCCCGTCAGCCACGCATTGTATTTCTACCTAGTATTGAGCAGTTCTCATACTCATACTCATACTCATATATTTATGTTCTGGTGGCTGTATGTGGTCTTCATCAGCAGTTTCGCATCACAATATTATGCTTACCGTGAGTAAAAGCACGAGTTATTACTAAAACACAAAAATAGGTCTGCCAATAATATTTGAAGAGTTCCCTCGATTTCTCCAGGATCACATCATCAGATCCTGACCTGGTGTCAATGGGACCAATGGGAAAGTAATCCCTTTCAAACAAAAAAGTATTTTTCCAAATCGGTCCATCCGTCTAGGCGCTATCGGGGCACAAACATAAAAATAAAATAAAAAATAAAACATCCGGGCGAATTGTAAACCTCCTCCTTTGGGAAGTCGGTTAAAAATGCACCAGCCTTAGACAACACACTAAACAGATAAAGATGTTATATTTTCAATCTAGTTTTATAATTATTGTAATCTAACTGTCACCGTTTAATTGTGAAACTCGCGAGATTTATTTATTTAATTATTTTTATTTGGGACATCAACAGCACATTACAGTATAAATATAACATACGAAACAGTACAGTGAAGCAGGCCAATAATAGATGTCCACCGACATACAAATATAAGTTTAGGAACTGAGACGTTAAAGGTTAAAAAAAAAAACTATAATGAAAAATAAAACACAAACAAATACAATGTGATAATTTAGTTTTTTGAGGTTTCAACCTCTAAAGAAATTTAAGTGAAAGAAATTTATTTAAGATTAGGTGTTGAACGAGTGTGATGTGTGATATGTGGAGTGTATGTGAGAGTGTGTCGGAGAAAGGTAGTGATATTGAATGTTGAGTGATTTTGAATGTTGAGGAAGGAGAGGAGATGAGGAGGGGAGGGAAAGATTACAATCCAAAGGGGAGATTACAATCCAAAGGTTTTAAATCCGTTAGATTGTAATCTGTCGATAAATTGTGAACTGTACCGAACTTCATACAATATAACACGTTAGTGGATAAACTGAAATGACGAATCACTTGGCAAAGTGGTGGGACAGGCTAAGTGAAGGATAAAGGAGGTAAGTGAAGCGAATCCCCGTTTATCCTTCGTGTTAGGTTGACTTATAAGTACCTAGTAAAAAAAAATGCTAAGCCTTGTCCATCTTGGTTACAATTTAATCGAATGGAGTGGAAGAGGGGGAGAGAGGCCTTTGTCCAGCAGTGGGATATTACAGGCTCATAAAAAAAAAGCCTTGTCCATCTTGGTTACAATTTATCGACAGATTATTATAATAATATGTATACTATTAAAAAGTACATACTGTTATAGTTAAGAGCCAAACCAACCTGCCGACAAACTGCCTAGCAGTTTGGCAGACTTAAATTACATAATTAAGTGCATTTTTTTTCATGAAGAAACGTTATAAATAAATAAATAAATATATAAATAAATAAATAAACTAACGGTTTTTTTATTGAAATCTCGCGACTTTTACAATATAACGGTGACACCTACAAGTTATATTACGTGATAATGGGTGGGGGGCTATTTGTAAGGATAATAATGCACTAAACTAAAAAGACAACTAAGGCCTCTAAACGTCATAATGACGTCATATTAGTTGTTGATATCAATTAAAAATGACGTCATTATGACGTTTAGAGGCCTAAGTTGTCTTCTTAGTTTGTGCATTTTCCTTCCAAATCGCCCCCAATATCACTTTTAAAATGTCATTCTGTTCTCCTCAAACTGAAAATTCACACAGAATATAACGATGATAAATCAATTTCACTGCGTCCACACACTTTTTATCGAAGCACCGCCGCGGTCCGATATTGGAACTCAATGTTTGAGATGGCATTACGCGACAATTGGATCGTGCCTGGAAGACATAGACGGCCGGGCTCGGGCGTCCCGATTATTTGAGTTTCAATTACCGGGGGCCTCAGGCAAATAATCTTCTATACCCAGATATGCATAAAACTGCGGTGGGGGGAACTTGTTCATGAGAACTGCTGATCACTCGGAAGCGTGTGCGGATAGTTTTGGGTTTGTTTTTGGGGTTTGGTCGTTTGGAAACTGGCCCCAGATTCTACAAACGAATTGCATTTTAATTGCTGTAGCGAGGGCGCAGAAGACAGTTTTGTTTATAGCCCGCACGGCACGTCTCGTTGTCGTCGCAAAGCCGCTGTTTTTCCATCGGAGATGTGCGAGGATGCGTAGCGAGGAATGTGTCTTTCAAGAACCAATAGAATCGCTTCATTTACCTTGCCTCGCTCAGCACAGCTCTGGTGGAAACGGCTGAGCGGAGCGAGGTTTTTGTACGTGCAAAACAAGCGAGAGATGTGTGCGAGGAATGTGTTACGAGGAATGTGTTGCAAGGAATGTGTTGCGAGGTTTGCGTCATACATACTGCTCCGCTCCCACTACACTGCATCCCCGCCGACACATTTCACAGCTCTGCTACACATCCTCGTACGACACATTTTCCTCGCACAGCTTTGGTGGAAACCCCTACACATTGTCGTGCAAAGATGTCTAGCTGTGCAGACATCCTTGCACGACACATTTCCCTCGCACATCTCTGGTGGAAAAGCAGCCTAAAACGGGTTTCTGCGCCCTCGCTATAGCAATTGGCATGCCATTTGTTTGTAGAGTTGGGGGGCTAGGTATTTTTGGTACATCTATTCGTATATGCAAACGTAACGTGTGACGTATCCGGAATATTGATTTGAGATTGCAGATTTTCATAGCTAATGTTGTTTGTTTTTGATTTCTGTGTCGTAAATTCAATACTTTCGGCGAGTGTTTGAGCTAATTAGATTGAAACTTAAAGCCCCCTCAAACATCTTTCCTGCAACAATACAAAACAAGTGAATCGTTTGAATGTATAAGACGACATATTTCAAGATCAAAAGACAATCTATGAAAAATCTGAAACAACCCAGTTAAACATAATTCGGACGGCTTAATCCAGGAGAAACATAGCACCAGTTACGGGCCGCAAAAAAAACGGCCCCAAGATACTCCGTTTTCCTTAGCTCGCAAACGCACTTTTTTATTTATTGCCTAAACAATTTGATGTAATATTTCAACGTGCCAACATTATTGTAATACGAGGAGACGTTTATGGAGCATTAAAAGCTGGCCGTCAGGTGGAATATATCGATGGACGTCACCCGCGGACCCACTTTAGACATGGGAGGGCGGCGTTGGGCGGCGAGGGATGGGCGGGAGCGGGTGTTTTTATGGTATCGTACCCGAAGGGTGCCAAGCGGGACCCTATTACTAAGCCTCCGCTGTCTGTCTGTCCGTCCGTCCGTCCGTCACGCCACTAAAACGGTTTTTACTTTTCTGTGATGACGTCGCTGATTTTTAAAGCCACGGCACCACGTTTCTTAGGTGTGGCTTATGTCTATGTTTAAGCTACATAAAATAGGTCCCATACATAACTTAAAAGAAGTATAGATCGCTAGTGGTTTATTTCGCGCGTTAGTTAAGGCTTATAGCTCTATTCTCTCACGACTTGTACCACAATGCCACTATATAAAAATATAAACGCAACATTTGATCAGAACTGACACAGTACCCGGACGCGACCTTGCGTGAAATATACAGAAACTGGCCATTATTTACAACAGTTACCTACGATGTAGCGTTACGCCCCTGTTCCCATGTGGAGTGGTAGAGATACAGGTAAATAAATACTATACATACTACCTATAATTCTATAAAGAAAGGTAATGCTTCTTCACACGACTCTTAAAAATATTGAGAGTAGGACTATCCCTGATGGTGCAGGGGAGTGCGTTCCACAAGCGGATGGCACGAAGTCTAAATCCGTGCTCATAAGATGCGGTGCTATGAGGTGAGGCTATGGTAAATATCGTGATTACAATAACGTCATATCCACATTCCAGTTTCGGTATCTCAAAATCGATATTTCGACCATGGACATGATCACGCTAGCGCTAGAATTGCCCCCAGGTTGTCCAGTTTGTATTGTATAAAACAAAACATGTGAGTACAAATTACATAAAAAGGCTTGCAGCTAATTACTCAGTCGTCTTTTCTACGTGACAGAGAGCCAGCTTAACTTGAAGCTAGTCACCAATGACTGTTTAAAAAATATTTTGATGGGCCATAGTTTCTCGTTCAACGAAAAATAACTAGGAGCAAATAAAAAACACATTGCGTCCCTCTGCAAAACCTTGGCGTATTAGCGTTCAAATTCTTAATTTAGCGGTTAGAGGTACAATAAAATGAAAAATCTTCCCCAATTTTGCGGGCCCCTTGTTAATTTGTCTACGCTTGCCTGTTGCCCCTTTCGTCGCGAGTTCTGCCCCTCAGGGAAATTAGTGTCAGGTACTTTACGTTCACTCTAAGCGTACACCTTTAGGCCTTCGCAACGACTGTATTTAGTAGGTGATAGGGACTCAAGTTTCAAGTGTAGTTTAGAGAGAGCGCTCGGGCGGCCTACACTGAAACTCTTGCCTATAATATACACCTACTATATGAGGTGGGAGTCTGTAATCTGTTAGAACTTGAGCGAATTAATAAAGATATTTCTGTTATTTTGGTACTCCGTCTACGCGCCTGCTTCAAGAACTGTTAGTAGATATAATATTATAGTATCTGTGATAGAACCAACCATACATGACGTAAGTTTATAAAAGTTTGTTATTAAGTAATATACGAGAGCCTACCTATGTAAGATATAATATATATCTCATATTATGCTCTTTGCATTTTTGATAAATATAAATTAAAAATCTTAACACCCTGACACAAAAAGGCTGACTTGTTTAATTGATCGTCTGATAACTTCCGAACCACTGAACCAATTTTAATAAACCATGGTCAAGAACCGTCGGTCGCTGGCTAGTTTACTGTATACCCAGAACACGACATTGTAATCCTTTCAACTATTTGAGCGCTAGAATGCCACAGACACACAGGCACACACGCTTCACACATACAGGGTGTAACAGACAGGTGAATTCATATTTTAGGGGGTTGTTAGGGACATCATTTCGAAAAACTTTCACTACGGAACGGCTCAAAATGTATAGAGAAGTGAAAAATAAAGTTGCTCTGACCAAATCGGTTACACAGTCAACGCCCTAAATATGACTACACCTTAACAGTATATCACCTCTCTTTTTCGTCGCATGTGAGGGCTAAAACAGGCCCAAGTTCACACCGTACGAAGGCACATAGGAGTTGTACGAAACGGACCCGTACGTACGTACGTGTACTGGCGGCTCTCTAATTAGTGTAATTTTATATTCCCCTCGCAATATCACGTTTTGTTTGATACAAAAACATACATTTCATTTCAATAATATCAAGTGCGTTAGACGTATCCTCATTTTGTTGATTCGTATTGTAAGGTATCGGACTGAATGTTACCTTTATGTTTTATTTTTATGTAGGTACATGCATTTCAGAACTTTGCGTATTATGTACCTCATTGATACTTTACACAACTGTACATAAAACATTTCAAAACCAAAAACCAAAATCAAATGTTTTTTTTTCTTATATTTAAAAATATACTTGAAACACGTAATTTTAGGGGTACCATACCCGAAGGGTGCCACACGGGACCCTGTTACTAAGCCCACGCTGTCCGTCCGTCTGTCTGTCTGTATGTCTGTCCAACAGCGGTTCCTAGAGCACGAACCGTAATAGCTAGAAAGTTGAAATTTTCACAGAATGTGTATATCTGTTGCCGCAACAACAACGAATACTGAAATACGAGATATACCTATTACAAATTAAAAGGGATCCCCATACAAGAGACGTGTTTTGATACACCCACGCATTTCAATATGATGGTATATTTTGCGTTAACTCACATCGCTGTCGTGGCGCAGCTGGTATGTTGTAGGCCCTCAATCCGTAGGTCGTGAGTTCAAATCCTCGTTAGGTCTTATTTTTTTATTGTTTTGAGTGCTTAGGTTGTGTTGTACGATGGTACGGCCTTTTCTCTATACATTAGACCACTGTGTGAGAAAAATGGCTAAGAAACTCCCACAGATTTATGTTTGATCTCTTTTATACAGATAATAATAAATTTCAGAAAATACACAAGTATCCATAATTAGGTACTTACCAATTTTTATGTAAAAATAAAATAATATTAGACTTATTAATTAGTGCCGTTCTGTCATTCCTCAGATAGCGGTTATCTGTCTGTTTATCTGTCGCTTTTGAAAAAGTTATCTGACTATTTGGGAGACCCGGGCTTACAAAATGGTCTTAACTGCTTGTTATTGTAGTATGTGAACAGTGAACTAATGAGCAATATTCACGAACGAGACGGTTAAAGACGAAGAAAAGTCCTAAGAAGAATTAAAATTAATTAAGATATCTGATGGCACATGCTGCTGGTCAAATACAGTTCCGCTTACATTATACTGGAGCTCTATCGAAAGAAAATCTTTGAGCGTCCGTCAAACTCTCAATTGACGGGTATGAACCGGATGTAAAATCATTATTTTTTAACCATACTAGACTTCTCTTATATTCTTACATTAACCTGCAATCAAGCTACACTATAACCCCTCTCTGAAACATAAAGCTGGCCATAAAAAGCGAACACGACACGACAACTGTTCACAATAACCGTGCTAAGTAAAAAGACCTATGTATTTCACAAGCGAATAAAAACTTGGACTAGCGTATACCGCGGAACGAATTAGGCTGACGTGTTCGGACTGGAACCTCAGAACAATTAGTGGTGGAGTTGCTATACATGCGGATATCCGTTTTCCGTGGCTCAAAGTCTTAGAATTTGTATTCTTCTGCTCTGAAAGCATAGGAAATCTGAAACCTATCTGTCTATAACCTGGGTTTGTTATATTAAGTATAAGCAATTTTTGTCTCCAGACGGCGGCGGCGATGATCATTTTTTTAGAACGCAAAAAGGAGTTTTGAATTACCTGGCTTAAAATCAGAACTGTGCATATTTCCTAACGTACCAACATGAATATTAGTTTGAATTTGTTGTTCCTTGGACCATGCCCTTCAACAAATGGAAGACTTTTGTAGAGGAAAAGCTCAAAATTTATAAAATTCGCAATTTTTCGGACACGTCAGGCTAATGTAGCTGGCTTTTAAAATGGCAGTGGCACACTCCTAAACACTATGCTCTGTTTTGCACCCCAGCCTTTACTATATTTCAAAACATAAATGTATGATCGTGCCATTTACCCTAGAAGAGTGACAAAGAAACAACTGCTTTCACGTTCAGTACCCAGGCGAAACATACCTCAAAGAGCTCATCCGGAGTGAATACGCGGTGACTTGGGTTGGTCCTAAAGCTGGCGCAGCGGCAGCTAGCGGTAGCGGGGCCACACTTTAGTCACACCTGCCTTAGTCACTACAGTATGGACACAAGCAGCGGTTTCATATATTCGATAATTCGCGCCCGCCTTAGCCACCACGCAAGCTCCTCACTCTGGACGAGGCCAAAAGTTCTGACCTTAACATAAGGCGGTTCCATCATATCTTGTTCTGCAGCTGGAACCATTGGCTATATTTTATGAGGGTGTGACAGAAGTGAGACGGGTATTTTTTTTGCAATATCGCCGCCGACCGGCCTGCCGATGCCGGTCGGTATCGATTCTTTTTATGCCGTTTTGAGCGACGCCTTTTACCTAAACGGGTTTTCATAAATCACTAGTTTTATTTTTCTTGTCCGGCACCGTTCGTATTTGGAACGTCGTCAACGTCGTTGATGATTTCGTCAAAATGAATGAGGAGTGTACTGGAGTTTTATACTTATAGCGCATTTAATCTAGTTTCTAGTATATTCAAACATAACATTAGAGTCACGTTTTTTGCCACACGAAGGTGGCAGACTCTTCCTCACCGAGAACGGTTCTTACCATAGAGATTGCATCCTCCTTTCTGCCTTGGGTTCTTACGTAATAACACGCTATGAAAAATATAGCTTATCATATCACTCAATATCATACCCCCTTAATAATAAAAAGAGTAAAAGTTTTTATTAATAGGGGGTTAAAGTTTTGTGAACTTATAAAATTGGCTTTATAATAAAGTTACGAAATCTTCATTTTACGTTATAAACGTAACTTGCGACGTATACGTCATACGATACCGCAAACAACACAGGGAAGACAACAAAAAGCCACATCGACAACAAAGTTCACAAAAACTAAGGTGCAAAGTGGAGTGAGCTCAATCCCGGAGTTACTTAGCGGCAAACTTTGTACCCCGGGTACGAGTTACGCGGGTACGTGAATTAGGCTGTTGGTATACCAGGGTTTGGCACATCCGCGGGCGCGGCGGCGGCGAGGCGGTGGTCGTTGTCGCGTCGCATCGTCGGTGGTATGCTGAATTTTTTCACGTTGGATAACTCAAATCCTGCCCCAATCTGTTTGTTAATGCTGGTCTAACTGAATCTCCTATATGTATAACAAAACCCACGCACATTCTATCGAATTAACATTGAAACAAAACGTACGCATTTCCTGTCCAATTGAAGGTACTTTGACACAGTTTGAGGGTTGGGTGGGTGGCAAAGTACTCGTAAGTGTAAGTAGTAAGTGTCTGTATTTGGTTTCTGTGCAATATAGTAATAAGTAAAGTAAAGTGGCGATTCAACTAATCATTGAAATAACATTTTGTAGTAATAAAAATTTGATGAGATGGGGTAATACAGTTTTATATTGATGCGATGAAACGTACCGCGCCATCGAAATATAGGGCTGTTTACTATAAAGCACAACAAAATAAAACCGTGACCGTTTGTAGTAACATAACAAAATAAAAATAATATTTGTGTAGAACCCTTGGACCGGCCTTTTTAAAGTTTAATCCCACGACGTCCCTGTATACCAACCTCCTTACTTCGGTTGGAGTTACAAGGGGGTACCCAGCGGGGGCGGGGAAGGGTGCCACGCTACTGATATTATCTTGCACGGTTAACTTTAAATTAGCTAGAGCTATGCGCACAGGGATATTGATATTGAATTAGCGCTTTAATTACACCTTGGATGATTGTACGAAGACGGGTAATAATAATGAAGAAATAAGGGGTGGGGGGTTTAAACACGAAATTATAGTTAAAGTAAATGATGAAGAAACGTGTTCTTTCGGCGCTTGTTTATTTATTTATTTATTATCACAGGTATTATTTGTGCCATAACAGCGAACCAAATCGACACAAACATTATTTTAAATCATATTACAATAAATTAATAGTACAAATACATTCATCAGATCAGCAAATTAATTATAAATAGATACCATAATAATTAAATTTCGATTTCAAATTACGAATAATTCTAATAAAGAGAGGACAGTTACATACACAGCACAGTTAAGCATCATTCTCGCAGTACCTGCCACACTCTCGCACAATATCCCTCCATGCATCACCAAACAGATCGTTCAGTGGTGCGGCCACCAAAAGAGCGTTAACGCTGTCCCGCGCCCGGACCGCCGGGACTGCCGGCGCGCCACCGTGCGGTGCGTGCCACCCGCTAGCAGCTGGTGCCTGCGCGCGCGTAGGTAGTTGTCAGGCACGTAGAGCGCGCATACTGCACTGACAAGCGCTGCGCAGTCACTGTCGCCTCGCAACAATCGACACACAGTCAGAAGTCGTTCAGTGTTACGTCTCACCTCTAGTGAGTTACCGAGTTGTTACCGAGGTGCTGTGATTATCATTATCAGAGAAATCGATCAATCTTATAAAAGTACGCAGCCCTTTGTGTTCGTTACACTTGGTTAGTTTACTATTGGGTACTTCCCGTAGGCCTAATACAATCATGAAATTTGTCATAATGCAAGGTTTTATAGCACAAGTAAAGGGAAAAATCTGAAAACTGCAAATTTCTGTCTTTCTACAAAATTATTCAATTTGGTTTACATGGATGACATCATACTTAGTTTTTTTATGTGGAAACCTAATTACACGTGTTACGCTCTCTAAGTGTGATCAGAAACCTTGGTGTGCAAGTCTTACTTGCACTTGACCATTTAATATATTCTGTAGCCCAATCACGAACAAAGATTCGATAGAAAACTATCGAAAAGCCAAATTTCAGTAATTCTTATTCTTTATGACATAAAATATAATTTCATGCGTTCTCGAAAACGTTTTACCATCTCGAAAACGTTCGTGATCTAGGCTGTGTTGTGCATTTTCCTTAAGCCACAGATTAATAAGGCTTCCTCCAAAAGAGCGGTGGCGTTAAGAAGCGGCCGTAATTCAGCGGTGAATGACTGTTGTTGTTGGTTGTTGTACTGTAAAACGGTACCGTTACGGTGTCTCTAGGAAACCGTGCGTTTTGTTTACATAGACAATGTTCTAGTGACGTCATTCACTGCTGTATTACGGCCGCTTCATGACGCCACCGCTTTTGGAGGAAACCTAAGCTTTAGCCCCCCAGCCGTATCACAAACGACATCTTTCTTATCAACGTTAAGCATTACTCAAACTTAACTAAACGCCCCGTGGACGTAGTTGATTCAGTTTGATAAACGACCCAGCCCTGGCGACTGACGGCGAGAGATGATAAATACGTAATAATATAATACCGGAGCAACCGATAAAAACTGATGACGTTCATCAACAACTTGAGAAGATGCAGCTTTTTGGAGATAGAGGTTTGTTATTGTTTTGATTAAAATGGTAAACTATTTATTTATATATGCACTCCTGAGGGCGAGGGGCAGGAAGGAGAACAGTTTATTTGGTCCACAGTGAATCAATGACATGCTACTAGAGATGGGAAACACATGTGACCAGAAATAACGATATTAGGAACGAAAATGTATAAGTGTAATGTATATGTTAATTGTGACTGGTTGAAAGGTATACAATTCACCATACTAACCGCGGCCTCACGCGCGTTCTACTTTATTGGTCGAACGACAGCTATACTATTTTCCTTAGCTAATTTAGGTTATCGATTTAATTATTTTATCAACATCATTCTGAGCAACTTTCACTAAGAAACCGATTTGATCAGAGCAACTTTATTTTTCACTTCTCCATACAAATCAACTGACCCACTCAGGCCAAAATCTGGAAAGGGAAAAATAAAGTTGCTCTGATCAAAGCGGTTTTAAGTGAAAGTTGCTCAAAATGGTGTCCCTAACAAAGTAGTTTCTCGTTTTGCGTTAATTCATTTACACGTTGCAGAGAATCACCTGATATAGTCATGACCTGTCGCAACCTCGGAACAGACAGCCATTTTCTTTCAAACAATTATCGTTCGATTCCATCGCGAGGATCGGCGAAGTTTTTCAATATAAGTTAGCGCGCGTCGACTCTCGAACAAAGCGCCTGATGATATTGAACCTGATCCAGACTGCTCGGACTATTATTATCTTCTAATTAGGCTAACAATCTCGGCTTGTTGGCGAACTCGCTAATAAAGTGTGGGACGGTAGATAAACGGCGAAATAGAGCCAAATAATTCGGGTTGTAATGTAATTTTGTTATTAAAGTTTTGGTTGTAATACTTGAAAAGCGCTTTGTAATTGTTGAAAGGGTGACCGCACAGCTAATGATCGCAGACCGTGATCTGTGATCGCTGATTTTAAGCCAGTCCCTAAACTCAGTAATTAGTTATGTGTTCCTACCGATAGTCACCAGATCTATAATATACATTTATACATTCTTTAACTACCTATGTTGATGTAGGTTCAATCGTACTATTACGGACACCGAAACAGTAGGTACCTACATATCTTGTTCTAAAAATAAATAAATCTAAACAAAATCTATTTCGTACAAGTCTATTGGATGGCTGTCAGGGTTAGCACAGGAACACAAACACTCGCATTCACAACCACCGAAACCTCCTGCCAAATAAAGAAATCATAACCGCAACACGCAACATGTGCGGCGCGAATATCAACCGCAAACGAAAAAGCGGTACAAATTAAACGCGCCATTTTCATTTTCCCGCCAAAAGCAACGACACGTCGCGGGATGCGCTAGTGATGTGCCTTCTACTTGTATGGTATTTTTCGATAAGTGGCGACTTCTGTGGCATGATTCTCGCGAATTCGATATAAATGACATCTACACTACACCTATATCGAGTGATTTTGTATGGGAATCTGTCAATATAGGTCTCGATATCCGTATATCGAAGGCGCGAGAATCATGCCGCAGTGCCATTGCGGTCGAGGCCGTACCTCCCGGAGTCCCCGGTTCGAATCCTGTATTTGATGTTAACATGTTTGTGATTTCGCTGCTTGTGTTTCCCAAAACACAGGATGTCCCCCCGTGGTACTACCAGTGGTCCTACCAGTAGTACCACAGGTAAAAAAAACCCCGTGGCACTACCAGAGCTGCGGGTAAATAAAAATACCCGTGGTACTACTGGTAGGACCACTGGTAGTAACACGGGGGATGAAGGCAAAATACATGCCTGTGTATAAATGTTATGTTGTTTGATAAGTTGTGTGTAGGTGTTATGAATGATGAAATCTCTGGAGCTGGGGTTGATAGATAGCCAAACCAAACAGTAGAGGATTACATCTTTTCCCGTACAAGATGGCAAGGGCACAGTATAAGCATGAAAGTGACGACATCGTCTTTAATACATATTGAAATAAAGGCCCAAACATTGGTTCTGGCCCCACACTAGGATACCCTGTGTCGTGGGAGCCAGAAACAGCGACATCACAAACATGTTAACATCCAAGACCTTTTTTTTGTTACCAGCCGGGATTTGAACCCGGGACCTCTTGCATGGTAGGCAGACAAGCAACCGCTGCGCCACACAGAGGTCGTCCTTTGTTGTAAGAACCAAAAACAGCGACGTCACACGCTTACTTATAAACATCCTTAACCTGTTTATGTTTCCCCATCAGTCGTGGTTCAAACAAACCCGTATTAATCGTGGAAACAGTTACAAGTTTAGAGGATATTCACCAATCACAATCGCTATTAATGACAGCCCGTTTCAAATACCGAATTGTGTTCATAAAATCCTTTAGTCTCTTCACAGAGTCTCATTCATTCATAAGATACACTGTCACAGCTGTAGGCCTAATTCAACCTATTCCGCCTATCGGGCTCCATGTTAAATAATAAATGAGCTGTTATTTTAATATCCTTTTATGAATCCTTAAACCGACAAAAGCGAGAGATGAATTTAAAATTCATCGTAACGTAAACCTCGCCGACGTTCCATTGCACACATGTCGCAGATTGGCCGATCGATTCGTCCCCCACACTACGGAATACCGAAAATAAATAAATCGGAAACGGAACGTGACGCCCCGGTTTAATACGTCAAAGATAACGCGGCGTGAATAATCGCGCGTAGTTGGAAACAATCGCGATTTGCATTTATAAATCATTCATCGCGGGCTTATAGCAGTGGACGGCGGCCGCGGCATGCTTGGAGAAAAAAAGGTTTCTTCATAAAACCATAGCGTTACTTACTAGGTACCTAATTATAAGGCTGCCACGCAGCAAAATAAAAATACTAACAAGCCTTATAAATTGTTCACTAAGCAAGCAGTTGACAGTTACAGGTGCAATACACAATACCCTATGCAGGGGATGCATGGAAATGGGGGAAACAGTCGAGCACATGCTGCTGGCATGTCCATCCACAATTAAAACCAGGATGGCTATTCTGGGAAAAATAACATCGATCCTTGAACTCCTTAAGCACCCAGGCCCCCTACTCCAGCTAGTACAGGAGCTAGGACGGCTAAATTAGATGAGCAGGTCAAAGGGATGTGCACAAGGGCCCCACTTACGTGGGCCAGGTGCAGGCACGACAATCCCCTTGAAGACGAATAGAAGAATAGAACAGAATAGTTGTTCAGAACAAAACGGACGTGGTTTTAGTTAGTACACCAGCATCGTCTTTATTATCTAATGCTGTTTTACACTTAACGTTATCTTCACCCAAATGAATATTGTCAGGTTGGTCATGAAAATGAGAGTCCTTTATTGGTTTATGTCCAATCATATTGTATGTACTAGCTGGTCCGTCAAAAGTCCACGACTCGCGATTTTTAACCTACCCACATCGTAATAAAGTTTATAACCTATAGAAAGACAGAACAAAAGAAATGGGTCTTTTCGTCCATTGGACGAGCTTGTAGCGGAGTTTACACTGTACCTTTTTGTTTATGGTCATACCTAATTTTGATTAACTTTGGCTTTTCTGACGTTCGCTTCAATATTTTCCCAATCGATCGATTCCCTAAATGTTACGTGTCCAATTTTAACATTCAACTTGCTGAACGATGTGACAGACTGACTGAAGTAAGTTTTTTTTATGCAGCATAGTTGTGTCAACTTGTGTCCCAATGGCTATGGCCGGGGTGGCCGGAGGTGGCACAATCCAGGGATGTGTGGATTCAGGAGGGGGGGGGGGGGGGGGGGCTTTGCCCAGCAGAAGTAAGAAAATAAAAATATTGCATAATATTTAAATCATAAAAGTCGTTTAGGGCGCATCTTACTTACTTACTTTATACTTTATTGCACAGAAAACATAGACACTTAATATTAGAAAAAACATGTACAAAGGCGAGCTTATCTCTAATAAGAGATCTCTTCCAGCATCTCAACATTAAATAAAAAAAACTAATATTGCATACTATGCAAAGCTTTTCAAATCATAAAAAGATCGGAACCTTAAAAAGTACCAAACAAATCAGATTGATATTTCCTGCGAGGCTTATTAAAACCATAGCCATCTCACTGATCATAAAAAGGAATTTATTTTAAAATCTGAACAGCCGCGGATTGATAAAGAAAAGACATATCTACGTGCCAATCTAAAACCAACGTAATCCTTTCAGATCAATAATTTGGTAAGCTGAAACCACAGCTCCCAAAACACAAAGGCTGATGTTTATTGTAAGCTCCGAACATGCTCGGGCTCCAAGTAGAGCTTACCACCGGATAGCTTTTGTAAGCATTTGTAATAACTTCGGCAAATATCTCATTCGAACCTCGGACATTCGCGCGTGACCAAAATGTATGGAAATTCTTATTTCAATATTTGAACTCTAGATTTGCGATTTAAAAGGATTTAATGAGCGGGTATGTATTAATATTGGAATTGAGAGCAAATTCGGTGGGTGTTTCAACCGCAAGGAGATCAAATAATGTAAGGTTGTGCGCTGATATACGTTGTTAATATAAACATGTTAAGTTAACCAATTTTCTTTGTGAATGTACAACTGCAAAAATATGTTTGTAATTCCAACTAAAAACCACACACTCAAAGTAATGCCATTCACCATACGAAGCTTAAACCTTATTATTTAACCGACAATGATTTCTGCATTCCAAATTTAATTTTGTGTAGGTACTTTAACGTTCCAACGCGACTGTGATGCATAAAACATATCACTCACACACTGTATGAACGTTACTTTCAGAATGGGGCCAAGGAAAATGTATCTTGATAACTAAATAAAGCATGTCCAACGATCTTTTGGCGTGCGGTGACAGGTAGAAGCTAACGCTTTTTGACAGCTTCATTGCATAGAACTGGGAGCATGATTCTCGCGCATTCGAAATACGATATCTACACATTTATCGATCGATTTTGTAGGGGAATCTGTCAATATGTCAATATAGGTCTCGATATCCGTATATCGAAGGTGCGAGAATCATACCCCTGGAGCATGATTCTCGCGCATTCGATATACGATATCTACACCTATATCAAGTGATTTCGTATGGGAATCTGTCAATATAGGTCTTGATATCAGTATATCGAGACCTACACAGGGTGTAAAAGAAAGGTGTAGTCATATTTTAGGGGGATGTTAGGGGCATCATTCTGAGCAACTTTCACTATGAAACCGATTTGATCAGAGCAACTTGTTGTTAGCAAGATCAGAGCAATAAAGTTGTGATCAAATCGGTTTCATAGTGAAAGTTGCTCAGAATGGTCTCCCTAACAACCCCTAAAATATGACTACACCCTTCTGTTACACCCTGTATTGACAGATTCCCCTACGAAATCACTCGATATAGGTGTAGATATCGTATATCGAAGGCGCGAGAATCATGCCACTGGTGTCTCCCTGAAAAACTCATTCGCACGCCAAAAGACCGTTGGACAGGTATAAGTTATTCTTGAGTAGACTAGAATGTTGTTGAATTGTATGGGATGGATGTCGACAATTACCTCTTACTGCGCCTTTTTGACCACCTGTCAGGATAGTCTGACGTCATAGAGACGAGGGAGGATAGCAGTGACGAAATAAACCGAGTTGAATGATGGTGCATGATAATAATAATAAGACTAACAGTGGTTTTGCTGACAGGCTGATTATATTGAAGATGATAACACTTTTCTGATTGATATTATTATACCCAACGTGTTTTTATAAAGCTAAGAAACGGCGCCACTCCCAGCAATGTTAAAATAAAAGGTGCCTACTAAGCAAAAGAGAGAACCAACGGTCATATTTAATGCTGCCTCCGTGGCCACACTATCAGTGAAGCAATATCAACTGTGTGACCGATTTCCTTTTTTGAATTTAAATCGTTTCCGAAGTCTTTTAAAAGCCGTGCCAGCTATGTGACGCCAAGAGAGCCTGGCTCATGCAATGAAAGCTCGGTTTGAGTTTCCATTTTAAATAGATTAAATAACACTAATTTTTTTTTTCATGGACTGTTTGCAGCCAGAAACACGGCTTGCTATAGGCATTTTTTTGTCGTCCTGTCATTTTTTTATATTGTTATTAAAGTACTTTATTGCTAGCATTTAACGAGCCTTGTCTAGTCATGCGAAATCAAAATACTGGCTTCAAATCTTTAAACAGACTGCCTTCTGAAAACTCATTCACATCATGCATGTTATGTTTATAAACAAAACAGCAATAGTGTATAATTTCCCTCAAAGAGCACACTATCGAGCCAGTTTACAAAACGCTCCAATCGCCGCGGGGGCAACTGATGTTTTGAAGAAACAGTATTAGCATACCCTCGCGAGGCAGACCCGGTGCTATCAATATTTCATGAGTGAGATGAGTGGAGTGGATAAACAAGCTTGAGGGCACTTGCTTGGTAGAACTGTAGCGTAGAATGTGGCCTGGAGATGGATTACTAAGCTATTTTCAACCGAGGAAACATACTTTTAGTTACATCTTAATTTTTAATAGAATAGTGGGGGCCATTTGGGAGGTTTCGAAACCACTAAACTAAAGGAACTAAAGGCACTAATCTGACAACCTTCAAATCCGACAGGTCTAGCGCGGTGGCCATAGACTCCATTTTCAAACACACAATTTTAATTAGTTTAGCTCACAGATCACCCCCTATAGCAAACCGTATAAAAGGCAAGCGACGCGCGCCACGCGTTAGAGCACTTGTTTGTTCCCCGCACACCCTTCCTTCCTCCAAATTCGGTGAGTTCGGTCCAGTGCAAATGTCACATCATGCGGTATCTATGGGACTATGGGGGGTGATCTGTGGTTTAGCTAGTATAGTTCGTATCGCCTCCCAAATCGCAGGCATTATTATCTTATTAAACTTTTACAATATTTCTAACATACCTAGCCTAATTTTGCCGAAACCAAAATAATAATCATTCCTAACTCCTCGCAAACTGAAATGAATGAACTTTTGCGTTTCATTTCCCTACTCAACTCTTCGAGTTGCATTTTTCATGTCAAAAACTTAGTCGATGAAAATGGGATTCAATGGATGTACTTTATGAGTACCTATGCTAATCTTCTGCTAAACTCCGTGTAAATCAGTTTATTTAAAACTTTTTTATGTTAAAAAAATATACAAATGGATTTATTGATAACAACTTAATTTTATCGCTTTGAGGATTGGTTCTATAAGTTTATTTTCGCACTACTTACCAACCCACTTACTGCATTGCTATCATTGACGTTTATGTATATTTTTTTTATTTCTGGAGAATGTAGTGTGTTAATATAAAAAAACAAGAGACAAGATGTAACATAAAGGTCGATTCACACATATCAGGGATCACACCGGGCCGGGACAGTGCCGACACCCCGGTCCGTGTCAGTGCTTCAGTGTTGCGTCAGTGATTTTAGAATCGACTATTAACACATATCAGAGCTCCGCTCAAAGAGCTAACGTGTCCGGGATGTCCGTCGTAATACTTACTTACTTACTTTATACTTTATTGCACACAAATCAATACATTATGACAATTAAAAATGGAAATGACATGTACAAAGGCGAGCTTACCTACCAATACCTGTCTTGATTGTTGCTATGGCGCTTTTTAATTAAGAGACAAATTGTTTTTATATTTTGTATACATGTACTTTGGACGGCTTAAATCATACAATACTGTATGTTCACGCACCAATTCAGTCAATCTTTCGTCCTGCGACATTTTCCCGGCGTTCGTGATGCGTCCGTGTCCGGCAAAAACTATCGGCGCCAACGAATGCGTCCGTGCTTCCCGGTGTCGCCCCGGACACTGAGAGCACTGCGTCGTCACGGACACTGACAAGTGTGAACTACTCTCATAGAGAATGTATGAAAGAATATTTTTCACTGACACGGCACTGTGCCGGCCCGGTCCCGGCCCGGTGGGATCCCTGATATGTGTGAATCGACCTTAAAGCTGCTACACCCTATCATCATCATCATCATCAGCCTGTTAGGGATCCTCCTGTTGAGCAAATGCCTGCCTACGTACATTTATATGACATTGTAGCTGATACCACTTGGACACAATACCATGCAAGCTAAGTATGCCAGTTCTTTACAAAGCAAAATTTTCTTCTAAAAGACTTAAATTCATGGAGGCAGGCTCGTTTCGTCAGATGGCTACATACACTACCGGTAGCGCTTTTCACTAACTACTCCTAGTTGCTATAGAAACCGAGTCTTTATGAATCAACCTATTGATCTTCCAACAAATCTGTCGTTTTAGTGAGAATATTATATTATCTTTAAACATTAGCTAGATTAAAAATCTACCTTTAATTGAAAGATTTATTTAATCGTATGGTTCGAATGAATAGGCTACAAGCATGTTTGTAATAGACAGCCGTTTTTAATTATCAAAGTTTTTGTCTGTCTGGCTAATTCAGAATGTAACCATTTTAATTGAAATCAAAGGGAACTAAAACACGAAACTAGATAACCGGATAACCCCGATGTGACAGAGAAATTACAAATTTTGCACGTAAAAACACGACGTCATATTATTCCAAATAAACAACTTTACAATCTACTAACAATTTCTTGACTTGATTATTCATGATATTGAAAAACCTAGGTTCAGACGTGAATAGGCAGCATACGATGCAATTTAATTTGCTTTGACTTCAACTCCGCTTTGGCCGACGAAAGAGACGGAAACTTCCGTAGAATACTAAAGACTAATTGATTTAAATTTCTACTTACTTACCTCTGAAGTTCTGGTGAATCCCAAACTTTAAAAGGGTTCCAATCTAAGTATACTTACTGAACGTATTCCAATGAGAAGATAGAGTACCTAATCCTACCTACATAAAGTACCTATCCGGGTAATTGCAATAGCCATGTTAAAAGCATAGAGAAAACTCATTAAATATATCTCAAAACAGTTAAACCATTCCTATACTAGTCAAATTGCCATCGAAACAGCCAACAGTGTCTAAGAAACAATATGACGACTAAAAAGCCACTTACAAAGCTTCACGTAAGAGTAATTCGCATGGAAAAATATGATTACACAATTCAGGCAAAAGAGAAGTCGAGAAGCCGACACAATAAACAGGCGGTATTCAAATGAGCCACTCGGGGGATTCAACGAAAACTGACGCGGGAAGGAGAAAAACAATGATAATATTACAAACTTATTTAGGCCGGAGTAAATTCGGGAAAAATTGTGCGTACGAATGTAGCAACCTTGAATATTTATGAGGGAGGAGTCCCGAAAGGGTTGGATTTCTTTAAATGTGGGAAAATGTTGCGATGCCCTGACCTGGGTGGGGTAAAGTAAAGTAATGTAAAAGTAATGTAATGTAAAGTAAAGTATGTAAAGTTAAAAAAATGCCATGTGACTTGATACGAATATTTCTGGTGAATAAGGTGACCGCACTGCTATAAGTTATTATAATATTAAAGATTCTTGACTGGGCTGTCAGGTATTTCAAAAAATATTCTAAGATGCACTTTTATTGGGACCACAGAAATAACAGCAATTTCGTACCAATTTTAAAATGCCAGCTGTAAAACTTGCGATTAAGTTTAATCAAAATCAATCAAGAAAAGTCATAATCGTAAACTATAAAAACTATTTTTTTTTTCGCTTACCTTCAGCGATAATCAAGCTACTGATAAACCTTCAAATTTAAACTCCGTGATGCAGGAACAGCGACGACTGAAGCTTATCAAACACATATTTACAGTAAATAATAGTATAAAGAATATTTTTGCTCTCCGAAACATATTATGTACTTAAGCTCGGTATCTCAGTACCTGCACATAAATTCAAACGAAGCCAAAATAACCGGCCAAGTGCGAGTCGGACTCGCGCACGAAGGGTTCCGTGCCATTATCTATAAAAAACCGCAAAAAAAATGTATGGGAGCCCCCCCTAAATATTAATTTAATTTTAATTTAATTTTAATTTAATTATTTATTTTTTAAGTAAATAATATACTCAATATATTGTGAACATTTTAAGCGTCTACCTGCTACCATTATCAATATCAAGCAAAAATGAGCAAAAAAATCACGTTTGTTGTATGGGAGCCCCCGTTAATATTAAATTTCTTTGATTTTTAGTATTTTGTTGTTATAGCGGCAACAGAAATACATCATCTGTGAAAATTTCAACTGTCTAGCTACCACGGTTCATGAGATACAGCCTGGTGACAGACGGACGGACGGACAGACGGACAGCGAAGTCTCAGTAATAGGGTCCCGTTTGGCACCCTTCGGATACGGAACCCTAAAAAGAGGCGTGCATTAAAAGAACATGGTGGATAACTCGGTTTTGGGTCACCAGGTCACTGGAATTGCGAACTGGTTTTCACTGCCTGTTCTGAAAATATTAGAAAGTGGAGTTCATGCTGTAATTTTGTGTACTTTATTGAACAATAGTTTTTATCACACACTTCATACATGTTACAACATAATGTTCAATTATACGTACCTACCTATAAACATTATTCTAAAATAATTGTCTAAAAACACACGTTCATATAAGAATACTCATTTAATAAGTTGCCCTCTTGTGTATCTGTTTAAGTTTATCGATCTAAATTTATTTCTTGTATTTTTGTGGACATCTGTTATTGGCTTTCATTCTGTATCTTTGCGCTTTGTAATTTGTTTGTCTATGCTATGTGCTGTTGATGTCCCAAATAAAATAAAATAAATGAATATAATATAATAGAATAGAATAGAAAGCTCATTTAATAATAAATACAGCGTCACGCCTTTTCCCATGCTGGGTGGCAGAGGCACTTCTGTGCCCACTTTCAGCCAGTGATTTGACACTTAATTTTTGTGTGACTGCTTATTTAATAATAAACTGTCACAAATACTTATACAGGGCTGTAACAGAAGGGTGTAGTCATATTTTAGGGGGTTGTTAGGGAGACCATTCTGAGCAACTGTTACTATGAAACCGATTTGATCAGAGCAACTTTATTTTTCATTGCTCCGTATGTTTTGGTCCGGGCGGTTAGCTGATTTGTATAGAGAAGTGAAAATTAAAGTTGCTCTGATCAAGTCGGTTTTATAGTGAAAGTTGCTCAGAATGATGACCCTAACAACCCCTTAAAATATGACTACACCTTTCTGTTACACCCTGTATACAGATTATTATACAACTTAACCTAATTTACAAAAAGAAAATCTACAGCACACACACTAACACAACAATAAACCATCCCGGACCATACCCCTGATGCAAAGGTCCCCATCACGTTGGCGGCGTTGCCACGCTGCACAGCGAGGGAGATCCTCTGCATGAGGTATGATCCAGAGCGGCGGTCATAGCCGCGGTCCCTCAAGCGACAAAAAGAACAGTAAAATATAAGATTGGGCAGAACGGCGCCATAAATAAATCTGTTATGGAACACCTATAGAGGATTGCAATCTAAGTAGCTTATGCTAACAGCGTATAAAATAGAAAACTGACGATGGTACTTAGTAGCTCCTCACTGACATGCAGGCCTAGACAAAGTTAATAAAGCTACGAAAACGAAACGAAACTAAAACTGAAAATGTATGCGATTTGATATTTGGTGACGCTAGCATAGCGTGACCAAACGTCAACGTAAAGTAAAATAAAGTAAAATTTCGTTTATTTGCAAGCAAATGTACATCATGGATGGAATGCCTTGTCCCTCAAATTAGCGTGAGCTGTGTCTTAAGAGACAGTTTCTTCCCAATAGTTGTAATATATCAATAAATATTGCATTTTTGAGTACGGTTCTCACTTTTAATTAGAATTTTAATGTAATTAAGGCAAGGAAAAAGAGAAAAAATATATTTTATTACGATACAAAGCAATATAGCTCTTATCTATTTAGTATGTGTGTTTGTGCATGTAGAGTATTATTATGGTAGTATAGTGAATGTAAAGTTGTAAAGGTTCTGTGATTGTGCATATAATGTGTGTAGGTGTATGAAGTGTGGTGAATGTGTGTGTATAATATTTAGTTAAACTAGACAAAACTGTTTGAAACTAAGACAAAAAAAATGAAACTTAGCTTAAAGTGTCTATTGCTTTCTGTGAAGTAGTTTGTAGATTTAGGTAAAAGAAATCAGCAAGTTTTCGGTTTGATCATAGTCAAATGCACGGAGCCAACCTTTAATTTTACTTTTAACAATATGATTGTTGAACTTATTTTATGCCAATTGCAGAGTTAATTTTATTATAGAGGAGGCCATCGAGTCATAATGTCTACGTGCGAATGTCAAATTGCATAGATATTCTTAGCGTTTCGTACGAACGATAATAGCGTTTTGCATCTTGTCTACGGTTGATGGTTTCAGAGGAGAAAAAATCATAATGGCAGGGCCTTAGCGGTGCAAATATTTATATACCATTCCTCATACATCTTCAAACTACTTTTTATAAAAAAAAACGATCAACCTGAAAAAGTACACGAAGAACTTACTACTTCTTTGTTAAATGCAATGAAAAAGAAGTATTGTAGCATAAGATGGAGAGTTTTGTAATTCTGTGCAAGAATTTTGTCTGTTTCTTTCTTGGTCGACTTTTCCTTTTGTCACATTCCTAGACAGACACAATCAACAAGGAGAATTACACTCGTAACGGTAAAAAATCGCGGAATAACATTCGCCGTGGACTTAGTTGTGTTGGGCACGTTGCCTTCAGAGGGGTAGGAGTAGTCTTGCTTTTTTGTTAATAGAATGCCTTGAAATTTTATTCAAAAACGGTATTTTTAAATGTTTAATTTTGATACATGTTGGCGTCTCCCAACGTATGCAGGTCGACTAACCCTGTAGTATGACGGGATTTAATACTTTGTCGGTAACATAGAATATACGGTGTACAATCATAAGTATTTTGAAAGGGGTTTGGGTAACCTTACATGGGCCTTTGGCGTCATTGTCATGTTTATCATTACTTTGTTGTGCCAACTTAATGAACTATATCTGAAGAGGAAACATACTCGTAAGTCATACTTGTGTGAGGAAACATTGCCGTAAGTCATTTCGGGGCTGAGAACTGAGATATTGGGTTAGATTAATTTCCATATTTGGACTGTTTCTATTGGTTTTCTCCTGTGTATCAATTAAATTCCTGTTAGTCGCACCAGTGTGACAATCTTGTGTGACAATGAGTTCGCAGTCATAGTCATTTCAACAAGAATTATTGTTTTTTACTAAGAAACCATAAAGTGTGATATCTCAGCCCCGAAATGATTTATGTATTTGTACTCCATAGTAAGATTAGCTTCATTTTGAATTGTTCTCTCATATTTTTTTCTTTCATGACTGGCCGCCAAAATTAAAAAAAGCGCCAACTTTACACAAACCCCTTTGCCGCGATTTGCGATGTTTTTTCTCTGACTAGACAGACTCTAGTTGTTCTTACCTCACCGCCTCATCATCGCGGGCGAGGGCTCGTGTCGTGCCGCTTGCTCCCGTCCGACGGAATTTATACGTCCACGGGGAAATTAATATCAGGTGTAGAAACTCTACACACTGGCAACACTACAGTTGGAGAGCCAGTGCTTAAGACGGCGCCCTAGGCAAAAACAGCCTTTAGCAAAACAAAAATCGCTCGGAATTATGAGTATTTTTGCTGTACGTTTTTTCACTAGCTTTTTTATTACGAGTGTCAGCGTTACTTTGCTTTCCCATAAACGTAATTTTATTGAATTTGCTCGATAGAAAAGTCTCCTAAATTTGCCAGAAAATCTGTCTGTCACAATGTTTTATTTTATAATTTCGCACCGCATCTGAATTTTTGTTCTTATATAAAATATAAAAATGGCACAGTATGTTCCCAAGTTAGACTTGCTTGGCTTGGCTTTAACCTTTTTTATTTAATTTCCTCTAAAAATAAGTAAAGGATGAAATTCTAAGTTCTAATCGCGTAGGGCCCGCCCTTAAGCATGTGCGGTACTGTGACTGTAGGTCAGGGCCAAATGTTGAGATGTGTTGCACTTGCCTTAATTTTCAATCGCTCAAACGTCTAGGAAAAGGCGTGATATAATGTTTTTATGTTCCTAATATTGTGATGGCAATATATGAAATCCGCCAACATTAAAAACTGTCTCAGTCGAATCCAATAAAATTTAAAACTACTATTTTATGTTACATCCCCTCAGGGCCAGACGAGGAATAATACCTATTTACGAGCATAAAGAGAGCTCAGCCACCGATGGTTGGCGACCGCTACTCTGTTTTGCTGAAAACTTAATATAAATATTTAGAGACCGACCGACGAAGGTTCGGCTTCGGTACCGGCCAAAAAAGAGGTTTCGGCCATGGCTTCGGTTTTGAAACATAGGTTATAATCCTGGTTGTAGCTGATATCTGCAGTACGTCGAAGAGCTGCGACTGACATGTAAGATTATTTTATTCCAAGTAAAATGTAATTTGCATTGCTTCAAATTACACGTACAGATAATTGAGACGTTGGAGGTTGTCTACGATATTAAATTCCAGGTATTCGTGAACACAGACTACTTACAAGTTTTAAAAGTTTCGGTTTCATTCGCAACTACAGAAGTAGAAAGGACAATGGCAGGATCATATTTCATCTTACTAACGCGTCTATGAAAACCACCTATACCAAAGAAAACCATTTACTTCAGTACAATTTTTCATACTATTTATAGAAGACATTACACACCACATAAATATAATTATTGTATTAATTGGAAATTCAAATGACTATTTTCGTTATTATTCCGAGTAAAAATGCAGAGTCCATTTTTAGGGTTTCGATCCTTACAAGGAAAAAAGGAACCCAATAGGATCGTTTTGTTGTCCATCCGTCCGTCTGTCTGTCCGTCTGTGTGTCAAGGCCTTTTACATCAAGAACGCGTGGAAGTAATAAGCTGAAATTCGGTATTAATTGTTAAAGTCTGTGGTTGCATGTAGCTGTGAAAAAATGAACCTTCTAGGTCAACGCAATCAAAATCCAAAAAATCCAGGGTTTTCATAGTAATCGCAATAGATCTAAAAACCTAGAGGGTACTTCCCATAGGCCTACAATCATGAAATTTGGCAAAAAGTAAGATCTTATAGTAAAAGTAAAGAAAAAGATATGAAGACTGCAAATTTTTGTCAGTCTACAAAAATATTCAATTTGGTTTACATGGATGACAGCAAACTTTAGTTTTTTTATGTAGAAACCTAACTACACGTGTAACGCTCTCCAAGTGTAATCGGAACTCTTGGCGGGCGAGTCGTTCTCGCACTTGACCGTTTATTTTTTATTTGACTTCATCAGATGTTGTTGTTTCCAGTCAGTATTTATATTATCATTGGTTTGAGTTTTTCTTTGCCTACAAGTTTTTTCTTTGGAAATATTTCCCGATATCTTTATAAAATGTTTATAAAAGAACAAAAATCCTTACAGTCGGTATCTAATAAAAAATCTATCATAAATGATGTTTCTTGTGAATAGAAGTTACAAATTCGTCGAGATATTCGTTAGTATGGAAAATTGTCGGTCTTCTTTTGGTTTTGGTTTCGGCTCAAATGCAGTTACGGTCCGTCACTATAAATGAATATTTCTGTTAAAGTATACTCGTAGTCTGTTCATTTTCGTCGAGCGCGATTTACGGCAATAGAAAATTAGATTGGATTGCGCGAGTAAATAAGGTTTAATGTTTTAAAGGGTAATTTATTTTTAATCTTATTGCCTTGATTTATGGGCGAAAGATGTTTGTGGGTTTTTGCTGTAATACTTTTTGATTATTTTAGCAGCTGCGGTATCTTTAGGACTGTAGACACATGATATTCATTCTTCCAATTATATTTTGGCGTGTGAGTAGCGTATACAGGGGGGCACCACGTCTACAAAACTCGCAATGAACCTGTCATCAACACAGACCTTTCATTTCTCATTGGTCATTAGGCGCTATAGTTCCACCAGTCATTGCGCGCCAAAAGATATCGTTAGATTAGCTCAGACTAATTCGTCATATATGTAGTTGGAGTACACGTACGGGCAACTACTTAGGTACATGTTTCATCACTATCATCACGGATGTCATTGATACACTCCGGAATATTTTAGGGTTACGTACGCGAAAGGTGCCATTCAGTTTGCTTTTCTTTAGCTTCCACTGTCTGTCTTTCCGTGGGCTGTATTTGTAGATATCTCAAAAACTGTTTTAGAAATTAGAAATTTTCTTATTTTTGTATTATGTCTGCCTGTTGCCGCTAAAGCGACTAATAATGCACGTGTTTCATTATTGTTAGCCCAGTTCGCCACCCTTTGGTTACGAAACCCTAAAAACCAAGCCAACAAACTCAGCACTCCATCACGAGCCATCCCTCAGCCAATTACGTGTATAATTATTTACATAGTTGCACCGAGCCTGTGTGCTCACAAAATGTTTGCCTCCAGCCGCAGCCACTTCGGGAAAACTCGGCAAAACTCGGCAGCTCCGAGAGCCAAGTTTGCAACACGAACGAGAATTAAAATGAATAAAGTTGACGTGGCCCAAGTTTAACCGCTTGTCTTTGCCTGTGTGCTCAGTTGATTAAGTGGGAGTTACGTTGGCTTTGCTGATACGGCTTCTTGTTATGCGATAAGTTTGGGGCTTACTGGGTCTCTTGACGTCGAGGATGTTCGAAAAGATCCACGAACAGTCTTCCAGCCTTTATTAATCTGTGTTCCAGCGATCAATTGGCGATGAGTGACGTTTACATGGGGGTGTCAGCTCTACGCAAAATTTGCAACTTACCTGCCATCATCACAGTCTTTTCACTCCTCATTGGTTATCAAGTGTCAGTACCACCTATCACTGCGCACCAAAAGATCTGCGCTGAAGTGCTTTAGCTCTGCAGCAATAAAACTATATCCAATAGACTGCGCCTGCGGGAGAATGCGGCTCGCCAAACGCATACGCAACCTGTGTACGATGACGGGCCACCAGACAGTTTCACAGCGGCTGACCAATCACAGCTCTTCTCTCCTCGTCCTCGTCCCCCGCCGCCCGTACATTGGTGAAATGTATCTATGCGCTCTCCACTGGATAAGTGCTCCCTGGTGCCATTGCTACCTCTTCTGGGAAGCCAGCCTTTCTGTTCCAGCCTTAGCCCATGTTTATCAGCTCTCCTCTCCTAGATTCTAAAAGTCCTGGAGTCTCCAAGTGAATCTAAAAGTACAAAATTGCTCAGTAGTTTCCTTTACCAAGACTGCTAAGATCCAAACTAAAAGTTTTGTCAAAAATTCATTGACAAAGAAATAGTGACAGGACTCTAAATTGTATTCTTTGTAGTTTTCTACAAGAAGTTAAGGTTTCTTAGTAGACACTGCAGCCGCGAAGTGCAATGTTTCGAACCCTGTGCGAGAGGAGAAGTTTAGTTAATTTGACGACAACTTTGCTTACTATACTATACATGTGTTCTGTGAGCAAATGTCCTAGTTGGCAGTATTCGAGTATATTGTGCTACTTAGGCTATAGAGAGTACCAACCAGTGTAATGCGCCAAGGGAAACGGCAACATCAGCCGAAAAACTCGAAACCGAAAAACTCAGCGTCACGCCTAATCCCGTACGGGGTTGCAGGGGCACAATATTTCTTACATTTGGCTAGTTATTGAATACATGATTTACGTGATAGGAGGCTAGCCCATCGCCGCATATATGCAATGGAGACGGTAGAGTACCTCGCGGTGAATGAATCAAAAGTTTTCTGCTTTTGTTTCATTTAAACTGAATTGAGTCTGTCCATTTGGTCAAAGGTCGTGCAAACATGTGATTTAGTTTCTTATAATTTATATATAACAAATGGTATCACCATAACCGCTCATAATATTCGACGGCTTAGAATAGAAAATATGCGTTTACCGATATTAAACTGATCGGTTTAGTAATTTCAATTAATTGTTATTACTCTACAGTGTAGAGTCTACACAATAATTTTAAAAACCCACTTTGGTCATAAACATCACAAAATCACACTGCAAATAAAGCTAGGCCCCTACCCCAACCTCTGAACTCTCTAAGGGCTAATATTACACCCCTAAAATTACCTCCGAAACCGATCGGCCTAGCAACAAAGAACAATTTAGCGTTGGAAACGCTGTCCATTTGGTCAGAAAAGTTTTTTTATGCATCAAATATTTTGATTTTCAAGATTCAAAAAGCGTAAGTGCGTGAAAGTTTTTTGTTTTACTTACCCTGTATTGCGTTTTTTGTGTCGTTTAATTGTCGATATAACCAACAAACTTTGAACCTCCTATGAACTACCAGATAAGATAAAGATAAAATAAAATCATTTATTACTTTATAGAAATCATACAAGAACTTCGACAGGACAATTTATGAAGACATTTCCTATTTTATTTTTATTTATTTATTATCAAAAAGTATTTGTGCCATTACAGCTAACCAAAGCGACACAAAAATTATATCTAATTACATATTACAATAATTAATAATAATAATCATTCAAATAATACAATTCCATTGTAGATTATAAGGGACACATACATTAAATTAAAATAATAATTAAATTCCAATTTACAATGTCAAATAATTCAAATATAGTAAGGACAGCACAGTCATGCATCATTCTCGCTATCCTGTCACAATCTCGCACAATATCCCTCCATGCATCAGCAAACAGATCATTCAGTGGTGCTGAAGCCAACATCGCGCCCGGACATAATATCGCGATATTTCTATTACAATGAAAGATGAGTTAACTAGGTACATAAAATAGAATAACACTGAAAGATGCACGTAGGTGAACACAAATGATTGAGATAACAAAAAGTACAAGTACGGTTCACGAATTAAATTGTCTTGAATCGGAGATTTCATTCTTTAGGCGGCTCCAGTCGAATGAATCTGAACCCAGCAAAGTGGTGGAGCGCGGCTAACTTCACGCCCTACTCTATTGCAGTAATCGCGAGCAGATTACTTCTCATTTATTGTCTGAAGTTAGGCGCGGGCAGAGTGATAGGCAGAGCGTTTTATTACATATTACTAGCCTTCTAGCCTATATCATCCCACTGCTGAGCAAATGTCTCTATTTTCCACTTCCACACATCTCGCTCCTGCGCCGATTTCCGTCAGTTCTTGTTGTGTGATCCCCCAGCTCGTTCTCCAAAGTTTTCTAGTGTTGTCTTGACCTCGGAAATTTATATGCAAGTCATCTATTTACTTGTTATAATATACCCCAGCGGAACCATAGTAGGAAGTAGGTATTGTTTTCGCGGGGTAGAGAATATTAATAACGCATCAGATAAAAAAAAAAAACTTCTGCCTTGACGGTATACCCCAAACCCGAGTAAAACAGGCAACCACTTACCAGGCACTAGATCGTGATAGCTGCTGGATGTAGATCGATTAAGTTTTCCATTGTTCATGGTTCTTATGGCAGCGTGCTTCTTTGAACCGCACTTTGTCCTGGCCATGACTCACACAACGAGCACTGATATAGAGTTAAAGATAACACTTTCCAATTAAGTAGTTTTATTGTCACATAGTTAGCACAGTAAAGTTTTTTGTTATAAAAATGCATAGAGCACTGCGTACGCGTCATGGGATCTTCTCTTCGTAGCACAATGGCGGACGCAGGGGTGGAGGGGGGGTGCGCGCTGTCCGGCACTGTAGCTAGTGGTGGTCATAACGGCTAATTTTTGATAACAGGCTACATGGAATATGCTATTTTTTTGTAGCCTGCTTATTTACACGCTACGTTATCGAAACGAACGCGTCGATCGATCGTCGAATCACTCAAGGTCCAGCGCGATCGCGAGTGACCGGTCGACTGATCACGCTGCGCTGTGCTTTTTATAACGTAATGCTACAAAAAGTCCGCTGGCGCTAGCAGCGCAGTGCGCTGTGCTTTTTTTAACGTAATGCTACAAAAAGTCCGCTGGCGCTAGCAGCGCAGCGCGTACAGCGTCGGTCCGTTTCGTTATGATAACGTAGCTCTATCTGATTCGATTAATAGCACACGCTTTTCGTTACAAGTGAATAACGTGCTGCTTTAAACGGCTTTACGTTATATTGACCACCACTAACTGCAGCCAATCACAGACCCAGAAGCGGGCCTGTCAACTCACGCAAGTGACGCAAGGAATTAACCGTCACAACAAATACTTTTAATTTATCTGGCGACAACAGGTATTGCTGAGTTCCATGCTAAACATGCGCCAAACGATAAAAACTAGTTAATGCATTCTGGTAATGGTATCTAGTATAAATAACCAAAGTTCATAAGCGATTTCCTCCTCCGCTCCGCTCGCCTCCCAGCCCACCGTTCGTTCCGCTTTGAGGCGCAAGTTTCGATGGCACCCACAACTGCCCTTTTGAGCTCCGTTTGATGTCTGACTACTTGGTGATTACTGTTCCGATAGTTGCCGAAAGAACTGTGCTTTTGTTTGATGATTTTTAAGGTTACGTTCTCGAAGGATGCCAAACTGGAGCCTATTGCAAAGCCTTCGCTGTCTGTCTGTCAACTGTCTGTCCGTCAGCTCCATCGCACGAACCGTAATAGCTATAAAACCAAAATTTTCACATAATATGTTTAACTGTTGCTGCTATACCAAAAAATAATGAGCTACACAAAATATTGAAAAAATAAAGGTTTCCCCATATAAGAAACGGTATTTGAAGTAAAACTTCTTAGGGCACGGGGGTAAAATTTATTTAACCTCTCAACTGTGGGTTATTCATATATTTGCTTTTCAATTGCTACTAGCCGTGTGCTATCACGAGTGGCTAAGAAATGTAACGGAAATTGGAATCGGTGACGTCAGGGTCGGCTGAAAACTTTTAAAACCGCAACTATTTTCAATACGGTTTTTAACTAATCAGATAAGATAATAATACATTCGGACAATAAAGAATGTTAATTAGTGAGAGAAAAACCTGTTGAAACGTTAACAAATAAAAATTATTTTAAGCATTCTTCCACGAGTTCTTGATTTCCGGTATGGCCAAGATGGCGCCGCCGCCGCCGCCGCCGCTGGCTGGGACAAAAAACAAAACCAACTAGCATGACTCAAACTACTTCGTTCAACCTCTTTGTTAGAACCGGAACTTATGTTTGACAGCTGTGCGATGCGATCCATACAGTTTGTAAGAAAAGAGTTTCATCAATGTCACACGGGTCGATATGGATTTCTAAAACAAGCAAAGCAATGCATACATTTGAGCGAGACGGCTTAAAGACGTGACGTCAGATGGTATATAATCTGAGCGAGATGCAAATAGTAGTGACACTATTGAATGAGTTAAGTATATCACCACGAGCGCGACAAATTGTAGATAAGTAATGGTGGGAAATAAATGACATGACGTATTAAAAGTAAGTACAAGTATAAAATAATTTCAAATAATCGGACGTCTGAAACTTAAAAGTAACTTGAAGCAGAGATTGGATCTCAAAATTGGAAATTTAAATCTCTTTTAGTATAGGTAGGTATAGGTGTATAGTATAGGTACCACTTAATGATCTAGCTGCAGAAGTTTTACTTCTAACACGTGTACGGTGCTACACGCGTATTTTTTTTGTACTTTTTTTACGAGACCGTACGAAACACTTATTGTGAGAGTCTGACTCGCACTTGGCCGATTTTTGTCTCTTCAGAACTGCAGCTATAGGCTACCCCCCTGTCACAGATAATTAAGTACCTAAATGATCTACTACTCTACAATTGTGCCTCTCTCTGCCTTCTTGTATAGGTAAGGCGCGGGCGCTCATAACACCCTTTAGACAGTATGATTCGATAGTTGCCGAAACAGTGCTTTTAAATGATCTTAGCTGCGAAGATGAGCTAGCCCTATGCGCAGGGTGTAACAGAACGTTTTGCGCCGGGCGATCAGGTGCTGTGTATGAAACAGTGAAAAATAAAGTTGCTCTGATCAAATCGGTTTCATAGTCAAAGTTGTTCAGAATGATGCATCTAACAACGCCTTATTATATAACATACCTTTCTGTTACACTCTTTATAATCGTTGGCGCCAAGGTGCATACTGCACAAATTAATTTTTCATCAGAGTTCTTTCAAACGAGAAATACTGAACACCTTATAAAGCATATCAAGATCATCAAGTAAGATAGAACCAAGCACTTCTCGCATTGAATCAGTTATAACTTTAAGGTGTTTAAGCCACAAGCGAGTGTATGACAAAACTAATAATAGTTTCACTAAGTTTCCAAATTAGTTTGGTGGAGTTAGCTACTCTGTCGCGTGTCCTATTAGTCGTAACGTTGATTTTATTACATGCGTTAAATCTGGTGAGACTTTAACTTTTGTTGGGTGTTTCATGAAAATTAATCGATATTTAAACCTTTTGTGCTGTTACAAAGGTACTGACTTTTGTATCTGTTTTGAGTGTGGTATGTGGATTAGTAATATTGCCGAATGCCCCAATTGCTGCTTAGTGCTTAAGTTATAGTTATTATCCCAAAGGAAGACAAGGACCATTGATTTCAATCTCCGTTGATAGCTTGGTATTTAAGCCGCATAACCACTTTGAAGGATTACCATGTGCATGTGCATTGCCTGAGTCAATGTGATGATTAATTTCAACTCTGAAGTAACTCCTACAAGTTTGACAGTTGATAGGTAACTACTAATATACTCGCAGTCCTGTTTGGCCTGACTAAGCCGAAGTTCAGCTAACTAGTGAATAATAGGAATTATTTACTATCCTACGAAGTTGGTGTCTAACGTTTGTGCTTGTTTGTTTTGAACAATATGTTGCGCGAATGAGACACTTGCTGCCACAGACTGGATGTGTATGTTTAATTTAAGACGATGCCTTGTTTAAAGGTACATAATTAACATTGAATAACATTGGCCTCAAGTCAAGCCAGCGTGATCGACGATGGCTCAATCTTACATTCATCAAGGGACATCAAAAAGGTTTAACTTTGTAGATTGATTTTATACATACATATCCGGGTCAGTCATTTAACTAATAAATTATTCCCTAATTACGGACACCTAGAAGAATTTACCTCCCTGACGAATGAAACTATCAGAGTTCGTCTTAGAGTAGGCGGTGAATAAGACACTAAATTACCACAAATTCAGCCAAAGACTAACCCTCGCAAACCTTTCAGAACAAACAAAACGAAAACGCTCACCCAACTAAACTAAACTCGACACGAGAAATGACATTTCGGACAAAAAGTGGGCAGTTTTATACACAACGTCACGGCCGAGCCCTTGTTACAGGGACAGACGGACACTCGGACAGATTAACGGAATAAGCTGCACAATGGAGGGCGAGGAGGCGGAGTAGAGGGAGGCGGGAGGGGGGCTTATGAACTGAAATTACTAGGATTACCGATGTTTGAGAAGGGTAATATGATTTGTTAAGGTGGTATAGCGCTGTTGTAGATTTTGGTTTGGATTGAGCGAAGGTTTGTTCGTGGATTTGTTGGTATTATGGAACCATATGATGGGAACATAATGTGGAGGTAGAATAATAAGGGTAATGAGACTGAGGACTTTACAACATGTCTTGATGTCACGGGATTGTTATTATTAAAATAAATTAACATAGTGTCATGCTGGCACTGCTGTTAGTTTTTATCCCAAGCAAGAGAGTATCTCAGCCAGCCATTAAGTGTCATATCAAACATTGTGTTGAGGAGTTAAGTGACATCCATCCATTTGATTGACTAGGTATTGCGTGCTTGTATACTCTGTTCATGTTCTGCTTGTCCATTGATCTTGCCGCCCCGGCCTAATGTGAAAGACTGCCGACACTCGATCAAAGAAAGCCAATTGACACAAAAAATGAATGCAGTTTACAGGGCCAACCTATAGTCTAGGCACAGATGAAACTTACAAAACTAACGGTGTAAATAAATTAACGCAAAATGAGAAACTACTGTTTAGCGACATCATTCTGAGCAATTTTCATTATAAAACCGATTTGATCAGAACAAATTTATTTTTCACTTCCGAGTACATTTTGGCCTGAGTGGAACAGCTGATTTGTATGGAGAAGTGAAAAAAAAAGTTGCTCCGATCAATCGGTTTTATGAAATGAAAGTTGCTCAGAATGATGTCCCTAACAAAGTTGTTTCTCATTTTACGTTAGTTCATTTACACCTTGTATATACATTTCACACTTTATCAAAGTGTTTAACAAAATCACTCACACAAAAGCATTTTTCAGGACTTGCCATCTAGCCCCTAACCCTCGCACTATCGAAATCATCTCCATCGATATATCAGTTCCAAAAACGCGATTCAAATTATTATTTTCGAAAACGGGTTGATTGGGAGATATCTCGGTTGGTCGTAAGGCGGGTCGTGATATTATTTTTTTTGTTTTCGATGGAGATATTCGGTATACCGATAGGATATTTCGACCATGGAGATTATCTTGATAGCGCGAGAATTGCCTCTGGAACACATACCAACATAAATAGACATACTGGCCATCCTGGGCTATTCTCCGTTGACTTCGACAGAGATGTATCTGTGTAAGTTTTTTCAGTGTTATGCCCGTTTTCACCAACAGTTAGGGGTCACTTAGCTCTTTTTCTTAGCTGTCTAGCGATTGTTTCGGAGGCTGGCCTCCTAAATTTAGGGGTACCCCTAGTAGCCTAGATGACCCTTAAACTTAGGTCAAAGCTAAACAACCGCTAGGTGGCCCCTGAAAGGAAATAAAGTGTCCCCTAAAGATAGGAATAGTTGGTGAAAACGGCCATTAGTGTACTAGTAAAGAAGCCCATAGCCGGCCCTGCGCACGCACACAAACGCAATACTCAGTTTTTTCCTCTTTGCCTGTACACCTTTCTATAACACCCTGATCAGTTAGAGATAACACTAAAATATACGCACACCTTACTGTTACACCTTATCTAATGGATTTAAAACCGTTAGATTGTAATCTCGCGGGTTTCACAATTTTACGGTGACATATACTTCAGACTACAGAGTACAGAAGTATGGGGGCGCCCGGGTGGGCATGTGTGTTGCTGCGTCCGCAAAAGCGCAGTTTGACTTGCAAGCAATAAAACTTGAAGACGACGCGAGGCGGAGGCGGCGGCTCAAGACGACGCGAGGCGGAGGCGGCGGCTCAAGGTGTTGGAGAAAGAATAGCTTGTGGATTTCGCATGTTATAAAGATATAAGCATACATAGGGACAGACAGCGGGAAGCGACTTTGTTGGTAGTGATGTTATATCCCATGGTGGTCGGATGACATCGCTAAAACTGCTGGACAATGGTTGGTCGGGTCGGCCAAAGACTACAATATTGGCGTAATGTAGAGGAGGCCCTAACTTAACAGAAGATTAAAGATAAAGATAAAGACTTTTATTTGCGATAGATATGGTTATACAAAGGTGGTACTATATAGTTTCTGTCAGATACACACATCCAGCTAATTAAATTATAGCATGCAAAAACAATTATGACATAGAGCCACTTAAAATAATAATGTTCGTGCCGTGATCTTGTGATCATGGTAGATTGTCACACAGCTGATTCGAATTATGGTGCTGGCTGACCATATGCCAATCAGATAAATAATAAATCGTTCTAATGATTGAAAAACGACAATAAATCTTCCATGTCTCCATGTGCCGAAGGATACGCAAAATGGTCAATTGAGTAAGTAACTGTAGGCTCAAAAACCCATTTGATCTGCCAGACTGAAGAGGCGACATAAATAAATGCAGAAACCGGTCTATCAGCACTGCTCTGTTCACTTGCGCCAAACGACACAAGGGAGCCCAAAAGGCTCGCTGCAGTTCTGGCTCAAGTTGACGTCAAGTTTCCGACTTGGAACACCTCCCTAATTGGCTCAATATAGGAGATGTAAGTGGCCAATTCACTGAAACTATGCAACGGTATTGATCAGCCGAACGGAAAATGGAGACGCAAGTAATGGCTCTAGAGATCTCGGGCAATTTCGAATGACGATGGATGTGACCTAACACTGTTAATTGCCTTTGGTGGTTAGATGCGATCTGAGGCGGAACGGAGCGACAAAGAATAATTTATGAATTTTACATTGACGCTGCCACTTCAAGAGCGTGTCGGCATGATGGATACAAGAATTACTGGCAGCGCAGAACAAATGTGTCTGCTGGGTCAGTGCTAACGAAGATTTACTGAACAAACTCGAACGACTTCAAAATCTCGGGATTCGGTTCATCTTCGGTCTGCGCAAATACGACCATATATCACAGCATCGCAAGGAGTTGAAGTGGCTGCCGATCCGCCTCCGTCGGGATTGTCATATCCTCAACCTTCTCTATAACATATTGCGGAATCCGAGATATCCAACCTTCCTACGAGACCGTTTCCAATTTCTATCTTCCAGCAGACTTCGGAGAACTGATGCTGCTTCAATGCTCATAACCCCAGAGCATAACACCGCATCCTATGAGCACGGGTTCAGACTCCGGGCCATTCGGTTGTGGAATGCACTCCCCTGTGCCATCAGGGACAGTCCTACTCTAAACATATTTAAAAGCCAGGTAAAGAGACATTACCTCACTCTTTAAATCTCAGGTAGTTTGTATGTATTTTTTAGTGTATGTATGTGTATGTAAAAATTTCTTTATATATTATATTAGTTTATTAATAGTATTATATCTTTAATATTTTGGTAGTTAATTTTAGGATGTATTTGGATGTAAGTATATTCTAGCTTTGTACTCGTAGGTATATTGTTGTACACAAAGGTCTACCCTTGCTGATATATCAAACTCTCTCATCGGAACTTGGTTTGCTGGAAGAGATCTCTTTTTAGAGATAAGCTCGCCTTTGTACACTGTTTTTATTTACTTTTTGTCATTGCAATTAATTGTGTGCAATAAAGAAATTATGAATTATGAATGTGAGGAGTGAAACAAAGGTATAGCGATAATGATGCATGATGATGACTGTGCTGTCCTTTCTATATTTGAATTATTTGACATTTTAAAATTGGAATTTAATTATTATTTTAATTTAAGGTCCCTAATAATCTGCAATGAAATTATTTGAATGATTAATTATTATTGATGTATTAAGTAATTATACATATATAATGTTTGTGTCACTTTGGTTAGCTGTAATGGCACAAATACTTTTTGATAATAATAAATAATAAAAAAAAAATAAGAACCCCTAGCTCGTCCGACGTTCACAAAAGACCCAGATCGTTACGTCTGTTTTTTCATTGGTTTTGAACTTTATCTCGGGTAGGTTGAAAATCGTGAGCTATGGATTTTGGACGGATCGTTGTGTAGGTACTTGCAACATCAAACATCAAACTTTATTTGAAAATGTCTTAGATAGTGTGCTAACTGTTGCTTCCCGAAGATTTAAAAGTCTAACAGAAAAACAACACAACAACGTTCCACGAAAAACACCAACAACGATGCGATTTAAAACAACAACGCCGCGCATTCTCCTGTTTTAATACAAAAACAGTAGATATAAAATATCTTAAACAGAATAGAAACTCTAGGACGCTGTTTAGAGCAACGTCTAACGCCAATTTGCATATTCGACTTAGTCTAAAGCACTTCTGCTTGACGGCATTGCTCCCCTGAGACGCAATATAGGAAGAACTATGCGAATTAAACCGCTTGTTTTATAGGCACACGGAGAGACGACGTGTCTTACCGTTCTTGGATAAGCGAGTTCCAAATAATTGAAACAAAAAGTAAACTTTAGAAAAAACCGACTTCCACAAACCCTATTGATTACAAACTGTAACCTCTTATCCCCCCCCCTTGGGGAATTAATTTTGTCAAATCCTATCAGTGCTACTCCACGCTACTAAGGAACCTCTGAACAAAGTTTCATGACTGTAGGTCCACCGGTTTAGGCTATGCGTTGCCTGCCCGTCAGCCACGCATTGTATTTGTACCTAGTATTGAGCAGTTCTGGTGGCCATATATGGTCTTCATCAGCAGTTCCGCATCACAATATTATTCTTACCGTAAATGCACGAGTTATTACTAAAAACACAAAAATCACTATAGGTCTGCCTATAATATTTGAAGAGTTCCCTCGATTTCTCCAGGATCCCATTATCAGCTGGTGTCAATAGGACCAATGGGAAGGTAAACCCTTTCAAACAAAAAAATCATTTTCCAAATACAAAAAAAAAAACATCCGGACGAATTGTAAACCTCCTCCTTTGGGAAGTCGGTTAAAAAGAGTGGAACTGCTGAAATTATGTTGCTTTGTCATATAGCTAATGAATACTAATGTACTAACAGACGTTAATAGTAGATTATTTACCAAGGGAGTAAAGAACAATTTTTAGGGCGAGAGTGTGTGAGAGCGACCGAGGGATTCTAGAGTTGAGTCCCGAGTGTAACGAGGGACTCAAAAGTAGAATCCTGAGGGAGCGAGGGATTCAAAGTACATCACTCGAGCTATAAATAGTTTTTACTCCTGAGGTGGACACTCTACTTTTCAACACCCTCTATGAGAAAAGTAGTAAGTAATCAATAAAATAACATACATGTACCTATACAGGGTGTAACAGAAAGGGGTGTACAAGTGGAAAGAGGGACATCATTCTGAACAACTTTCACTATGGGACCGACTTGATCAGAGCAACTTTATTTTTATTAATTCAGTGCATTTCGGGCCTAGCGCTCAGCTGATGAAGTCGGTCCCATAGTGAAAGTTGTTCAAAATGATGTCCCTAACAACCTTCTTTCGGCTTGTTCACCCCTTTCTGTTACACCCTATATTTATTTACACAATTGTCGTGATATGTTGTGTGTAATGGTTTTTTGGAAGAAATCTCTTGTTATGTATTATATATAAGTTTGTTATAATCAGGGATCGGATCGAAGGTGTGAATTTACCTTAAGTTAAGAGTTGATAAATATCAAACGCCAGTATGTCCGTCATAAGTGAAAATGAGATAATGACGAAATAAACTTTGATCGCACTGTGAATTCTAATGACCGAACTTTAAGGTTTATGTTACCTTACTTTGCTGGTTTTCATCCCCGGCAACATTAAAACATAACGTTTTACTACAAAATAACCGCCAAAATCATCAAACTTGTATGGACATATTGGGATTTGAACTATTATAGGATCTTATTATGAGGACATATTGGCTTTTGATTAAAACTGTCAGTGACTGACGTCATCATTGGCCGCCATACTGAAAGATTGCATGATACTGATTGGCTCATTTGGACGTATGGGAATTTGATATGCATCTTCACGTGGACTTACTAGAATATGAAATGAAACGGAGACTTTTGACTATGAAAGTGTTATCATAACGAGGACTTATTGGAATTTGAATAAGACTGGAATGATTGAAAATGTATTGACTACACGACTGCATCAATAGGTCAGATTTTGTTCTTGGTGGACATACTGGAGTTTGATATTTATCAACTCGTTTGTAGTCGGACATGACAAGGAGCAGTTACAAACCACTTGAGTTGAATTGAAAAAATGACTGCACCTTTCAATTACAATCTGTATGAATGTTTTATTTACCTCGCTTGATTGTGTAAAGTACAATACTCAGTCATTTTTACGAAAAATTGAAAAATAAAAAAGTTATGATTTTTTTGGGAATCAGCAGTTTGAAAATGTTTATAGTTCGGTGTTTCAAATGTAAGGAACATGTAAAACTAATAAAAACAAAAATTAACTGGTTAGACAAAAACCCAAAATTTAACAGGTTAAATTCAAACCGGTTCAACTCAAGTGGTTGTAACTGCTCCTTGTCATGTCCGACTACAAACTTTAGGTAAATTCACACCTTCGATCCGATCCCTGGTACATAACAAGAACAAGTATTAAAAAAACTTGGATTTTTTATCGACAAAATTTGATCCTCTTCAATCCTTATCGATACGTGCACTTTATGAAGATTCACACTATTTAAGTAAAGAAAAACAGTTAGATATGATCAGGTACTATTTTGTATTTCATATTTCCCCTCCACCCAACCTTACAGGTTACTACATCCCATGTGGAAGGTTATGCAAATTATACCCGTGCAAAACTAAACATCATAATATCTGCATATTAAACATTTATATATATAAACCCGTGACGCGACCGATGCGGGGTTTAATCCGGTCGTCTGTCTGTCCGTCCGGGTGACACGGGTTAAGCTGCCCACAGATGGTCAAACGAAATAGTAAGCAGATTTATAATAAATGTGGTTATAACTCGGAGAATTATAATGTTCATATTTTTGGAATATGTATTATGGGGATTTGGCAGCTAGACCTAACTAATTATATATGACGAAAATAATGGAGAAGAAAACAACTACACAAACTAACCGCCCCAAGATGCATGCTGTGTTTGCCTATAAGTGGACAAACATCTACAATTAGTTCAAAATGTAACTATTAAGTAAACATGTATTGTCCGTTGGCGGACCTTAACCAATAAAATAAAAATAAAAATAAGAATCGGCCGGTCCAAAGTTACCCATTAAGTACACTGGCAGCGTTACACCGCTGCATAGCGAGTGAGATCCTCTGGAACAGGAAAGACTCGGAGCGGTTGTCAAAACCACGGTCCCTCAACGGTTAGATACCTATGTACTTATTTTGATTTTTATGATATGTGTTGTACTTGTACATATACTTAACATTTGCACGTCTGCATGGCAGAATATAGTGAAACATTTTATGTGACATTATAAAATACCTGATGTATCTATATTCATGCAAATAAATACTTACTTACTTACTCACTCAAACGTCCGACGTCACTCATGAAGGCCCTACCTTGCGAACCCCATACCATGGTTAAGTTGAATTAAAAAGATCTTAGGATTTATGTATGCTCTATCCATGCTTAGAAACAACTTCACGGCTAACTAATCCACTTTTTAAGCACTACACCGGCATACACCGGCGTACATATTTTATATTTGAGATGACAGAAATATAGGTAAAGTACGGGGCCTTTGTTTTGGTACGTAGGGTCTCGTCTCGCTCTCTCTCCTTCTCTCGCTATGTCAAACACCGAGTATCATACTCGGGGCACGTTTCGCCGTCGTCGGGTCCCGCCCTGACGTGCCAAAACAATGGCCCCGTACTGTATATAGTTTTAGAGCTGCCAAAAGTTAATTCACTTGGCTGGTATATTGCATATCGGTACATCGCTTCCTATGTTATCAAACTATTAACAGTGTATCAAAAAATATTATAACTTTTGCATCGCACTCTATAATGTGAACACTGACATTTATTAACAAAATATCTATGATCAATTTTCTGTTAAAATTTCTCTAGCAGGAAACTGGAACAGGCCTATGATTATGTGACGCGCAACATGCGCGCAACTCTAATCAGTAAGTTCTGAAATACGTTTGATTGTATATTGAGATTGAATAATTATTAGACATGCGCAAAACAGTGCACTAAAAAGTAATGTGATATGGCATTACATTTCGAACCAAGTGATATTACATTAGAGCATCACGCCAAACATCACGGATCACACGTCATGTAGAGCTTTACCATCGCTTTTGATACATAGTGATTGAGCCATTCATTACATCACCTGGGTTGAGTTCTGAAACACTGTCCATCGTATCATCAAATTAAAATTGTTTTGTTATTGTATGCAATGCACGATAAAGTTGACTTCCCTTCATACTACAACCCAAGTGCAATTTATTACACTACGAAATCTAGAAAGAAAAGGTTGTTCCAGGCTTAGGACTGGCAATGTTCATGGATTAAGATATAAACTATAGTTGAATACTAGCGTATTTAGTAAAGTCTGAATTCAGTACATACCTAGTTCGTATCGTAACTTCAGCACTATATCACAATAATTAGATAATTATTTGCGAATTGTGCCGCCATGAAACAAAAGTGTCGCTTCCTAAAACTAAAGTTTTGAAAGCAATAATAATATATAACAATAAGCAATGAATTCAATTACTTTACCGTTATAGCAAACTTTAAACCACTAGCAATTAGGGTAAAATTCGCTGACGTTTCGTCAATCCGATTTCCGATCCCGCACAAATCGTGCGAGCGAGTCAGAGCAACAACAAACATAACACTCACACACAACAACGATATTTCGACCGAGCGCAACCGACCGATCTTGATTGTGCCTCGAGCTACATACAGTTTGTATCGCTATCTGGGGCTCCAGCTAAATGGTTTGGCTCGCGGAAATAGCCGAAATACAACGACTGCACCCGAACACTTTAGCCGACATTTGATAGACCAATATGACTTGAGCCTCCAAACACATACTAATTCTATAAAACACAGAGCTCAACCCATCTGGTGTAATGCCAACCGAATGTGATGCGTAATGTCCAATATCACTGAGCCCCCAAACACATACTAATTCTATGAGATTCAGATTCATTCTGCAGATTATGGATAGAAGATAGGTTATTAATTTCGGCCGTTAGGCTACAATATTTTCATAAAGCAGACCAACAATCAAGCTAAGCATTTAAAATGCTTGTGTCATGGTCATTGGTTGCTAACATTACACCATAGTCTCAAAACTTAAATTAGAATAATCAAATCATGTTATAGTACTTTAAAGCTGTATGTGAATCCCTAAGTTTATGGTTGTGTGTGGTTGTTAATGCGTATGAGTTGTGTGTTGTTTGTGTTCGGTATGGGGTATGATTTTCGCGCATTCAAACAGATTTCGACATTGATTTTGTATGAAAATCACTTGATATAGGTGTCAATAACCGTACATCTAACAAATCATGCCCCTGGGGGCCAATTCTCGTTTTAGCTTTGTCTTAGACAAGTGGGAGGTGCTTCGTCTTTTAATAAGCTAAGAACGAATCGCGAAGGAACTTTGCCTATTAAAAGCGATGCTCCGCCCCTTTGTCGAATACGCTTTGAGAGTCTAATGGGTGAGAATTGACCTCCAGGACGTAACTTTGTATCTGCCATCGCGATGCAGGAACGCTAAAGAAAAAGCAGGACATTACAATGTTCTCTACTAAATATTAAAAAATCTTTCAACACTGTCAAACCTGTGACCACTGAGTTCTAAGGTGGTCTCACTTAGTAACTATGTTCCTTCATCATGAAGGTCACAGGTTCCTATGTTTACCTTTACCTAGGTTACCTATGTTCCGTAATTTTGTCCCGAAAATCACCAAGGCCAGCGCGTCGAGCTACTTATTCACGGGTGGGACAGGCCCACGCTCCCCGCTTTGTCCCGGAATAATATCGGCAATATCGGACCGCGCTATATTTCGCCATGCAAAGGGTTAACGGGTTGCACGTTGCATAATAATTTCATACATGTCAAATACTTGTATCGGTATCAAACTGGGTGTTTTGGTGCAATATGATGCTTGATTTTGAACGTATGATGAGGTTTATGGGTTATAATTGGAATATTCAGAATGAGTAAATGATTGTCGACATGTGAATCGGAAAGTTTGAGTCATTTATAGTGACAAGTCAGCATCATAGTACCATAATAAACATGCATTACATACGTAGCGTCATGCCTTTTCCCACACGGGTTGGCAGAGGCACAACTCTGCCCACTTTTAGCCAGTGATTCAATACTCCATTTTACGTGACAGGGGCCAAGCCCATCGCCGCAGCTATGAATTAAGGTTTCCTCACGATGTTTTCCATCACTGTTAGAACATCCGTATAACTTATACTTAAGATAAATGAATTATCTCAGTGGTACCATGGTCGGCACCGGGATTCGAACCTGCATTCAGACGCAAGCATGAAACCCACAAGAAAACGGAGCGCGGAGTTCCTAATAAACTATTTGTTTATTACGTGATCACGTCTACCGATGCATAGTAAACAAACATTTTGTAAGCATCCGTATAGGGACTTCACATGAGTGATCTGAAAGGCGACATAAATAGCAAAGCGCCTCCAACAAAACTTCATTACCTAGTTATTATGCAAAATAAACGTTTCAGTGTTCCAATACAATCTGCTCGCTGCAGAATAGATTGAATTGGCGGAATGCGGAATTAGGCCCCAGCTGAAATAACAGCCCGCTCGAGCAATTACCAGTAAAGCAGCGTCTCTACAGAGAAGCGTGGTTCAGTTTAATAGAAAAAGTGGTGGTTTTAATTACAGTGTCATATACTTTATTACATAAAAACTGAGCTGACTCGAGCACCGAGGGTTCCGCATATAAGAGTTTGCGCATTTCGACGGCTTCGCCGCGATCATCAGAAAGCGCTGCGCGTCGTCGCTGGTAGGTCGCGTCCGCGGCAGCACCAACACCATCCTGAGCGTGCTGGGGGGGCGGTGGGACTCGCCGCTGCTAGCGCACTGGGTCAGTCTACATGCGCGTGGATAGCCGGGTGCTCCAGCCGCGGGGAGTACATCTTTTCCTCTTTTAATATATTTTTTTTTTTTTTATGTATGTACCCCGATTGCGACTAGACGGCTGGACCGATTTGGAAATATATATTTTTTTGATTAAAAGGGTCTACACCATCAGGGTGTCAGGGTCCCATTGACACCAGGGCTGGATCTGATGATGGGATCCTGGAGAAATCGAGGGAACCCTTCAAATATTATAGGCAGACCTATAGTGAGTTTTGTGTTTTTCATAATAACTCGTGTATTTACTCATGGTAAGCATAATATTGTGATGCGGAACTGATGATGAGGACCACACAATGGCCACCACAAATATAGTCTACTATGCATGGCTGACGGGCAACGCATAGCCTAAACCTGTGGACCTAGAGCCATGAAACTTTGTACATCTCCTTATGTAGCGTAGGCAGCACTGAGATTTGACGAAATTAATTCCCCAAGGGGAGGGGGCGAAATAGGGGGATACAGTCAGTTTGTATTAAACTCAATCTAATCAAATGGGGTTTGTGGAAGTTTTACTTTTTGTTTCAATAATATTCCGAAGAGTACTCGCTCGTATAAATGAATGAATGAATACGCTTGATAGCCAGCTCACCTTTATATTTTTTTAACCCCACTTCAAGCAAACATAGTAACATGCAACCGTTCATAATTATCCACAATGAAAAGGCTTTAACCAACCAACTTGTCCAGAAAACCCAACTCCTACATTTCCCCCGGGCTCAGACTACAAAGCGGGCATTTTGCAAAATGAAATTTGAACCCCTGTTGATACAGGTCTAATTAGAGTAATGATTCCACCACTCCCAAAGTCACACAAACTACTATAGCAATTGTTCATTTCAATAGTGCTAATTGAATTGGTAATCGTATGCGGCTAACAACGGTATGTACCTACATAGGTTATGGACCAAAGACATCATTGCAATTCAGACCCGTGGTGTAGTTTGGGTAGGTACGTTTTGATTTCTCAATTATTTGTTTACAATAAAGAAATTATGAATGATGACCAAATAATGATATGCAAAACTCGCTAGTCTTAAAATGCAATTAACGCGTTCCTTTTGTTTTATTTAGCTAGTAACCTCCGTCTACTTCTTTAAACTAGACATCAAACATAAAAAATGCCGACTTTTTAAGCCAAATAAAACAACAGTTATATCATCCGAAGGAAATATATGATATTGCTTTTAAATATGAAATATTACGCCTACAGTGTTCTCCTTATATGAAGAAAAAGGGTTTACCCGTGTCACTTTGTGCCGTTAGTGGGTGCCCGTGAGCCGGAAACAAAATATATCTTCATCTGAGGACGTATTAAGGACCGCAGTTAAAGGGCGCTTATAAAAATTGTAAGACTCCAAAAATAAAATTTATTATATTTGAAGTCGGCATACTTGAACAACTAGCTACATATATGTAGTAAATGACGAGATGGAAGACCGAAAACTGTTTTATTTATCACCATGGCAATCCATACAACATCTCCCCATCAAGTTTTATATACATTAATTAAACTAAAGAGAGATCATTAACCACATAACAAAAACACACGCACACATTAATTAAACTAAGGAAATACCATTAACAACATAACAAACAAAACACACGTGCGACACACAACTCAAACATACAAAACACTCACTTATCCTTCCCTCAAAAAAAAAACATAAGTGCAATCAGGTTTTGAAACATAAAATAAGACAGTAACTTAACAAATGAAATACACGCACAACGCAATTAAAATTAAAACCTAATCGGAACCTTACGTCTTCCCATTATTAGGCGAATCTAGCCTATCCAAGTGTTTTTAATTTTAAAGTTAGCGCACAAAAAATACAAAAAAGAAATTCTAAACATAAAACTATTCTTCAACTGTGTGTCGTCGCAAATAATAATAATAATAATAAATTGTTTATTTCAGTCCAAAACAATGGTCCATAAATTAATTTGGTCCATAAAAGAACGAAGAAAGAAAGAAGTCCTGCAAAGAACCGTGCCCCGCTAAATTAGTCCGTCCCTGACTTCATTGTGTAAACGACCAGCTGCTCTTAATTCTGAGGTGAAAACAGTAAATTTATATCATACCAGTTGACAAGGTTATATGATACGCAGCCAAGGGAACCGTTTCTGTTGTTAAATGCGTCGTGGGGTCGCTACAGGGAGTTTAGTTTAATCCCTGTTGGTTCCTATGCTTTTAAAACGAATGAAAACACACTTAACATAAATCTACGGAATATGTTTCAAGAAGTCTGTGGTTTCAAGACATTTTTTCTTGCAGTTCAGTAGGTATTTTATAACAATTACTTTTCAATTGTTGATAGCCGATTCCGCCTTTTCCACTGACAAGGAGTTAGGTTAATGGAGAAGTAATATTTTAATAGGCTTGTGGCCTGTCAAGTCAAAACAGATACTTTTTATGAACTGTCAAAACGAAACTTTTGTTCCTGAGTTCTATGAAATAACAACAGAATGTGTCGTCATGTAAAATTGCCATCAAATGCAGTCTTTTTTTGCACAAAATATATCTGCTGGAAATATACAATTCTGAGAATGTCAAGCCATTTTGTACATTGTGCTTCAACTTAAGACTTGTTCCTAGATTTATTGGATTACCTTGGCCACAAGCTTATTTTCTTCGTTTACGTATTACTTAAATTACTAACAATAAATGAATCATAAAATACATGTAACGGTTCGCCGTCAAATCTTATGTAACAAAAGTTCGCCATTGTTCGGTCGTTCAAGCGGTGTGCTTCTGAGATGCAAGGAGTTAACGATACTTACATAGGTACAGCATCACGCCTTTTCCCATAGGGGGTGGCAGAGGCACAATTAGTCTCCAATGGCTCACTAACATAATGAGTAATGAAATAAGTCATCAGTCAGCTTACCAATGATTAAAAAGATTCATCAAAGAGTTAGTACAAATACAAATACAAAATCTTTATTCAACTGATTGGGTTTAAATATACAAGTTGCTTGTGGACCCCACACTAGGTTTAACCTGTCACGTGGAGTCCTGGCCAAATTACAGGTTTACATATACTAGATAATTAGATGCTAACTACCTACGTTACTTTATTCGTATTTAGTAGTAAAGACGAAAATAATTAGGTTTTTAAGTTTAGAAAGTAAAATGAAATAAAACTAAAAATTTAAGCTGAGTAAGACCAACAGTTATAAAAATATTAACATTAATTAATTATAATAATATTAGTACCTTGTATGTTCATGTCATTATACAAAATGTATAGTTACGATTCTCCAAAACTCACCCCCTCAACGACAAAACTCACCCCCTCAACGATAAAACTCACCCCCTCAACGGTAAAACATGAAATAACTGGCCGTAATAAAAACGTGATATTAAATTCATAACTTGCGCCGCTTAAGGCCGGTCGAGCGACACCGGTCAAATTTCACACACGACCGGACACTCCCTTATCTCCGTCCGGATATATCCGGATATTCGGATATCTTAACTGGCAATACCTTTTCGGGAATATGTCCACGATAGTCGGTGTCTCGTTAGGATGTATATCGGTTGGTTGAGCAATTAATTGATAGACACGGTTTAGAGTGACTGGTAGATGTGGCTCTCAGAGAGATTTCTATCAGAAAATTTAGGCAGGACAGGAAAGATGGTGCTAAAAAGACAGTGCACAAAGATAATAACCGGCCAAGTGCGAGTCGGACTCGCGCACGAAGGGTTCCGTGCCATTATCTATAAAAAACCGCAAAAAAAATGTATGGGAGCCCCCCCTAAATATTAATTTAATTTTAATTTAATTATTTATTTTTTAAGTAAATAATATACTCAATATATTGTGAACATTTTAAGCGTCTACCTGCTACCATTATCAATATCGAGCAAAAATGAGCAAAAAAATCACGTTTGTTGTATGGGAGCCCCCGTTAATATTTAATTTCTTTTGATTTTTAGTATTTGTTTTAGTATAGCGGCAACAGAAATACATCATCTGTGAAAATTTCAACTGTCTAGCTACCACGGTTCATGAGATACAGCCTGGTGACAGACGGACGGACGGACAGACGGACAGCGAAGTCTCAGTAATAGGGTCCCGTTTGGCACCCTTCGGGTACGGAACCCTAAAAATAAAGTGGGTAAAACTACTTATACTTGCTATTGATGTATAAAATAAATAAATAATAGTTTGGCGCGACGTCTGATTTCAGTATTTCGGATGCGACAGCTTAATGCCTAACTATGTGTGACTACGACTATGTGCACAGTCTCTTTTGTGAGCGAGAATTAAATAATATTGATTAAGCAGTGTTTCTTACTTGTTTTTAAATACACAAGACATAAATTGAAGCCCAGGCGCAATTACAATCGAATTTTATCACGGAATTACCTGCAAATATTCCACCGTTGCAAGCTTGGACTCAAGATCTTGATTTAACTGGGCGAGTGCCGAGACTAACCCTAGACCGCCTGTCAATTAAACCGGCACGTTGTGGTTTACTTAGCCCCGAGTTAGACTAGTCTAAAGCTCGATTGGAATTTATATGGCTTTGGAAGTGTAGCTTGATTTTCTTCTCTTCTAGGCAACCTCCATAAAATAATGCTTTAATTAATAATCTAATAATGTAAACCGACTTGTATTATTTTTGCGTAACACAAAACCACGCACAAACCTACGTGGTTTTTGTGGTTCTTTCAAATGCACCTACTTGTATGTTATTTTGGTTTATAATAAATAAATAACCGGCCAAGTGCGAGTCGGACTCGCGCACGAAGGGTTCCGTACTATTATCTATAAAAAACCGCAAAAAAAAAACACGTTAGTTGTATAGGAGCCCCCCTTAATATTAAATGTCTTTTGTTTTTTAGTATTTGTTGTTATAGCGGCAACAGAAATACATCATCTGTGAAAATTACAATTGTCTAGCTACCACGGTTCATGAGATACAGCCTGGTGACAGACAAACAGACAGACAGACAGACGGACGGACGGACAGCGAAGTCTCAGTAATAGGGTCCCGTTTGGCACCCTTCGGGTGCGGAACCCTAAATCTAATAATTAACTTAACCATACATACATAGCGTCACACTTTCCATTCATTCCATTTTCCATAAAGTAAGGTCTACGATAAATAACTGTCAAATTTACGCAACTGTGCTTCTGCTACCCCGTATGGGAAAAGGAGTGACACTATTTCTACTAGGTAATAGAACATTTCAGTTAACATTAAAACAAAAAAAAGCCAATAGCCAGAAAAAGAAGGACAAAAAGCTAAATTGAAACTTTCAAACGTCTCTCCGCCACTTATTTTCTTCAGCAACATAATTATTTATTCTTTCCACTAAAGTTGCCTTAAGAATTGTTAGCTAACACCCTCGCCGCCTGACCGGAATGCCGATTAGAAAAAGACAAAGAGGATATTGTAAGGAGTTCCAGAGTTATAAGCACTGGAGTAGCCTTAGGAATGAAAAACAGAAAACGTGTAACATATGTTGCGGGGTACCTACAGATGTAATTTCATAGCCAGCCGCAGACGCCGCCGGGTGTTTCTTCTGAAAAGCCCGTGGGATACATACAACCCTGAGCCACTTTGAGTCGCACGGGCTTTTCAGAATTTCGAACCGCTCAACAAGCCGTGTCGCTGCGTTGTACAACACGGTGCTTTCAGAGCTCATAATTGCCAAATCGCTCATGGCGTACAGTACAACGCTTGCGGCACATGTTCTAGGCATGAAAGAGACTTTCTGTTTGGACCATTTTCCTGTTATTTACTAGGAAGATTGGCCATACAGGGTATAACAGAAAGGGGTGTACAAGCCGAAAGAGTGTTGTTAGGGACATCATTCTGAACAACTTTCACTATGGCACCGGCTTGATCAGAGCTACTTTATTTTTATTAACTCAGTACATTTCGGGCCTAGCGCTCAGCTGATCTGTATGGTGGAGTGCAAAATAAAGTTGCCCTGATCAAGTCGGTCCCATATTGAAAGTTGTTCAGAATGATGTCCCTAACAACCCTCTTTCTGCTTGTACACTCCTTTCTGTTACACCCTGTATATGCCACATACGAGTCAACGAGCGGCGTCTACAGACAAAAAGTTGAAATGTTCGCTAACCAACATCGGTCGGACGGACCACATCTTTATCATCTACGTAACACAAAGTTTGTTCGCTTCGGCAGAGGGATAAGCAACGCCGCGGGCGTCTCCATTTCGACTTCTCCGTGCAAGGGGCGAAGGAAACTTGAAATCAATTAAAGAATGCCATCGATATTCAACGAGCGATAATGTCTATCACTGTAGTGAACGCTTGCGATAAGATTGTGAGTCGGGCTGGCGGATACAGATTTAATTATTTCGGGCGATTATCGAGTTAGGCCCCTACCTATACCTGTGTTTTATTATTTAGGGCTGTTGAAAATACTTGAAAAAAAACTTTTTAGGGTTCCGATCCTTGAAAGAAAAAAAAAGGAACCCTTATAGGATCACTTTGTTGTCCGTCTGTCTGTCTGTCTGTCCGTCTGTCACGACCCCTTTTCTCAGGAACGCGTAGATGTATCATGTTGAAATTAATATCGATTACTCAAGTCTATGATGCCTTGAAGCTGTGAAAAAATTAAACTTCTAGGTCTACGCAATCAAAAGATACCGCGATATTATCTCATAATTTTGCTGAACTTGTATGAATTCGCGTGGAACTCGCAAGGGAATCAAAACCTATAGGGTACTTCCGGTTGGCCTAAGGTCATGAAATTTGGAATGAAGGAAGGTCTTATAGCACAAGTAAAGGGAAAAATCCGAAAACTGTAAATTTCTGTCTGTCTGTCTGTCTGTCTGTCTCACCGTTCTGTTAAGACTTTTTCTCAGTAACGCATAGAGGTATAAAGTTAAAATTAATATCGATTACTCAAGTTTGTAATCTCTTAAAGTTGTGAAAAAATTAAACTTATAAGTCAACGCAATCAAAAGATACCGCATATGTCTCAATTTTGCTGAAATTGCTTGATATTCGCAAGAGAATCAAAACCTAGAGGGTACTTCCCGTTGACCTAGAATCATGAAATTTGGCAAGAAGCAAGGTCTTATAGCACAAATAAAGGGAAAAAACTGAAAACTGCAAATTTCGGTCTTTCTAAAAAAATATTCAATTTGGTTTACATGGATGACATCACATTTTAGTTTTTTATGTGGAAACCTAATTACACGTGTTACGCTCTCCAAGTGTGATCGGAACCCTTGGTGCGCCTGTTCTACTCGCACTTTGCTGGTTATTTATATAAGCTTAGTTTTACAATGTGTCTTTTCAATTTAATAATTTCTTCCCAATAAATAAAATTGTTTATCTATATTTTTGTAGTAAACTAAATGGAAAAAATAAGTAAAACTTATTTATACTAAGTCATTTAATATCTTCATTTACAATGTCAAAATCACACAATCATAATAATATGTACATTAATGATAAATAACATCATGTAGGTATCTAATGATATATCCCTTATTTTCAATAAAGGATACATTAATTATATAATTTACAATTAATTAAGACATTACGAAAATCAATTATTATACGTGACAAAGATTTTTGTATTATATTTGTTATTGTGCAAGATTTCGTTTATATTTACATTAAATCAAGCGTGAGGGGCAAGCTTAGTTAATTTAAAGAATAATATTTTATTTAGATACTATTTATTAATCTATAATATATATTTCACTATAACACGAACAGTTTTAATAACAATACTTTAAGTTGGTAACCTAAAAAAATACACAACTAAACTTCATACATTCAGAAGCTTTGTCCAAATAAAATTACAAATGATTTAAATCAAAAAGTTAATAAGTAGCTCTTCTACAAAGGGCATACCATGTTCAAAATAATTAAATAAAATTTATAATAAAATCATCGATCACTGTCTACGTTAAGATCGTAAGTTTTTGTTTTCTTTGGCACTCAATTGCATTGGCTAATTATTTTGAATGGACATTGAAATATTAAGAACAACAATTCCATATTTGCGCAAGACAGTCATCATCATATTCAGAGACTAAGATTATTGTGGAGTGAGTTTCTAGATACTCTTATCCTTGTTGGATTCTTGCCAAGTTAATGTCTTCTCCATTTATTATTAAAAGATTTTTAATTCACAGTTGGTAGACGTATATTACATTAATTTATGGAATTATTTAAAACGAAACAATTCTGGTCGTATATAGCTCTAGTAGACTAAAGATTAGTAGGTATAGATAGAGGCATACACTAAGGGCCGATTTCAATAAATCCGATAAGCCCTATTAAAACAGGTCCTGAGTATCAAGTATCTGTCGCATAAAAATATTGGATCTATTGAAACAGACAATTAAAATGCTTATTTCCATGTGACTTAATTCATAAAAGTATATATATGTTACAGATACGTACACAGAGATAAATTAAGCAATAAATTTCGATTTGTCGAAAGGAATCGATTTATTAAATCTAGGCCCGCAAATAACACAGGGTCTAATAAACGTTCGAATAAATTAAATTAAACTTCACCTCTCACACCCTGTACTTACATTAAGTGTCGTTGTTTCATTCATCGATATACAGCATTTTCCAAACAATTTCAAGTTTAAAAGCACGATTATGTCGTGATCAAAATAACATCTCAACTTTTACCGAAAAATCTTTAAATGGATATTAGAGTCTTATGATAATCTTATTTGGAGAGGTAAAATTATATTGGCCATAGAAATATTAGAATGTCTCACTTTTTTGTCTTCATTTCAACATTTTGTTTTGATATGGCACGATAAGTGTTAAATGATATGTTCGAGGATAAAGTTATGATTAAGTATACTCAGCATCAAACAAGGCATTACTACTTAACAAATTTTCTAATAAGTTAAATAAAAGTACTCACAAGGAATTTATTCAAACCATTCGTTGAACAAACACATAAATAAGGAAGAATATAGAATAACATTAAATTCGTCTAAAATTACGAAGTTAAGACATTCTCCGCCGTACTCTGAGCCAAAAAAACACTAAAAATTGCGACAGAATTGCTTCTTTGATCAAACTAGAAGGTCGACGTGAACCAGAAGGATAACTACCAGGAACGGTGGTCGCCAACATCGAAGACTTTCCCCTCCTGGAACAAAGGAAACGGAATTAGATAGATAGATAGATAAATAAGCACATTATTCGTTTCTTACAATACACGTTTGACAGGAAAACAATTAATTCAGCAGCAGTACATAAACAAAATCAATAACCGGCCAAGTGCGAGTCGGACTCGCGCACGAAGGGTTCCGTACCATTATCTATAAAAAACCGCAAAAAAATAATAATTGTATGGGAGCCCCCCCTGAATATTAATTTAATTTAAATTTAATTATTTATTTTTAAGTAAATAATATACTCAATATATTGTGAACATTTTAAGCGTCTACCTGCTACCATTATCAATATCGACCAAAAATGAGCAAAAAAAATCGCGTTTGTTGTATGGGACCCCCCTTAATAATAAATTTCTTTAGATTTTTAGTATTTTTTGTTATAGCGGCAAAAGAAATACATCATCTGTGAAAATTTCAACTGTCTAGCTACCACGGTTCATGAGATATAGCCTGGTGACAGACAGACGGACGGACTTATGCTGGATTTTACCAACAAAAAGTGATACCGAGAATAACTTAAACCGGTCATTGAAATTTCAATACCGGTATCGATACCGGTATGAAAATCATTCCGGCCAAGTGCGAGTCGGACTCGCGCACGAAGGGTTCCGTACCATTATCTATAAAAAACCGCAAAAAATTAATTGTATGGGAGCCCCCCTGAATATTAATTTAATTTTAATTTAATTATTTATTTTTAAGTAAATAATATACTCAATATATTGTGAACATTTTAAGCGTCTACCTGCTACAATTATCAATATCGAGCAAAAATAAGCAATAAAATCACGTTTGTTGTATGGAAGCCCCCCGTAATATTAAATTTCTTTTGATTTTTAGTATTTGTTGTTATAGCGGCAACAGAAATACATCATCTTTGAAAATTTCAACTGTCTAGCTACCACGGTTCATGAGATACAGCCTGGTGCAGACAGACGGACGGACGGACGGACGGACGGACGGACGGACGGACAGACAACGAAGTCTCAGTAATAAGGTCCCGTTTGGCACCCTTTGGGTACGGAACCCTAACAAGCATTGTAAACAGAGAAAAGGCTCTGACTCAGCAAAGTGTTGCAGAAGATCTGCAACGCTGATATTCTGCCAGAACCTTGCTAAAATTTACTTTTTATACAAGCTTAGAGTAAAAACTTAATTAAAATTAGAATTGTACACTCCATTTGTTTAGCTCCGGCAAGGGACTAGCTCCCAGTTACTAACCCGGAGGATTGCATTGCATGTGACTGGCGCAATCATGCCTGTGCCAACTTTAAAAGGAAAGAAAAGGAATCCTTATAGGATCACTTTGTTGTCCGTCTGTCCGTCTGTCTGTACGTGTGTACGACCTTTATATCGAGAAAGAGTGGACGTATCAAGCTGAAATTTATACCAACTTCTCAAGTTTGTTGTCGCATAGAACTGTGAAAAAATTGAACTTTTAGGTCAACGCAATCGAACGCTACGAACGTTTATGCTGTGAAATTGTTTGATTTTCAAAGTAATCGCAATGGACCAAAAACCTATAGGGTTCTTCCCGTAGGCCTACAATCATGAAAGGCATAAAGCAAGGTCTTTTAGCACAAGTAAAGGAAAAAATCTGAAAACTGCGCTGCAAATTAGAAACCTAATTACACCAGTTTCACTCTTGGTCGGCGAGTCCTATTCGCTCTTGACCGTTTATTTAATATAAGTGTAAGTCAGGAAGAGTAGCACCCGTATACAAAGGGTTTAGTCAGTACAGTCAACGTCAGAATACGTATTCAGCCTAAACAAGATGCTAATCTACATGTACAACCGAGCCCGATGATGTTATATAAAAATATTTCTGTATTAAAACATAAATCCATGAAACAGCATAATCTAAAAGTTTTATTACGGTTTGTGACTCGGAGGTCTCAATAATTCATGCCGAAAACACCTGTAATCCTATTACAGTCCTACCCGCGACCCTGAAGCCTTCAATACACTCTTATTATACACAATACAAAGTCAAGAACAAAGCTAAGGTTACTTTGTATCGGCAAAAATATTACCTCGCTGCATTATATAAGCGTCGTCTTGAAACGAACGTTAAAAATAAAGGCTTAAACAAAGGCACGAAGAAATGTGTTGGAGTCGCTACCGCAAACAACTGAATCTGGCGGCGGATGATGTAGACTGAAACAGTCTTAAAAGCTAAGTGGTTTCAAGTGTTCATCACTTAGTTAAAGTGTATTTATGTTGGTGAAAACAACACCCAACTCTCCTTTGTTCACTATATTACCCACGTTATGTAGATTCCAGTTGAGAGGCTAAGGAAATTAGCTTCCGTTTTCGAAAGAGTTGAAATGCAACTGCTTCGTTGGAACTAAATAGGTGGTCCTGAGAAATGCAAGGACTATTTTAGACTCACTAGGGGTACGTTGTTTTTTAATACTTTATTTCTTATGAATGCTTAATCGATACGGGTTTATTTTTTATTTATTTATTTTATTTTATTTTATTTATTTATTTTATTTGGGACATCAACAGCATATAAAATAAATGAGTTACAATGGTAGATAGTAAATACAAAAATTAAGCCGGTAACAGATATCCACAGAAGATACAATAAGCAAGTGAAAGAGAAAAAAAAACTTAGCAGTTATCTTATTATTATGCACGTTGTAGAGTTTTAGGAAATAAGAATTTTAGAGGGTACGTGATTTAAATTAAATATACTAAGGAGAATGTGAGGAGTATATTTGTAATGTTTGTGCAGGGGTAAGTGAGTGTGTGTGTGTGTGTGTGAGGGTGTGTTAGGGTGAGTATTTGTGTGTTTATTCACTTGTTTCCCTCATCGTCTATCAAGACTTTTATAATTTCATGACGAAATTTGGCTTTGGAGGATGAGAATGGATCTAAATCACTAAATTGTTTATTGTATTCAGAGGCAAGTTGGCGGCAAGAATCGTAAAGGATCGTCTCTTTGTATCACATTCTCGTACATTTAGTTTTTACCATCGACTTCGTTTGCGGGCCCCGAAGTGGGTGCAAAGTGCAGTAGGTGCCTCCAGTCGCCATTTTGTATCTAAAGAAATCCATTCACTAGTATAATACTGTTTTTGCATACTTTAGTGGCTTCAACGACGAATACCTTCTTTAGGATTTAGTGTTAGTTGTATATTAGTAGTAGTACTGTAGTAGTTTAGTAGTATGACAATGTGGGCTATTCTTGAGGTGTCAAAACCATTAAACTTAAGAGGAACTAAAGGCACTAAACTGACAACCTTCAAATCCGACAGTTCTTGCGCGGTGGCCACAGATTCCATTTTCAAATACACCATTTTAATTAGTTTAGTTAGTATAGTTCGTGTCGCCAATCGCAGGCAATGTTTGTGTGGCGGCTGCAATTTGTTTCTGAGTTGATAGCATCAGAAACAAATGAAAATCCTATGAGATTCTCGCCCTTAAATCGGTTAGGTGACAATCTATTTCAAAATCTTTTTGTGCAACTCATGTCGCAAATGCTAGCAAGTAAAGCAACACAACAACAAATCGTATATTACTATTTCATCGAATGTGCGTTGTGAAATTCCCATAATTCTTCAGCTTAGAAGCGGTCTTCTGCCCGTGTCCCCGCCGACCCCGCCAGATAGAGATTAAACATTCATCGACCTCGCATACACACTTAACCCTCGTAAATATTCAATGCACACCGCACACAATCAATTCGTTTGCTCTGCCAGGCTTTGGAAAGAAAAAACTGGGTAAGTGCGAAAAGGACCTGCACATGAATGGGTTCCGTTGCATTATTTTAAACAATATGTTGTGTTTGGTGTGGGATGAAAAATCTTGGAATTACACATAATATTACGTCACGCTTTTTCCTACACCAAGTAGCAGAGGTATAGCTGGCCATGTCTTAAATTATTCAATATAAAGTGACAGGGGCGAACCCTTCACAGATTTACTTTAAAATGATTGAACTTTGAGACTTACTCGTATATATTTATTGCACATATCAGAAAAAAAACACAAACAATACAGAAAAAGCATGAACAAAGGCAAGCTTATCTCTAAAAAGAGATTTCTTCCAGCAAACCCAGGATGGACAGGATACATTTATCTTTTTTTTTTCTATCAGGATGGAAAAAAAAACAACGATTACGAACTGACCTTACTGTAAAGTTCTAGGTACCGAAAGTTTCAGGCGTGTGAATTGCACGAGATACCGAAAATTACGGAACAGATGGACAGACAGTGCAAGAAAAGGGTACAGTTGGAATCCTTTGAAAATGGAACCCTAAAATAGTGTTTGAGCAGTCAAACCAAGGGGTTATGAAATTGCGCGACCCTAACATTTTGGCCAAATGTTGGACTATTTATTGTAAAAGGGTTGGGTGATGATGATTTATATCTTTATCGCGTTTGTTTTGCCATTGTCTGTGAAATATTGGACTTGTATTCAGAATGATATTGGGAGTATTTTCATTATTCGTTCATAATTTCATAATTTCTTTATTGCACGGAAAACAATGTGATACATAGTCTTAAAACAAAGGTAAATAGGCAAAGGCGAGCTTATCTCTAAAAAGAGATTTCTTCCAGCAAACCTAGGCGAGATAGGACAGATTGTTCTGAGAGAATAGTACTAGTGCACAAGAATGAATGAATCTACATATATCTCGTTCTTATAATTTTATCATAATTTATTGCTGATATTCATCAAAGCTACTGTTATTATATTGTGAAGGCAAGGATTCTACAGACAAACTTCAATAAAGAAAATGTATTTCTGGCTCATCGTGGTTGCAATACATGTTGAATGTCTATCTAAATCTGGGCACGATTATCTCTTCCACCTTAAATTGACTATTTACATAAATCCTTGATTGGTCTAGTTATTTTATTTATGTTCTTGTTTATTTTTTTATGTACGGCTGTGGATGGTTCAATAAATAAAATAAAAAATAAATAAGAAATAAGATACGTAATGACGCTTTGTTTATTTTAAGGACAGAAATCTGCCGATTTTCGGAAGAAATCTCTTGTTAGAGAAAAAGTCGCCTCTGAATATATTTTAATGTATTTTTTAAAATCAAACTCATGAATTTCTAAAGACGCTTACAAACAAGAAACATTATCATACAAAAATTCTACGTAACGTCAACAGTATTAGACTAAGAAAATATTTCACAACGCATCAATATCGATAATACAACAACAATGTAAGACAGACTAGCATGCCAAAATTACTGTGACACCTCGCGCCTTATAAAGTTGTATGCCAAGAGATGTCTCGATGATCTGGTCTTGCTATGGGGATATTTGCTCAATAGTTCAGTGGAGCGAGAATGATAACGTTGGCTGAGCAAACTGTGCTGAACAACACTATATGAAGATCATTGGGTTGAACCACCGGTATCCAAAATAAAATAAACATATCCTTTTATAAAACTAAAAAGAAAGAGAATTTCACATAGCGTACTAGTTTGACCATAATGTTAGTTCCTTAGAGCAAGAAACAGTAATACAGCGGGACTTACGGCCGGTATCCGAGACGATGTTCAAAGGTAACGATTAGCTTACAGAGCTATTAACTAATTCCAGCCAAAAAAGTACCACTATCAGCCAAACGTTTCGCTATTTTGAATCAATCATCGATTAGCTAATTTTAACCTTTGAACAGTGTCTCTGAAACCGGCTGTTAGTGCTGTCGAACTGTGTATACTTTGTAATAATGTAATGTAATGTGCCCTTATTCGGACAGAAACTCCCGTATTTCTTCCGTTTGATATGTTACCTTCGATCATATTGTGTTACGGCTAATACTTAAGATAAGCGGCTGGAACTAGTTTTAGCCGGTTAATATTAGGTTGCGCATTTTCGTTTCTTTTGTTCTTACACGTCAACCAAACACGAAGAATAAAGGGGGATTTGTTTCGCTCATCCACTTTTTCTCATCCTCCACCTACCCTGACCTACCACTTCGCCTAGACAAACCACTCTAACATTGCGCTAGTAACACCTTACATTAGTGCCAGCAGTAAGAACAACTCTATACTTTGTAGTTGTCAAAGTTAACTCGGGATAAGTCTTATTCCGATTTCATACTGCTGGCCCTTAGCCGGCTAAAACCAGTTTTAGCCGCTCACCTAGGATAAGCCGTAACAGAAATGCACTTTCAAAGCATGTCGTAGCAATGGAACAGCGTAGCAATGTGTGCTACGGCGTAACTCATGTAGAAGCTACGTGCTACGAGTCGTAGCTGAATTCGTAGTAACTTCGCGAATTCCATAGCAATTTGGTATTACAGTACGAAGTCAAATATAAAATATCTATTTTCTATTTATTTTTACTTATCTAATAAACTTAATAACCAAAAAAAAACAGACATTTCTAGTGAAGGGAATGAATGAACTGCCGAGATCTGATAGAATTTAATTTTGAATGAATGAAACGAAATTAGAATTTTATTTTAATATGATCATGATCAAGAATAAGTAAAGTAAGGTTAAGTAACAAGTAAGGATAAATAGACCATACAAAAAAATTGGTATGTACGGACAAATTGTCATTAAATCCAAATATAGCCGAGCCTTACTGTTGTGTTCATTTACTTGTCTATTTACAAATACAAATACAAATTTGTAATACATATTTGAATTATACACATTATAACATAGCGTCACGTCTTTTCTCATGCGGCAGGCGCGCGGTTATACATAATTATATTATCAAATCGAGGGTAAACTGGATTAATGAATATATTTCTAGATACGGTTTTGTTTAATACAAAGAGCAAAAAAATGGTTATAACTACGTACAGCTGTCCAGCAATCTTTTGGCGTGCGATGGCAGGTAGAAACTAACTCTCTTTGACAGGTTAATTGCATTAGGTTGCGTAGAACTGGCGCCTCCCTAAAGACGTCACTCACAGCCAAATGATCGTTGGAACGCTGTCGGTACCTACTTAAATATTCAGTTATAAATAAACTAATGCACTTTTTGAGTTCTGCCAGAATACTCTATATCCGAGTCGAGCATCAAAAAATAAAATGTCTCGATAGGACGGATGGACACGGATGGACAGTCCGACAAAGATATGATCTTGTGAAGCCCTCTCTTGACAAAGAGAGATGCGTCTGCAGTCATCTACCGATGCCTCGGAGGAATCAACTAGAATTATTAATTGGATTATTAGTCTGAGGCCGATGCATCCGGCGATGTGAAGTGGGGCTGATTTGCGCGTCTGTGGTACCTAGGTATTGATCGTCCTCAATTCTCGTCATAAAAACGCTTGAAATGAGTTATATGTATTATTATGAGTAATATGAAATGAGTCATAGTAGTAGTTAAAAGTACTACATAAATAAATAGCTGCGCATTCAATATACATTTTTTTTAAACTTTATTGTGCGTGTGCGTGTTGCGTCTGTCCAGCAGGCCTAGACAAAGTTAATAAACGCTACGAAAACGAAATGAAACGAAAACTCAAAAAGTATGCGAGTTGACATTTGGTGACGCTAGCGTAGCGTGACAAAACGTCAAATCGCATACATATTCTTAGCGTTTCGTGCGGACGATAATAGCGTTTTGCATCTTGTCTACGGGTGCTATGTACAAAGACTTATCGACCTATAGTCGTCGTCAGGTGTGTGGACAGCTCGTGGAAATTCGTATGCGGATTCGGACACATCAGTACTCTTAAAGATAAGCTCGCCTTTGTAAATCAGGATCGGGATCTTTTTGGGGTAATATATTATTGGCTATGTAATTGTTGTTAATTTTAAGGATATATCTTTTTGTAACGCTGTTGATTACCTGAATAAATAAGTAAATAAATAAATAAATGTATTCTTAATTTTCCATTGTATATTGTATTGTATTTTGTGCAATAGAGTATACTGAAGTATCGAAGTAATCACCTGAGTCATGTTGCGGGTGCGTGTTCCTGTACACATGCTGCTGCTCGGGCGCACGATCTAGCTGCGCGCGCACCACGCTCGGACGCTCCGTGCCCCCCGCGCCCGCCGCTACCCCGCTGACGCCCGGGGACCGCGCCCGCGTCTGATTGGCCCGCGTACGCGCACCTGCAACATGCCTCGAGGTTAGTATACAGTCTTCAACCGATCTTTTGGGCATGAGTGACGATTACAGGGGGGCGACACTTCTACGCAATTCGCAACGAACCTGTCATCGACACAGACCTTTCATTTCTCAGTGTTCTAACCGTTCTCACCTATCCACAATAACAAACAACTTGACAGATGTCAATCTTAGCCTGTGAGTGAGGGGATATTGCTCATAAAAATCGATTAATCAAAATAATCGATTCAACCTTTAAACATATGTGAATCGGAAAGATGTCTAAAATATTATTCTTGATTCTTCAGTTACCGTTCTTCAGTTAAAGTTAGTTAGTTAGTTTAAATATAGTTGAAAATAAATAATAATATCTTTAAGTTCTGGCGATACCAAATTTTCTGTTAGTTCAATGAATCAAAATGAATAAACAATTTCGATTGTTTCCGATTGTTTTGGTAACATCCCTGTGTTTAAACAGTGGATTCTATGAAGTTGTAGGTTAGCTGTCAAGTTGCCTGTTATATTGGATAGGGTAGGTATAGTTCCACCTATCACCGCATGCCAAAAGATCGTTGGAAAGGTCTTTTTACAAACAGGCACAATTTGCTTGTTCCGACACTATAGGATACCGTGTCGTGGGTACCAGAAACAGCGACATAACAAACATGTAAGTATCTAAGAACTGGGTTTTTTCTTCTTCGTCCCCAGCCGGAATTCAAACCCAGGACCAGGACCCAGGAGTATAGATAGACCTCGAATTTACCACATCATCTACTCCGATCCTGCGCCGGCACTGAAGGAAACAATTACACTACTTCAACCGCAGATTAACACTTATCTCGATGTAGCGGCACTCTGCATACGTCACGCATGTTTTGCATATTTATTTAAATAACTATGGATAAAGGGTATTTTGTAGTTTAGTTTTAAATCCTCACAACCTGTCCCTGCCGCCAGATTACATATCTAGTCAATATAATCACACCTCACGAATAATCTCACTTCGGAGTTAGAAATCCGCGTGTGAACTCTCACACCTGTTGTTACTCACCTCGCATCAAACACCGCATCGTTTCGTGTTAGTCTGTGATCAAATTCACAGAGTACTACGTTATTGATACTCTGTGATGGGTTATTTAACAGAAAAGCAATATTGAACAAGATATCAATTTGTGAGGAATGTAAATTGGGGGTTTGTATGACATGACTGGCTCAACGTAGGTGACACTACCGCTGTTATTAGTATTTCGTATGTGAAAAGTCGTGACGTCAAGGCGAGGTATGAATAATTACAAACCAAGGTAAACGAAGATTGCGGAAGTGAGAAGCGAATATTACTCGGGAATAGGAACAAGTGGGATGGCAATTGTGCGCTCGCACCTAATCTGAATCAACGACAAAACGGAAAAAAATAAGCTAATTCAGGGAATCACATTTTATATTTCAAATCGCTAGTAAGAACAATTCCCCACATATCATAATTATTTACTACTACAGCGGTAGGTAAAAAATATTAGAAAAAAGGGTTGACTTTGGATTTATTTTCTAGCGAGAAAATTTTATCCAAACACGTTTTCCAATATGAAAACCCTAGATTATTATTTCCTGAAATACACATGTAAAAAGCACCCCTAATTTTTTTTGTACTGTAACTGTTTTATTAAGAAACCCTGATTTTGTTATTGGCTTACCACTAGCACTAATTATAGATATTTACTAATATTGACCTTTGGTTCGCAGAATAGATAATCTCATCTATAAATGATGTACTATTAATCTCACAGCTCTTGACTAAAAGTTTGAAAATATTTCTACTCACTTTCTTTATTTGCGGTACTCTTAATTTCCGTAGCTTTAGGTGACGTTGACGGCATTGGAATTTCTGAAATAAAATGAAGAACTTTAGAATTAAAATTACGTGAGGTCCGTTGACGGACAGACAGACGGATAGCGGAGGCGTATGGGGTCTCGTTTGGCACCCTTTGGTTACATTACAACCCCTTGAAATAAAACATAAAATAAAAATGTATTTGCCTACCTACTGTCATCATTATAATATTATGTATTGTCATTTTTGAAGGATTTTTAACGTTTCTTTTACTCTGAACTTGCTAGGATGTGACGTTTTTTCTTATTTTAGGTTGGGGTGCGATGACGTAGAGAGAGAGATGGCATCTAACTCATGGTCAAAGAATCTTGGCAAAAAATGTTCGAGTATAATTAGTAAGGTACAGTACGGGGCCATTGTTTTGGCACGTCGCGACGAGGCTGGACCCGATGTGCCCCGAGTATGATACTCGGTTGTTTGACTTGGCGGGTGAGAGAGTAATGGCGAAACGAGACCCGACATGTCAAAACAATGTCCCCATACTGTACAGACTTCCAACGATCTTCTTACGTGTGTGGGACATTTACAGGGGGGCAACTTAATGCAACGACCCTGTCAAAAAACGTTAGTTCCACCTGCCACCGCAAGCCAAATGATAGTTGAAAAGCTTGTTCATTAAACCATTCTGACAAAACTCACCATAAAGACGTATAGACCCTTCCGTCTCTCCCAGTGAGTTCTTGGAGATGCATCGATAGTTTCCGAAGTCTCCCGTCTGCAGATTTCGTACCGTCAACTTCATGTGTGCCCTATCGAGGAACAAAGAGATATGAGACTGAACATTTACTACATCTGTCCATTCTTTTGATGGGTTTTTGACATTAACTCTCTAACAGAGACCTGTCAGAAAACCATCAAAAGATTGGACACAGTCACACAAGAGATAATAGTACTCCGCATATAACATTTAATTTCCAAAGTCACATGGCGTACCTACGGTAGGTAAAATAACTGAATGAATAACTGAAGTCTTTTTCAGACTTGTCTTCCGTGAATTTGAAATCAATTAGGTCCAGAATCCAGACCGGATAATCTAGGTAAACTAAAAGGAAATTACGAACCAATGACCGTGTACCAATAAATCTTAGGTAAAACTGTTTTTAGCAAACAATTTCCCTTAAATCTCATAATTTGGCAGTAAATAAAACCCACGCGTCCGTCAATTTATCGAAGCGTTTTCAATCCCAGAAAATCTGTAGCGCTATAAATAATTCGCAAGAGATCTATTACTCAGAAATTCCCAACAGACGTGTTATTATGTCAATAAAATCTCTTCAGCCAATATCGCGTCAGACGGTACATTGTTTTGACGCCAATACAACTAACGGACCGTAAAAGTTCTGCCCTCCTCTAGACCTCCCTTTGAGAATTGTTCGAATACGGACTCCGGGTGGAAAGATTACCTTTAGAAGTTGGCTGTAGGAAATTGATTGAGAGTTATAATAATACATACTCAAACGTCCAACATTTATAAAAGATCACGATCTTTGTTCTGTTTTTTTCATAGGATTTGAACTTTATCTCGATGTGCGTAGGTTGAAAATTGCGGGCCGAGGACTTTGGACGGACGGACACACATGTACAATCACACTGGTATAATTTAGCAGTACTGCTACTAATATTGCCTATCGCGTAAACTAAATCTGAACTTGCCTGATATATTAGAACTTGCCAGCTTTATCCATAACCCGTGTGCCTAAATTTTTAAGATCTTTCAGCAATATTAATGTATTCAGTTGGTAACGTTGACAACTTTGCGGCACGACATTACTCATACGGGTAGATAAAATTGTGCCCACTATTCAATAAAAAAAATTGGGTGACAGGGCGCTAGCTTTAGAGTTGAATTTTTTCTCATGATATTTTCCATTACCGTTACAACGTCCATATGATGAACGGATAAATTCAAAGGCTACTTATTTGACAGGATGGGATAAGGAGTGGACGGAGACCGCTCAGGATCTGATAGAGTGAAAGAGAGGGAGAGAGTAAGGCCTTTGCTAGGCAGTAGGCAGTGGGACGTTGCAGGCTCATAATAATAATGTCGGATCGTACGTAAATTCATGGGAAATACATCATTGACTTAATATCATCATTATTCATATGCACTTAGGCTTAGGCCCGTGCCGTTATCACAACCTCCTCGGAGAGAAAAAATAAATAGCCGACGCGCGCGTGCATGCTTCAATCGAGTCTCAGCCGCAATGTGGGCGAGCCACGGGCCACGGGCGAGCAGATGAATGACGTCGCGCACGCATCTCTCATGGTTCGGAGAATGTGTCGTCACGTCACTAGATGGCGTGAACAAACACATAATAATAATAATACTTATTTGACAGTCCCTCGAGTCCTCAGCCGAACAGATCGTGAGGTATTGGATCACACTCGGAGAGCCCCCGCCCGATTAATTGTCTGCGATGGACCGGAATAAATGATGAGGCGAAATTAGGCTCAGTCTCAGCTGGTGGAATCTTAGGGCCTTTTATTGATGGCTGTGGGCGATAGGGTGTCTGGAATTCTGAAGTAAAAGAAGGGGAATGGTACCTATTTTTTGTGGGTATTTATGGTGTATTTTTTATACAAATTATATTCGTTCTTGTTAAAATATTACTTATTGGGTATTATTATTATATCCGTGGTCTAGTGGGTTTCACCTTGCTTCTCACGCAGGAGATGCAGGTTCGAATCCCGGTGCTGGCCATGTACCAATGAGATGATTAATCATCGGACGCTCCGTGTTTTGGATGGCACGTTAAGCTGTAGGTCCCGGCTACTATCACTACCTTGTAGTATGTAGTAGTTGTAAAAACCCCTCCACCAACCCGCAGTGAGCCAGCGTGGTGGAGTATGGCTCAATCTTACTCGGATCCGAGTAAAGGCCTGTGCCCCTCGGTGGTAACATTAATGGGCTACATTTACTTTTAGGTATTATTATTGTTGTTACCTAAGTACCGTTGGCGTCTTTGTTAATTAAATAGTACATAGACTATACCTAACATAACTAACTACAGAAGCGTCCAAAGTCCTTTTTGAAAGAACAGATCATTTTTTTCCGCTTATTCATAGGTTTTGAACTTTATTACAAAGATATAAGGTTGAAAATAGCGGTCCCTTGTTTTTATGCGGACGCTTGGTCGCTTGGGTGTGGGCGCCGCCGCTCTGCATAACTAATTGAGTAAACACATACCACCGGTTCAGCCAAATCCATCTCCTACTGAACACTGCAATTCTTCATCAAATGTATCTATCTAACCATACCCATACCCATCTGAACACCCCAGCCAGCTTACCCCTTTTCACCTCGCGCCTATAAATCAATTTCAGATTGTGTTAGCTACCGCCACCTCAGGTTTGATTAAATTTCCGTCTACTATCCCTCTCTGTGCCCGTCTGAAATTATTAAAACAGCCTTTTAGCGGAAATTCCCCTAGATAAACAACTGAGCGAAATTAATTCCTGATTCTCAACTTTGATTAGGTCTCTTGTAAAATGGCGAAGTTTTTGTGTTTGATTAAGGTGTTAGATTTTAAGATACTTTTCTTGTCTTCAACTTGCTCGGCAAGTTTGGTGTAAAATCGCCAAGGATAGGACAAAGTTTGATAAACACTTTGTATCCTGTTACTATTGTTAGTTTATAAGATGACAGCCCCAGTATTTCATTTAGGTGTCACTTTAATGGAACTAGTGGCCCTGTGGACAATAGACCTCGCGAACAGTTAAACAACATTTTGCAATTTAAAATACAATCTATTGACTTTTCACGAAAATAGTTATAGTCTATTTCACTCACTTTCATGGTCTCTACAGATCCACTTTACTAATCCGTCTCCTACTTCGAGGAGTCCAAACTTGGTATGTTTTGAAATTATTAGATTTTTCGAAAACGGGTGGCCGCAAGGTAATATTGTAGTATATTTTTAGAACCGGCTCAGGAAGCTCTATCATTTGATATCCCACGTGATAGGTTTTAAAAAAAAAAAACAAATCCCATACAAAAAAATATGACGTCCTATCTCCCCCCCCCCAAGGGGATGACAAAAATATAACTTTAATTCAAGGAACACGTGTGCCAAGTTTTGTGAGGATCACTTGAAAACTGTGGCCCCTAGACCGGAACTGACATACATATATAAAGATACAGACAGACGAAAGCAAAATCGGCCTGCTATCTTGTCGATATGGAGCCCTTCGCTCGCTTCGCTCGCTTGGTCAATAACATAACTATAATTATTCATATTCTACAGTCAACAGACACTTTGGTCTTCACTCTTGATTCATTTTATCATTGAAATCTCGAGATTATAGTGAACTTGTCAGACCCTCATTTACTTTATACGATTAATATAAACCCGATATTGTATTTCTTACCCCATCGTGATCTTGATAATTAACGGGAATTACGTATTGCTCGATTCAATAAAGAAACTTATCTAATGGCATGGCATCCATTTATCATACTTTCGCACTTGCATACTATCGCTGTATTTACTCACACACACACGGCCATACCGCTTGCAAAACAAGAACCTAAGTAATCTGGATTTGTTCTCACGCTGCAGCTCTCTCGCTTGATAGAGATAGGCCTTTCTTTGCCCAGCCCATACCACAACAAACAACCCATTGTGTTGTGAGCTGAGTATGATGATCATATAACCACTCACCTATAAGAGTTTTCATCAGTATTAATGGCATACTTCTTAGTGGGCAGCACCATCACATTGTCATATACCCAGTAGGAGATGGCGCGGGGATGCGCCTCGGTGTGACAGTCGACTGTGACGTCAGTTCCGGCTGGGGCTCCGACTAGCTGGTTCGGCACCCATATCATTGGAGAGACTGGAAGAAAAGTAATGTGTTGTATTTAATCGAATATCAAAAATGTGTTAATTAAATCAGGTAAGGTAAGGCCACGGTAAGGCAAAGTACAAGTACAGAACAAATTGGAAATCCCTGGTCAAGGTCCGTACCAACAACCATGACGGTCACGATCATCAGCCATGAGCTAACTACTAGTAAAGAAGAAGGCAAAGTAATTATATTTGCGACATTTACACTTAGTTAATGCAGCAATTGAACCAAGCCTTTGCTGCAGAAACATAAGTAATTCAAATAAAAATGAACACTTTGTAGATAAAAAGGTGCTTATACATTATCCCTGGATAAGGATAAAGAACCTTGTCATATCCCTGCCACGATTTAGGTAATTTTACATCTAAGTATAACTTTCGAAATAAATGTCTCGGTACTAATTCGAATACCTACATACGAGTATATTTTACTCTATGACCTATACGTCACCATGTTGTTTGTAAGGACCTTCTACTTCTTAGATATTTCCGTCCAAGGCTCTACTTATAGAATGTATTTTCAGACTTTTATAACATTGCAACATGTGAAAAAATACTCTACATTAAAACAAAGTCATTTTGACAAAATCGAAAACAGAAACCGTCGGGGAACCAATTTCGACATCAATAAAAACATTCGTCTAGCAAACAGAGCTGAGTATAGTATGGAGTGAAAACTTATAGGAAGCAATTTATAAAGTCTCAAATATGATGGATCGCAACTTCAACTTCGTAGATGGAACTTCCTTTACTCAGGCCTCTCTCTCTCAGTGCTATTTCTCAAGAATGAAATACAACGCTGGAAAACCGAGGCAATGTATTTTCTATCGCAGCCCTCCTTGCTTTTTGCGGTTAGAACGCGGAAATTAGAATTCAGACGAACAATGTAGAGAAATATTAGACTGATTTTTTGTTTCACTGATTTCTTTTAGTAAAGGTGTATTGTAGTAATATTCTCATCCGTAATTTGTGATTCTGAGTCTAAATTTCTGTCTGGTGGAGCTCTGATTGTCAGTAATAGTTACAAGCAAATGAAGTATCAATTGTAATTATGTAGGATCTATTCAAAATATTTTGACTTTCAGTAATAATGTTTTGGTGACTGTAATAATACAACTAACATCTTTCTTGAATGTCCCTAAATATTATATATACAAAGATAGTTCAAATAACAATTAATGTAAGTATCAAAAAAGTTTTTGCAATCATTACTCAAAATCACAAAATGCCTTCATAATAATCTGACAGCGATATGACTTGATGTCCCCAGCGCCCTCTAGATAATAAAATCTGCACTCTGCGAGAGTAATTCATATCCCCCACTTTATGATCGCAATTTTCACGAAAGATATTATTCATAGTGAATCGGCCGTTTTAATATTCTACGACGTTTTAAAATATTTATAAAACCCTCCCGGGTTTATGGCGTTGCTTTATCATTGTATTTTTGCCATAAATGAGATTTTTGTTGGTACATTGACATAAAAAAATATATAAATGTCGTTAAAAAGTAACGAGCTAAGGTTAAAATAAATAATTCTGTAACAGGGTTGGACAATTATGTTTTTTTATTTTTTATTTAGCCGTCAAAGTGTCCCACTGCTGAGCAAAGGCCTCCCCCTCTTTCGTCCACACTTCCCTGGTCTGTGCCACCTCCGGCCACCCCGGCAAATTATGAATTATACATCAAAATACACTATTGTACCTAACTAGGTGCGAATCTAATGATAAAACGTACAAACGTCAGTGGCCTAATTCTCGCGCATTCGATATATGATATCTACACCTATATCGAGTAATTTTGTATGGGAATCTGTCAATATAGGTCTCGATATCCGTATATCGAAGGCGCGAGTATCATGCCACAGGTAACGGTGCGTGATGCAAAAATTCTTTAAAATCTGAATAGAGATACCTATTCAGATTTTAAAGATTTTTCGCACACCTTTTTGTTCTTTTAGGTCTGTATTTTCATGCTGATTCAACTGTGAGGTGAAATTCACTTAACCATCAAGCCAAACAAATTGCAGTTTTTCATCGAGATTTCAAAATAAATTGCGGAAATCAAGTAAGTTAAAAAATAAAATTTTCTTGTAGCTTTTGCTGGCAACTTATTTCCTATTTGCATTTTCAATTCAGATTGCTTTCGAAGTAGCAAACCAATTCTTCTTTCACACTTGTACGACTTTTACTGTTCAATTTATTCACCTACCTAGTACCTTTCTTACATAACAATTATATTAATCCTCAGAACACATCCCAGAGTAATTAAATCTTCATTATTATCATGCATATCATATCATCATCATAAATAGTCTCTGCCTTTTAACAAAAAATACAAAAAACCGTTAAATTAAAAACTTTCGCCAAATCTCTTGCTGCGTCGAAAAAATATTTCCCAGTGTCGCACTGCCGACATCTTGCCATTATTTAGTCAGCTGCTGTGCTTAATTAGAATTGAAAATACTCCTTTTGACTTCCCTTAAAAACACCGAGAAGACTACGTTAATGTCAAGAGAGCACTCGAGAATCGCAGGAAAACGAGGTGGTGTAATTCTAAATGAACATTTCGGTTTATTGGCGGCATAAAATATTTCTTTGCTCTTTTTCTTTGTCGCGTTTCGTTCGAGTTTTCAGGGCTGTTTTTCTTCTGTGATTCGTAGGCATGAATGTACTGTAGTATGTAACAGAGTTTAGTATATTTTGCTTTCTATCTCACGCACGACTCTGCCGTACCGTATTAATAAAACTCTAGTACCGTTTTAATAAATCGCTCTCAGCTATTAGAGCTATCTGAAGCGCGTGATAAGGACAGAAGAGTTTTTATATGACGAAGCCGTCATTGTGAAATAGACAGGAGCATGATTCTCGCGCATTCGATATACGATATCAGTCAATATTGGTCTCGATATCCGTATATCGAAGGCGCGAGAATCGACCCGCAGATCTCAGAGCTGAGAGCGGGTTAAAATGACGGGCCTCAGAGTTTAACGAAATCGATACTTTTTCTTTCTAACATCTCTCTGGGGGTTAATAGCGCTATTTTGTATAATCAAGAAACGTCTAAGGAGATGTATTTCTCCGGTACTTATTTTTGAACCATAATCATATATGCGGTTTTTCTTGTAGGGAAACGAATATGAATAAAGCCTACGAGAATATTTTTTATTAAAGCCGCCATTTTTTATTAATTTTGAAAAAAATATCTGATTTATAGCCTGTATCCTTTGCTTAGCTAAGCAGCAAAAAAAACAAAACTGTCATTCATTCAGTTGTCATATTTGACACTTTCCCCATGTTCCGAGTCACGCCATAATCGATTACAGCGTCTACGATGCCATCGTTTTTTATCGCCAAAGCTGACTCGGAGAACGTCTTCGTAGATGCTGTAATCGATTGTGGCGTGACTCGGAACAGGGGGCTATTGACATTGACGGGACAGAACAGTGTTGCCATAATAAATCATTTATTATTCTGGGTGGCAGCTTTATTTCAAAATAATAATATTTTTAAATCACAAAAACTAAAAAATCGGTTAAGTGCGGGTCGGTATCGCACACGAAGGGTACCGTACCATCGTACAACAAATCAAAAGCACTCAAAACTTTGTGTTTTTAGTAATAACTCGTGCTTTTACTCACGGTAAGCATAATATTGTGATGCGAAACTGCTGATGAAGACCACATATGGCCACCAGAACTTCTCAATACTAGGTATAAATACAATGCGTGGCTGACGGGCAGGCAACACATAGCCTAAACCGGTGGACCTAGAGCCATGAAACTGATGAGTTTCTATAAGTACTAGAGTATTTCACTCTACTCACACTCGACATCGACAATGATCCGCTTGGACACGGAGGGAGGGACCGCGTTGGTTGCGATACAAAGATACGCGCCCATCTCCGTGCGGCTGATGCGCTGCAGACTGAGCGTGTCGCCCTCGTATACTGTCACTGTAACAATGATACCCTGGTTAGTTACATTTACATACAGACACATACATTGCTTCTGGACCCACACTTGCCCCGTTCCGTGGGCACCAGAAACAGTGACATCATAAAAAAGTTGCTATTTAAGACCTGGGTTTTTTTCTAAGGCTATGCCCAGTAGCAACTCGATATAGACTACACAACGTAACAGATCTACAAAACAGAGCACGATGATAATAATATTGGAATTAAAATCAGGTGCTGTGAATATAATACCGACACAGCAAATATTATAGGTATTTTTTTTGTTAAATCTCATGTTTGAAAATATTTATAATTTGTAGCGTAGAATAATTGAGTAACATAGTATAATTTATAGCTTGCTTTCAAGTTCAAAGAGAATGATTGGCTTGCAGGTGTTTCTACAACCAGAATACAAAGGTCCGTTGTTCTCCAACTTGATTTGCAATGTAATTTCCCGGCAACAAACGGTTCCCCTCTTTTTCCACGCAGAATTCCATCCACTAGGGGCAGACAATGCAACGCTCTCGAGCTAACCCGTTGAAAGGCACCAGTCGTCCATAACTCGTTGACTCGTTGTAACTTTTTACCGTTTCAGTGTAAAATTTACTACGCCCGCCGCACTGTACGCGGCAATATTTGAGAATTTTCGCGATAAAACCTCGCGAGTGCGCCCGCGGAAAATTCGACTAGCGGCGACAAATATACCATAACATTTATATACAATCACATAATATTGCTTCTGGCCGCACACTAGGATACCCTGCACTGTGGGTACAAGAACCAGCTTCATCACAATCATGCGTAAACATCCAGATCAGTTTATTTTTTATTTCTCCCAGTGGGATTCGAACCCCGGACCTCACGCTTAGGAAGCACAACTTCAACCGCAACAACACAGAGTTCATATAATTATGTACTAATATGTCTGTCGATATGACGTTTTGTAAATCGATTTCAAAGATAAACCGTCGAATCGTGGACCGTCTGTGTATCAGCACCAGGGAGCACTCGTCTCTGCTCAGCCACTATAATATTATAATATTATGTATCAGTCAGTCAGTACAGTCTCTACCTACCTACATGGAAGGAAAACCAAAGTCGTTCAGATTCTAAACATGAGATATTTAAGTTCTACAACATTACAGTAAATAAACACACTAGCGTGTTAGTACGAAACTATTATAAGTTGTCACTTAACTAATTTAATCGCGAGAATCTCATAGGATAGTCATTTGTTTCAGTTGCTAAGCATTTGCTTAAATTAAACATTTGTTTCGTGAAACTTAGGGAGAGACACAGATTTAACTACTATGATCACGTCTAAGCAAAATGTCTACATTCTACCTAAAAATAAGCCCAACATTTCAAAACCCGTACCGGTATTTCGGCAACGCTCATTCATTCCGCCTCGTTCCGACAAAGTTGCTGCATCGAGCGCTAACACGATAGCCGGCGTACTATTGTAAATTTAATGCGATCGCAGTTATAAAGTTGTTGCAAGTTATAGTCGATTTGCGCTGATGCATCGAAAAAGTTCACCAACTCGTGTGTACGGTACAGTATGGGGCAGACAGCTTTAGTATTCACGCTGAAGGCGAAACTTGCGCGCTGGAGCCTTTGTGAACGTGTAACAGTAGGTAATATAAAGTGGAAGAACGGTACCTAAGTTGCCGAACAATATTGTTGGTTCTTTGCGTGTTTCGGCGTATTGATAAAGTTCTTGACGAGCTATTGTGAAGCGTAACTTCACAAAATCTTTAGAACGATGCAATGCCAAATATTACGTATTTGTATTTTCGCTTCCAATCAATACTCTATTCTAGGCAAAACGTTCTTTAACAGCACTTGCGTATGGCAATATTACATTACGCTAACGTTATGAGAATTGAATTAGTAGTTAGTAGTCTGCAGTAAGTGACAGATTACAGCTGTGTGTGAAAAGCTTTGCAAAGCTCCTGATGAATCTAGCTTACAGCTGGTAAATCAGGAGCTCCCGTACTCCTATCTGGGGCTCAATTCACTAATGAATACTGGTCAACGGCAGTGCAGTGGCAATAGATTACTCGTAACTCCAAATTCGATTTTAACGCTGTATATTCAGCTTACTCAAAATTGAAGCACAAATAAGTTATAATTTATTAAACATATTTAAATAAGTTTGACGATAAAAATTTCGACGGCTAGGCTAAAGAGTTATCTTTATTTATTTATTTATTTGGCCTCGGCCATCCAGTATGGAAAAAGGCGTGACGCTAACTTATGTTATGAATCAGAATCAAGCCCGCTTTGGACCCTAATTAATTCAAAGTCAAAAACAATTGGAGAGGACAAAAATGTTATACTCTCACGTTTGAGGTCAGGCCAAGCAATTAGTGTTTCCGTCCACGTTCTCATTACGGGTCCTTTCACCGTCGAAAGAGTTTGCCGCGCTTATAAAATTACGAAAAAGTCTGGAAAATTGCGAAACGTTTTCCGAACGCCACTTCTGCGGGATGCTTGCGGCGAATTATATTTGGTTGATGAGGTTTTCGTTATTTGGTTAAATTTGGTATTTGATCGGGTGGTCTAGTTTTAGTATCATGTCTGAAGTTGGGCCTTGGTCTTCATCTCCTGGTACGATTCACTATTGCTCCAAGTCTTTAGTTGGTCTGTATTTGGCCCTGGCAGAATACCAGCGTCACAGATTCGTCTGTGACATTGCTGAGTCAGGGCCATTTCATGTCGCGGTACATTCACAATACCACATAGTGAAAATGATTATTTATTTGTAAATTGTTTTGTGTTATGTTCTTCCAGGTTCTATTTTGTATTTCTTTTTATTATGTGTCTGTGTGTGTACCTTTTCAGTGAATAAATGAATTTATCTATCTATCTATCTATCTATTAATATGCCTCTGGGACGCCCCTTGGAGATGAAGACCAAGGCCCAAGACAGAGAGAACTGGAGGTTGCTGCAACGACAGGGGACGTCAAGACCACTTAAAACATGATTATGATGATGATGATGTCTGAAAGTTGAAGCGTAATGTACTTGTGGCTTTAAAGTATTAGAAGTTCAAGCCAAGTCGAACATTATAATATTTCCAGCAGTATCAACTTTTTGTGTAATAAAGACACTACAGTTTATTGAACTCATGAATTGAATTAGGTACCATATTATCCAACTCATCGATGGAATTACGATAGTTCTTAAAAAGTATCAATTAACACTAGCAATTCAAAACCATATTGCAACGTTTGGTGGTAACTTCCTTTGTTTCACGGTATTCATTTAGCGTTAGGTCGTTGTCGTCTACGTCACGTGTTTCAAGTTGAATGCAGATATTTTCTTCAACACACATAATTTACTTATAACTTTATCCTTTTAACTAACGAGTTTTCTCTTGGCATCTGTCGTTACGTATTTTTGTATAATTAATCATGAATTGTATATTCTAGGTTCTCTACGAAGACAATATGTTTGTTTGTTTGTTGTTATAAAATCACCAGAGAACATCCTTTAGTCTATTCGTGATAAGAATGCAGTAAAGTCATCACTTTCCAGCGGCCTAGCCATGCGCTGTAACCAATCAAATCGTTTCCAATTATCAAGCCAAGTTCACAGTGACCAGTTAAAGGCAAACTTTTGAACGCAAAGATAGTGTCCTGTCCTGTGAGTGTGTGTTAAAAGATTTAAATTTAAATTTCACTGCATTCTTATCACGAATAGCCTGTAATGAATTCCAAATACCATCCTCTTATTCGGGTTCCATCAAAGTAAACTACAGCCCTACAAATTTCAGCAGAACTCGAATGGAACCCGTACCGTATGTAAATGTAGCAAAACCCACATGTCCGAGAACACACAATGAATATAATGAGCGAGGCAGAATGTATTAAGCAATTACCGTTTATGAGCCGTAACCAGCTGTGTAGAGATGTGCGAGCGAACATTGTAATTTTCCCGTTTTCCACTGAAATCTTTAACGAGAAAGATTCTCGAGAACTTGCTATAATAATTCAGTGATAATATCTCTATTATAAGTTTTCTAAGTAATATTAATTTATTTGCATCAATCACAATACATTTTTATCTACTCTCATGTCATAAAGTTCGAATTAAAAACTTGAAATCGAATTCATAATGACGTATTTTATAACCGAAAATTAGTAATCTTTTTTTTTTATCTAATAATAAGACTAATTCTCGAACAAAACAAATGTTATTAGGCAGGCAGGAAGATTTAAATAAAGAGGTTCATGATCTGAGGTTTGATAATGTGGCCAATGCTCCGCGCATGCGCTGTGATATTTTGAGTATTGTTTTGTTGTGTCTAAGCACTGATTTATGTGGAAATATTGTTGTGTTTTAACTTTGATTTTTGTAAAGTAATGTATGAAACTGCAAAGTAATGTATGTAAAGTAGTGTATGAAACTGCACATAACTAGGTATTAAAACTCTCGTGGGATACTATTAAAAACCTCGCCTACGGCTCGGTTTTTAAACACCCACTCGTATTTTAATACCCCTCATTATGCAACAGTTTCATAAACTACTTTAACAATCAATTTAAAATAAAAACTTATCAGCACCTGGATTGGAACCCGCATCTCATGTGCGACAGGTGAGTGTGTAAGCGCTAAACACCAAACCACGGACCTCCTAAAAAAGTACCGATGTTCTTCGAGAAAATGCACAAAAGAAATCAGTTCCAGGACATCACTATTTGGTATTGTGGGGTCGCCGCTCGTTCCAACGAGAGATGGCAGCAGATTACTGCGGCAAGAGTGGAAAAATTGGTGCTTAACTGGTAAAATTGGGAGAGTGGTCCGCATTACAAGGTTATAATGATAAGTGCACACGTACCTATTATCCTGTCCATCCTAGGTTTGATGGAAGAGCTCTTTTATTAGACATAAGCTCGCCCTTTTTACATTTTTTTTTTCATTTTCAAGTGTCTGTATTCTGTTTTTGTGCAATATTCTATTGGCTTCTGCAAAACTGTTTTTATTCTGTGGACGAATTTCTGAACTTCAAACGTAGGTGAAACTGGTCTTGGCTTTTGTTGTTTTGTTTGTGTTTTTAATTTATACAATTTATGTGATCTAATGAGAATAGACTAAAACTAGATCTCAAACATTTGCATGCTACAATTTAATAGCTGATTAAGTTCAACTTTCATGTTATTTAAGAGCTCTTTTACCCTTATCTTTGCAAATAAATTTCTTATTTCTTATTTCTTATTTCTTAAAAATAAAGTATAAAACGTTAAAGCGTTTTATTGTGCCTCTGCCACGCTTTATGAGAAAAAGGTTGGATAATAACTAACCTACCTAGCCTTGGGTTTCTGGCAACATCCGGTATACATAATGTATAAAGAAAATAATTATCCCAGTGAAAAGGCATTTACTGGACTTTTGATAGCCATTTCCTTTGGTAGAATTCGTGTTATTTTGTGGCCAACTCGCCTAATTAAGCCGCAAGCTTCCTAGAAAAAGCATAACAAATTCCGTCTCTCATTAGGATTAAATCAACAGAAACATTCACTGAGTCCGTAAACACTCCGTATTTTACCTGAGTCCGATGATTTGCCGAAAACACCCACGATTGCCTAACCAGCATCCATTCAGGGGGGTTATGCTACTAAAATAAGCGTTTCATTAGCAATTTGCAAGGCTGCGAGAATGACTCAAAAACGCCTTGCGAATACTGGCAATCCGTTTGTGATGTGTTACCGGATTACCAAATGACGCCATTTCGGGCGTTTTAGAAGCGGTGGCGTTCCAATTTAAACGCGTTTCCCAGAGCAGCATCGGGCCCCAGGTATACTTTTCAATTAATCCGCTAAAAAGGTTTTTTCACCCGAACAAAAGCTTAAAACGCACCAAATTGAAAACAGGCGCCATTTTTTTGGCTGGTAATTAAAACATTTTGTGGGAATGTCGGCATCGGGAATAATATGGGTGGATGGCGATGGCATGTTCGAGAGATTTTGTGGCTGCCGTACACGAGGCGAACTTGTTGGCTGACGATACTGGTAAGCTGAGTATGAATATTAAAATTAATAATTTACCAAGTTAAAAACTAAAAAAAACGACTTTATGACCTATCCTTATACCTGTCCGCCCGGGATGCAGATGTCATCTATGAACACGATAATGAGCCTACGAAATCTGTCTTCACAACACTACACAAAATAAAACATGTAATACTAACCTATTAAGAATAAAGGTCTTATGTCTTATGTCTTAAAAAAATATCGGTCCTTACAGCCAGAATTCATCTCAATGACATGAGCGTAAACGCCACAAAGTCACATAAAGGCTAAAATACGTAATTTTGGTTACCTGGATGACAGTCTTTATGTAGAAACCTAAGTACTCGACCGATACCTGTTTTTTGAAAAATGGAACCAACCTGAAAGATTAACCTTTCAGACAAAAACATACTTTTTTATATCGGTTCATAAATAATACCATTTTTGAGGTAACACACAATAAAAAAAAATACGACATACAACCGAATTGATAACCCCCTCCTTTTTTAAGTCGATTAAAAACATCAAGTCACTGTAACGGACAAGGTAGAGCTGAAAAAGACACTCTGATAAAAAGGGAAAATTGTGACCCTGCTACGCTGATAATAATAAAAGTGGCCAAGTACGAGTCGGACTCGCCCATGAAGGGTTCCGAAATAGCAAGTAATTATAAGACTGGATGTTTGTGTTATAACTTTGTTTTTCATAGTGTTTGTATGAATGACAAAGTTATCTTTGCGGTTTTTAATAAATATTTATAAGTTTAGAAACTGCTTATTGTATTTCGTTCAAACCAATTTTCGTTGAAATTTTCTATTGAGATACACGGCAAATATATTTTTTTAGATTTGTCACTCTCTTACTTTAAAAGTTAGAGGGGGGGGGCACAATTTGTTCCACTTTAGAAGGGTCTGTCTCTTTAATAATTGACTTTGGGCCATCCCACATGACCGCGTTGCGGCGTCGCATCGCAAAAATTCGCGGCGAATCACATAAGGAATTTTGGCAGATTTTTGCGATCCGACGCCGCAACGCAGAAATCCGACGCCGCAACGCAGTCATGTGGAATGGCCCTTTGAGGAGACCTATCTATTGACACCCCACACATATAGGTATGACGAAAAAAAAATTTTTTGGTGTCAGTTCCACGTATGAAACAGAAATACATCATCTGTGAAAATTTCAACTGTCTAGCTACCACGGTTCATGAGATACAGCCTGGTGACAGACAGACAGACAGACAGACAGACGGACAGCGAAGTCTCCAGAGCTACAATATATCGTATACTTTAATAATAATGACTTCTACGCCATAAAGAATCCAGTCGACATTAAACCCAACAAAAAATCAGAATATGTATTTGCGATCCCGAACAAACCCCAGACGTGTCTGTCCAGGAAAGTTGTCCACACACAATTAGCGACAAGTGCTCTCAACGCCTCACGGAGTAATTCTCTCGAAGGAAATCACTCTTTAGAATTAAACCCCATTTCCCGTACTCTTTGTTAGTCCAAAGAGTTTAGGACCGCTTCACCTGCTTAGTAATTATTTAGGTACTTCTCTTTTTAAACGTGTGAAGTGCTGAAATCACGTGTAGGGTTTATGGGTCGGGTTTTTAATTGTTCCTTTGTTCTCGTTAATTTGCTTGAGGTTTCCAATTATGGTTTAGAGAAGGTCCGAGGGATTGTGATTTTTCTCTGACTTCGACATCTCTTTGATCGAAATTAATTTGGAAAAGCAATAATGTGCGATAAGGTGAAAACGAGGCTATTAATTTAAATCTATTTAAAGTATTTGCTAAAAATGCTCGTAACTTTATTTTGGTATTAAAACAAAAGATCGTCATAATCTTTAAAACAACGCAATAGATTTTGATGCGTTTTTTAATAGATAAAGTGATACAAGAGGAAGGTTTACATGTATAATACATGCATAATATAATGCACCATGCATTGCACCCGTGCGAAGCCGGGGCGGGTCGCTAGTCCTAAAATAAATCACAAAGTTAACCCTCTCGCTCCGACGTCTATTGTACTCCATTGTAAGTTTGTTCGGCCTATGTCCGAGAGTATACCGAAAACCTTATAATTATAATTTTGTAATAGTTTTTTAGGGTTCCGTGCTTAACCATTAATAAGGATTACCTTTCTTCCGCCTGTCCACAGATATCGGCTGGCCATCCTCCCGCCGCCACATGATCTTGGGCGTCGGGAACCCGTCAGCCTTGCACACCAGACTGATGTTCTGGTTCTCTCGGACCGCCACCGCTGACTGGGTGCTGTCATCGTCCAGGATGTTTGGAGGCACTGTGGAGGGAGAGAGATGGTAGATGATGATGAAAAGTCAAGCATTGGGCTTATTACATATTAAACAGTAACAAAAAACTATGTGTTGGCGAGGTGTTTATATCTGAAATAGCATCGTATTTTGGCAGAGCGACCTCTGTGATGAGGTCTCGAGTATGAATAGGAGGGAAGAAAAGAAGCCCTTGGATGTTTTGATGTGTATCACTACAAGTCTATTCGTGATAAGAATGCAGTGAAATTAAAATTAAAATCTATTAACACACACTCACAGGACATGAAACAACCTTCGCGTTCGAAAGTTTACCTTAAACTGGTCACTGTGAACTTGGCTTGATAATTGGAAACGACTTGATTGGTTACGGGGCGTGGCTAGGCCACCGAACAGTGATGACTTTAGGTACTGCATTCTTATCACGAATAGTCTGTAGTTCCTGTATCTTAGTGGGGGCACAGTTTAATGGTGGGGGTAAGAGCAATATAGGGACGTGATCATGTGACTGTATAAAGTGTTGATTTATTAATGTCAAAGTTTGTTTTATAGGAGAGTCGGAACTGCTCTGAATTAATAGTTAAAATAGTAGTTAGCCAGCTCACATACTAAAAATAAATGCAGCCTGGCCCAGATTATTATTAATTTCGTTTGTTTATTAGAAAACAATTAATTATTTTGAGTTTTTATTTGTGTTGTGTACAATAAAGTACCCCAATCAATCACAAAGAGAAACTCAATAGAGTACTGTACAGCTAAAAACACTCATTAAACCATTAAACTCCACAAAAACGTTCGGAAACCGCCAATGAAAAACAATCGCATCGAAGGTGCAGTAATAGATGACGGCAAAAACCCCACTTCGTTTCAACGTTTCGGCGTTCCACTCCAAGTTTCTGAACGAACGTTGAGGGCGCCCTCAAACGCTGCGAAAGTGGCGCCGCCACGCCCCCCCCATTTGCCGGATACTCTAGCATCGGTAATTGACTTGTTACCCGGCTCCCCGGGCGATCAAATGCGACATGGCGGTTGCTTTTTGAAACTTTCAATGGTTTAGTCAAGTCTCGAAAACGAGTTTTGGGTTGGAGTAACTTGGAAGATTCTATGTAAATGCAAAGTTAGTATTCTAAAGGGCAACAACAACAATTTTGAGCAATATTGCTAAAATTATGAAAATCACCTTCCATTATTCTCAAACCACAATAATTATTTTTTCCTCAATTATAACATAATAGATTATAACGTACAATTACATATCTACCGTGGAATTCTTAGAAAAAAAAAACCACTTACAAAACTTAATACCTTGCCGTTATGAAATAGCAGCATTTTGGTAGTTCGGTCATTCATTGATTTCACACGGAAACCACACGTGACCCACGACTTATAAATATCTCGTTTCACAGAACCCGGAATCGATAGTAAGGGTACTACGCCCTCTCGAAAGGGTTAAAATCGAATTGGTTCCGAATAAACGGAATTGTTTTCCAACTTTTAATGAGGAGAGCTCCCAATGCGTTGTGTCAACATTTGTTTTTGGGTAATTTCGCCCGAAAGGCGTAAAAAGGCGAAGAAAAAATTTTAAAAGTAAAGTCTAACTAATATTTTCAGAGCAGTAATTAAGACTTCAATGTCAATAATCGGGAAAATGTTGATGAGAAATAAACAAAAGTGAATCATTTATTAGCTCATTTAGAGGATTTTGTGAATAATTGGCCTAGGTTTAAGTTATTTATTGTGATGTACATTTTTTATATTGTACTATGGGCTCTGTTCCAAATAAACAAATGCTGTAATTTAATTGTTTCTTTTTGCTGTTTATTACGTTCATTGGGTTAATTGGTTTTATTGTGTTGTTTCTTTGTTCTTGTCGATTCTGTAATAACGCGTAGCCAGTTAGGCGCCTCATTCGAGAAAGAAGAAAGAAAGAAACACACCAGATGTAGTGTTTAGTATTTGCTCGAGGTAGTCTATGGTATTCACTCTCTGGCAACACTGCTGTCAACTGAGTCAGTCTGTGAACGAACCGCCATGTGGTGAAATGGTGTCTTGTAGAATGGTATCAATTTGTATCTAAGAATAAACCGTAATGATCACAACGAGAGATACAGAGTTTGAATTCTACAATGGCGACGAGGATTAAAGGTTAGTGATACCTAAACACTTGGGTAAATATCAAAAAACATATCGTTATTTGAACATGTACCTTGGTCAAGAAAATTTGTTTTGCACAAGTGACTATTTAATCGTTCTTAGCACTAAAGACACAAAACAGGATTTTTGAAAAAGAAAGTATCTAGTTATAGACCACATGAGACACCCAGAAACAACACAAACACAGAAGCTGCAGGTTCCACAACGGGGCAAACAGCAGAAAAAAAAAAGCGAGGTGGCCACATGAGACACCCAGAAACACAACAAAATACAGAAGCGGGAGGTTCCACAACGGGACATCCAGTAAACAAACAAAACAAACAACATTGGGACGGTCCAGTAAAAGGCGACACCCAGAAATTAAAATCTGTATTTGTGTAGTGTTGAGGAGAGTAGCACTCTCTGTAAACAAAATCTCTGTTTCATTATTGCAAAAAGTAATAATGAAACAAGGTAATACTGTGTTTGTGTTAGGTTGAGAGAACAAAACTCTGCAACCGTACATTATTGCAAAAAAGTAATAATGAAATAGGGAAATCCTGTGTTGTACTAGGTTGAGAGAACAAAACTCTGCAACCGCACATTATTGCAAAAAGTAATAATGAAAAAAGAAAATCCTGTGTTGTACTCATCGAAATATATACAAGTCTGTGGTTGTACTTGGTTGAGAAAACAAAACTCTGCAACCGTACATTATTATTGCAAAAAGTAATAATGAAATAAAGTAAATACCATGTAAATAAGTGTATAGTCATTTGTGTCAAACGAAAAACAACAAAAATTCTAGTCAGAAAAATCTACTGACGAATCCAACAACATGATCTATCATACAAAAGATGATAATTAAGCAACAAAAGTGAGTAAAGATTTGTTGTTCATTTTATTGCTTGCCTATGTGTAGTTTAAATATCAGAGTATCAGTAAAGTCATTAATGAGTTGACATTAACTGAATCTAGTAGTTTCAGTAATTTCAGTTTTAGTGAATTTCAGTACATTTTCACTGACGACATTATATTTTCCTCAATTTCCTATAACTGTGGAAATCGGAGGAAATGCAAAAAAAAAAAAAACAACCCAACAACTTATCATACAACTTATCGTATCATACAGATTGATCTCTCGATTATACCCATGTATGAATCGATTAACATTTCATTGATGATGAGTAAAGAATTAGCAAATAAGAAATGTAATAAGTCACATACTCAATCATGTGATCACGTGAACTTATTATCAGCTCATTAGTTCATATGTAGCCTGAATAAAATGAACAATTAAATTATAAAAACATACTAATGTCATAGAGTACTAAGACCCATTATCGAACGTAACGTAACATAGCATCAAGCCATTTCCCATTTGGGGTGGCAGGGGTAGTGAGATGCCCATAATCAGCCAAAACGCAAAACAAACAGCGCCACGCCTTTTCCAGATAGCGTGACAGTGGCACATTGTGCTAAAGGATAGCAATATTCCATACATCTTCTGATAGATAAGATAAGATGTATTGAGGTTTCCTCATGATTTTATTCCATCACCGCATTTCATATATGTAGTGTATACTGAGCAGCATTCATTATAGAAGGGCTAAAATACGAATTGACATGTAATTAAACGCCAATCAATAAACAATTTATTTGGCAAGTGAATGTTATCATAACATGATTACTACTATTGAGAGTCAGAGACACCTAATGTTTATTCAGTAAACAACTTGACTACAGGCAAATGTTATCATAACATGATTACTACTATTGAGAGTCAGAGACACCTACTGTTTATTCAGTAAACAACTTGACTACAGGCAAATGTTATCATAACATGATTACTACTATTGAGAGTCAGAGACACCTACTGTTTATTCAGTAAACAACTTGACTACAGGCAAATAGAAACAAGGGCCATGCATATCCAGCTGCTTGACAGCAAATAGCTAGGCCACAGGGATATAATAATTATCAAGGGCCATGCAAAAAATCACTGGTTTCAGTGAAAAGCTAGGCCACTGGCATGAAATACATATAAATAGGGCCAAGCAATGCATTATGCATTACCCACTGTTTCTACAGTGAACAGCTAGGCCACTGGCATAAAATACATATAAATAGGGCCAAGCAATGCATTATGCATTACCCACTGTTTCTACAGTGAACAGCTAGGCCACTGGCATAAAATACATATAAATAGGGCCAAGCAATGCATTATGCATTACCCACTGTTTCTACAGTGAACAGCTAGGCCACTGGCATAAAATACATATAAATAGGGCCAAGCAATGCATTATGCATTACCCACTGTTTCTACAGTGAACAGCTAGGCCACTGGCATAAAATACATATAAATAGGGCCAAGCAATGCATTATGCATTACCCACTGTTTCTACAGTGAACAGCTAGGCCACTGGCATAAAATACATATAAATAGGGCCAAGCAATGCATTATGCATTACCCACTGTTTCTACAGTGAACAGCTAGGCCACTGGCATAAAATACATATAAATAGGGCCAAGCAATGCATTATGCATTACCCACTGTTTCTACAGTGAACAGCTAGGCCACTGGCATAAAATACATATAAATAGGGCCAAGCAATGCATTATGCATTACCCACTGTTTCTACAGTGAACAGCTAGGCCACTGGCATAAAATACATATAAATAGGGCCAAGCAATGCATTATGCATTACCCACTGTTTCTACAGTGAACAGCTAGGCCACTGGTAAAGGATAACTGGTAATGTATTTACAGGTCGTCCCAATGGCTCAAAACTGTCCTTTCATTGAAAGTATATAAGTGCTTATCCACTTACGCCTACTGTGTTGTGAAAGTTTCATAGGATTTTAACCATAACTCAAAGTCTTAAAGTTCAAAATCGTGATTCAATTTTCAATAGTCCAGTTTACCTGGGTATCTACAAAAGGTAAGAAATTTAAGAATTGATTATCATTAGCTTGTTAATCAGGAGTATCAGCTTCCATTTGTTAACATATAAATTCATGTAAAGTGAATTTAGCCCATTAATGTCGTCACCGACGGGCAGGCCTTAACCTGGAAACGGGTAAGATTGAGCCTTATTCCACCATGCTGCCTAGCTCGGTGCGGGTTGATGGAGGGGTGTACACAACTACTACATACGACCTTAAACTATCGAGTAGCGATAGTAGACGGGACTTACAGCTTAGTGTTCTCAGAAGAACGGAAAGTAAGATCAATGCACTTAACATAAATTAATTATCTGAAACAAAGAAAGAAGGAAAAAGCAATTATTTTCCACATAGTAAAAGTTGGAAATGAACATGAGATCCAACTTAAATGAGTGATAACAGCATCATAGCGCTGTTTTACAAAATTTAAACTAAAACTTAACCATAGAGAACAACATAAATTATCTTTTAACAAAAATTCTCTTTGTCACACGTGCACAGAGAAAATTACAAATAATTGTAAGTAGATTGGAATAGAATAAGCATTTATTCACTGTATCAGCACAAACACACAAAAAAAATATAAAAGTAAGTAAGTATTACATAAAATGAAGTACCTACAGTTTAAAATAAAATAGAAAACTACTCACTAGAGTACCTTTATTACATTAGAGGTTTAGCTGCCATGTGCACAGTACATGCTGCGACAGCAAAAGGGTTTAGACTCAGCATATTGTCACAGGAAATCCTGTGGCGCTGGTTTTCAGTAAAGGGCCAGAAGATTTAATGTGAGTTATACGTTAGTTAGTCCAGGTGGCAAGTTATGAAATAAATAACCTAAACCTATAAATAGTGTGGCTAGTATAAGAATAACCTAAGTTAAGTACCTAGTCTGTGCGGAAATAATTTGTGAAAGAGAATTTCATTATAGCAATAATGAAAAAATTTTTGGTGTGTTGAACTGTATTGTAAAAAATAATGTCAAATCATAGATTACACAAGAAAGTAATGAAATAAGATAAGTATGTGTATGCAATGTTGTGCGTAGGTATATTTATATGCAGTGAAAATGTATGTACCTAATATAATGAAAGTAGGTACTTACTACTAGCTGGCGAGAACTACTAGCCCCTAAGAACTTTAGGGGCTTGTCGTTATTCATTATCAGTGATCGGAGTAGGCAGAGCTATTTTATGTACTTGCCATATGTAAGAATAATATGGATACTCCCCGAATCTCGGGATTTGAATTGAATTCTAGTGGTGCAGAAAGAGACAAAAACAGGTGGGTCACTCTTGTTTTCGTTTCGTTTCGAGGAACACCCCGCTATTGTTTTTGTTTGGCGATATCACGACGAGTTTCAACAAAGCGGCAACGTCGCACGTTAGGAAAAAAGTTTGGCAACGTGTTGCTGATATAAAATTTACAATGTCGCTCATTCGCTTATTGCCTTACATAAACCATGTTTTATACTTATTGATAAAAACAATTATATTTATTAAAACCCCGGTGTATCAGTCCCAATACCATGGATTATCCATAATAATATCAATGTTTGCGGTCAATGAACCTAAATAGCTCTGCCTACTCCGATCACTGTTCATTATATATATTAAACGAGTTGGTTTATTCTGTTGGACAATGAGGATATGTCTCAACGTTCTCCTAAAGGAGAACTTAGACATTGATACATGGTACATCTTTTATGAGAGTATGTGTTAGTTTTTATAATAAAATACCTAATGAAGCAACGGACCTACCAGAAAGGAGGTTCAAAAACTATGTCAAAAACGGCCTATTGAAGAAGTCATATTACAGTGTAAAAGAATATTTAGATGACAAAACTGCATGGTCTTTACCATCTCAGCGCACAGAAATCCAAAGAGGGGCGATGGACTGAGTCAGTACCAGTTCCTTGGTGTATTTCCTTAGACTTAAGTAGAAATACATAACATTGTATTTTTAAGGCTCTGATATTTTAAAAGAGGTACGGGGGAGGTTTCTTGCCCTTCTTTGCTCCATCCCTAAGCCCACAACTTCCGAACGGGCGGTAGTATACAAAAATATTAATATTATATTGACGTTGACTAAGTAATATGTATGATTTTATGGTCAATAAAAATTTTGAACTGAACTGAACTGGTCAGCACCAGGATTTGGGCCTGCATCTCCTGCGTGAGAAATAAGCGTGAGCGCGAGGCATGACCACGGAGCTCATGTGTTAACGTATAACGTCATTATCTAATAGCTTTCATAATTTCATAATTTTGCATTTCATAATTGCACATAATTAATTGAAAAAACAAAAAGTACATAAAAATAGTCTACAAAGGTGAATTTATCTCTAAAAAGAGATCAAAGATTTGATTTGTTTTTTATGTTGTCGCAAGATTGCTTGTCACGTAACTCAAAATTCATTTATATTTTCAATTTCACACCGGATTTCAATATAAATACTGGTTATAATTTATTTCATCTTTAACAAAAATATCAAGAGACTTGATTTATTTTTAACATTTGGATTCCTATTCATCTAAAGTAAGAAGCTGAGGGTTTTTAAGTTTCGCATGTGACCTTGCGGAATTGGGCGCGCGGAAGAGAGAGATATGGAGCTCGCTGTATGGAGGGTGTCTGCCTACAGAAGTGAGAGGGATTTATTTTAAAAGAAGGGGGAGAATGTAGTATACATATATAAAACGATGAATGTAAAATTAATTAGATAAAGGGACTGATGAATTACCTAGAAATGAAAATGTTTATTCGTTCTTAAGATTTTATGGTACTAAGCTAAATTGCTGAATGACCGACAGGTATTGAAGATATAAACCTATAATGAATGATATACAATTCTGCTGGTTGTTATACTGATGTTTTAGTAGCAAGTGAAATAATAAAATATTTCTGTTACATATTGTTTATGCACTGATGTTGTGTTTTTAATGATTGTTAGCTTTTCACTGTCTACGTTTTACCGTAATATAGGACTGAAGTAGCTAAGCTTATTTGTTATGTTCGAGTACCTACATAGGTACTTACATCCGAGAGATACTTTATTTTGTTTATATAAAATCTGTTACACAGCATAACTTATTGCAAGGGAAGAACTTAGTAAAATTATTCTTATTAAAAAAAGGAAGAGATGTAGTGTTTAGTATTTGCTCGAGGTAGTCTATGGTATTCACTCTCTGGCAACACTGCTGTCAACTGAGTCAGTCTGTGAACGAACCGCCATGTGGTGAAATGGTGTCTTGTAGAATGGTATCAATTTGTATCTAAGAATAAACCGTAATGATCACAACGAGAGATACAGAGTTTGAATTCTACACCAGACAAAAGAATAAGAAAGAAACCAAACAGAAAGTAGGACACACACAATATCAATAACAGTTGAAAACACACCATCGTGGTGTGTCACTGTTATTATAAATGGCAACTAACTCAGCGATATGCTGAAGGCCAAGCCTTCAGCGCTGATTTTCAGTCAGCGCCAAGTGTTGCCCCGCGAGCGTCACAGGCTGCGGCGTGGTACAATCAAGAATAACAAGAGCAATCAAGAATAATTTAAAATACTATAACGTGTTATATAGAGGAATATACATGTATAAAAAGAGTATAAATGGTGCGTAGTCTGTGATAAAATAATAACATATGAATAAAGTAAATAAAAATAAGTATCAATACAATACAAAACAATACAGGGTGAAATTAAATTAGCTGATCATATTTTGAGGAATGATAGTACCCATCATTGTGAACAACTTTCCCTATGAAACATATGGTCGCAAATGAAAAACATTTTTCGTCCCTCAGTACATTGCCCCGATCAGCTGATTTCAAGTTACTATGGGAGACCCAAAATTTTTTTTCTTTTGCGACCATTGTTTCATAGGGAAAGTTGTTCACAATAATGGGTACTATCATTCCCCGATATATGGTCAGCTAATTAAATGTCACCCTGTATAGGAGAATAAGAATTAAAAAAAAAAAAACAATTTATGAATATAATCTCAGATGAATGAAACTCTTTAACATAATAACGGAATAAGAATTAAAAAAAAGAACAATTTATGAATATAATCTCAGATGAATGAAACTCTTTAACATAATAACGGAATAAGAATTTAAAAAAAGAACAATTTATGAATATAATCTCAGATGAATGAAACTCTTTAACATAATAACGGAATAAGAATTTAAAAAAAGAACAATTTATGAATATAATCTCAGATGAATGAAACTCTTTAACATAATAACGGAATAAGAATTTAAAAAAAGAACAATTTATGAATATAATCTCAGATGAATGAAACTCTTTAACATAATAACGGAATAAGAATTTAAAAAAAGAACAATTTATGAATATAATCTCAGATGAATGAAACTCTTTAACATAATAACGGTCCACCACGGTGCACGCCAAGCTCACTCTATGACTCATTAAGGCGCCTAATCAGGCGCTTAAAGCCTTTAAGGTCCTAATGAGGTGTAGTGTAATAAAGAGTATCCCTAATTAGGGGAAAAGACTCCCTTCTACAAGGACCCTTAATTTAGCGCTGTGTAATAGGTCCTTTAATCTGTCTTTATGTAGATACATAATACCTAAAATCAATAGCAAGCAGTTGTGTATCGGCAGCTGGGTAAGCATTCAAGTGATTCACTAAATTTAACTGAATATTTTGTTTGAATTTGCTTAATGCCAAATTCCAATATCATTCACAAACAGTAAGTTGTACCAAACTTATTTGTAATAACTTATTAAATTAAATATTTGTTTTCTTCTGCCTAACAACTATTTTCCGTTAGCCAGATGGAAGGATCATAGCCGGTAGCTAAAATTATTTATTCGAAACCGTATTTCTCCGTCAAAAACAATCTCGAGCTATAATTATTTATATCGAAAACAGTCAAAGTATCTCGGTTGTTCGTAAGGTGGTCATAAGTATTTTTTTGTTATTTGATATTTCGACCATGGAGATGAACGCTATAGCTCCGGAATTGCCCTCCTAGTCGATAAGAAAATCAATCCACACAATTAAAAAAATGGATCCCCAACTTACCAACGACCTGCAGATAGCCGACCTGGCTGATCATCGGGTTCGTATTGACCTGGCACATGTAGTACCCTCTGTCTTCCTGCTGGACCTGGCTGACGTGCAGCAGCCAGGTCATAGCGTTGTCGTGTGAGACGGAGAAGCGGGCGAGGCGGGTGATGACGTGGCGGTGGATGGTGAGGATCATCTGGCGGTCGATGTGGATCCAGGCCACCTGGGGAAGAGGGTAGTTTTAGATAATGTACCATACAACAAACACACAGTAAACATATTCGAAATCTTTTGAAAGGTAGCTAAGGAAGCAAATATATTATAATTTCCAATATCAATGCACCAAAATCCACTTACAAACAAAATAAATTGACAGCTTAATTTTCAACAGATATCCAACCACCAATTCCGTTTTCAACTATTCTAAAGATATGATGCCATATAGATTTTATTTTTGAACTCTATTTTGATGATATAAAAGGGGTTAGGTTTCAAAATAAAAAGTTGTTTACAATTTGCTTTGTGCGTGATGCTATCTGTCATCTTTTTAGCTTTGTAGAAGTAAATAAATATATTAACTTCAGTCTACCTAATGCGTAATTTTATTCCCATCTCTATTACCCTAAGTATGGGTACAAAGTATATGACTCCTGAGCTAAGTAAAAAAAGCACGATTGGAGTGGTGTATTTTCGCGTCGGTTTTTTCCTCCAGCAAAGATTGGTTAAAAGTTTGTTAAAAGAAGATAAAAATGGTATTACATGCGTTTATTTCCACACCTAGAAGTGTTTAAGATTCAAAAACGATAATTTGAGTAGGTACAAATTTCTTCGGTAAATTTTAATAAGGATTCAGAATAAATATTTTATTCAATGACTGTGAGTCGCATTCGTACCATTATCGCAATGCAGAGCGTTACAGCATCGCACACGGTTCGCAATTCACGTTGTGTACTGAGCTGTTTACTGTCCTCGGGGAGACATGGTGACTGCCACCGGTACTACTGGGTGTCGATTCTAATATTTTTTACCAAATTCAAAGTCAAAGTCAAAATTTATGTATTCATTTTATGTAGAAAATTGCAAATATCCTTAGAACACGTATGTTTGCAGTTTCTCTACCTCCACATGTTTGTATGACTTGCTGGACAATATACCCCAGTCGGCAGACTTTTACACTATAGATAAACTAAATTTTCCGAACAAATAAAGCTTGTGCTAACTTGAGGAGGGCCGGAAAAACCAAATTTTGTTGGGACTTTTTCCAGTTTTTCAAGTTTAATTTGAAAAAAATCAATAACTGTAAGAAACAGCGTATGAGTAAACTAAAGATGACAAAATTTCGCGTCGATCACAAAAATAAATACTAAAATTGGTCCAGTACTTTGACTTTTATCGGTATTCAAAATACTCCCAAAACAATTAATCCATAGAATGAACAACCCTTTTGGACCTGGAAGATATTCTGGAACATGCAATAGCGATGTAGTAAAAAGATTCTATGCAGATGTGGCCTGGTAAATACAAGAAATGAAACACATACTGATTGTTTTGATTTATTGATTTGGGAGTATTTTGAACCCCGACAAAAACCAAACCACTAGACCAATTTTTCTATGTCATTTTGTTATCAACGCGAAATTTGGTTCACTTTTAAATTATTTCTTAAAATTTTATCGGTTTTTTTTTTCAAATTAAACGCAAAAACCTGGACGAAGTCCCAAAAAAACGGTTTTTCACCCCTCCTCAAGTGAGCAAAAGCTTTATTTTTTCGGAATTTATTTATTTATTTATTACAAAATTGGGTGTAGCACTACTGAATAGCCATAAACAACATACTAAAGTTTTGTTGAATTCGGGAATTCGGAATTTTCTCGAATTTTGTATGGACCGATTATCGTCTGCCGACTGGGGCAATATGTTATCAATGCCAAAATATGCCTTTTTGGGTACCGCGAAAGAAAAAAGGTTGTTGTGACGATTATTAATTGGAGCTCCGTGGTCTAGTGGATTAGCGCTCGCTGTTTCCTCAAAAGATGCGTATTTAATGCGATGCTGACCATTTACTAATGAAATAAATAATTCAAGAAAATGAAAGCTTAATTATTTTCCCCGATTTTTAACCGACTTCAAAAAAGGAGGGGATTATCAATTCTGTTGTAAGTTTTTTTAAATGTTTGTTATTTGTCCAGTATTTAGGTTTCTACATGAAAAACTGTGAAGTTTAATTTGTTTTTACCTGGATGACATTATAGGTACATCCAGTCTTTTTGCTGTACATAGTCATTGTCGTGAGATAAATTCTGGATGTTAGGATCGTATATTCGTATAAGTAAGTATGGATTTCACTGTCAGGAGTCAGGAGACAGATTTCGTAGGCTCGTTTTCGGGTCTATAGACAACATTTGTGTACCGAGCGGGGAGGACTAAGTGATAGGTCATGAAGTCGTTTTTTTTTAATTTAACTTGGTGAATTATAATGCCATAATTTTTCTTTTGAGGCCACGATAGAAATCCAAAGGGTTAAGTTACAATTAGAATTGAGACCCTGCTAGACAGCCAGACAGTATTATTGGCAATGCTACCGAGTTTGTACGAACGAGGGTTTATGTTAGCAGGACTTATTACGGTAAGAGAATTGTATAAGGATTTGGGAGTAAGTGAACAAGTGTTTCATGATGAAATGTCGCATATTTATTTGTACGTATACCCTTAAAATATTTACTTGATTCCTTTGTTACTAATCTGTTGTATCACCTTTCGCTGTACATTTCCTGTTTTTGAAATAAAAATATTTTTGATATTTTGATGATATTTGTATAAGTCCTCAAATAAGTTGATAGTAGATCCTGGAGATACAGATAGAATAGAAAAGCCTAAGTGCCTGTAACCTGCATATTTTCATTCAAATAACCCTCATCGCCAGAAAGATGCACAACAATCTACTAACACCCTACTCAGCATTCCACCTGTCCAATACTTATCTAGTTTGCTGAAAGAGTCTTACTAGAGAAAAGCTCGCCTTTTCCAAATTAAAATGAAATGGAAAAATGAAAAATGATTATTTCATAAACTTGAACTGTGCCTACTTTTAGATGATGATTTTAGAAACTCAACATAAATATCCTGGGTTTGCTGGAAGAGATCTCTTTTTAGAGATAAGCTGGCCTTTGTAAATTACGTCTCTGTATTTTCTGTATTTCGTCTTTTTTGTGCAATAAATATATACCAAATATGGGTTCCATACTTCGCAGCGAATAAAGGCGGGACCAAGAGTGCATCGGAATCTTGGAGATTCCTTTGTTTGCTTCGACAAAGTCACATCGGCGTTAAATTCACCCCCCGAGACCGCAGATGGGCGGGACTGCACTGCAGCGACTGGGAGACTATTCGGATGATACTTTCATTATTATTTATTTACCGTCTTATTATTAAACAGACTAATGCCCGGTTTCCTGGGCGTTGATTAAAGTTAACAGGTTGGTTAAATCAGCTTCAGCCAATCACGAACCGCTATTATTCAAAATGACGGAACTTGATTGGCCGAAACTGATTTAACAAACCTGTTAACTTTAATCAGCGCCCAGGAAACTGGGTGTTAAACAGTAGTTACTTTTCTCCAAGCATTAAGCCAGTATTATCGAATTTCAATATTTAATATAAATGTGGTATAGGGAATGAGTAGCGCTTATCTGACTCTACTCTCGGAGTAAAATTATCTTACTCTGAGTTCAACCTGAGAGTTCAACTACTTTCAGAGTAAGTAGGTATTATTAACAGAGTTGAGTGTTTTGATTAATAGACGGGCGTTTAGTAGCTGTTGTTTATCGTCACAATTCATAAAAGTGGCAGTTTGAGCAGCCATTGGATAGCCTCTTCGTCAATGGAGTGGACTTTTATAATCGAATATCTTAAAATTATTTATTTAGTGATTTGGTGTATTGTATCTTTTGTATTTGACCAAGCGAGCTGCCTCCGTTTTATCCACAAAATTACTTTCTTATGCCTGGCTTGCTGTCTGGCTGTTCAAACGATTTTCGTGAAATGTTGTAAGCAGGTTCGACAAATATTTTGTAGTTCTTCTATGTCTATCCACATACGGATATCGATAGGTGTCGATATAGTGTCGATATTCGTATATCGAATGTACGAGAATCATACCCGGTGATAAAGATGTTCGACAGAGACGCTACCATACAAAACTCAAATAACCAGAATAAGGAAGCACAATCGATGCACCCCGTGCATACTTTATGAGCCGAAGTCAAGTCGAATCCTACTATGTAGTCGACTGCCGTCTGCATCTACCTATGAGAAAATAAATGTTGAAAATTCCTTGAAAAAATTAAAGTTAGAACACACCTCGGACACTCCATAGAACGCTCGTAAAATAATCACCTATTACTATTACTACTACATAACCAAATGATGTTTGTATACGTGCAAATGTGTGCGTAAACTTTGCTAGGGCTGGTGGCGCGGCAAATGCAGCGATATTTAAGTATACGCGTCGTCACTCGTCAAGCGTTCAGCCCTGTCTATTGATTTTCTAACCAATCCTTTGCCGCCAGGGGTGGGGTGCGGTATCTGAATCAGCGCGGAGAAGGGAGTGGCCGTTCTGTACGGAGTACTATTATCTCTTCTGTGGTTAGAACCAAAAGTGTTTGTGAAAAGAGTACCACGTTACACATAGTATTGACTTTCTTTTCTTTACTCGATTGATTTGATGAATTGTGAGTGTTATGTATATAAATATTATTATCAAGTTTGTTTTGCCTACGTCCTTACGAGAGTTTAATGATTAAGTTACTGTTTGTATAATTGATCAGGCACATCAATAACACAAATGCTAATAAGTATTCAACTGAGTGTTTAAAGGTATTTTTTATTAATATAGGCTCTGATGTAAGTAAATCCGTTGATCACAGGGTATTTACACCACAAAAGAAAGCTACCTTCCAAAATTTAACCATCTAATTTGGGTTAGGTAACTGAGGACAACCAACACTACTAAATATCAAATAATGAAATCGTTCACTTGTGGTACTCGATTTATAGTATGCCCAACAAATCCGGGGTTCAGTGGGGCCGTCATTTGACAAGACCAACAAACAGTATAATCCAAGGCATAAATAATGAAATAAGTGAGGAGGAGGATGCAGGATAGTGTAAACGCCACTTTATTACTAAGTGTGGATGGGTTATTCCTGTGCCGTACATCTAGACCTAAATAATATGTACTAACAAAAAATACCCAAAGCGTAATAATAACTGTGTACAATAATAAATAATCTATAATCTATAGGCAATCTGTGGGCTCGAAATATTATGGTACATCTTTTTTTTTATTACTTACTCTTATACTTTATTGCACAGAAAACATAATACAGACAATTAATATTAGAAAAAACATGTACAAAGGCGAGCTTATCTCTAAAAAGAGATCTCTTCCAGCAAACCTAGGACGGAGAGGATAATTTAATAAAAGGGCAGTTACATAAGTGCACAACGATAAATATTTAAATAATAGGCTACTTAATAATAAATACATAAATACAGATAAAAACAAAAAACAAAATATAATATATAAATAGATACTGAGGTATATTAAGGTAAAGAAAGATTTATTAGTAAGTATATCTACTAAAAACTATGGTGTTTGGCTTATAGCTTACCGTCATGCCTTTTCCTAAACGGGAAAGAGAGACAGAAACACAAGTATGCCCACTTTACGCCAGTTATTAAATAACCCATTTTATGTAACACGGTGCTAGCCCATTGTCACATTTATGGGGTAATGAAGGTTTCCTCCTTATGAATATTTATCTTCACTTATTGGAAAGCTAGTTATATAAATACGTGACCCTGCTTGGAAGTCGTATTTTCTTTTTCCACAACTTAGCGTCACGCATTTTCCCATACGGGGTGGCAGAGGCACAAATGTGCCCAACTCCCACCTATGCCAGTGTTTCAAACACGGAACATTTGATTGAAACAGTTAACTGGAACTCCCCGACTAACGGAACCCGAGTCATCATAAATAACATCACTTAATCACGCAGATTCACCATCTCAGTTAATAGTGTAAGGGTTCCGGCCAATTTATAATAAGAATGAACTTCTGATAACCGGTGAAAACTGGTTTATTACTAGTTAGAGTTGGGTTTTGTTGGGAATTTACTCCCCTTCGGTGATCTCTGTCGTGTTGTGGTCAAGGCTGTGCTTCTCAGCGAGAGGTGACGGGATCGAATCCAGGCTGGGAAGAAAACAAACCCAGGTCTTGGATCTTGGTCTTTTATATGCTTGTGGCGTCTCTGTTTCTGCTTCCCATGGTATAAGGATAATTGTCAATATTTTTTTAGATGAAAAACAAAAAAAACATCTAGTTAATTAAGTAGAATACTATTTCCAATTCATGTTTATAAACACTAGATTCAAGAAGAGGGTTTATTTTTTCGGGATTTAGAAAGACTCCTTTACCTGGAATAACTCATGAAAGATGGGCATTTGACTGTACCAATTAGACAAGTTACACGATTAATACATTCTAATGCCATTGGCATTGTATTGAGACACCGTCCGAGGGTAAAAAGTAAAAAAGTAAAAGTAAAAAGTAAACATTTCGTTTATTTGCAAGCAAATGTACATCATAGATGGAATGCCCTGTCCCTCAAATTAGCGTGAGCTGTGTCTTGAGAGACAGTTTCTTCCCAATAGTAGGTTATCAATAACTATTACATTTTTGAGTACGGTTCTCACTTTAAGGCTAAATTAGAATTTTAATGACAGGGTCTACGTAGTTTGTGACAAAATGTAGCGTCAACAATAAATGAAGTCCTAAATACTGTTAAAATCTATCTGTGCTACTCTCTGGTGTCTAAGATCTATGTAGAATTGCACAACAGATATTTTACCTACCTTACAAACAAACATAGCGTCATGTCTTTTCTCATACGGGATGACAGAGGCACAATTGTGCCCACAATTTGAAGTATCAAAAGTAGCAAAGAATTAACCGAGTCAGAGTTAGTAGTCGAGAAATCAAAATGATTTTCTGTCGTCCGCCAGCGTCGGTTCTGTCACCCCTCAACATTCGAGCCGTCGCAAAGCCGTAAGCCTCTTTACAATCCCCCCATCCCCTTCACGCCCCCACATCACCACCGCATACTTAGCGGTAATTTCAACTACCTTCTCCAAAGACAATTTTTGTATAGAGACGCCATTCGTGTACCCTTTGATCGCTTCTGCAGAAGTACGAATTATTCAGCTAACATTACAAAGTGTGTTTGGATAAAGGTAAGGGCAAACTGAGCCCACGTATGCATCGTGGGAGAGTTGATGTGCACACTTGTCCCATACCTAAGTCGTGTTCCGTGACATCGCCGTCAGCGCCATAATCGATTACAGCGTCTACAATGCTAGGTATCGTTTTGTATCGCCCACAACTGACTTCGTAGATGCTGTGATCGATTTTGGCGTGGCTCAGAACGGGGGCTACACAACGCTTGACGTTCATTAAAATTTCTTCTGCATGACTAAACCGTTGCGGAAGTGAGTTCCAGGAACACACTAGTATGTATCCCCTCCACCTTCCCACGCCGATCTGGACGGACAGGTCGAACGTTGCGTGTGTAGCGTATGATTTAAGTATGTTTCTGGTTTTCATACAATGAGTCTAGATATTATAATGCGTTGTATACGTTGCGTACGTGGGCTCAGTTTTTCCTCACCTTAAAAGTATCATTGTTTGCCCCAGGCTTGTTATGTGCACGTTTGTCGCGAATAGTTTGCATCTACTGGTTTGAATCTTTGCAGGCGTTACCTCGTGAATTAACAACCATAAGCTTAATCGTTTGCATGAGATCTCCTTGACTAGGTTTTATGTCAAGGCCTCAATTTGATTGCTATTTTTGACATCCATTATTTTCAGTTAGGTGAGTGTTCCAATCCAGGGTATTTACCCGGTGGAAGAAATAACAAAACATACGGGTAAAATAAATTATGTTAATGTGTGTGACTATTGGTGTATACCAAAAACATTATTTTGGAAATCTCTTCCAGTGCATTTTATTCTGTGATTTCTACCCCGGGTCGCATTTTATCCCGTGTGCTAAACTTTTTCGGTTCGAAATAAGTTTATATGTTCAGAATGTTCTTTGAGCTTGTTTTCTGTGACGATAAGCGTTGATGCTGTTTTGTCTGAAATTCTAATAACGCCATTTTCCAAGTCATCCCTCCCAAGTCAAGCCTCGCTCAACTTGTATACCTTTCCCTTTCCAAAAGGTTTGCTAGACGAAATCTCATGTTAGAGACAAGCTCGCCTTGTATATTGAGTTTCTTACATGTATTTTCTGTATGTCTGTTTTATGGAGTGCAATAAATAAATCAGTCAAGAGCGAGTCGGAATCGCACACGAATGGTACCGTACCATTTGTACAACAAAACTTAAGCACTCAAAACAATAAAACAAAGACAAAAAGAAAATAAAAAAAGATTATGCCCTCACGAGGATTTGAACTCACGACCTACGGATTGAGGGCCTACAACATACCGGCTGCGCCACGAAAGCGATGTGAGTTGACGCTAAATATACCATCATAATTATGAAATGCGTGCGTGTATCAAAACACGTCTATTGTATGGGGGCCCCCTTTAATTTATAATACCTCTCGTATTTCAGTACCTATTTATTGTTGTTGCAGCAACAGATATTCACATTCTGTGAAAATTTCAACTTTCTATGTATTACGGTTATTGCTCTAGGACCCGCTGACGGACAGATAGACAGACGGCCAGACGGACCGACGGATAGACGGACAGAGGGACAGCGTGGGCTTAGTAATAGGGTCCCGTTTGACACCCTTAGGGTACGGTATCCTAAAAATACTAAAATTAATTACAACAGGATCTTCGCCCAGCAGTGGGACACCATGGGCTCAAAATGATGATATACACCCGTTTATCAAATATAATATCTGGGGACCGAGTCGTTCGGTGGTTGATTGGGGAAATTGGTCGCGCTCGCGCCGATGACTTTGTGACATAGAATTTTCGACGTATTTTCTTCCAGGTCAACGCTGGAGTCAGTCACTGACCCTGTGTATTTCAGCCTCAAAACACATCTCCCCCTCTAACCCCCTCCTTTTTTGAAGTCATTTGAAAAATAACTAATTCTGTTGCAGGCAATGAACAGATGTTCACTCCTTGAAACAGGCTCAAAATCTCGAAACTTCCCTACTCGATGCTTCAGGAGTTTTCGTATTTACTGCTAACAACGTGAAGATAACGGGGTACCGTAAAATAACGTAATTAATTAGGGTTCCGGCGTGTTCATGAATAAGTTAATTGTAGTTATGCAGGAGGGGCGGATAATTCACGCCTGCTGGGGTTACTCCAGATTAACCGTTTAGGATCGAATCATAATTCAATTGCAGTTTTGATTAAACAAGGCGTAAATCAATCAACACAAAATGTGAAACTACTTTGTTAGGGACATCATTCTGAGCAACATTCATTATGAAACCGATTTGATCAGAGCAACTTTATTTTTTACTTCTCCATACAAAAAGGCTTACCCACTCTGGCCAAATGTACTGGGAAATGAAAAATAAAGTTTTTCTGATCATATCGGTTTCATAATGAAAGTTGCTCAGAATGATGTCCCTAGCAAAGGAGTTTCTCATTTTGCGTTAATTTATTTGCACGTTTTGCATGGTATTTATTGTGACCATTATTCTATTGAACCTTTCTACCAGTTAAAATAGTAGATTGTTTACCAAGGGTGTAAAGAACTATTTTTAGGGCGAGAGTGTTTTAGGATTCTAGAGTTGAGTCCCGAGTGTAAATTAAATACCTACATGTTTAGAATTTGAATTGTATATTTATTAACACAAATTTTGATATGTCCTCCACATAGTTAAAGCTTGTTTAGTATTGGCTAAATCTTGAAAAAAGTTTCAAAATGCATTTTTAGGAAACTTTCGTTTTTACATATAATTCTCATGATTTTATTGATACTATATCTTGTAATTGTCATTTGCGTTTGTTGTCATATCGTCTGGAGTTAGACACTCACTTTCACTAAAATTTTTCACTAATATTCGCAAACGAAATCTAAATAATTACGACATTTAGATTTGGCGCGGTTTGTCTACAAATCTACTCTGTGTTTCGATATCCATCTGTGTAAGGTTATGTCTCTTTTGTCAGCAATCGATGTTAATCGATTCGGCCGATCGGATTATCTAATCTGTGTAGAGTGCCACCCATTTTAGTACAAACTTTTTTTTTATTTCAAAATCGATCTCTGTGACACTCACTGACAGAAATTTTTTCCTCTTAGCTCTTTTTGAATAGATCTGACGAAATAATATTTACCGCAATATAGCACATTCTTTGATAAAGGCATTGAATGATTTCATCAAACAAATACTGTTTCTTTGAACGGTTGACTGATATTTTTCATATCAAAAAATTATAAATTTTATGGCATTGATTAATTACTTTGTACATATAGGGTGACCGATGGCAATATTTTTAATACACACAAATCTGCGTAAATAAGGTAATTGATTGTGTTTTAATTATTGACTAAAAAGTTATTCAATATTGTTGTTAGCCATAACTGTTCTGCCCAGACATAGTCTCCTTAAACAATCTTAATCCTTTCCGGAAACAAATCAACACCCTATATTTATTTATAGACATTAAACACCGAATGAAGGTATATTTTTTAGAGATTTAAACTTGAATCCCTCTGATTTTTGCGATGGCCAATCGTCTGCTTTGTAATATAACAGTACTGATTTTAATTTTCCAAGTAAATTATGTCTATAAAGTGATAACTCATCCAGTTACTTCATCTACATGGGCACCGGCCGTAAAAAGGCTTGATACTGAGAGTACGAGTGAGTACTAAAAGTGTCTAACGACCCCAAAGGACCTAAATCATTCGATCTGTTTTTTTCATGGGTTTTGAACGTTATCTCGATGAGGGTAGGTTGAAAATCGCGGGCCTTGGACTTTGGACGGAAGGTTGTGTAGTATTTAGAGGTCTTGGGTGTTTACATGTTTGTGATGTCGCTGTTTCTGGTTATCATGCCCCGGGTATCCTAGTGTGGGGCCAGAAGCACTGTATGTGCCTGTATGTAAGCACATACAGTACGAAGCAAACGCCTAAAAGTGAAAGCGCTAACATATGAAAACATTATCGTGCTAATAGAGAGAAGCTCCGCTAACGCAAAGTGCCTTAATATTATTTTTACTTGACCCAACAGGTGCGGAAACTACAGGAACAAAACCTTCTGGTGTGGCCATAGATATTTGCCCTGCTAACGCCAAGTGCTATAATATTAAATTACATGACCAAACAGATGAAAATGAGAGTACGAGTGTTTTCACATATAACCGTTTTCATCGCGAGACTGCAGCACTGAGCGGACCCCTCCACATTTTAGCGCGGCCAAACTCAGCTCCTCGTCCTGTTACTCGTGCTGCTACTCGTCTTCGTCCTTGCGCGACTACTTGCGTAGTGGTGTGGCCGCGCATCTCTATTTTGCGAATATTTTGTAAATAATTGCGACGCTCCACACTAGGTTACTAGGGTTCTTTTTTAGGGTACCGTACCCGAAGGGTGCCAAACGGGACCCTATTACTGAGACTTCGCTGTCCGTCTGTCCGTCCGTCCGTCCGTCCGTCCGTCCGTCTGTCCGTCCTGTCTGCCACCGGGTCCGTCTGCACGAACCGTAATAGCTAGAAAGCTGAAATTTTCACAGAATGTGTATATCTGTTGCCGCACCAACCACAATTACTGAAATACGAGAGATATTGCAAATTAAAGGGGGCCCCGATACAAGAGACGTGTTTAGATACACTTACGCATTTCAAAATGGAGATCTTGACTGAAACTGTTTATTTATTGTCATAGCAACCATGTCATAGACACATATACTACACATTTAAATATGATAGCATATTTCGCGTCAACTCAGATGGTTGTGGTTAGCCGGTATGATGTAGTGTAGACTCTCAATCCGGAGGTCGTCGGTTCAAATCTCGTGAAGGCATAAACTTTTTAAATTTTCTTTTTGTTTATTTTTTTATTGTTTTGAGTGCTTTTGATTTGTTGTACGATGGTACGGTACCCTTCGTGTGCGATACCGACCCGCACTTAACCGAATATCTTTGAATCGCGCCAAATAGCCGACAAGACAGTAGCGCGAGGACGAGGATAAGGAGCAGGACGATGAACGTGGCCACGCTACTCGACAAGTGGTGTGGCCGCGCTATTACAGTGTCTGCAGCGCGACTCTGCAGTCGGGCGACGGAAACGCCTATATGTGAAAGCGCTTATAGATCAAAACCTTATCGTGTGCTAATAGAGAATCGCCCCATGTACGCAATGCGTGCTTTAATATTATTTTTTTAATTGACCCAACAGTATCGACATCAAAACCTTCTCAAGTGCAGATGGATAAATGCCCTGATAATGCCAAGTGCTTTGAGGTTAAATATTAAAATGACCAATAAGGTGGAATTTCAAGGTGGAAGATCAAAGCCTTACGTGTGCACATAGAGAAATGCCCTGCTAACGCCAAGTTCTATGATATTATATATTAACATGACCAACGAGGTGCAAGTGAGAGTACAGGATCAAAGCCTTTTCGAGTGCCCATAGATCAATGCCCCGCTAACACCAAGTGCTATGATGTTAAATATTTACCTGACCAAAAGGGTGCAAATTAAAATAAAAGATTAAAGCCCTAACGTGTGACCATAGAAAACTGCTCCGCTAACGCAAGTGCCATGATATTAAATTTAAAAAAAGTATAGCAGCGAGTTCTGTGATGAGTTTACATGTTTTCATGTACATGTTTTTTCCATTACTAAGTGTCTGTATTCTGTTTTAGTGCAATAAAGTATAATGAGTAATGACTAATGAGTAATGAGTTAAATTAACTCGATACATTCCTATCATTGACGTAGTCTGTGCTTCACTTTTATTTAAAATATACATTCAATGCTTCTTCATCCTAGTATTGTATTTTGTAGTAATCCAACAGTAATCTGTACTGTGCATGTGTTTGATAATAAAAGTTATTGTATTTTATTCCACCACCATACCGGGGGTAACCCCTCTCTACTGAAGTTCCGCGTTACCTGAAGACTTTGCCATAGTTAATTATGTGAGGTTTGCAATTTTGACACCTCCCAGAATACATGAGCCAAATTTCAAAATGTTACAGTTGTTTATGTGTTTAATCAAATCGGACAAGAAGATGTTGGTTTAATGTAGAAATATTAACACCAACATTTTGTATGTATACAAGAACTAGAATTACTTCTGGAGCATTCTTGCGCATTCGATATACGATATTATCTACACCTATATCGCGTGATTTTATATGGGAATCAGTCAATATTGGTCTCCATATCCGTATATCGAAGGCGCGAGAATCGACCCGCTAGTCTCACACTAGGAATCCCTGTCTCTGATGTAAAAATCCAAGACGTTTTTCTTTTTCCCAGCTGGGAATCATCATAGACCACAACCTTGACAGTAACTTACGCCACAAAGGTCGCCTTGAGATGCAGAGATCCATTACGGGATCCTAATGCCTTGATCACATATGCCGAGTAAACGGACGAGACAGTGCTCTCGGCCGAGTACTCGGTGCGTTTACTACGGAGTACTCGGCCGACAGCACTGCCTCGCCCGGCTTACTCGGCATGTGTGATCAAGGCAGCCTCCGCTTTCCGCAGTCTGTCTGTCTGTCTGTCCATCCGGGCTGTATCGCGCGAACCGTATTAATAAGAAATTTGAAATTTTTACAGAGTGTGTATAACTGTTACCGCTACAGTAACAAATATTGATAATACGTAAAAAATATGGGTGTTTAGAATAAAATTGCATTATGTCAATTTCAATCATAATAGCGCCTTATGGTGCCGCTATCCACGATGACGCGTGACGTAGTTATTTGCATCTTTCTCTTTCATCGGGGCACTCTGCTGAAATACAAAGATGCGAATAGCCACGTCACGCGTCATCGTGGAGGGGCGGCGACACCTATAACATTTTTGGATAGCATAATTACGAGATGAAGATTGAAGATATTCTCGTAATCTGCCTTGTTAACTCAACCTAATTTTTCCTGTAAAATGTGTTTGCATAGCTTTTCTTTTCAATCTCATATTTTTACATGTCAGCAGTAATATTTTTATTTTTTTATTTTAAATGTCAAATTGTGTATACACTATGTAGTATATTAATCTGAGCCATTTATTCTAGTGGGAAGTAGCAGCAACTTATCCTAAAACACAGGGTTCGCCTTTTTTTTAACCGACTTCCCAAAGGAGGAGGTTTACAATTCGTCCGGATTTTTTTTTTTTTTTTTTTTATGTATGTTCCCCGATAGCGCCTAGACGGATGGACCGATTTGGAAAATTATTTTTTTGTTTGAAAGGGTTTACCTTCCCATTGGTCCCATTGACACCAGGTCAGGATCTGATGATGGGATCCTGGAGAAATCGAGGAAACTCTTCAAATATTATAGGCAGACCTATAGTGATTTTTGTGTTTTTCATAATAACTCGTATAATATAGTCCTCGGTGATTTCAACGCCAAAGTCGGAAAAAGGCAAGAACTGGACAACGACGACATACTAGGACCACACGGGCTGGGAAGCCGTAACGATCGTGGCACTCGTTTGATCCAGTTCGCCTTTGGACAGAGCCTCAAAATAAGTAACAGCTTCTTCTTTAAAAGCCTCAGCGACGCTGGACCTGGCGCTCTTTCGATGGAAAAACAAAAAATGAAATAGATTACATACTGTCATCAGATCAATCCATAATAAAAGATATATCCTTTCTTAATCAATTTAAATGCAGTTCCGATCATAGACCTGTTCGTGCGAGGATATCTCTTAACACAGAAATTCTCCGTAAAAAGATATTTATCAAACAAATTAAGAAACTTAACCGAAATAACCTTACACTTAACGCAAATGCTTTTAACTTGGAACTGACGAATCAATTCGCGAATCTCAATATAGACTTAGAAGACGTAGAAACTCAATTGAAAAACATACAAAACGCTGTAAAATCCGCTAGCAATAAAATAAGACAAGATAGACCCTGCAAATTCAAATGGAGCGCATCAACTAAACTACTCATAGAGGAAAGAGAATGCCTAGAGAAATGCTCCAATAAATATTACCATTTTGACAGACAAGTAAAGCGTAACATAAGGAAAGACATGAGAACATTTAATACAAGTTTGGTGCAAACAGCCATAGAAAATAACACCTCCCTCCGAGTTGCCAAACAAGGAATCTCGAAAGGCAAATCCTGGATCACAAAGCTTGCAGACGAGAATGGTCAACAACATGGGAGTAGAGACAAAATAATCGAAATTTGCACCAAATTCTACACCAACCTATACTCAGATATAACAAAACCAGACCACATTTCAAACACAGTACACAGTTGCCCTGATTCTATCCCTCTTATAAATGCCACAGAAGTAAATTTTGCCCTCAAAAATATGAAATATAATAAAAGCCCTGGAGAAGACGGAATAACTACAGAAGCCTTGAAATTCGGAAGACCAGTATTACTACCACATATAACTAATATTTGCAACACCATCCTTTTGAAAGGAAAACTCCCTACAAAATTATGTCATTCCAATATTATTCTGCTGCATAAAAAGGGCGATAAAAGCGATGTAGGAAACTACAGACCTATTAGCCTCATATCACACATTTACAAAGTGTTTATTAAAATAATAGAAAACCGCATTGCTGGTCAGCTAGACTCTCACCAACCCCCAGAACAAGCCGGATTCCGTCCCGGCTTTTCCACCACAGATCACCTCCACACCCTTAACCAAATCATAGAGAAGAGCAATGAATTTAATAAGACCCTTTACCTTGCTTTTGTTGACTATTCCAAGGCTTTTGACAGCATTACACATTCGTCGATATTTTCTGCGCTCCACAACCAAAATATCCATCACACTTACATTAGCATTCTGGAAAGTATTTACCAAAGTAGTACAGCCGATATAAAATTACATCTAGCCGGACCATCATTCCCTATAGAGAGAGGCGTCAAACAGGGAGACCCGCTATCTCCGAAACTGTTTACCTGTACCCTGGAGGAAGTGTTCAAGAAGCTAGCGGTCTCGTGGACAGAAAGAGGCATTGACGTTGGTGGCAGAAGACTTACTAACCTTCGTTTCGCCGACGACATTGTCCTGTTTGCCCCATCTGCACCCGAGCTCCAGCGTATGTTACAGGAACTCAGCAATGCAAGCCTTGAGGTTGGACTGAAGATGAATCGCTCAAAAACCCAGGCCATGACTAACAGTGTGAAACGTAGGGTCGAGGTAGATGGGCAGGAAATACATTATGTCGATGAGTATATTTACTTAGGCCAGATAGCCTCCTTCGAAAACAGGCAGGATAAAGAAATCGATAGACGCATTTCTAACGCCTGGAAGAGCTACTGGTCTATGAAGGAACTTATGAAGGGTAACCTTCCGCTGACCCTCAAGCGCAAGCTCATCGACATGTGTATCCTGCCTATCCTAACCTACGGCGCTCAGTCATGGTCTTTGACCGAACTTCAGAAGTCCAAACTCAAGGTTTGCCAGCGAGCAATGGAGCGCAGCATCCTAAATGTTCGTAGGACGGACCACATTAGGAACACCACACTGCGCTCCATAACTGGCATCGCTGATGTGGGTGCACAGACCGCTAAGCTAAAGTGGAACTGGGCCGGCCACGTAAGTCGCATGCACCCAGACAGATGGGCGAAAATCGCCACTGACTGGGTGCCACAGGACGGATACCGGTGTAGGGGCAGGCCTAAACGGAGATGGCGGGACGACCTTGACAAGTTTTTGCCGGGTCGGCCGGAGGTGGCACAGACCAGGGAAGTGTGGACGAAAGAGGGGGAGGCCTTTGCTCAGCAGTGGGACACTTTGATGGCTAAATAAAAAAAAAAATATAATAATAATAACTCGTGCAAATGCACATGGTAAGCATAATATTGTGATGCGGAACTGCTCATGAAGACCACATATGGCCACCAGATCTGCTCAATACTAGGTAAAATACAAGTTCCTTTCTTCCTTAGTAGCGTGGGGTAGCACTGTGATGGGATTTGACAAAATTAATTCCCCAAGGAGGGGGGGGGGGAAGGGGTTACAGTTTGTATTAAACTCAATCTAATCAAATAGGGTTTGTGGAAGTCGGTTTTTTCTAAAGTTTACTTTTTGTTTCAATTATAGGGAGTAGCGATACATCCCTTGTTTACTATGCTAAACAAGTTTATAATGTACATATCTTTCTGAAAATAAACGATTATTATTATTATGATTATGAACTGTCATTCACTTGTTTTTTGTTAGTTTTACTTGCACTTGACCGATTATTTATTTATGTACCTGTTATAAACTCCGGTTGCAGTCTTTATGTGCATGTGCAATTTGTTCCGGTCCGTGTAAAACATTGCGCTGTAGTTCCATAATGTATTCACAATGTATTCATGAATAAGTTAATTGCTGCTCTGCTTCCGCAAGATAATATTTCCTATTCGCCCCACTAGTATAGTCTGACTAAAATCCTGGCGAGGGACAATGATGGAAAAGGAATAAAGGAACCATGGAAATCCTGACTGAATGTAACGGATTGGTGTGTTGAGTCCGTCATTTTCAGTCGCTGTTCTGGTTTTCACGACACAGGGTATCCTAGTGTGGGGCCAGAAGCAATGTGTCCTCCACTCGTCTCCTCGACTCGACGTACTTCATTATGCTGTCGACGCGCAAACACACACCGAAGTGACGGATCCACATCCGTGTGGATGGAAAATCCACATCCACATCCCTTGAGGTGACCCGGTTGTGAACCTAGCGTCCACTGTCTGGATGGGCCTTCACTCGTATCGTAAACGCGCCTCTAGATGAGGTTATTGACGGACTACATGTTTTTTTGACATATTGCAACCACAATACTCTTTCTTAGGCTAAATCCATCTACTCTGGCAAATAAATTTTGTATAAATAAGAATCAACCAGCGCTCGGGTCCAGGACTTGAGTCCAAGTGTAGGTACCGTAGTAAATAAATATACGTATACCTCTTAATTAGCCCCGCAGTATTCAAGATTTGATATTACAGTATAATTTTCGCAGATATAACAGTTTGTTCTTTGTTCAGCATTGTTTAGACGAGAAACCGAGTTCAGCACTGATTTATACAATATCCCGTATAAACAAAGGAGTTTAAAACAACAAAAACTCTTGTAGGTCTTTTCCCATTCGGGATAGCAAAGACATATTTGTTTGTTTTATTTGTTTATTTGGGAACTGAGCCCACAGCACAATATAAAAAATTAACGATTAACCAGTAATTCAATAGTCAATTTCCCATGCATGGCAGACAAGGTGACATTTAATCAGCTGACGACAAGAAACATATTGGTCGCAAACGAAAATCAATTTTGAATCTACCTTAGTAACTTGGGGTGATGTGATGGGGTCAATGTACTGGGTGACGAAATTTTGTTTTCATTTCTGATTATCTACAAAGTTTAAATGAATTAACGCAAAATGAGAAACTACTTTGTTAGAGACATCATTCTGAGCAACTTTCATTATGAAAACGATTTGATCAGAGCAACTTTTTTTGTCACTTTCTTTTGTCATTTTGGCCTAAGTGGATCAGCTGATTTGTATGGAGATGTGAAAAAAATGTTGCTCTTTTGAAATCGATTTCATAATTAAAGTTGCTCAGGACGAAGTCCCTAACAAATTGGTTTCTCATTTTGCGTCAATTCATTTACACCTTGTATATGTTTTATTAGGGAATGTTGTTTACAATTATGGGTATATCATACCCCAACATATGGTCAGCTAATTAAATGTCACCCTGTATAAGTTGCATCGCAGGCGCTACTTTGTCACATTGCATGCATAAGGTCTTATACCCTGGGATCCGAACCCGTGACCTATCAATATTAACTGCTATGCCAGAGAAGTGGTCAAGTAGGCTATCATAATTTACATACATGCAAATTCATTGCTTCTGGCCCCACCCTAGGATACCCTGTGTCGTGGGACCCAGAAACAGTTCATCACAAAGATGTAATAAACATCCAAGACCTGTTTTCAGGGTTCCGTACCCGAAGGGTGCCAAACGGGACCCTATTACTGAGACTTCGCTGTCTGTCTGTCTGTCTGTCACCAGGCCATAGTATAAATAAGAAATAGTAAGTTCACTAGGCCCCTGTTCGCATGATAACTACCTACTCTTGCTCAAACGGCTAGGGTTGTCGCTTAGCGCCGCGGGTTGGACCGCGCCGGACGAATGACGTTGACTCGTCGCATGCATTGCTTGCATAGCCCTGTCTCGTAGCACGCGAAGGACGCGAGATTTGGCAATGTGTGCGTGTGGCGGCGCGCGTGCTTATACGGAATGTAATGTAGCTGTGTGTGTGCGGCTGTTCTCGCTGATTTGTTTGAAGTGAACCTGGCGTGTCCAGGCTGCATCTCATGAACCGTGGTAGCTAGACAGTTTAAATTTTTACAGATGATGTATTTCTGTTGCCGCTATAACAACAAATACTAAAAAACAAAATATATTTAATATTAAGGGGGGCTCCCATACAACTAACGTGATTTTTTGCGGTTTTTTATAGATAATGGTACGGAACCCTTCGTGCGCGAGTCCGACTCACACTTGGCCGGTTATTTTTTCTCTCCCCACCCGGGATTCAAACCCGGGTCCTCTTGCTTGAGAAACTCAGCCGCGACCGCAACGCTACACAGGGGTATAGGGGGTGTGTAGTAGGTACCTGATGTTGTTTGTCCACGGCACAATGAATACACTCGCACTATTTGTCAATGTATATAGTTTATTGAAGCAGAAGGATGTAGGAGAAAACACAGCAATAGTTCACAAGCAATAGCACAGAGGAAAGCGAGAAGTAACAGTTCGAGTGAGAGTAAGAAAGTAAACGTAAGCACGAAAGCGGTTCAAGTTAGGCAAGCAAGCGTAGCTTCGCCGTGAGAGATAGATCACGACTGGTGAGTGAAAGGTCGCCAGGACGCGAGGCGCCGAGCGCGGCGGCCGGCGCAGGAGCCGGTTTTGACGTGGTTTCCATAACACGCATTTCGCACGGCGTGGCACTGGCACAGGGCGCTCATCCGTCATTATTATGTGTTAATGTAATTTGTGTTTTGTGTATATGTAGTGTTAGTTAGTTATGTAAGACTTTTGTGTAATTATGTTTATGTTATATTTTGTATAAATATCTAATTATTGTAAATATATATGTGATTGTATATATAATAATCGTGTGATTGTAAATGTGCTATTTGTATGAGTGTAATATAAATATGTATGGGTGAGGAGCCCACATCACTCCCCCCCAGAGACCGTCACTACGGGCGATAAAAATTGGGGAATCGTACCTGCCGACCTGAACGTGTTGTTCTCAACTTGATGAGGTTTTCAACTGGTGGTTCGGGTTCAGTCTGGTCGGTTTGGTCTGACAGTAGGTAGGCCGGCTTAAGGCGGTCTATCGTTACCGTATTCTCCTTCCCCTTTACGAGAACTTCAAAATATTTGTCCCCTCTGTCAATCACCTCGTGTGGTCCTGTATAAGGTGGATATAATGCGCCTCGCACCGCGTCTTCTCTTACAAAGACGTGACTTGAGGAAGCGAGATCCTTGTACACGAATATTTTACCTTTAGTGTGGCGTGAGGCTGGAGCAGGTTGTAAATTATGAGCGAAAGAACGAAGGCGCGTGGTGAATTCTGTTAAATCTGTAGAATTCGTTTCGCCGTGTTCGAAAAACTCACCTGGGAGTCTAAGGGGTTCGCCATAAAGAAGTTCAGCGGAAGAGGCCTGTAGATCCTCTTTAAAAGCACTGCGTATGCCAAGCATGACAAGGGGTAGGGATTCTACCCAATTTTCATGAGCGTGGCACATGATAGCGGCTTTTAGCTGTCGGTGGAACCTCTCAATGAGTCCATTGCACGCTGGATGGTAAGCGGTGGTCCTTCTATGTTTGAATCCAGCAATTTTTGCTAAAGTTGCAAAAAGAGCGGATTCAAATTGCCTGCCACGGTCCGTCACGATATCGGTCATACAACCAAATCGGGATATCCATCCAGATAGTAAGGCTTTGGCCACAGTCTCTGCCGTCATGTCGACTATTGGAATAACTTCTGGCCAGCGCGAGAAGCGATCAATAGCCGTTAAACAGTAGCGGAAACCCTGCGACTGTGGCAGTGGTCCAATTAAATCAATATGGACAAATTTGAAGCGTGCGCGTGGTAAATCGAACGTGCCCAGCGGTGATGACACATGGCGATTTACTTTTGCACGTTGACATGCCAAACAAGTCCGAGCCCACTCGCGACAGTCTTTACGTACCCCTGGCCAGACGTAACGCTCTGCTACTAATTTGGCTGAGGCTTTGGCTCCGGGGTGACTATAAGAATGTAGGCTGTCGAATACTTGCTTGCGCAGTGGTTTGGTGATGAATGGTCTGGCGGTCGGTGTGCTGATGTCACAGTACAGTTCTGCGCGGCTACCAGGGATGTTCATCTTTTTCATGCGAAGCGATGAATCTTCGCCGAGGAGTTTGGCCAGTTCTGGATCAGAATGCTGAGACTTGGCCAGCACATCAAGATCGACTGTTACCTGTAGTTCATCAACGCGGGAAAGTGTGTCGGCAACGACGTTATCTTTCCCTGCGATGTGGCGAATGTCGGTTGTGAACTGCGATATAAAGTCCAGATGCCTATACTGACGTGGCGAACAGTTAGCTTTTCGTTCGTGGAACGCAAAACAGATAGGCTTGTGGTCAGTATAGACTATAAAGTGCCTAGCCTCTAGCATGTGCCGAAAGTATTTAATGGCTTCGTAAATTGCAAGGAGCTCGCGATCATAAGGAGAGTACTTCTGCTGGGTTGGGCTCAACTTACGTGAGAAGAATGCTAGAGGCTGCCATGAGTCATCCTTGTACTGCTGCAAAACTGCCCCTAGGGCCAAGTCAGATGCGTCTGTGACCAGCGCGAGTTTGGCTTGGCAGTCTGGGTGTGCTAACATTGCAGCATTGCAGAGACTGTCCTTGGTGTCCTCAAAGGCTTTCAAAGTATCACCCGATAAGTGCACTGGATGTGAAGCTTTCACTGATCCAGCTAGCAAACCGTTTAGGGGTGCTTGGATTTGGGCAGCGCGGGGCAGAAATCGTCTGTAAAAATTAAGCATGCCCAAATACCTCCTGAGTTCCCTGATGGTTTTAGGTGCGGGGAAATCGCGGATGGCCTGTACTTTGGTGTCCAGTGGTTTGGTTCCTGCTTCGGAGATACTATAACCTAGGAAAGTTACCTCCTTAGCGCCAAAAACGCACTTTGAAGTGTTGACCAGTATGCCATACTCTTTCATCCTGGTGAAAAGTTGCCGTAGGTGTGACTCATGCTGCGTCTCATCCTTAGAAAACACGAGGAAATCGTCGAGGTAGCAATAACAAAAGTCGAGACCTCGCGTCATCTCGTCCACAAACCTTTGAAATGTTTGGCCTGCGTTCCTCAACCCGAAGGTCATAAAGGGGAACTCGTACAGGCCAAACGGAGTTGTGATCGCCGTTTTAGTAATATCCGCCTTGCTGACAGGGATCTGGTTATAGGCTTTGACCAAATCAATTGTTGAAAAGACTTTGCAACCAGCAATGCTGTGGGCAAAGTCGTGGATATGCCTAATAGGATACCTGTCTGGTATGGTGCGCGCGTTGAGCATCCGGTAGTCTCCGCAGGGGCGCCAGCCATTGTCCTTTTTAGGGGCTAAATGCAGCGGCGAAGACCATGGGCTCTCGGAGGGTCGCGCAGTACCACAGCTCAACATCGCGTCGAACTCCTTTTTGGCGATCTGGAGTTTGTCCGGAGCTAGCCTACGAGGAGCGCAAGACACGGGGGGTCCAGCTGTTGTGCGGATGTGGTGTTCGGTGTTATGTGTGGGGATGAGTGGAGTGCCAGATGGTCGCGTTATTTCTGGAAATTCGCTAAGCAAATTGTGAAATTTTGTGTCACCAGTCGAGACCTTTACAGAAGAAATTATGTCTGATGGACCAGCTATGGCAGCAATGGATGACAATGTTGTGGTATTATCAATTATGCGTTGATTACGACAATCTACAACTAAATTATACCATGACAAAAAATCTACACCAATTATTGCTTTGGTTACATCAGCTACAATGAAACGCCATGTAAAGTCTCGGCGCAGGCCGAGGTCTAGGTTGAACTGGATGTATCCAAATGTTTCGATGGTAGTCCCGTTGGCTGCACATAGTTGATAGGTGGTCTTAGTACGCCGTTCGCGAAGCGCAGATCGAGGGAAGACGCATAAGTCGCTTCCGGTATCCACCAGGAACTGGGTCTTCGATCTACGGTCAGTGACGAACAGGCGACCGGTGGGTACTGGGCAATCGTCCGTCGCCATTATCGACTGCCCGGAGAGTTTTCCGCCTTAAAGTCGCAAGGGCGGATGCATTTGGATGCTTTGCTGCCGAATTTCGAGTGGTACCAGCACGTAGGGTACTGCCGGTAACTGGACTGCGATCTAGTTGTCGATTTGCTGCGCTCCCGGTGTGGTGGTCCGCGTCTATCCGCTGGTCGCGATTGGTGTTCGACCTTGGCAGTGAGTGCGCTGACTTGCTTGGTCAGCTCGGAGATCTGCCTGGCCATGTCGTCCAGCGTGGATTCGGTCCTTGACGTGGAAGCTGCTGCAACTTGTGGTGAAGGAGGCGCTATGTCGTGTACCTTGTCGGCCATTTCGGATAAAAAATCTAGCTTGGCGGTAGAAGGCTGGCATGCGAGGATGGTCTGGGTTGCATTCGGCAGGCGGCTCGTCCAGATTGTTTTGATGAAGTCGTCTGGTACATTGTTGCCTGCCAAACTCTGTAGGTGCCGCAAAAATTGAGATGGTCTGCGGTCCCCTAGCTCCTCGTGCATGAGAAGCTGTTTGACCTTCTTCTCTTGTGATACAGATAGGCGCTTGATCAGTTCGGTCTTGAGCTTGATGTATTTGTCGACCGCCGGTGGCTTTACGATGATATCTTTCACCTCTGCTGAGTATCTCGGTTCTAACTGTCCCAGTACATAATAAAACTTGGTGCTGTCGCTGGTAATTTTGGAGATCTCGAATTGGCCTTCTATTTGCGCAAACCATATTTCGGGTTCCTCGGGCCAAAATGGTGGTATCCGTATGCCCACTCGGTATACTGAATTTGACGTGCCGGATGGGTCAATGGAAACGCGCGATCTTCTTCGACGTCGGCCATTGTTCGCCAAAACGTCGTTGCCGTCGTCGTTTCTGTTTACCGTTTTTGTCGAGTCATCGCTGCTACTGCCTCCAGCATCATTGCTCATGTTCTCCAATAAAGTGTTCGAAGGGGTCACCAGTATAGGGGGTGTGTAGTAGGTACCTGATGTTGTTTGTCCACGGCACAATGAATACACTCGCACTATTTGTCAATGTATATAGTTTATTGAAGCAGAAGGAAGTAGGAGAAAACACAGCAATAGTTCACAAGCAATAGCACAGAGGAAAGCGAGAAGTAACAGTTCGAGTGAGAGTAAGAAAGTAAACGTAAGCACGAAAGCGGTTCAAGTTAGGCAAGCAAGCGTAGCTTCGCCGTGAGAGATAGATCACGACTGGTGAGTGAAAGGTCGCCAGGACGCGAGGCGCCGAGCGCGGCGGCCGGCGCAGGAGCCGGTTTTGACGTGGTTTCCATAACACGCATTTCGCACGGCGTGGCACTGGCACAGGGCGCTCATCCGTCATTATTATGTGTTAATGTAATTTGTGTTTTGTGTATATGTAGTGTTAGTTAGTTATGTAAGACTTTTGTGTAATTATGTTTATGTTATATTTTGTATAAATATCTAATTATTGTAAATATATATGTGATTGTATATATAATAATCGTGTGATTGTAAATGTGCTATTTGTATGAGTGTAATATAAATATGTATGGGTGAGGAGCCCACAGGGGTCTGTATGGTGTACCTACCGCCCAGCAAAACTAACATAAACATTAGCATGCACGATACCGTCAGCAGAGAAAGCAGGCTAGTTAACCCGCCGTGTGGCAGATTTCCCGGGGGAAAGCCTTATCGAAGTACAGTTAGCAAAGAACGTCAGACGTAGTACAAAAATATGCATCCTCTGAAATAAAGTTGACAGAAGTTGGCCTGTATGCTGCATGCCACACATTATTGGCTCGTATGGAGTCTTCGGACGCTTCGTGTTTCGGATGACATGTTAACGGCTACTATAGTAGTCGTAAAGCTGTGTATAAGGCCCTAATAGGGCAGCTTGATAACTTCTGACAGTCGGGTAAGCCACTAGCCCGATACCCCTCTATCAACCCGCACTGAGCCAGCGTGGTGGAGTATGGCTCAATCTTTCTCACACCGGGTAAAAGTGCGTGCGCGTTGGCGAGGACACTGATGGGCTACATTTTATTTATTTTTATTTTATGAAGATCCTGCCCAAATAGTGAAGATGGTTAAATAAAGTAGCAATGAAAATAAAGTTCTTTAGAAAAAAAAACATGTAGACACCTCAAAGTCGCATCGTCATATTACAGCGACAGTAAGGGAAATTTGGTCCCTTGTGAAGCTGAGTCTTAAGGGGCTGGCTCGGTGTTGCACAGACAGCTCAAGTACCGTCAGCAAAAGCCGTTACTGGAATACGATAGAAATATTTAGTGCAACTTTCACGGAGTCGAAGTAATGGCTATAGGAGACAGTTTTGAAGATGGAACGAGGTATTATGCAGGCTTTTGTGAATAAAATTGCGGTTTAACTTACTATTCAAAAATCCTTTTCTAGATGTTATTATTCTTTTGAATTTGAAATGAATAATAATATGGACTGTGTCGAGTACTGTCGAGTGATTTTACGAGTATGTGGAATCGATTTGGTAATGTTGCTCCAGTTCTTGTTTTATCAAAGTTATAGTAATAGAGAGAAAATAATGGAATTGAATTTCCTTTGATATTGAACTACAAACTAAGGTATAGTTCATTAGCGATTCTCAGTATAAAATTTATACACGAGTGTTTTACTAGAGATAAGCTATACAAGTAGGAAAGAAAAATATTTCATTTAAAAACAAAAACAGAACCAACTACAACAAAAAAAAACGCAAGATACAGGCTTATTAAGAAAAATAACATATCACGTGTTTACTTATTGACTTTACAGCAGTATCACCAAGAAAAAATAGTTACTATTTGTACAATAACACTAAAAATATCTTCAGTTCTCTAGCTATTCAAAAAGGTACAATAGTTAAACAAAATATTTATAATTCTTGAAAAAACTAGGCGACAAGGTGAAACTGCTCTACCACTGCTCAAACCACTATGTAAAAATGTGATATGTTTTTGATAAGCCTGTATTTTGCATTTTTTGTTGTAGTTGGTTCTGTTTTTGTTTTAAAATAAGTGATTAACTCTTTTTCTACCTAATGCCAGCAAAAAATCTGGACAGAACCAACTAGAAAAGGGGTAATTGATACTAATGTTCAAAAGCGACTGATTTCGATAAAAACCTATTAAGTCCCTTATCTCGAAATCGGTAATTTTTAGTGTAGGGTGTTTCATAGTAACAATGGTTCATATGTAGGTCCACTTACCAGTAACCCAATGCCATAGATACTAAATATACTCAAATTACATAAAAGGGGCTAGCCCCCTTTTACGCAATTAATTGCAGCCATTAATTTAAGATGGATTTTTAAAGACTTTTTTATCACTTTTACAAATAAAATTATACATAATAATTCACCAATTTAAAAACTTAACAAAAACCGACTTTATGATCTTTTACTTATTCACAATATTACACAAAATAAACGAAATTAGGTCTTACAGCCATAATTCATCTGCACCACAAGATAATCACAGAAAGGCAAAAATATGTAATTTTGGATACCTGGATGACAGTATTTTCTGTGTAGAAACCTAAGTAATGGCACAGATTAATAAATAGTTAAGACTACATAAGTAATGGACCGATTCCTGATTTTTTAAAAATGGGACCAACCTGAAAGTATATTCTTTCATATAAATTATTTTTGAAATCGGTTCACAAATAATACCAATTTCGAGGTTACACACATAAAAAATATATAAAAAACTTAACACAACCGAATTGAAAACCCCCTCCTTTTTTGAAGTTGGTTAAAAAGAACCAATTTTTAAGCTGACAGTCATATACTAAACCTTCTTTTTCCACGTGAATCATTGGTAATATATATTATTTTTTCTAGTATAACTAACTCCACTGCACCGACCGTTTTGCAGTCAGTACAAGCCCTAACAACAAAACACCGCATAAGTTCAGGCAAGCGTTTTAATACTCCGCTACAATAATTACGTTGAATTTTGGTAAAGTCGGTGTTACGGTAAAGTCGGTATCGCGACGAAGAAGTTTGTACCGTTAGAGCCGCGTATTACAGCCGACACCTTGACACATGGCTGAGTAGGTAAAGGTGAGGTAAGCACAATTGACAAATAATTGAAACAAAAAGTAAACTTTAGAAAAAACCGACTTCCACAAACCCTATTTGATTAGATTGAGTTTAATACAAACTGTAACCCCTTATCCCCCCACCCTTGGGGAATTAATTTTGTCAAATCCCATCTCAGTGCTACCCCACGCTACTAAGGAACCTCTGTACAAAGTTTCATGGCTCTAGGTCCACCGGTTTAGGCTATGCGTTGCCTGCCCGTCAGCCACGCATTGTATTTGTACCTGGTATTGAGCAGATCTGGTGGCCATATGTGGTCTTCATCAGCAGTTCCGCATCACAATATTATGCTTGCCATGTGCATTTGCACGAGTTATTATGAAAAACACAAAAATCACTATATGTCTGCCTATAATATTTGAAGAGTTCCCTCGATTTCTCCAGGATCCCATCATCAGATCCTGACCTAGTGTCAATGGGACCAATGGGAAGGTAAACCCTTTCAAACAAAAAAATAATTTTCCAAATTGGTCCATCCGTCTAGGCGCTATCGAGGCACATACATAAAAAATAAAAATAAAAATAAAAAACAAATATCCGGACGAATTGTAAACCTCCTCCTTTGGGAAGTCGGTTAAAAAAGACGTACAAGTCAGTTATGATAACTTGGCATGTTCACAGACTCACACTATACAGTTGCAATTTCACTATACAGTTTTTTTTCAAGATCGAAATAGATAAATAATCACAATTACGCTTTCGATTGAAACGTCACACGAATCTAAATAACCGGCCAAGTGCGAGTCGGACTCGCGCACGAAGGGTTCCGTACCATCATCTATAAAAAAACTGCAAAAAAAACATGTTGTATGGGAGCCCCCCCTAAATATTAATTTAATTTTAATTGAATTATTTATTTCTAAGTAAATAATATACTAAATATATTGTGAACATTTTAAGTATCTACCTGCTACCATTATCAATATCGAGCAAAAATGAGCAAAAAAATCACGTTTGTTGTATAGGAGACCCCCTTAATATTAAATTTCTTTTGTTTTTTAGTATTTGTTGTTATAGCGGCAACAGAACTACATCATCTGTGAAAATTTCAACTGTCTAGCTACCACGGTTCATGAGATACAGCCTGGCGACAGACAGACAGACATAACCTACCCTCCTTCCTAATAATAAGCTACCTTTATTATTCGAGCATGTCTGCGAAGAGCACCGACCTTAGTTAATTAGACGGAACCTCTTCCTTGAAGCAAGTGACTAATAATTCGCGCTGAGCGTGTTACGCATTTGCCCAGTTAACATATTGATAGTAGTAAGGCCAACTTGCGACTTTCCGTCAACGTCGAGTTAATGAAATAACTGGATAATCGTAAGTATGATGAATGATGTCTTAATTTACGAATTATTTCATAGCCATCCATCATAGCCTTCGACATTGCTGGTCGGCCTACGCTCCATTTTAGTGCATATAAAAAAACGTGTACGATCACCCGTAATTCAATGCCCTATAGTAGAACTCAAATGGGGAGCAGATAAGTCGATTCGATTGGCCTAGGACCGGATAAGTTGGCACAAAAGGGAGTCTTATTTCTACCCAGCTGTGAACGGAAACAAGCTCAAATAAACAATGTGAATTTAGCAATAAGTGCCCTCTCTCTCTGATATCTATTGTTCTCCATTGTTAGTTTGTTCGGCCTATGTCCATAAGAGAGTATACCGATTTGTATCATACACCCCAATTTCACCAACAGTTAGGGGAGGGACACTTATGCCGCTCACACACAAGGGCAGAATAGTAGCAAACAGTAGGGAAAGAGCTATGCGTCATTCTCCCTCTCCTTGTTTCGCTAAGAAAAAGAAGGTAGATTGACGCATAGCTCTGTCCCTTCAACCCACATCTTTGTGGTAGCTCAGCCGGTATGTTGTAGGCCCTCAATCCGTAGACCGTAGTTCAAATCACCGTGAGGGCCATAATCTTTCTTTATTTTCTTTTTCTTTTTGTTTTATTGTTTTGAGTGCTTAATTTTTGTTGTACGATGGTACGACCGGTCGACCGAGCGTCTCACCTTATAAGTGCCGAGATGCTCCACCACGCACGGCAGACTCGCGTCGCGGCCGAGCGCCACCGTCACGTTGGGGATGGGCTCGGAGAAGCGCGGCTCCTCGGTCAGCACTGCGGATGACGATGACAACAGTTTAGTTATACAGGGTGCAACAAACGAATGGGCTCTGGAGGGAAAGCACCTTAAATCCTTAACTCAAAGAAAACTTGCTTTTAAAAAAAACAATTTGAGAGAAAATCAAAGAGTTTAAAAAAACTTTGAATTCAGTTTTGTTTCTTTTTAGGAATGAAAGCATGTTTCCTTTGAGTTAAGGTACGACTCTGAGATGGACCGCAGACCGCAACCGCAAGCGACACTGCGGCGCCACAACACTACCGCCGTAGAATATGCTGCGCGACTGCAAACCGCAATAGAGATGCATAGAAACCAGAAGCGTCACTTGCAGTCTGTGGTTGCAGTCTGCAGTCCGTCTCGGAATCATACCTTAAAATGAGATCTTATGGATTTAAGATACTTTCCCTCCAGGGCCCATTGGTTTCTTCTTCTTTTTTAGGGTTCCGTACCCAAAGGGTGCCAAACGGGACCCTATTACTGAGATTTCGCTGTCCGTCTGTCCGTCCGTCCGTCCGTCCGTCCGTCCGTCCGTCTGTCACCAGGCTGTATCTCATGAACCGTGGTAGCTAGACAGTTGAAATTTTCACAGATGATGTATTTCTGTTGCCGCTATAACAACAAATACTAAAAATTAAAAGAAATTTAATATTAAGGGGGGCTCCCATACAACAAACGTGATTTTTTTGCGCATTTTTGCTCGATATTGATAATGGTAGCAGGTAGACGCTTAAAATGTTCACAATATATTGAGTATATTATTTACTTAAAAAATAAATAAATTAAAATTAAATTAATATTTAGGGGGGGGGGCTCCCATACATTTTTTTTTGTGGTTTTTTATAGATAATGGCACGGAACCCTTCGTGCGCGAGTCCGACTCGCACTTGGCCGGTTTTTTATTAATGGCGTCCTAACCTCTTTTAAGGTTAATTATGCCAGTGTCAAGTGGTCAGGTTCTCATCTGAGAACCTGGAAATTATAATGTCTTTAGATGATGTTAAGATGATGATGATGATTTGTCGCTCGTTAGCACTACCCAGGGAGGACGTGGAGGACTGTGGGTTCGAAGTAGGCCCATTGGTTTGTTCCATCCGCTGGTTGGCGGTAAACTAATGACAGTCAGGACTTGTTCTTTCATAATATCCATGGTCATAATTAATTTCACATCAAAAAAATAATATTTAATAGATAATTGTGTACAAAGGCGAGATTACATCTATGTATGCTAAATTATCGTACTTAAGTAAGTTATTCATTTCATTTTCAAAGGTCTTTATTGTTAGAAATAAATTATTGAAACAAGTACACTAGTCTTTAAATACTTAGCGACAATACAACTAAAGGTAGGTTCGCTTAACAGGCTGACAGCGCCTTTTAAAGCTTAGAGCTATGGAAAACAAATATCTAATTAAATCGTGATTTGATTACGGAAGATTATCATAAGTAATGGTAATGTATATTTATGGGAAGTAAGTTATTGTGCAATTCTTTGTGTTAATAATTTTTTTATTTGTGACCATTGATTCTATTGATTCTATCTTATATCTTCTTTGTTACGATAACTAACATCAAAATGAGGTTAATGAGAAACTACTTCAAAGAATGTAAATACAATGCTCAAAGCTGCTTTCAACAAGCACCTTATCCCCTTATATTTCAATATTTTAATCAACGTCCCAAACTTCTGAGACAAACGCCCCTCCATACTACAATGACATGGCGAACAAGGCCGAGCATTCTCGAACACTCTATATGAACAAAGTTGCAGGGTTTAGAATGAAGTTAGTAAACAATTTACTTTGAAGTCGCTACATGCTTGTTAATGATCTTACTTTGTGTAACGGTAGTTGTCAAGCTCGATGAGATCAATCGATCAATCAAATTGATGTCCAGAAATACAATGACTGGAGCATGTCTCGCGCATTCGATATACGATATTACACCTATATCGAGTGATTTCGTAAGGGAATCTGTCAATTTTGATCTCGATAACCGTATATCGAAGGCACGAGAATCGACTCGCTGGTGTCTGAACAATAAACAGTAGGTACAAGGAGATCATGCGGCACATGGAAGTTGGCAGAATACTTGGAATGGCGAGGAGACGGCTGATGGACCGAGATGGTAACCGAGAGGAGCCAAATAAACATAAACATTTACATACAGGCACATACATTTCTTCTGGCCCTGCACTAAGATACCCGGTTTCGTGGGAACCAGAAACAGCTACATCACAAACATGTAAACATCCATGAATGTTTTTTTTTTCTTAATCCCCAGCCGGGAATCGATTCTGGGACCTCTCGCATGGTAGATAGAGCCACAACCACTGCACCACAGAGGTCGTCGAAGCCAATTGGCAGTAAGCAGGATGTCAAATGCAAGTGGTCAAGACACTCTGACGAGACGAGAAGTGATGGCAAGTGGAGTATATCAGTGCATTTAACGAATCATTAATTTAATAACAATACAAGGTGTAAATGAATTAACACAAAATGAGAAACTACTTGGTTATGGACATCATTCTGACCAACTTTCATTATGAAACCGATTTGATCAGAGCAACTTTATCATTCACTTCCCAGTACATTTTGGCCTGAGTGAATTAGCTGATTTGTATGGAGAAGTGAAAAATCCAATCGGTTTCATAATGAAAGTTGCTCAGTTTAATGTTCCTAACAAAGTAGTTTCTGATTTTGCGTTAATTAATTAACACCTCGTATAATTCTTGCTACCCCATATTAGCTACAAAGCCGTCAGTATAATGTATGTAACTAATAATTGAATACGAAGAAAGGCTAATTACCGAACTACTCAAATTAACCTTTCTAATAAGTCACCTTCTGCCTAATAGACGAAGGTTCAAAGACTACTCACTCAGCGAATGATTCGATTATCCGAGTATATGGGTCTCAAGACAGCAGATTTAATTATCAGTTATGAAGTCCAACATTATTGTCTCCTGTAAAGATGGGAAATGCCCCGCTACAATCCACAGTTGGGTAAAAAAAACTAATAATTCAGGGTTTTTTTTGGGTTATAACTAAAACATCCTGGGTTATAACCTAGTAATTGTAGGAAGTAATTGTGCAGTATTCTAGGTGTTAGATATACAGACCACAGACACTATACTGCGCTCTAAGACTGGCACGCAGACCGCCAAACTCAAGTGGAACTGGGCTGGACGGACATGTCTGTCGAATCCATCCGGACAAATGGGCGAAATCAGCCACTGAATGGATGCCTACAGACGGACTCCGGCGAAAGGGAAGGCCCAGAAGGAGATGGATGGATGACCTGGATAAGTTCCTACCAGGATGGACCGACAAAGCTTCAGCTAGAGATGTGTGGGATCGAACCGGTGAGGCCTTTGCCCAGCGCAGTGGGACACCATTTAGGCTTTAAAAAAATGTAGATGTTTATACAGGCCCGTATAAGATAGAGTATTTATATGCTTGACTGTATTGTAAAACGACCTCTGTGGTATTGCAGTTAAGGCTATGCTTCCCTTGACAGAGGTCCCGGGTTCGAATCCCGGCTGTGAAGAAAGAAATTAAATCGCCAGGTCTTGGATTTTTGTGACGACGCTGTTTCTGGTTTCCACTACACAGGGTATCCTAGTGTGGGGCCAGAAGCAATTTATGTACATGTGTTTTGCTTTTAAATGTAACCTACCTGTAATTACATTACGAAATATTTCGAAGAAGCCCTTTGGTTTTAAATTCATATTCGTTTCTTTAACTTCTGAGATTTCAGTAAGTCTTTGTATTTTGATGTTTGCTCCAAATAATATAGAGATTTGCCTTTTACAAACCGTTCAGCGACCCCGCACTTATAAAATTACATAAAACAAATAACAAAAATTTCTGTCACACAATTTGATTATTAATTCTGTATTAAAAACTCTACTTAGTACGTGATCACTCTTGCGCGAGTCAAATTGTTTTATAATTTCATTTGAAGTGTCCCGTGAGAGACGGTCTCCGGTCTGCCTGTTCTACACAAAATTATATTAGTCTAATGCTGCTTGTGTATTCTACTGGGTTAATTTTAAATTGAAACGAATTCATAAAAAATAAATAGCGCTTACGGGAATTTCTAAGAGCCACTCAAAAGGCTTTTTCTTGGAACCAAATTAACTTTATCATAAAAGGCTTACTATTCTGTAAATGAATTCCCAGTTCAGGCAAACGTGTTTTAGTACCCATAATTCACTGGTTTGGTTTTAAATTGAAATTGTTTATTTTGCCTAAAAAACAATACCTACTGAAGAAAGCGAATGCGTAGGTATATAAGGCAAAAAAGGGAACAGTCTCAGTGTTTGCTACAAGCTAGCACAGTGCTAGCACAGTGCTAGCTTGCAGCGCTGGTTTTCAGACAGTCCCTGACTAAAATTAAGAAAACTAAAACTAACTTAGTTCGTTATCGTGCATTAATAGCTTCATTTTGACAAATGTAATCGATGTAATGTATATTAATTTACCCTCATGGTATCATCTTCTTGTTCATATATCTTGTTTTAGCTTACTAAGATACAATTTAATTAACATAATTTTTAATGGAATTAATCAACTAATCTACTCGTACCTATATTTTGACATGTAACATACTGTTAAGAAAAGATTATGATTATTCAAAGTAGGATGTGATGTGATCCTATACTTTGAAATACTTTGATGAATACGAGTTACCTTCCTCTCGAATAAGTTTATTTACATTAATACAGAATTACATAAAAATATATTGCACACATAGGTATATTAAAATATAAAAAAACATATGTAGGTATTTCACGTGATCAGGCTGTCACTAAAGTATTCCTCCATGTTCACATTGAAAGGCCCTGACATGTTTTCGAGTGCCTCTTATTCTCATTGAAACTGCTCTTATAACTGAGATTTGTATTATCACTTTCAGCCAGAACACTATTTGAGAATATGCGTTTCCCCATTTCTCATTAGGCTTTGATGCGGTTTTTTTAAACTGTTATATTCAGTTTCTACTTTTTAGGGTTCCGTAGAGAAACAAGGAACCCTTATAGTTTCGTCAAGTCTGTCTGTCCGTCCGTTCGTCCGTCCGTATGTCACAGCAACTTTATTCCAAAACTACTAAAATTACACAGTTGAAACTTAGTACGTAGATGTATTCTATGAACCGCTTTACGATTTTTATACAAAAACTGAAAAAAATAAAAATTTAAGGGGCCTCCCCATACATGAAACGGAACCAAAAAATTTTTTTTTCATCAAACCTACATGTGTGTGTCTATAGACAGATCTTCAAAAATGAAGTGGAGGTTCCTAAAACCATTTTTCCTCAAAGGCAATCTTTAAAGAGATAGACCCATCCAAAGTGGAAAAAATTCCCCCCCCCCTCTCTAACTTTTAAAGTGAGAGTGTGATAAATCTATAAAAAATATATGCTGTGTATCTCAATATAAACTTTCGATTAAAATTAATATGAACAAAATATAATGAGCAGTTTTTAAGATATAAAACATTTATTAAAAACTGCAAAGATAACTTTGTCATTCATACAAAGACTATGAAAAACAAAGTTACAATAAAAATAGTAACATGATATGGGCGAGTCCGACTCGCACCTGGCCACTTTTTTTAATTCATCCGTTATTCCGAGATTTGTGAACACACCAGAGTATTTTTAGAAAATTGGGATGGGTCAGTTCGATAGATGGACATACACATAGCGTCACGTTTTTAGGGTTCCGTACCCGAAGGGTGCCAAACGTGACCCTATTACTGAGACTTCGCTGTCCGTCTGTCCGTCCGTCCGTCTGTCACCAGGCTGTATCTCATGAACCGTGGTAGCTAGACAGTTGAAATTTTCACAGATGATGTATTTCTGTTGCCGCTATAACAACAAATACTAAAAATCAAAAGAAATTTAATATTAAGGGGGGCTCCCATACAAACAAACGTGTTTTTTTTTGCTCATTTTTGCTCGATATTGATAATGGTAGCAGGTAGACGCTTAAAATGTTCACAATATATTGAGTATATTATTTACTTAAAAAATAAATAATTAAATTAAAATTAAATTAATATTTAGGAGGGGCTCCCAAATTTATTTTTTTTGCGTTTTTTTATAGATAATGGTACGGAACCCTTCGTGCGCGAGTCCGACTCGCACCTGGCCACTATTTTTTAATTCATCCGTTATTCCGAGATTCGTGAACGTACACACCAGAGTATTTTTAGAAAATTGGGATAGGTCAGTTCGATAGATGGTCATACACATAGCGTCACGCTTTTTCCTATGCGGGGTGGCAGACGCACATAAGTGTACACTTTAAGCCAGTTACCTAATTGATTGATACTTACAATTTCTATCGGTAAAGCATTCACTCACCTTGACATATTATAGTGATGATCTGAATGATGCTGATAGCAAAGTTCCTGCATGGCCCTTTTCTGTTGGACATCCTTGAAGTTAATCTCGCATCTTCGGACTCTCTCTTTCTTAAGTTCTATCTCGTTCACTGTACACTACAGCGTCTTTTTCTGGGTAACAGCATTTTGGGCTCCTATATATAATCTGGAACAAAAAGAAAATGTGTTAAGAAAATTGTCAGCTTAGTAGAGAGTCGGCAGGCCATGTGTGCCGAATGCACCCAGACAGGTGGGCGAGGATAGCTACTGAATGGGTGCCTATAGACGGACACCGGCGTAGAGGAAGGCCCAGAAGGAGATGGCGGGACGACCTGGACACGTTCGAACCAGAGTGGGTCAATCTAGCTCTGGCTAGAGATGTGTGGGCTCGAAATGGGGAGGCCTTTGCCCAGCAGTGGGACACATTATAGGCTACGTAAAAAAAAAAGAAAAAAGTAGAGAGTCGTTACACCTTATAAAGATTTTTGCAACTAAACCTTTTCTGTTAATACTTATTGCCATATTAGGGTTTAAGTGAAATAATAATCCCTTTTCCAATAAGCTGATCGATAGCAGATAATTAAATGTATTATGAACCACGGTGTTACGTAAATAATAATGACGCATCAGTTGTATAATAGCATTGAAATAAACTTCGCGTATATTGAATAGTTTAAGCACACCTCGGACACTCCATAGAACGCTCGTAAAATAATCACCTATTACTACTACATAAGCTGTAAAAAATATCAGACGCACAAAGAATAGCGCCACGCCCCTTACCTACACAAAAATTATATATTATACGGTATTGGCCTCATTTTGGAAGTAGTAGTAGTGAAAGAGGGCTAGCCCATCGCCGAAGCTATAGGGATATGATAGAGAAAGTATGAAAAAAATAATTTAAAAATTAAAAAAAAAAAACTTTCTTTCTTTTTCTTTCATATTTCAATTCAATTCAATTTATTTATTTAATGAAGGCACACACAATTATCAGTAGTAGATTAGTGTCTCATACTAGAGTTACTCCGTATCATGGAACACAGCAAAGTTTGTGTATAATACAAGCATTTTAATATAATTCCAACAGTAGTACAACAACCATTCAAAAACAAAAACCAAAAACTAAGAACCCCGCTAACCTCAACCCCTGAAACAATTCAAAGGTCAGGATCAAATTGTGCATCAGCCATCAAACGAACTGCGAAATCACATGCGCAGCACAAAGCGTCCTTAAGTAGCCTCAAACGATTCCCTGATCAGAGGTCGGGGCGGGCGGTTTGGGTGATGGCACAAGTTAGGGGAACTAAACTTAGCGCCAAGCCTTTCCAGTTTGATTTAGGTTAAGTTAGGATTATGTGTTACTCTGCAAGTCCTCTACATACATCACAGCTTTTATTAATAATTGAACTCCTATTCGTCTAAGGGCCGGTCTTTCCAGCCCAGATAACGGTTATTTATCTGAGAAAATTGTCATTTCACTGGTGCAATAAATATCAAATTTTATCTGCCGATTTATATCGCCTCTTAAAAAAAGTTATAGGTGAGATTATAAGTTCGTACCTAATTTCTTTATTGTTCTATACAAGACAGACATACCGAAAAATTATAATTAGTTCTGCTATGGGGCTGCCCAGCTGTTAGTAGGATAATTAACTTATTTTTCTGGTTATTCTAAGACCACACGCACCTAGGATTATATGTATACGTACATGGGGATTTTATTAATTATTAAAGAGCAAATAAAAACTTCTTTTTTTTTCTAAAATGTAGTCATCACCGGTATTCAAAACCGCTTCTCCACCAGGCATGTAACCCCAGCCCACACACAAACACTGTCTGATTCCATCCACATCACGTCCTCATATGCACATAGTTGACTCCTACGTGTGTTTCAGTAACTTGCACCAGCGGCAGCGCCGAGGCTGCGGCGGACGCGCCCGGAAACTTGATTCATCGCGCGGTCAAATTCAATTGTGTCAAACGAGAAACTGACTCAAAATTCGCGACCGCGCCTGCCTCCAGATTTTCTCAGGAAATTGTCATATTCGGGCTGAGACAATTGAGACGAAGCTGTGGAATACCTGTGATTCTTGTCATGCTTCCCTACAGTAACCAGATCATGACCTATCTTTTAATTTTATAAAACTACCCTCCATACTTACTTTGGTGGACTGAATTGTAATTATAATAAAAAATGCCAACTATTGTAATACTTGGGGAAAGGTTGGTACGACGGTTTCACTGGTTACTACTTTACAGGTTTCCTAGTGTAGTATCCAGGGCACCTACTACGTATTACATTACTCACCTAGAGTTACTTTCCAACGGCTTTTACATTTTAAGTTCCCTGATGTAATTACTAGTTTATTTAAGTTGTTTTTGTAACACGGAAATAATAAATAATTTAATTTAATTTAATTCATTTATTATTATTATTCATTTATTAATTGCTTGCATGTGGTATATATATTCGTCTATTACTTATTATTTCACTGTAGGTATTTCAATTTGATCTAAATTATTTAACTTCTGACAGTCGAATTGGCCACTGGCCCATCACCCCTCCACCAACCCGCACTGAGCCAGCGTGGTGGAGTATGGCTTAATCTTACTTGTATCCGGGTAAAGACCTGTGCTCCTCTGTGGTGGGGACACTTATGGACTACCTACATTTACTTTACTTAAAAACATACTAAAATTGGTCCAGTAGGTTGGCTTTTATTGGGGTCCAAAATACTACCAAATCAATCAATCAATAGAATCAGTACATATGTGTTTCATTTCTTGTATTTACCAGGTCACATATCCGTATATAAACTTCGGATTTATTTTGGTAGTATTTAGGCTAACGATAAAAGTTTTTGTTAGACGCTTAATTTTGTCAGCTTTGATTTATTCAAACACTATTTCTAACAATTATTGACTGTTTTTGAATTAAACGTGAAAAACTGGAAAAAGTCCCGAAACATTTCGGTTTTTCACCCCTCCTCAAGTTTGCACAAGCTTTATTTGTTCGGAAAATTGGCTGTAGCACTATACTGAATAGTCAAAAACCACATACTTAAGTTAAATTAAATTCGGATTTTTCTCGAGGTAAAAGTCCCTGACAACTGGAGTAATACTGGTATTTTATTTTCGGCCTCTGTGGTGCAGCGGTTGCGCATCTGCCTACCATGCGAGAGGTCCCGGGTTCGAATCCCGGCTGGGGACAAAAAAAACCAGGTCTTGGATGTTTACATGTTTGTGATTTCGCTGTTTCTGGTCCCCACGACATAGAGTATCCTAGTGTAGGGCCAGAAGCAATGTATGTGCCTGTATGTATGTTTATATTTGTTTTGTTTTGTAATGGATATTTGTCTTATTTTTTTTAAAATATACCGGGTGTTTGCAGTATGGAGCGACAAAACATTTTGAGGAGTCAGAAACATCATTCTGAACAAGTTTCAATGTCAAACCGATTTGATCAGAACAACTTTATTTTTCACTACTCTACAAATAATCTGATAACCGCTCGGCCCAAAATGTATTGAGATGTCAAAAAAACTACTCTGATCTACGCTTTCATTGAGAAAATTGTTTAGAATGTCCTCTCATCCCCATAAAATTTTGTCGCTCCATACTACAAACACCACAAAGCAAATACCAATAAAAGCAATAACTTTATTTCCAAACTGTTTCTATCCGCTACCGGGTCATAATCTGCTAGATTTTCTTTACACAGACTATTGAAACAATCGAGACAAAGCTATGAGAACTGGGAGGCAAATGTCACATGCACCTGCTATATCCGCCATTCCTTTATTGGAAAATGCACAATAACTCCATCAAATACCTCCGCTTGACCGGTGCGATAACAGCGAGTATCGGCTCTTTTCCATCGTGGAATACTTGGTTGGTACAAAAGAACTACACCCTTTAGAGGGTGTGGTACGATTCAAATTGGAAAGCAATCACAGCTCAATCTCATTCGTATTGAGTCGGTGGATTGACCAGCAGTAAATTCTTTATGTCGTTTACCCGACGCGACGATGGTGACGCGGGTGGAAAAAAGGTATTTTCGGGTATTTATTTACGGGTTTTGTAGTTACCTCCTGTGCCATTTTGAATGTGTAATTGATTATTTTCTTTCAATTCATTTCTTTCTTATTGAATTCTGAAACCTAAGGGCCCTTGTTGCTTTTTATTCGAAATTAGTTACTACTGATTGCACACATAAAAAACAAGTTACTTTACAAGAAAAACATGTACAAAGGCGAAATTATGCCCAAAGATATCTGCTTAACACCACCACGACTCAAAGTGATTGCAAATCTCTTGAAATCGCCCAGTTTCTTAGGATTCACTTTAAATCCAATAAACCACTAGTCTACCAGACAAGACATTTTTATCGTCAGTTACAAAGCAATTACTCGGCGTACGATTTACCGCCCATATTGGCCAGCGGCGACGATGGCGATGCCACAGTGCGGTGTGGTGATATTGGCCAGCGGCGACGATGGCGATGCCACAGTGCGGTATGGTGATAGTTGTGACAAAACAAACGACTATTTAATTATTAACAAACACGGGAGCAACTGTGTTGCTACCACCCCGCATGGTTCTCTCTTCATTTTGGAAATCTGTCTTCATTTTCAGAAATAGTGTAAAGGAGCATTATCTTTCTCTGTCATAAAGTTAGTAGGTATTAAATTTGTATTAGGTTTATTTATATTAGATATAAATATGATTAATAATATGTATTCATGTAGGTACTTAAAAGTATTTAGTATATTCAGTAGTTAGTTTATTAATTAATGATTAATTTATATTTTATTTTTCAGCGAGGTAACGGTGCCAGCGTTTTGGGCACCCTCCCGCCCGGCAGCGATCTGGGCGAAATTTTGACCTAGTTTAGTTGTAGTTAGTTTAGTTTTTACCTATAGTTTTATTTATAATTAATAATTTGTAACTGTATATAAACTGTCATTATGTGATGTTAAATAAATAAATAATTATTTTTATTTTTTACTTTATCAATTATCACATAGGCCTTCCCGTTTTGAGATTTAAAATGTATCCTGTCCATCCTGGGCTTGCTGGAAGAAATCTCTTTTTAAAGATAAGCTTGCCTTTGTTCATGCCTTTTCTGTATTGGTTGTGTTTTTTTCTGATATGTGCAATAAATATATACGAAATACGAATGATGCCGTGATCTGATTCTGACCTTACACCACGTGACCACGGCATCATTATCTATTAAAAGTCTTGCATCTCAAGTCATTGATGTGTACCGCAATGAAGAATAACCAAAAGATACCACAAGAATAAGAAATATTTCCAAAGCCACGACAACCAATATACTCTGAGTTTAATACATCTAAGATAGCAAGGAGCAAGCAAAACCATTTTCTATAACAAGCAACAACTATTACCTTCCAGATTACAAAGCGCACTGTACTTTTGTGTGGCAACATCAGTGATTCAATATACTCCCACTGTGCAGGACTGGACAGCCCTCTGTGTGGCGCAATTTGCCCGACCGCCCCGGGCAAAACGGGGCAGGCGGGACAGCGCAGGGCAAAGCGAGGATCTTAAAATCGTTCCTGAATTCAATATCTAGTAGCATTCTTCCTCAGGACTTTTAGTGTTTGCAAAGGAATTTTATTGGTCGAAAGATTTCTCGTTGTCCAAGGTAGTGGCCGGACGAAGTATTGGTTTTGAAATTAAAAAGTTTCGATTTGCTCTCTTTTTGTGTGCAGCAAATTCGTAGAAAGAGCACTCACTGATCACGATTCTTTGTATCCAAAGATAAACTAAAAATAAACACACACCTTTAATTAGGTAACATTGTTGCACTAGGTACTTTAATTTTATAAAGTGAGTATTTAATCTAACTGCATTTTACTTTGAATACCGGACACCATTTCAAAATCCTGCCGCATCTTTTTCCTTACCTTTCCTCATCGTTCATTATTATTACGTCATCTTCCGCTCAAGACTAACCCTTAGATGAGATGTTTACTTGAAGATTTTAATATTCGAAAATGTTCAAGTCATGCGCCTTATTACCCGGCTCTGAGACGGTTAAAGATTTTCATTTAAAACGCGTTCACTTAGTAACCGCATCTTTGGTAATGGGGATTCAATATTTTGAATTTCATTTGGAAAGCGCTTGGTTGCTTTTCTCCGAAATAAATCGGGTGTTTACCAAACGTTATTCATAAGGTAAATTCATCTAAAGTAATGATGTTAGTGGCATTAATAAATGCATAATATAACTATTATTACGCTGCATTTCGATTACGAGCTCACATCACAAACGATATATGGATTGAACTATTTAACTAGCCATTTTTGTCTGTAACTTGATACCTACTACTAGATAAGTAAATGGAAACCGCAGTGTAAGAGGAGGACCTTTAGATAAAATATATGCACTACAGAAACATTTAAATAAACATACATGTTGACATTAATCTCACAATCGTTATGTAAATACAGACCAAGAAAGCCTCTAAAGCAATTCTGTTTCCATTATGAGCACAACAGGCAATCTAAAACCCCTTCCAGCGAGACAAACGCAACTCGTTCGTCACGGCGGAAAAAATATCCGTCGGAATTGTAAAGGAGATGTCACGTTTTCATTCCACGTAATTCGCATTATTTTCCACCGACATTTAAACTTTCATTCCGACTGTCACAGGCAGAAGGGACCTCCCCCGAGCTCTCCGAGCCAACAGGGTCTTCAGTAAGCGCCGTCGTGTCATCCTACTCCGACCGAAAGTGCTAGAAAAGGATGAAACGACGATTGTCTCTGTACTAGACGCTATGAAGAGTAGACGTGAAATATAGCGATCGCAAGGAGCGCGTTTTATTACAGCTATGTGTAAAGCTTGTATAAAAAATTACTTGAGACTTTTTTATTTCGGCCAAAACCCGCGAGACGGAATGAGGCGATGATAATTTTTATACCACACTTCCCCGTTGAATATTGCTGTTGGAACGTCTTTATTTTGAGCAGTACGTAATTGCCGCGAGGAAAATAATGGTGGATTAGATGGTTCGGGGTTTGTGGAGTTTTTAATAAAAGTTTTCGTGTAAGCGTCGCTGCGGAGGGCTGATGTAATGTCGGCTTCGGAAAAATAATGCGTTGCAATTCTACCCTCGTGTGCTCGTTAAATTCGGTTTTCGCAATTGAAGCAGTTGGGCGCGATTAAAAACGGAATTATTCTTTTATGAGCGCAATTCGGAAAAAAAGATTGGGCGCGAAATGCTGTTTAAATTATTAATATCGATTTTAATATTTTATTTTATGTTTTGTTGGCAACATTAGTATAATGATACGGATATTAGATAACCAACAAAAAGATACATAATCGTTTTTATACAATGCATTTTATACGACTTCGAGTATACTGCATTATACTTCGAGGATACTTTAAAAAACACCGATGTAGTTTCGTTAAAAAAAGAATCGAGTACTATAGATATCTTACTTAACTGTTATTCTTGTCACTATCTCAGTAACATTCAGTTCCACGTGCTTTTACCTGACTCGAACGTCCAAGAGCTCTCAGCCATTTCAACCTGAATTTCAGTCCTGAGTATATTTATTTATAGAGATCTTTATTTAGAATTAAACTTCGCCATGTCGGGAACCGTTTGTATTGAGTCTCACAGGAAATGTTCTTCGTATGGAGTTGAGAATACGAGCTCATGCTAATTCTGTATAAACCTGCAGTAAGGTACTTCAGAGAATCTCAGCTTACAGGATGTAATGGACGTATAAGAAACTTCGTTACATGGTTCATATAAGCTGGAGAAGATAAGACCCAAGAGTTCCGTGGTTTAGTGGTTTCACGCTCGCTTCCCACGCAAGTGATGAGGGTTTGATCCGTGCTGAGCATGTAGGTACCAATGAGATTGACGACCTCTTTGGCCGTCGACGCTGTGCTTCCCGTGCAAGCGAGAAGCCCCGGGTTCGAATACGTATCATATTAATACGTAATGATAATTATGTTTTATGTAATTACACGGACGTTTGGTAACGGAAATCATTGTGAAAATAAATCTTCATAGATGCGGCGATGGGCTAGCCTGTCACGCAAAAAAGTGCAAGACTTTGATGAAAACCCCCTAATTTTAATGTCAAATATTTTTCCTTTTCGGCCAGGAGAGGAACAATTTGTGTGTGCATTTGAAAAGGCTAATGAACTGGCTAAATGTGGACAATGAGTTTTCTTCCCTAAGGTTTTATAATACAGCGTAATTCATGAAAAGTGTAACACACTTAATTATCATTATCATTGTACAAACTACTCCTCTCCAGTCGGTCGGACTAACACACAATCTATTACCTTCCCTTCATTAGTCAAAACACAACGAAATTAGCTACAACTTGAGATAGTTTGTGCAGCTACAGATAAATCATACAATACCCACCTCGCGAAATAATCTCAAGCTACACCCGCCCATAGTATCTTAGAACAAGGGTGGTTTTGGCGTGTTGAGTGTGAACTCGGGGCCAAGTGTTAATTTCCGTGCAGCCACTTCAACAGGAACATTCGTCGAGTTTTGGAAGCTTTGTTCGTGAACATTTTTCATACACTGGCTACTATGCAGTTTGTTTGTTGGCAGATTTACTTTTGAATGTTACTGTATGTAACGCATCTGTGTTATGGTAGTAGGTAATATGAGTTGGTGTATTTGAGATGTCGAACGAAATACTTATGATTTTTGATGAATGGTTTTTCTTTAAATTCTTGAATCGGTATTTCAACAGTGACGTTTAATTTAAAAGGCCATTCATAACATAGCCTAACAAAACTTTACCATGCCTTTTGCTGGGTTGCAGAGGCCCAGTAGTGCCGATTTTTATTCATACTCTACTGTACAGGCCATTTGTGAGAGATAAACTAACGTCAGTAAATGAAAACATATCAAAATCAATTGATCCGCTCCTGCCTCTACGTACGTTTCAAAAAGAGGGTCCCTAACATTTCCCTCGCAGGGTTCACACAATAGAACAAGTTCGCGCGAATTTCTCCCTCGGGATCCTACCAACCTTCGCACTTCGAAGCCACAGCCCCGAGTCAAGAGTCAACATATGAGAGTCAATAATACGACTGGATATTTAAAATAGTAATTGTTTACAGGGTTTCCCGAAAAAAATGCCGGTAACCACTGATAGGCCTCACCAGACCATGACCTTTCTAAATATAAATTTTGACGTCTGCAAAAATATCACGAATTTCGAGTTTTTAAGTTTTGTGTTTCTTTTTTAAATTGGCAACTTTTGCGTGGTTTTTTCCACGCCATTTCTACAAATGATGAGATTTCCTCCTAAGCTTTAGTCCTGTTCAACGAGAATAGTTAATCTACCAATATTCGCCCCTCGCTCCCTTTATCCTTCACCTACCCTGACCCACCACTTTGCTCAGTGATTCGTCGTCATTTCAGTTTATCAACTAACGCGTTAGGTATATTGTATGAAGTTTACAATTTAAAGACAGATTACTATCTAACAGATTTAAAACCGTGAGATTGTAATCTCGCGGATTTCACAATTTTACGGTGACATATACAATACATCAGTCCTGCCAGTCCTCTAGGGCCATATTCGACTAGCAACGCCACCAGCCAAGTTTATTGAAACTTGACCCTTCGCTTTTTTCGGAATAAGGGGCGTTTACAAACAATCTCAGTTGATGTGGGTTCAGGCGAGTTATTTTAATACAGAATGTTTAGTTAATTGGTACACATTATTTTATTTTGATCGATGTAGCTCTTTTGCTATTTAAATGACAAAGGGAATTAAAACCTTTGGTAATGCATTACATTTAACGGACAAATGGACGTGTTTTGATATATTTTATGGATTGCTCTGATTATTAGCTATCGTAAATTGATATCCAATTTATCAGCTTAAAAAGCTTCAATCTATTTGGTCTGAGTGTCCTACCAACGAAATAACGAAATTTAAACATTTATTTATTTGACACAAACATATGTAGTTACATAATATAGGGATCTTTGACCCCTGAGCTAGGTTTATCACCTGTATTTCAGGGGTAGTGGTATTAAATGTACATACGCTCAAAAATCGTTGCTTTCCTTCTGTCGCAGTTTGGTAAAATGGAGACAAAACGATCTCAAAACAAGTATTTTTCACCCCCCGACTGGAACATTGAAAAGGAAGCGCCGCGAATAACTCAGGGTGTGTATTTTTCACGTCTTACTCAGAGACAAGGAACAAATGCTTCGCATTAAATAAATTTGATTTTTATCCCCCTGAAAATACGAACACTAATTTTGTCAGCCTTCGTAACGAGCATTATGTTCTTCCTTTTAAAAAGTTAAGAAGCCGGCGAGTCTATTTTTAATTAACTTTCCCATTTTCAGTCTTTGCAGTTGATACAATTATGAAAGAGTTCTTTTGTTGTTTTATTTCTGATAAGGTGAGTCGGGACTGGATAATTCTGTGTGGGGTAGAGTCGGTAGAATAATAATGTAAACAAAATCTCATAGAAAATTACTTACTTAGATTCAACTTGGCAACATTCTTAAATACACAAACTCATAGCGTCACACTTTTTCTCATACTGTAAACGACATTTAGCCAGTTATTCAACTCCTGTTTGCGTGACAACGGGCTAACTCATAGCCGCAGCAATAGTTTTAAAAAGGTTTACTTGTCTTGTTTTCTATCACCTTTAGAGCAGACGTATGGTGTACTATTAATTATTGGCTTATCTTATCTACTATACAGGATTCGGACCACGGACAATGTAAATTAAAAAAACATTAGCAAAGAAATCCCCTGCATACTTAACTGTTATTCACAAAAGAAAATATCTAAGGGAAAGCTTTAGAGTTTGATAAATGTTGAGCTAGCAAGTACAAACCTTACATACATGGGTTACACGTACGTATTTTCCCGGAAAAGTGGTAGGCAGAGACTAAAGATTTCCACTCTCACAATGTTGTAGGAGTGGAGGTCTTTAGTCCTACAAAATGGTAATGCGTCTGATAGATATTCGATAAATAACCGACCAAGTGTGAGTTGGACTCGCGCACGAAGGGGTCCGTACCATTATCTATAAAAAACTTTTTTTGTATGGGAACCCTTAAATATTAATTTAATTATTTATATTTTAAGTAAATAATATACTCGCCATTGTACACTTTATATTACCTACCGTGTTTTGTTAACTTTTTTAGTGTGCAATAAAGAAATTATGAAATTATGAAATACTCAATATATTGTGAAAATTTTAAGTGTCTACCATTATCATTAGCAAAAATAAACAAATAAATCACTTTTGTTGTATGGGAGCCCCCCTATTGAATTTCTTTTGTTTTTTAGTATTTTTTTGTTATAGCGGCAACAGAAATACATCATTTGTGAAAATTTGCTTTCTTCTGCCTCTCTGCTTTCCACTCCCACAATTTTACTTCTTCTCTCTATATGCCTAGTCTACGTGCTTTACCCTGCACTTAATAGAACACAAGACGAGCACGATTATCTACCCTTTGTTCGGCCCCGTTTGTCCCACACCGCTTGCTGCCGCTGACGTGTATACTGCTGACAATGCTGCTGGTACGCTCACTATTGTTCTTTGGGAGATAGAAACTATATCAGTGGTGATTATTTCATCATCATTTGCTTGGTTAGAGGATTTCAGTCCGTATTAATAAAGCTCTCAGCTCTTCAACCAACTCAGGGGCGTGAAAATTACGGATTTGATATGACGAAAACGTGATTGTGACGTCGCTAAAACACTCTTAGACCTGAGATTAGAGATTTTAATTCGTCCATTTTAAACACTCACCCCCTTATTAATAAAAAGTTACTCTGGGAGTTACTACGGGACGGAGCTAGACAGCTAACTCAACTGAAACAGAGTAAATTTACTCCAAGCATTAAGAAGTATTATCATATTTCAACATTAATCAACGTGGTGTCAATAAGGATTAGCACTTATCTGGCTCTACTCTCAGAGTAAAGTATCTTATTCTGACTTCAACCTGTGAGTAACTAGTCTCTAGCCTGGATTTTACCAACTAAAGAGTAACTTTTACTCGAGAGTATCTTCTACTTTTTCATAGACACTAGTGACACCCCGATCAGATCACCTCATTTTGAACTGTCATTGTCATACAAGTTTTCCCCGGAATAGTTATTCTCGTATAACTTTTTGTTGGTGAAATGCACCATAAGGAAGAATTAACAACAGAGTAGATTGTTTTTAGGGTTCCGTACTGGCAGTACACTAAATAAACACTTGACAATTACAGGTGCAACTGACAGCCCCCTATGCAGGGGTTGCTTGGAAGTGGATGAGACGGTCGAGCACATGTTGCTGGCATGTCCATCCACAATTGAAACCAGGATGGCGATTCTGGGAGAAGCATCATCGACCCGGGAGCTCCTTGAACATCCAGGCCTCCTACTCCAACTTGTGGAGGAGTTGGGTTGGCTGAGATGAGAGAAAGGGTGAAGGGGACATGCACAAAGGCCCCGCACATGTGGGCCACGTGCAGGCACTTCAGCCCCCTTACAGAAGATACAGAAGATACAGATAGGGTTCCGTACTCGAAGGGTGCCAAACGGGACCCTATTACTGAGACTTCGCTGTCCGTCTGTCTGTCTGTCTGTTTGCCTGTCTGTCTGTCTGTCTATCACCAGGCTGTATCTCATGAACTGTGGTTGCTAGACAGTTGAAATTTTCACAGATGATGTATTTCTGTTACCGCTATAACAACAAATACTAAAAAACAAAATGAATTTATTATTAAGGGGGGCTCCCATACAACTAACGTGATTTTTTTTGCTGTTTTTTATAGATAATGGTACGGAACCCTTTCGTGCGCGAGTCTGACTCGCACTTGGCCAGTTATTATTAATAAGACGGAGCCCGAATACAGAATCGACTTATAGTATCACGGACACTCAAAGTCCTACAGTCTATTCGTGATAAGAATACAGTGAAATTTAAATTTAAATCTGTTAACACACACTCACAGGACAGGACACAACCTTCGCGTTCGAAAGTTGAACTGTTCAACTGTTCGCGCCTTCAACTGTTCACTGTGAACTTGGCCTGATAATTGGAAACGATTTGATTGGTTACGGAGCGAGGCTAGGCCGCCGGACAGTGATGTCTTTACTGCATTCTTATCACGAATAGACAATAGTTTGTTCTGTTTCTTTATTTCATCCTGTCCTACCAGCAGTCTATCAAACAGTACGGACGAATTTTACCTGTTAGACTGATTACTATGATCAATAAAAAACATCCAAATAGTTTGATCATCGGAAGACTGTTAAGACAAGAAGGTACAAAAAATAATATATCAGTGTTTCGGGAAATGTTAGTACCAAATCACTATCTAGGCGGCACTAAGTTTGTGTAAACCTAATCATTAGATAACATAACCATAACTATAATGATATTTCGTATATATTTATTGCACATAAAAGACAAAACACAAAAAATACAGAGAAGTAATTTACAAAGGCAAGCCTATCTCTAAAAATATATCTCTTCCAGCAAACCCAGGATGGACAGAGAAACATAAAATACAGAACAGATAGGCCTATGTACGCCTTGGTAGGCATAGTTGTAAGTTTTTTTTTTGTATTAACATATGCGACTTCTTAATAACTCTACAGTAAATATATATCAATAAATGCTTTCGGAAATCTACTTATTATTATTATTGTTTCTCAATTTAAAATAAAAAACGGTCAAGTGCGATAAAAAATCGCGCACCAAGGGTTCTGTTATCACTTGGAGAGTGTAACATGTTTAGTTAGGTTCCCACATAAAAAACTAAAGTATTATGTCATTCATTAACCAAATTAAATGTTTTTGTAGAAAGATAGAAATTTCCAGATTTCAGATTTTTCCCTTTACTTGTGCTATAAAACCTTTCTTTGTGCCAAATTTAATGAATGTAGGCCTACGGGATGTACCCTATAGGTTTTGGGTCCATTGCTATTACTATGAAAATCCAACAATTTTACAGCATAAACGGTCGATTCGATTTCGTTGACTAAGAAGGTTGATTTTTTCACAGCTTTATGCGACTACAGACCTTAAAAATTGATATAAATTTTAAATTGATACATCCACGCGTTCTTGATATGAAGGCTGTGACACACGGACAGACAGACAGACAGACAGACGGACGGACGGACAACAAAGTGATCCTATAAGGGTTCCTTTTTTCCTTATAAGGATCAGAACCCTAAAAATATGGTTAATTAACTAAACCACATCAACTCAGCTTTTCCAATATCCTTTCCTTGACCGAAACCCGAACGAGCTCCGATAATTAAGTCTTATAAATGTAGCCTGCGCCTGACGTGTCTATCGCGGGTCGGACAATGGACTCCTAAAGGGTAGTACAATGTGGAGCCCTACAGGGCGTCTAACACAATGGCCAGTAGGAGATACAGTTGGAAAGGGGATTGATGATAGAGTATCCCTAATTTGAGACACGCCTTTTTTCGTATGAGGTGGCAGAAGCATGGCCACGTTTGATCAGTTATTAGTATTTTAGTTGACATGGGGCTAGCCTGTTGACACGTGGTTATCGGGATGATGTGCAATAAATAAACAAAAAGTAAAACTTATGAGGCGAGTGTCATCAGAGGGACTCTAACAAATGAGTCGGGCCACAGATAGGCCCATTTATATTAATCAAGTTCTTTTTCTGTATGTAATTGTGTGTAGTATTAAGAAACTAACAGAGCATTAAATTAAATTAATTTGGTAATACTAACGAAAACTGGTTCCATTTTTGTCCGAAATAAATGTTTTCTTTTTATTATTATTATAATAAAACCGACTACTACAAACCCTATCTGATTAGATTGAAACCCTATTCTCCCCCCCCCCCCCCCTTGAGAAATTAATTTCGTCAAATCCCATCTCAGTGCTATCCTACGCTACATAAGGAACCCCTGTACAAAGATTCATGGCTCTAGGTCCACCGGTTTAGGCTAATACCCGTCAGCCAAACACGTAGATTGTATTTGTATACCTAGTATTGAGTAGTACTGGTGGCCAAGTGTGGTCTTCATCATCAGTTCCGCATCACAACTTACCATGAGTAAATGAACGAGTTATTATGAAAACAAAAAAAAACCTATAGGTCTGCTTATAATATTTAAAGTGTTCCCTCCATTTCTCCAGGATCCCATCATCAGACCTAGTGTCAATATGGGACCAATTGGAAGGTAAAACCCCTTTCAAACAAAAAATAAGTTTCCAAATTGGTCCATCCGTCTAGGCGCAAACGGGGCACATACAAAAAAACCGACGAATTGTAAACCTCCTCCTTTTGTAAAGTCGGTTAAAAATAGGGTAGAAGATAAAGATTTACGTTCCTTATTTAACGAACCTAAGAAAAAACAGGACTTGGATGTTTACATGTTTGTGATGTCACTGTTTCTAGTACACACGACACAGGGTATCCTAGTGTGGGGCCAGAAGCAATGTATTTTAGCGGCTTGTAGTGAGACAGACCTTGACTATATGTTGAACTTAACCAAGAAATTCAGTAAATAAGACTGCCAGTTCTTGTTAATTTATTGAGAACTATTATTATGATTGAATTCTAACTAATTATGATTGAATTCTTTATTGAATTATTCTTTAATCTTAATTCTATTAATTCTAATATATTTAATATGCAATAAGTTGTTTGGTTGTCATAAAAAAGTATTGTAAACGTATTATTTAAATTACATGATCAGAAGATAAAGTACCTATCATACAAATTGGTTGTCTAAGTATTTTTACAGAATCCAGAGTTTGATTTGTATAATTAATTGAAAATGCCATCCAATGGGCCTTGTCCCGGTCACATCACATCTAAATCTGTTGTTATATTCTAACAAATAGATTTCATTATTACCTCTAAACCAGGCGTAATCCTGTATGAATTAATAATAAATAATTATATGCATAAAATATTAAAATATCTTCAATTTAGGTAATATAGAAAAAACCGTTACCTCAAAAATTCCACCCACAATCCGTAACCACACAAATCACACCAAAAACCAACTCAACCAAATCCGATTACAACCCTCCTTTCTCAACACGTTCAATCAAACGCGAAACAAACGAAAGTCGCATTCGAAATTCGTACGCCGAAAAAAGTTACGCGAACTTTTCGCGGGTGAAAAAAGTGGCGAGGCGAAGGCTCGACGCGCGGCAGCCTCCGAAGCGAGCTAGGCACTGACGCGCTGCCAAGCAGCCCACGGGTATCTTCCTACCGCCCTGTTCAGTACATAGTAAGATCGAAATTTGATCGCTGTTAGGCGAACGTTACTAAGACATCTCAGCATCAAATGCACCTAGCGCATGCGCGAGGTCATTCAACTCTTGCAGTGGATGCTGCATGCACCTCGTGGCATATTAAGGGATTTCGTTGGCACAGGAATGAGGAATGTCAAAATAGTCTGGCAGGTGTATTTTACGGGTGTTTCGGAAGCAGAATTTTATTTAGACATTTCTATAGTGTTTACGTACATTAACGGATGCTCCGTGTTTCTGATGGCAAGTTAAGCTGGAGGTCCCGGCTACTAATACTACTTGGTACGTAGTATGTAGTAGTAGCAAAACCCCTCCACCAACTCGCACTGAGCCAGTGGTAGTATCATCATCAGCATCGGCACCTAGTTTCCCCCCACTGCTGGGAATAAGCCTCCTCCCTTTTGTGCCAACTTATCCGGTCCTGTGCCAATCGAATCCAGGTCTTCGCCGCAATATGCGTAATGTCGTCGACCCATCTGGCTGCCGGTCGACCCACGCTTCTCTTTCCCTCTTTCGGCCACCACTCGGTCAGGGATCTACTCCACCTGTCATCCAGTGGGAGTATGGCTCAATCTTACTCGTATCCGGGTAAAGACCTGTGCCCCTCGGTGGGGATATTAATGGGCTACATTTACTTTACTTTACTTTAGTGTTTGCAGGTTAAATGATTCGTGTGATTTAGGAGTTTGAGCTGATAAATGATGAAATGAAATAGATTTGGACATACCGATACTCATGGCCATGCATTCCATTGCTGAGCAACGCATGAGAAATATGATTGTATACAAATATTAGACATAAATGCCACGTAGCTCGAAGTGTCTGCATGCGTTACGGCGTAGCACATAAAGCTGTTACAAAGTTGTTAAATACTACGAGCCTGGGAAAAAAACTGTATGATTGTGAAGTTCTATGTCTTTTTAATAGTAGTCTTATATAAGTGTGCTAGCCCATGAATGTATATTATAAGTTATAGGGTAGGTTAGGTTAACTCCTTGACTCCCATTGCCAACTCAATTATTTTATATAAAAATACACTTTGCCTAATAAACAAAGCTAAAAGGTATAATATTATCAAAGTAGCTGGATATACAGAGACCAAAGGCAATGAAAAACAAACAAGCCCCTATTATTGGATGTAATATCAACATCTAACAATAACAAACAAAATATCTCATATCTTCAACCATTACATGTGGGCTCGTTATAACAATACTTGTGCTTGTAAAAGCGTATATGCAGGATATAACGGAAAAATAGCCATATTGTAAAGAGTCGTAAGTTTATTAAGAAATTGTTAGGATCTGGACTGCCTGCAGAGATAAAAACAAAGTCAATTGAACTGTTTTAAAGAAAATTGTTCGGTATGATGTCGCTAACAATTATTTGAAACTATACGACATTTTTTTTTATTCATCCTGCTTCCCATGCAGGAGATGTTGTTGTGTTGTTTGAATCCGATTCTGAATATGTACAAATGAGAATGGAACGTTCTTTTAGTGATTGAAATAATCGTAGGAAACTTCAATCCTTAACTTCAGCGATGGGCTAGCGACTTGTCAGGCAAAATGGGGAGTCGGATAGGTGGCTAAACGATAGCAAAATTGCAAAAGGTTTGTTACAACTTTTCTGTTACATTCTGTATATTTCACAAAAGATACAAAAGATACAAAAGGAGAAACAGAAACAAAACGTAAAGTGAGTGATAACATTGCTGATTGAAGATTAATCCCGCATTATGTGAGGCGACGGCGGGGATGATTCAAAGGGATGTAAAATTCTATCAACGTTTATTAATGTGAAGAATGTATAGGTAGGTACTTAGAAGAAAAATGAGGTATATAGATACCGCGATTGTTGGACCCTGACGGAAATACATTATTATTATTCGCATACAAAGTATACAGAAGCGTCCAACGTTCTTAGAAGGATGCATTCTGTTGTTCTGATTTTTCATAGGTTTTAAACTTTATAACCAAGTCACAAGGTGCTCGCTTTTCCCTCTCCCACGTATTCCTACTGGTTAAGTTAGAACAGACCTTCATCTTCCACGTGCAGGCATTTCAACCCCCTTAAAGAAGAATAGAAGAATAGAAGAAGATTTGTGTGCTTAGCTGGTAAAACAACAAATGTGCTTCTTACTGTATTAGCAATTTAAATTCTAACTCCTCCTTGTGAATAAAGCCAAGTGCGTAAAAACAAGCCTTACCGCACACCCTTTCTACCACGTGGGATTACCATCGTTTTCGCGAAAGAGTAAACATAAACATAAACATAAACATATACATTTACATACAGGCACATACATTGCTAACATCCGTACGCGTCGCAGATACTTATCTATCACTTGTGTTGCTGTATAGCAGGATTTGGGGGAGTCTAGATAGTCGTATAAAACAACTTTTTATACCATCTTTGGTGATAAGAATCACAAGCATAATTATGAGTCTTTTCCCTGTTATGCCTGGTTTTCTGGAAGAATTTTCTATTTAGAAATAAGCAGAGCAGTTCGCCGTAGTATTTAAAGGAACTGTCTTAATTAACACATAAAGGCATGAGCAGAGCAAACAGAATTTTTATACTTACTGTATCGCACAAAAGCAGAATAATGGAAAGAACATGTACAAAGGCCAGTTTTCTCTAATAATCCACCAATTATTATGGGTTTGTTTAATATATTTGTGCCCAATTAGTATTGTTTATCGGGCTCAAATATTTTTACGAAACTCTTGTTCTTTATCAATGGATTTAAGTATAACCAAAACGACGAACACTGCTAATTACCAAGTTTGTAATGGAAACTGTAGTAATGTTTATGTTATCAACTTAATTTTCAATAACAAGTAATATCATTCTAAAATAAGATCAGCTAAATAAAAGTCACCTTTATTAAATACCTAATTAGGTACCTACGGTATTCCCTGTCACATGTCAAATTAAACGAAGATTATTAAATAATAATTAATAGCCAACATTAGCGACCAGAGTCCGTACCGGTATTAGCGCCTGCCTTTGATATTACATTGACAAATTAGATTGATTCGGAGTATTCGGCTAAATACACATACACACACACACAAAGTTTCACGTATTTTCCCATGAGGGGTGAGAGGTGAGATAAAACTGTGCCTATTTTCAGCTAGATATTCAATACTCCCTACAAAAATAATCACAAAAAATAATGAGTGGTAAATATGTACTGTTAGTTTTTTGTACCTTGTTTATGCTTATAAAAAAACTGAAGGTAACTGTAAACCTGCTCATAAGTGCCCCCTCCTAATGTGAATTAAAACTTCCTCCGTAGAGTTCATCCAACTCCAATAGTTCAATAGTTCAGTCAGCTTGTTGAACTAACTGAACTAACTCCTAATTGATTGTATTTTAGTGACTCTGGTGCGGAATTTGGGTTCGGAAATTCGTGCTTGAAGTGTTTACCTTGTGGGACTTTATGGACTAGATGATCATACTATATAGGTATCTATATTTTAATATTTTTTTTAGAATCCATCTAAGCTATCTTTATAATAATGTAATAATATAAGATATAGGGTCGTTCTAACTGTGATAGAGAATACCGTGAGATGGGCTAACTCTGGCGCAAAGTTGAGTGTTGAATAAACGTAGTTAGGCAGAGACTGTGACCATGCGATAATGGATGTAAAGATTAATGAAATGTTTGTATTACTAAATAACTTAATCTTACAAAAACCCAAGATAGAGGGTATACATGGTTGACCATGAATAGGGAAAAAATAGAGAAAACTCATATCGGCCCTTTTTATATTTCCTCGTAATTGTATCACAAGGTTTACCTCTTTAAGCACCTTTAGAGAGATATCTTTTATGTTTTGAAAAAGTAAGTATACATCAAGAGGTCGGAGACTATTCTATCCCACTATGACTTGCTAACGACCACCTAATACCTAGTTGTCATCATTCAAAACCATTCACCGGTGCAAGTTCAATTCGTGCTCATCCGAGCTTAAAGCTTACTCTATCTTTGCAGGTAAATGCCACTGCTATAATTGACGAGCATACACTTGCTTCCCTTCAGCTTAGAGCTAATGTGCCTACTAATGTAAGTGGTTTGTGACTGTGTGATAAACTGATAATGGATGATATGATTATGGAATAAGACATCTTTTACTTATCGTAAATTAGAAGGAAAACGATCATTTTCTTCTTACAGGTGAAACATTTCTTAATTCAGTTGGCCCATTGAATTACCATATTATATTTTATGGCAAAACATTTATTCAAAACACTTCTTTTGTATATAGTCAAGATAAAACAAGTGCTTGGCGTCTACGAAAATAATAAAAATAATAATTACGAAACGAAGAAAAAAGGGCATTTCAGTATCTGTGTAAAGTTAGTTATGTACTCTGTGTGGAACTGTACCTGCCTAAACAGTAATGGAATATACTCCATATTAAAATGAGGCAACAACTTTACCACACACTTATCCCACTGCTCATCTCATTCATGAATTCTCCGCTCGAAATGGCAAATGAAACTTTTGTCTTGAGCCGCGAGACAACATTACAACAACAAGTTAACCGACCCGAGACTCAAACCCCGATCCTCATGCGTAAAACCCGAGTTCATACCAATACGCAAACTTTACCCTACTATTTTTATCACTGTTATTTCAGCACAATACGGTTTATTTTTCCGTGTCCCACACTGTAAATGATTCCCGTAGACCAAACAACACTGCAAATTTAAGATTGCTGTTCTGTTATATGGTGTAACAGGGAAGTAAGGGTCGTTTTCGTTTGGTTCTCTGTGAATTACTACGGCAGGACCATCACCAAGTGGTGGGGGATTCAAAACTTCCCGGCTCCCGCTTTTGTTCCGCTGATACTGGATAAATATTATCCGAAACTGGTTTTCGGGTTGATGTTAGTTCCAAATTGTGAACTGTTTGAATAATATGTGGGAAAAATCAATGGTCCGTGCCGCTTTGCCGGGGAAATGCGAAAGATAAACATTTAGATACGATACGGATGCTGAATTTCAGATTTGGTTAGATCCGCATATTTGTGTACATATCAAGGAAATAATAGTGCAATGATAATAATGCATAGGCCGTGATTATAACAGTGGAAAGATCTCGGACGATATATCTCGATCTGTCAGACTAAATAGGTGGGGGAGATAGCTGCATTAAATAATAAAAATTGGTTGAATTTTATCTCCTGAGGTGCGTATGTAAATCTTATGGAAGTATTTGGAAGTCAAGAGGTCTATAGAATATAGATGGGCACAATTTAAAATTAATATGACAAAAATGATTTGAGGTTTAATTTGATGATGGGGACATTGGGACACTTTTTAATTATTTTATGAAGTTCCGTTGTCCACCACTTCACTGGAAAATGAATAGTGGGGACAACAGGGGGGTGGACAACGGGACATAAAATTAATTATTTTATTAAAGTTCCGTTGTCCCGACAGGTGGGGGACAGACAGGGGGTGGACAACGGGACTACACCGAATGTTTCTCAATCACTTCATTCGAGGGTGTTAGTAAGTAAGTAAGTAAGTATTTATTCAAAAACAATGTACATTGTATGTGAATTACAATAATTAAATTAAATATTATATTAAAACATGCAATAATTCAATAATTATAGCGCAGTAATGTCAATCAATATAGTATAGTATAAGTGTGAAAGAAGCTCATCATTACTTTGGAAATACTCATAGGAAGATGCCAACAGAAATCACATAATTATTAGGTATCTTTAACTTATGGTACATATATAAATTAACCTGAGTCGCATAGCACCGACTTGAATGGTGTGTTCATGTCGAGGCCTACAGTGGATACCATGACAGGCATCATGAAAGACGATGATAAATTATTTTCGTATATTTCGTATATATTTATTGCACATTTCAGAAAAAAACACAAACAATACAGAAAAGGCATGAACAAAGGCAAGCTTATCTCTAAAAAGAGATTTCTTCCAGCAAACCGATGATGGACAGGATACATTTTAAAACTCAAAACGGGTAAAACTTAAAACTCAAACATTGCTTGTTACTGCTAGTAACTACGTCTTAACTTTTAGTCATGTTAATTTAATATCCTTATTTGTTGTAGCACGTCCGCAGCTATTCGCCGGAAGGACAATACAGTTAGTTCCCTGGGCTATTGCTGCTCCGGACCACCGCTTCCAGGTACCTAACACTGCGCAGTGCATGCGATAAGTGTTAAAAGCTTCTATTTAATTTGTGGTGTTGGTAGTGGACTGTTAAAACATCAGTTTTAAATAACCTATCTATCCATAATCTTTAGATTACTATTTTAATGTTACTGCCTTCAAAATATATATTTTGGCTGATGAGTAAAGTTTACAGGGGTGCGCCAGCTCTACGGAACTTAATGCAACGAACCCTGTCATCAACGCAGGCCGTTTATTCCTCATTGGTCATCAATCATTAGTTCCACCTTTCACCGCACGCCAAAAGATATTTGGAAAGCTGTACAGATAAGTCTGTACACCTACCAAGTTATCTGTGAAATATAGCAATACAGAAATACGATCGCCATAATCATTGAAACGCCATTATATGCTCGGACGCTGCGCTATTACAGAATATGGCAACATTAGTGACACCCTTCATTTCACAGTTAGGTAGGCAGGACGTTTGACAGTTATGGTATGGAGCTTATTTCAAATCTGATTGTAGTAATCTGATCAAGGAAAGATGCTACTAACAATATTAGATTATAGTCTAAGCTTAGCTTAGAGTCGTCTTAATAACTGTACCACGTGATCCCCAGTTGTGCAGGGTTCATCACGTGACATTGGCGAAATTATTGTGGCAACACACGATAGAAGCCACAGATCAAAAACTTAACTTATGATAGCGTGAGCGCCGACGTGAAACCACTAGCTAGCTCTCCACACATTTGACACTTCAGTAAAATCTTGTAACATTATCATAACAAGCTTCATATTGTACCACGCAACAATTATTAACAACACAGACAGCCAACTGGAGTTATAGTTAAATTAGGTGCATCTGCCAACGAAAACAATATTTACCGCCCGTTCGAGAGATAACTCGGCAGGGAACCAGAGCGCAGGCTAATTAGGTATCAGGATGCGCCCTCTTGTTTGTGTGTAGGATTGGTAATTGTTTGATGTACTTGTTATTGGGAGTTGGCGCTTGTAATAATATTTATAATAATAATAAAGTATTTATTCATAGAAAATCAAGGTTACAACAATATTGCCATTTAATGATTATTTTAACAAATGTAGGCATTAACTCTACATTGAGGTAGGGATAGATTAAATAACTCCACTACTCCATAACGGTCATCCAACGGTCACAAAAGAAGTTTAAATTTGAATTATCAAATGAGTTTTTAAAATGCCACCTCACCTCGGATTCAGATTATAATGTAATTTAATTTTTAATGCTGTATAGGTCTTAGAAGCCTGAAAATAAACGATTTATTATAATTTTTACTGACCGCTAAATGTAATTCTCTCAGCAGATTTCCCTCAAAAAAACAAGTAAAATTCCATCTCAACTAAGTCGCAGAACTGTGTGCAGTACTAATCTTTTCACTTCCTTTCTTACACAACAAAAAACATTATTAAGTTTCAGATGGCACGAGTATTTTCTAGCTTCGCTTTGTCTCGGTTATAAAGTTTATATTTATTGTTAAAAGATTTAGTTATCACCACAGATATTATAATACTTGGTATAACTGAAGAAAGTGCTAAGACTCATTTAATTTTGCTATCATCAGGCCAAACTATGTAGTTTTAAACGGCAATAATTCAATACTAATTTATCTTTCGTTATGATGTAAGTCATGATCGAAGTAACGTCTATAGTCTCTGCCTAGTCTGCCTACCACTATTTCGGGAAAACGGTGTTAGCATACGAAGGTATATGTTTGTATGTAATATCTTTCGTAAAATAATAATATTAACAAGTACATTATGCCGTGATTACAGGATTGATGAGTAGTAGGTACCTAGGAAACTGCCATAGAAAGAGCATACACCACTTTCAAAATTAGATAAAAGTCAATTATACACTTATACCCTAAGAGTATGGCTCAATCTTACTCGGATCCGAGTAAAGGCCTGTGCCCTTCGTTGGGGACATTAATGGGCTAAATCAAAATAAAGGGGCGATTTCAGGTCGAACGAATGACACGTCATTCGTGTGAATTAACGTCATTCGTGTGACATAAAAATCGTAACGCTTGCAACGCTATTTGCAGCGTGCCGTAACAAAGTTTTTAGCAGATTTGAAACGCTTGGAACGCAATTCGCAGCGTGCGTAACACCGTATTTTACGTCATACGAATGACGCGTCATTTGTGTGAATTAATCTCATTCGTGTGACAAAGGCCCCGCACACGTGGGCCACCTGCAGGCGCTTTGACCCCCTTAAAGAAGATACAACAAGATACAAGATACATTCGTGTGACTCAAAAATCGTGAAATCTACCCTAAAATGCATTTATTTCGTAGCTGCATCAGCTGCGTAAGTAGGCTCTATTTAAAGACTGTCGCCTCCAAGTAACCGTTTGTTCTCACTATAATTTGCGGTTTCATAAGAAAATATTGCGTTAAAAAAATTCTCAGGAAAAAGTAGTTTCTGTTTTTTCTTTTAGTTAAATCTATGTACTCTAGATTTGGTGTATTATATCGATTATTTTATTTTAGTTATAAAGTGTTATAATGGTTATATGTATGGTGGGTTTACACCTACACTTAGGTGGTCTATCTGTATTAGTATAATATTATAGCATCTGTGGTAATATGAAGAAAAAGTTATTGGACGGAAGTTAGTGACGGTTTTTTGGTTACTAAGGTTGACAGATAAGCCCTGTGACAAGTTCTTCGTCAAACTCTCTAACGGCCAGTTTAACGGTGGCACGACACGACATGCTATTAGTTGGTCATTAAATAGTCATTAAGAGGAAGCTGTGACCTCTCTCACAAGTTGCTGTTAATATAATACCTATATCCTAAGATCGGAAGAGAGCTCGACCTTCACCCATCTGTTACGGCGATGAAACTTGGTTATTACCAAATTTTCCATGCTAGAAAATAAATTGCGAGTGGACTACCTAGCAAAATCATGGCAAGTATTTTCTAGCATACAAAATTTGTCAAAAACCACAGATTAATAAAGAGTTAGGAACAGATTGGACACTCATAATCGTTCAACTAAAAAGCGACCCTTGCTACAACGCAAAAAAGTACAATTCATGCTGTGTAGCGCGGCGCCCGCACTTCGATTACTTGCCTAAAAGTTGCCTCTCTTTCTGTCGCGTAACTCTATCCTCGTCTGAAGCGGCCCGTAAATTGTTCTAGATTTGTGAATAACATCTAATATAGGTAGTATAGGTACGTACCTAACCTTTTACATAATGGCCAGAAATCCTATCGACAGTCAGTAGGACAGTGACCTTTATTCATCTGTGCAGTGACGAAACGTCATCAAACAAAGCATGCAGTATTTCTTCGCCTTCATTTTAGTAAGTTACTACACGCGAGGCGCGCGGTGCTAGATAGAACGGCACGTGCATCCTGGGCGGCGCTCGGCAACCTACTGAGTCGGGCCGTACCAGCGGGGCCGCGGATCTACTTGTGGCTTTGCAGGTAAAGAGCGGAGTGTCACACGCCTGCAAAAACCAAGTTTCATCACAGTAACAGATGGGTGAAGGTCGAGCTCTCTCGGATCTTAGACCACTTGTTGAAAATATCATACGTATAATGGAGCAACTAATAATTATTATTATTTATTACGGGCCCACCATGTCCCACAATGCTGGGCAAGGCCTTTCTCCCCCTCCTCCAAGTTAACTAATATTAAAACTACTTCCGACTTAAAACAAATGCTACTCTTTCTGTTTGGCACGACACAGAGTATCCTAGTATGGGACCAAAAGCAATGTGCCTGTAAGTAAATGATATGTTGTATGTTATATAACTTGCCAGTCAGGATTCGAACCCGGGATCTCTTGCTTGCGAAGCACAGCCTCAACCAAATGCCACACAGAAGTCGTCCGGCTCTAACAACAGAGTAATAGTAATAGATGAGGAGACACGCTTGCCCAGCAAGTAATGGATCACTTACTGGCAGTAAACTCGAGTTCCTGAGCCGTCACAACTAGACCTAGAATACGCCTGGAACTTGCCAAACGACATATTTTTCGAACTCGACTCGTCGAAGCTTCGGGTGATTCTAGAGCTGTCACCTACCTCCCCCAGCGCATTAGTCTGGCGATACAGCGAGGTAATGGTGCCAGCATGTTGGGCACCCTGCCGCCCGACGGCGGCGGTGACCTCGGGGATATTTTTTATTTAATTTAATTGTTTGTAGTCGTAAGTTAGTTTAATTTGTTCATATTGTATTGTAATTATAGCATAAAACGTTGAATACAAATATGGAAGAGAAAAAACATAAAGCGTCACGCCCAATTCTATACCGAGTGACAGTAGTAAGGTACTTCTGCCACCCCGTATGGAAAATGGCTTCACGCACGCCCATTCGGTTGAGGACAGAAGAGTCCTTTGACTTTGACAGTGGGTACCAAGACGTCAATTAATGTCTATTGCAAGGGGTTGAGAACTTGATTTCCCCTAATTTTTATGTATTTTTTTTCCTTTTCGGCCAGGAGAATGACAATGTCTTGACTGAAGGGGTATGTTTAAATATAGGTAAGGGTTAAATTCAATAAATAATCAAGCACATCGGCAAACGATCCTGCCTGATCACATTTACAAATTATTCCTGTCCTCACAAGAGCCAGTTTAACCTTTGTCTATCACTAACTCAATATCGAACTAAGTTTCCATCGACACAGACAGGAATCGCTCCGTATATCTATCGACATACCTGCATAATGCATGCCCTCACTTACACCGTGAACCTCGCACGTTAAACTTTGACAATTGGAATCTAGTTCGTTAGAAAAACAAGCCTGTCGCGTGGTGCACTTCCATTGCTACCCAACAGAGGTAGCATAAACTCTGTCTGGTTACCAACGCGGTAGTAGATGATGCAGCAATGGATTGTGTGGTTCAGCGGATAGCGTGTGAAGGGTCGTGGTAATGATGAAGAGAAGCGCTCGTTTCGAAAGCAATAACTCGAGTGTACATTGACGAACGCGGCTCGAGCACTCGCCGCTTAACTAAGCTGGAGATCGGTTTGATGCTCCTTTTGTTGAAAGGAACTCAAACTTTGGGCGTTTTGAAAACATTATTCATACAGACAACTCCTGAAATACTTTTGATGCAAAATATTACTTTCTTTTGAAGCTATATTAACGTAACCGTAACTGGCAAAAATTGGGGGCTTCTGTCACCACGTATCTTTCTGTGTTTTTTTTAAAAAAACATGCTTTTTTCCACAAGCGATAGCAGAGGCACAGGTGTGCCCATTCTTAGCTAGATATTAAAATTTGCTTATTGCCGCAGCTATGGAGATGGTAGAGTCAGCTATGACCGTTGTGGCTCTGACTACCATGTGAGAGGTCCAAGGTTCGATTCTTGACTGGGGTGGGGATACTTGGATGATTACATGTTTGTGATCTCGCTGTTTCTGGTTCCCGCGACACAGTATATCATAGTGTGGGGCCAGAAGTAATGCAAGGTGTAAATTAATTGACGCAAAATGAGAGACATCATTCTGAGCTACTTTTATTAGGAAACCGATTTGATCAGAGCAACTTTACTTTTCACTTCTCCATGCAAATCAGCTGACCCACCCAGGCCAAAATGTACTGGGAAGTAAAATATAAAGTCGCTATGATCAAATCAGTTTCATAATGAAAGTTGCTCAGATTGATGTCCTTAGCAAAGAAGTATCTCATTTTGTGTTATTTTGTTTACACGTTGTATATGTGCCTGTAAGCAAATGATTGCTTGTTTTTATATAACTGTTATAGGCTCGTATTTAATCACACGCCAAGAACATCACTGTATCTGAAAAACTGCTCAGCAATGTGTGTAATTGTTTATAACAAAATACCAGATGACATAAAAACTTTGCCGCTCAACACTTTTAAACGTAAATTATTCCATTGGCTTCTGCAAAACTGTTTTTACTCTGTGGCCGAATTTCTTTCTCTGTGACTTTAAACGTACATGAAATCGGTCTTGGCTTTTGTTGTTTTTCATTTTGTTTTAAACAAATAATAAAAATAAACTCAATGAGAACAATCTTAAAAATTTGCATGCTACAATGTAATAGCTGATTAAGGCGTTCGATTTATACGATATTTACGAACCTTTTTACCCTAGTTGCAAATAAATTTCTTATTTTTTACTAATGAAACCAAAAAAACTATGCAACCTCCGCAAAAGTTGACGTCACACAAACATTGCATGCATAAATAGCGGGTCTATTTGCAGCTATTGTGGACAAAGGTTCTGTAAACTGGCCATAATTAATGTACAGCGTTCGTTGCCGCCGAACGACGCGAAATCAGTCAGCAGCAATGAGCAGAATTTTGATTACAAAGCGCGGAGTAGCGCCGTTACCACCACGTCGTTACCCGTCGGCCGTTACAACGGACTTTTCCATATTCAAACCATGTTACTACACCACCAACGAAACTTAACCAGTTTCTGGTTTCTGAAAATATACTTGCATTTATAATAATTTAATATTGTCTGAGTTTTTGTTCAAAATCCAATTGATGTTACTATAGGAACTTCTAAGATTTTTTTTTCATTTTCGCATGATTTATGCGGTACCATAAATACTAATACACACCAAAGGTAATATAAATTTTAATACAACGTAAGACCTAAACGGTCACTCAATTCTTTCTTCAAAAAAAGCTGTGTGTTATAGATCTCCTTGAACAAATCTAACCCGTTATTGAACGCTCCAGGATTCCATTATGACATGAAGTCGGAATGAGGTTGAACCTGAACAACAGGGGTGAGACAGGAGTACCCCGATTCAGCTGGCTGTATAAGCGCAGCAATCATTTCATGCATACTCTATTATGAAACAATGTGCAGCTTATTTCGGAGGTGGATCGATATTGACTTAATATTTTATATCAGGCGGGTGTGGTGCGGGGGCTGCGGGGCGAATGGAAGATGAACTTAATCTAATAAATATGAACTAGTGGTTCATTGGCATATGATGCTTATATTTTAAGTTCAACTATTTATATCATACTACGCACTAAATCAACCGTCCAAAGTCCACGGCCTGCGATTTTAAACCTACCTACATCGTAATAAAGTTCAAAACCTTTTTGCTTAAAGAAAAAATAAACCTTAATTAAATTATGCTTATAACAAAGTCAACTCAATGATTTGCGTATACTCACTCACACAAACGCGCGTATATCTTCCATTCGATACATACACTCACACACACACACACACCCTCACACACACACACACACACACACACCCTCTCACTTATTTACACACCCCCAAACACACACTATACATTATACACTCTGCATTTCTGAATTGTAACTAGCCTATTATTATTATTTTATTTTTTATTTGTTTTTCTTACTTGTATTATTCTTGTTAGAACCAAATCCAATCCAACAATATCCAAATCTTACCACAAACGCCTCGGACGAGGTACGGGCCTGCGAGCCATAAATACAGGTTATATTATTATCCTAGTTATGGCAGCAGTCAACCACCATTTTTAAGTGTACCTACCATTTTTCCTTGAATAAATACTTTTACTTACTTTAACTATTTGTAAAAACCCGCGTGGTGGAGTATGGCTCAATCTTACCCGGATCCGAGTTAAGGCCTGTGCCCCTCGGTGGGGACATTAATGGGCTACATTTACTTTACTTTAACTATTTGTAGGAATTACCTTTCTTTATTTGTTAAATAAGGTTATGCATACATATCTTTATACAGATCTATTCTATTAGAAAACTCGAGTTTTGAAAGTACTCATGGTTATTCTAGATCATAAACATTATGTTTTATTGTCGAAATAACTTTTGAAGCCAATAGATGGCTAATCGCAAACCAACCAAATAAACTTATTGAATACTAATTTGTTTTAGGAAATTATTGCTGAAACAAATTACTGATACTAAAATCAGATTACATGAAATATGCTGGATGTAGTTAATTAGTTTTGGGTGTCATATACAAATATAGTTAGGTTTTCATACGGCAATGCAACAATTAACTACTGATGGTATGGATGTATGCTAAGCCGCAAACTCTACGCTGCTTGCTCTGCGTTTCAGCATACACATATACATGGCTTTACTACTTTATGGGGCATTAGCATAGCAAATTATTGCCCAAAGTTTATCTGGTAATTCAATTCTCATTACAGAAAAACTAATGTTTGTTAGTTTTCAAAAAGCTTGTATTGCATTTTAAGTTTTCGCAAAGAGACATGATTCATCAACCGACAGGCGAAGTTTGTCCAGCTCGACACGACGCTGGGCTCACGAATGTCTGGATCTAGACTAACCGATATGCCAGAACATATCAACGGAAAGGTTCAGGCTTCATAAATCGATGACAACAGTTCATATTAATTCTTATTAATCGGTAATCTATCACTTAAATTGATCGGCAGTTATTGTGATGATTGATGAACGTTATTCTATAAAATCGACAAACTCTAATTAAGAATGTTTCTGTTATGTTTAATGTTTTGGGTTACTAGTCAGCTATAAGCACTCTTTTCAATATTTAAAATATTATAAAATACAAATGAAGAAAGACAGACTACGCTCTCAAACATCGATCCACCAACGAGCTACGCAAACGGCTACGGCTACGCCCCCGCTACGCCGCCGCCCGATACGCCGCCCGCTACGCCACCCGCTACGCCGTAGGCTACGACTAGAGCTTTCCGTTGACTCCGTAGCCTCCGCTACCCGCGGTCACGTATGCACGTTATTGCACCGACGGGTCGCTGTACGAACGAAATTGTTCCTTTTCGTATTACGAATTTATCGCCCTACTTCAAGCAGTATTTCGTAGTTTGCTCACTTAAAACGATTTATCGTAGTCAGTTATAAGAAGTAAGGAGTTTTGGCGGGCTGCGCTCTCTCATTGCATTTTCATAGGATTTTACTGCTTTATCATGTACCACTACTTGGTTTTATGAATAGGCTATCATCAGTAATTATATGTAGATTTCAATGTTAATAATAATAATGATATTTGATACCGGGAAGTACCAAGAGTTCCAACTAACTTCTTAAAATGCCATAAATACATCACAAGTGTTATTTAATCGTCTCGCTTACCGTAAATCACAAGTGCTATATAGTTGTCTCCGCTGTCTCTAACGTGATATTAGTCGCGTCGTCCCGGGAACAATCAGTCTGACCTCGTGCGACCGTTTATCTCGCGTCTCTCCATTGAACACGACTAATGGCGGATCGGACGGAACGGAGTCGTGGAGTGACGTTCTGTACACATAGCGCTTAACTGAGTAGGGGATTGCGGTAGTAGAGCGGTGTGTGAGGTACGAAATAAGATAGAATGTTCCTTACTTTCCACAAAAGAAGATATCCTAGGGGCCAGAAGCAATAAATAAATAAATAATAATAAAATTGTTTATTTCAGTCCAAATAATGGTCCATAAATAAATCGAAAAAAAAAACAAGTAAAAATGTTTTTAAGTTAAAATTATACAAAATTAAATAAATAAAAGTAAAGCCTTATTTCCTATTCCCGACCCGGCACGGAGACCCAGTGTTGCAGGATTTTATTATTATAAACTTTGTTCACTATGATCCCCAGGATACCATTACTGGGCCGTCTAAGGGCTTCCCAAAATACTGCAATCCTGGACCTCAGCAACGCAAAGAAGTCTGGAACCCTGGCATTTGCGAACATGCCCGACGCGCTACACTGTCTCGGTAGACTCATGAGACTACGTAGCATTGTTATACTGTACTCTATGTAATGTATGTAAATATTGATGTTTATTTATATTTATGTTTATCCTAATGAAAACTTTTGTTAACTTCTTTACTCCATGCAATACACGTTCTGACGCATCAAACTAACCCGTCACATAAATATCATTCTAGAGATGTTCTTAGACGCGGAATCAGCAGAAACTGTTCTGATTCTGACGCGTCGAAATTCCCATCACATCTTGATTTTGATATGGCGTATGCACCAACTGTAGACCAAACAAAATCTGTCAAGTCTTCCAGATTTATAAATTTAAACTGGGGGTTCTGCATTTGGTAGTAATTTCGTCGCGTCGGCAACGGGTCTCAGAGGGGCCCGGATATCCGTGCGGCTTACAAGGCTTTCCCGGACGTCAGATCCGTCGTCCGGGTAATCAGACGATCGGTCTGGATTATAGAGTTGATAAAATGAATAAAATACCGTGCATACGTTTTTTTGTGTTTTGTGTTTTAATTTTCGGTGACTACAGGACTTACAGCTACATTAAGCGGATAGAAAAAATCACCGACTATTAAATTGACGCTGATATATACCTACTAGTAATCCAGGCTTCACTTACCTAAACTACCTAATTTTAACATTAATTTTACTTTACCTAGTACCAAGTATGTACATCTGTCTAAACTTTACTAAATTATTTTGTTATACCTAAAGAGTCATACAATCACTCTTTTGATTGGCAAGTAATTTAAATTTGAAAATTGTTAAGACAATCAACCTAGACACATAAAATATTCCTTTTTACCTGTTTTCACACTGATTTCCACAACAGAATATGCACAAGTATCGTGAAAAATACTTGTGTGCAAGTAAATTGCACAACTCCATTCCCTGTTAATTTCATCCGCGTAAACAAAGTTGTCTCAACTGATATCCGAACAATAGTTCTCATTATCATTTATACACTGGATCTTCTCTGCAACTAGTCTATAAACCGCTCGACAGATTAATCGAGCAGTGTCTGCGTTTGTGCAACCTGTGTCCTGGCCTCGACCACTTTGCGATTATCCGATTGTTCAGACGACAGGCTGCTTACAATAGGACCCTGGTTTCATTAGATAATTGTGACTTTTGCGATCGTTTTTGCCTGAAGAATAATAAAGTGTATTTTTTAGTTATAGTCTATTCGTGATAAGAATGCAGTAAAGTCATCACTGTCCGGCGGCCTAGAAACGCCCCGTAATCAATAAAATCGTTTCCAATTATCAAGCTAAGTTCACAGTGACCAGTTGAAGGCAAACTTTCGAACGCAAAGGTTGTGTCCTGTCCTGTGAATGTGTGTTAACAGATTTAAAATTAAATTTCACTGCATTCTTATCACGAATAGACTGTCACCAGTGAGCGATCAGTTAAACTTAATTTGCAATTAGCAAATAAACTATTTCGCAGAAGCACACCGCTCGAACGACCGAACAATGGCGAACTATTGTTATAAAAGATGTGTCGGCGAACCAGTTACAGGGCAGTCTGAGTTTTAAATTTGCCAAATGTAAATTCAGACATAGGTATATGAACAAGTAAATGAATAACAAGCTACGTTCACTCACAAAACTGAAATATCATTCCCGTTTATGTCCTAAAATCTAGAAAAAAATACAAAATTATAAACTTCTCAATCAATGGACGGTTCTTTCGAGTAACTAATTACATTGCAAATACATTATAGGAACTCTACGCAGTTTCCGATTTCAATAGACTTAATTGGAAAATGAGAAGGATTCCTTTACTTACATCGCATTCAGCCCTGTCTCCCAACCCGCAGTTTAGTCTACAAACGATATTCTCAAGACACCTTACTAGGAAATAAAAATGTACCCGCACACCAACCAAATACTTACCCTAACCCACACCTATACGATCTTCTTTTCTTTGAAGAAAGTATAATCTTACTCCCTTTATTACCGTACTTGTAAGATGGCATGTAAAGTTTTGGTCACCAGGTTTTAAAGCTTAACTGTTGATGGTAAAGTCTAAATTTGATCAATATAGTCCGTTACTTACTATCTTTCCGCATTGGGGTGGTACAGTTCGCAGTTCTAAGTGCATCGAGATCGCTCTACGTGCATCCGTTAGCAATGTCAGTTGGAAATTTCTCGTTACCACAATAATCCACCTTCGGTTGAAATAACCTTTTTTGCTACCACTCGCGCAATTTGCTGGTATAAGGTACCGAGGTAGTGAGGGGAGGGGGGATATTAAATGTCTTGTGTGGTTACGGTTGGTTAGGTTGGCAGCAAGATGCTTCTATATTTTCTAATGATAGTTGCTGTTTGACAGGAGGGCATCCTACACGACATAGAAACGAAACATACAGCGTTTATTGAACAAATGATTTTCTTTGGCAGGAATGATAATATATATCTCTACTCTCTTTATCTGTTTTTTTCCTCTCATGCCTAGGTTTGCTGGAAGAAATCTCTTTTTAGAGATAAGCTCGTCTTTGTACATACCTTTTTGTAAATGTTACGTGTTTTTTTATGTTCTTGTGCAATAAAGTATAAATGAATGAATATTATCATTATAAATTAATTATCAGAAGTGTGCACTGACTTCCCTTTCTTTATAACTATCCAGTCATCAGCTTGTCTTTGTACTAATATTTTCACTAAAATGATACCTGTTATTTACTGTGTGCAATAAAGTATAAATTCCAAAGTATGGTTTTAAAAAGTGGTGCCACCAGGACTTTGTGAATGCAATTATTTTATTATCATAATGCACCCGCGGTATCCTTTTTTCCTTCATCACATATCATTCCTTTTTTCCTTACCAGCGACAAAATAACCTCAATACTAATAAATAATAAATCTTTTAAATAACAATCGTGGACAAAAATACAATCAGCTCTCGAATGCATGGCTGGAACCTTGTGAATATACTTCTCCAGTCAACGATTTTTCACCGATAAAGTTATAAAATGTAAATTGAGCATCGACCAGACTTACAAAGGCCAATGTTGAACAATTGAGCACGTCCGATTCGTGAAACAATATTGGATACTCGCTGTGGGCTATGGCTTTACTTGTGTGGACTGGTAGTTGCCTAGATTCTGAATATTTTTTATCGTACTAAAAAGAAAAATTAAAGATACAAGACTTATTAATGAGATAATTATAAATCTCACACAAAAGAAGGTGAGAAACCAATTCAAGATGCAGTGACTCACTTTCAGTTTATTGCACGAACATATTAATAAATGTACATTAACAATATTTTTTTACGCAAAGGCGAACTAATGTAGGTATCTCTAAAGTGAGATTTCTTCCTAACCTAACCTAACACGTTGTCTATCTATCCTGCCTAGGTTAGCTAGGCAGGATAGATAGACAACGTGTTAGGTGAAATAACCTAAGTAAAATTTAATAACGAGAAACGTAAAACATCGTGAAAATACCTTTATATCCGATAGTCTAATTCGTGATAAGAATGCAGTAAAGTCATCTCCGTCCGGCGGCCTAGCCACGCCCCGTAGCCAATCAAATCGTTTCCAATTATCAAGCCAAGTCCACAGTGACCAGTTGAAGGCAAACTTTCGAACGCGACGGTTGTGTCCTGTCCTGTGAGTGTGTGTTAACAGATTTAAATTTAAATTTCACTGCATTCTTATCACGAATAGACTATAATCGCTTACGATGGAGTACCACGAATAAGATCTCTCTTTAGAGATAAGCTCGCCTTTGCGTATAATATTTCTTGTAAATGTATGTTTTTTATGTTTCTGCGCAATAAAGAATATCAATATGAATATGAGTATCAAAGAAGTGGCCGCAACTGCGCCTCTGCCAGATCGATTGGGCAAAGACAGTGGGTTTGTCAAGCACCCCTTTATCAGCATGCACAAGTGCAGCTGACGCCGCACGCGTCGCCGCCGCCGCGATGGTGTATACTGTACAGTACAGCTACTCGATAAATGCGCGCCCGCCAGCGTGAATAGCAAGTGAGCGCGCGAGGATCGTGCTTCACTGACAGTTGCATCAGGAATACTTAGTTGAATTATTCTTTGATGACTTCCGTGGTATTGCAGTTTAGGGGTGTGCCTCCCAAGCAAGTGGTCCTGGGGTCGAATCCTGGCTGGGGAGGAGGATAACAACATAATTGTTCTCGAGACACAGGGTATCCTAGTGTGGAGCCAGAAGCAATGCAGATACCTACATGCATCTACACCTTTTTGTTACACCTTGTTTACATACAAGGTGTAGTCATATTTTATGAGGCTGTTAGGGACACCATTCTGAGCAACTTTCACAATAGTGAGCTGAGCTGAGTTGTCAGCTGATTTGTATGAAGAAGTATAAATAAAGTTGCTCAGTGCTCTTGAAATCGGTTTCATAGTAAAAGTTGCTCAGGATAGTCTCCCTAACAACCCCCTGAAATGTGACTTCACCTTTCTGTTAAACCCTTTATAAATATTTATGTTTACAAAAGTAACGCAGAATTGAGCAACGCTTACTGTAAAGGTTAGATATTTAATATTTTACAATGTGATTTGTCAACCATACAGCTCTCAGTTCAATAAATACTTAACATTCCAAACTGATTGGCTCTTTTTAACCTCCCAAGTATCAAGTGAAATTAGAATTTTAAATTGATCGACTCCTACTGAAGGAATTCCCAAGAAGCTTAACTTCTCTAAGTATTCGGTTTGCATAAAAGTGCGATGGAGTTCGATGTAACTCGGCATCGGGAAAGTCAGTCGACTATTAAGATTGTGAATTCATTGACCTTTATTACCTAACCTAACCTAACTAGATTATTTGATTAATCTTTGTGCTATTTCCCTCAATATTCGAGTACCATTTATTTGGATTTTTAAATTGCTCAGGCGTTATTTTCTTACAAAAACTTTGGTTTGCTTTAATAATAACATATTGCTATCAACTTATTAGGTAAATAAGTACATATTTTTATTTTAGCAGAATGTCTGATGGTGACTGTTGTTAGACAGAATACTTTTGAATATTGTTTTATATGCAAACAAATGTGCGCCCGTAACTACAATAAAAACAGATCTGTGTTTGTAGTTTTCTCAGAAATCATTCCATCTTCATCTAAGTTTGACGCAATTCATTTTTCTTAAACCTTCACATACCTACTTGGCCATAAAACTAACATTTATGTTTTTACGCCGACACAATTTACCTCGAAAAAAAGAACCTTATTTCACCAAGGAGAGTGAATGACATGAAATATTAAAGTGGTGTTTTTTTACCAATTGGCTGAGGAGCAGCTGGGCTAGTTGTAAAAACTGTACGTGACTCACCCCAGAGTCGTATTGACTTGTATGAATCCACCCGCTGATTATGTAGCCCTGATCAATCTGATTCTACCGGTTTAGGAGTGAGAATCAGCCCCATAAAACTGATTAGGTAGCTACCCTTGGCACAGTAAAAACTACCCTGTGCACTATAAAAACTGAAGAAGCTAGTTTTTGTATATTTCGTATATATTTATTGCACATAAAATACAAAAAACAGAAAATACAAAGAAGTAATTTACTGGGATTCGAACCTGCATCTCCTGCGCGAGAAGCAAGCGTGAAACCCACTAGACCACGGAGCTACTTAGTGGGAGTGAACCTGAATAATATTGATTGAAATACCATCAACCGTAAGCGTCATAGAGCTGCATTCGAAGTATCTATTAGCATCGCTCTTTAGTGTTTTAAAGTCCGATACAGGCATTTATCAGAAATGGACGGTCCCACAATAAGCTTTCCCAGAAATACGGTCACAAAGCAACTACTATTTATTTGCTGTTGCAAAGGACTACAAGTTCTGTAGCTACTGGGTTATTATCGAAAGTCTATTACTATCTTTACGTCATCAAATTTACGTCATCAGAATAAATAGAGTGCTTATTTGCTTTCTTCTTCAGGCAATCTTTTGTGGTAATAATGTCTTTAAATAACAGAATAACCTAATAAGTTAGGCACAAACTTAACTGGCCCGGTTTTAGTGTCGCTAGCATCTCTGGCACTCTAATTAGCTGGTTCCCCACCAAACGGATCGCTCCATCCATCTTGGATCGTGCGATCCGCGATCCGCGATCCAGGATCGCAGAGTATGTACTGGATCACCAAGCGCCTGAAAATCTGACATTTCATACTGACGGCTTTAGTTCTAGGCGCCGGGTCAGATACATAAGTTTCTAGCTATGTATGCTAGAATCGTAACAAAAGGAAAACTTTAGTCTCAACCTTCCCACTTTTCCAGGAAAAAGGCATGACCTTCCTCATGTAAGTAGGAATACCAACCAGAAACTCGTATATAGGATAATGTACCTATAGATCCAAGAATCCAGACATTATTCTCTTTCTCCTGGTATGCCAACTCTCAAACGCAGCATACCAAGGTGTCAGTAACTATTATTGGCAAACAACGGAAATAGAGTTAGCAGGTGTAAGCGATGCGCCATCCCAGAGTAAGAAGTCGCCGGCAATTCGTCACAAATTTGTGACGTCACACAGCGAGTGTTCATTTTATTTCCTTCGAGTCCGCCTCGTCACTTTTATCCCGCACTTTGGGCTATGCCTCAGAATCGTTAGAACTGGAAGCGCCTCGGGAACATTTATGGTAAGGACTGGGGCTTATCTTCAAAAACTCCATGGTCTAATGGTTTCATGCTTGCTTCACACGAAGGAGACGCTGGATCGAATTCGGTGTGACCATTTTCCAATGAGATAAGTTATCTCGGCTTTATCGATGATATATATATATAATATCTTGTTAGCTGCGGCAATAGGCTAGTCCCCTGTGGGTAAAGTAAAGTAAAGTAAAGTATAAATTGCAACTCTGGTTGAAAGTGGGCATTGTGCTTCTGGTACCCCGTATAGGAAAAGGAACTCTATTTTGACTCCCAATAAAACGACTGACTGATGTGTCAGAAACACTGTCATCGCATTTCGTCTCTATCCCAAAATATCTTTGCCTCAGGCAGTCACGCCTTCCCCTGCATCCAAATACAGCAGCTAACCCCCAACTAACAGAATCAACCACTAACCCCACCAGCATAAGGTCGAGTTTAGCCTGGAATATTTCGATCCGTAATGTTTTTACTTTTCATTGCGACGACAGAATATGATGCAGAAATGTGAAATGTACGAAGGACAATTGAGTCGAGAAGCGCAAATGTACAGCTCGCTTCTTTCAGTTAGAGTCGTATTTCTCCGGTATAAATATTTTATGCTTTTTAATACGGATGAATTTTCAGTTTATTATAGAGACGCTTTATTGTTATAGGCTATTTTTGCTTTTGGGATCAATCATTATACTTTATTGTACACAGTTAATTAAAGACGTTACATTGAAGGAAACATAAGTACAAAGGCGAGATTATCTCTTATTCGTAGTCAAATACCTTGGATATTGTCATTTTCGTATGACAATGACATGTCGTAAACAATTTGCGTTCAACTCGCATGGGCGAGAATTGGGCACTTAAGATATTTGAAATATTCATTTGGACACATATAAAGCATTTATATATTTTTAAGTGGATTTTAGCAAAAAAAAATTCAACACATCATTGTATTAACCAGCTGCCCAAAATACCTAAATTTTAGGCGCAATTATTCCGGGAACTGTTCAATTCGAGTTTAACTCACTGCGCCGTAATTTAAGCCTTATCAGCAAACGTTATTCCAAATACAGAAAAGGTTTCACTTCTTTCCGAGGCGGACCTGCTTAAACTGCATAACACGACCAAATTATATGCGCACCGCCAACATGCAATAACCTTAGATCGCTTTAATAACGTCACGAGTTCAGGTGCACACATATTTTGACGGTGTTGTACTCGCATGATCGCTCCCAATTTCGCTGTGAGCTCTATTCGAGGCAGGTACGTAAAAGGTCACGTGGAAATTGCAGGCTTTATCAAAGGTGACTGTTAAACGGGCAATATCGGCCGCGGCCAAACAAAGCCTTACAAGAGTTTAGGGCGTGTTACACTGCATATTCAACGGGTGCCGGCTACTGTCAACAGTGTGTCCTGGGGTTGGCGCGGGAGCCGATTCTTCTCTGGAAGGCTTGCAATTTGATTGCAATTTCGATATGTCAAAATCCTTGAAAATTGTAGTCACAACCGCAATCAATTGATTCTAGAGCTGGCACCTACGTCGCTCAGCGAATTAGCATAGCGATACAGCGAGGTAATGGTGCCAGCATGTTGGGGGCACCCTGCCACTCGACGACGGCGGCGGTGACTAAGGATATTTTTTATTTAATTTAATTGTTTTTAGTAGTAAGTTAATTGTATATACATATCAATAAATATACTCGTCTTCTGATATCATTTATAATGATATTTTTGAAGACTCTATCAAAGATAGAGAATCGATTGAGAGTAAGACGATACCTGCCAGGAAAATGATAAGAACCGTTCAAGGAGAAATACCCTAGTTTGCTGATCTAAGCTTAAGCGTAAAATCAAACAAAAATATCACGAGTAAAGGATTTAATATATTGCACTACAATTTAAGTTTGTAAAAATCTATCGAGCCATTAACAGCTGCTATTTACAATGCGATTTCGCAAATCTGAGCACGATTTAGAATATATTGTTTAAAAAAATAATATAAATAAATTGGAAACAGGCTAATTAATCTAATTAAGGAATCGGGTTTTAACATTAAATCGGGTGAATAATAATGACGTACGCATTTAACATTAGCAGATTAGTACCCAGCGGAAAGACTAAATATCCTAACTCCCGGCCTTGAGTCACGCACTACTGCTCACTGGTCACACAGCCAACAAACACGCGACACATTGAAACTTGACGGCATTTGCATACTTTACACACCTACACTCACAACTATTGCCCCCAAGACGCGATTAAAACAGTTTCGGATTTAGAACCGTATACATTATCCACTCAAGCGTCGAGCCTCAAAATTGTGGCTCGTGATTTTCAATCTTATGCTTCGGTAATAAAGTTCAAACCTAAGAAAACACAAAAAAATGCTGGCTCCAGAGGTAATAGTCCTAGGGTCCAATACATATACATGCTTGTGTGTACTTGCGTCTAAGGTTTAGTTCAGCTCGTAAACGTTTGTAAATGCAGGTACGAAGTTATTTATGGAGTATGGATTTTACCGGCGGCAATGTTAGTAATAATAATGGTAATGGTTACATCTCCATCTCTATTACACACCACACACACACACTCTCCATCACACACTCTCTACACTAAGTTAATATTTTATTGTTACTCTAATTTAAACTTCAATTTTCAATGTTAATTTAAATATTTTTTAATTTAATAATTGTCATATTTTAATTTATCATTGATGCAACAATTCGGAAATTATTAAGACTATTAGATATTGTGTCATTTACTGGTGGGAAGTATCTTCTCATCCTATGTCACAGGGCTTGCCCTTTTTTAGGGAGTAGAGATCATCCCTTGTTCTTTACAATGTAAATAACAAGTTTAAATGTATATTTTTTCTGAATAAATTATTATTTCATTTCATTTCATTAAAAATGGTTGGTATTTACTATAACAGCATTCCTGATATACATAGTACGATTTGGGGTTTACATAACAACATAACATTTACACACATGCCCATACATTGCTTCTACCCTGTGTCATGGGAACCTGAAACAGCGACATCACAAACATGGAAACATCCAAGACATGTTTTTTTTTCCACCTTCCAAGCCAGGATTCGAACCCGGGATCTTTCGCTTGGGATGCACAGCCTTGACCGCAATACCACAGAGGTCGTCAAGTATGGGCGTGATAAGGCAAAAATTTCGTATTTAAAGTAATTATTGCAATATACAAAAAATATAGCGATAGCGCGAGTCATATTAAAGTCTGCACTTAATTAAATTATCTTATTAAGGTAGTTAATAGCTTTTTATTCCCTTAATCGGACTCCTATAGAATAAAATGATACAGTTTTAAAATATAAAATAACCTAAACTCGATTAAATATAATCATCAGGAATTTCCATTCCATTTTTCAGTTTATTTCATCCCAGATAAACTCTCTGTCAACAACTACACATAAAACTGCACTTGGTAGTTGATTCCGTCTCCGCGCTCGCTCTTGATGCGAACATTTGCGAAAGTGGAGCCAACGCCTCCCGCGGTCACGATGGCGGCGGCTGGCGACTTATCCTGGTCGACTGCGGAGATGCCCTGCCAAAATACTTAGTAAATAAATGTAGTCCATTAATATCCCCACCGAGGGCCACAGACCTTTACCCGGATCCGAGTAAGATTGAGCCATCTCCACCACGCTGTTTTAGTGCGGGTTGGTGGAGGTGTTTTTACGACTAGTAGATTTAGTGAAAGTAATTTTTTTTTTTTTTTACGTAGCCTATAATGTGTCCCACTGCTGGGCAAAGGCCTCCCCATTTCGAGCCCACACATCTCTAGTCAGAGCTAGATTGACCCAATCTAGTTCGAACGTGTCCAGGTCGTCCCGCCATCTCCTTCTCGGCCTTCCTCTACGCCGGTGTCCGTCTATAGGCACCCATTCAGTAGCTATCCTCGCCCACCTGTCTGGGTGCATTCGGCACACATGGCCTGCCCAGTTCCACTTCAGTTTTGCGGTCTGCACACCCACATCTGCGATGCCAGTTATGGAGCGCAGTACGGAGTCACAATAATTAACTTAGTTAAAAACATATTAAACGGTCAAGTGCGAGTCTTACTCTCACATGACAGGTTCCGCACCATCGTACAAAAAACAAGTGTCTGGAAGCACAGGTTAATAAAGAGTTAGGCTGGAAGTTCAATTTATCTTAATTCAATCTTCATTTTCTTCTTCTTCTTTTTTGCTATCCAAAAGAGTCAGGCAACTATTGAAATTGACTTAATACAATTTAATTAAAAACACCCTTTTTCGTGTTTTTTCGGCACGATTTGATGCTGTAGCAGCATCAGATATACACGTTCTGTGAAAATTTCAGCTTTCTAGCTATTAGGGTTCGAGTGATGGAGCCTGCTGACGGATAAACGGATAGACCGATGCGATGACGGGCAGTGCAGCGGAGGCTTAGTAATTGGGTCCTGTTTGGCACCCTTTGGGTACGGAACCCTGAGAACCGATTTCAAGCTGTACTGGGAGCCCTATACCCTTGCTGAGTAACAGGATGAGATTATGATGATCATCTAGGTCTACTTCTTTATACACGCTTGGGATACAAAAGCAATCAATAAGCAAGGAAACGAGCCAAAGAAATATGTCTTCTTAGAATAGAATAGAATAGAATACAAAGATATTTATTATTTCTCATTTGGCTTGTACATTCTAATGTCTCCCTAGCGGAGGTGTGGTCTTGCAAAATTTTGTCCTGGGCGGGATCTGTTTATAGTCAAGTCCTGTCTTCTTATAGTCAAGTCCATACATGTCACCACAGATACTAAAATATTATATCACTAAACATAGAACAAACAATACAGGTGGTGATGATTGGAACTCATGTTAAGTGCTAGGTATGATGGTACTCCACGATATTCTATCTGGCCGCCTCGATTCTCCCCCGCTACTATCCGAATTATCTTTTTGCGTCCCACAGCGCCGCACTCGCCATACATCTAATAGACTATTCTCCGTCCCTCTCGCTCATACCAATTATGCCCAAAATTCTACCATGGCTCGCCTTGCCTCTGAATACGATAAACAATTTAGTGATTTAGATCCATTCTCATCCAAAGCCAAATTTCGTCATGAAATTATAAAAGTCTTGATAGACGATGAGGGAAACAAGTGAATTAACACACAAATACACACCCTAACACACTCCCTCACACACACACACTCACTTACCCTTACACAAACATTACAAATATACTCCTCACATTCTCCTTACTATATTTAATTTAAATCACGTACCCTCTACTAAAATTCTTATTTCCTAAGACGTGCATAAGAATAAGATAACTGCTAATTTTTTTCTCTTTTACTTGCATAATGGATATCTGTTACCGGCTTAATTTTTGTATTTACTATCTCCATTGTAACTCATTTATTTTATATGCTGTTGATGTCCCAAATAAAATAAATAAAATAATGATTTGAAATTCATTCATAATGTTGCTCCACAACCGTACACTAGGATGCGTTGTGTCGTGCAAACAGAAAAATCAGAAATTATAAACAAAAAAAAAAGTATTTATTTATCAAAACCAATGATGATGCACAGTTTAGTATTATGCATATGACCCACACACTAGGTATAACCTGTATCGTGGAGGTCTATATAGAAATTTCAGTGTGTTCATAATAATAATGAAATATAAATTATGTTTACCTTGATAGTCGCCAAACTAGGACTGTTGTAGAAAACATTCTTGGTCCGGATCTTCATTGGCACAGCAGAAAGTTTCACTTCCTCGGTGTAAGCAAGAACATTGTTAACAGTACTTCCCACTTGAAGGTCGGTGGCCTCCGCGTTTCTGGTAATTTTTAACACCGTCACTAAACACAGAAGGGTTAAGCTTCTGAATTGCATGATTTTTGGAAAACAAATTACCACAAATTAAATATAGAAAAGGAAATAAGTTGATTCGAAGAGTTTCGTTCTTGTATTGAAAACAAACTGGATTTGTCAATACTTTTATGGTAAGTGAATCAAATAGTACTTCGTGCATGTGCTCTTTCCTTAATCTATAGTAATAAACGTGATTCTTTTATCCAAGTTGAAATGAAAAATTCCACATTATCTTCATCTCGAGTGGTTTTAGATAACTTAATCTTGTTAATCTTTATTTATCTTTGAGATATTACTGAGCTCTGAGTCATTTCTGTTATATCTGTAGGGTACGGTCATCTACACTTGCACAGTTATTATAAAAATTCTGCCCCAGGTTAGAACGGGACCGAGTGCACTTTGTCAAATTATACAAAAGACCTTACACATCACAATGTTCAATCAAATTGAAAATGAAAATGAAAATGAAAATATTTATTTCTAACAAAACAAGATTAACTTAATACTACAAGGTAACACAGTAGATGTATGCTTAGTTAGTAATCTTACATTTAGATAGTAGAAAGCACAAAGCTCCCCGTACTAGTATAAAACTGTTTTACGGAAGAGCACCGTAGTCTCCACAATCACAAGTAATTGTTGCACTAAGCTAGGACTATGCAACTGCACTGCAATTGAGATACTGCCTGCGATTTGGAAGGCGAAACGAACTAAACTAACTGAGCCAATTGAAATGGTGTATTTGAATATAGAATCTGTGGCCACCACGCAAGATCTGTCGGATTTGAGGTTGTTAGTTTAGTACCTTTAGTTTAATTGTTTTGACACCTCCCAAATAGCCCTCTCTGGGTGCGACTATTTTGAACGCGAGTAAAACTAAACTCAAGCAAAAATTGAAAACTGCATACTTTTTATACGTCGATGTCAACTCGAGATTAACTTGCGGACTAACTAGTCGCCCTGAATGATTCTCTTAATTTTATACGACTTCGAAAAATACAAACAAATTCGTAACAATACTTTGGCAATAAAAAAGAGGCTGTCGTGTCCTCCGATGAATATGCAATATTAACGGAACGCGACAAACCGAGACACTGTGTAAATATGCCCTTTGTTTTCTATTTTTATTTGTCCACTTTCCATTAATAAATACATGTTTAATACCTTACATTTCTATGTGGCATTCGTTTCGGGTGCTTCCTGTTTTTGATGTCACGTTAAGCTGCAGCCCTGGCTACTATTACTACTTGGTGGTAGTAGTCGTAAGGCTGTGCCAGAAGCTGTTAATAGGTAGGGCAGCGTGATAACTTATGACAGTCGGGTTGGCCACTATAGTCTATTCGTAATAAGAAAGCAGTGAAATTTTAATTTAAATCTGTTAACACATACTCACAGGACAGGACACAACCTTCGCATTCGAAAGTTTGCCTTCAACTGGTCAATGTGAACTTGGCTTGATAATTGGAAACGATTTGATTGGTTACGGGGCGTGGCTATGCCGCCGGACATTGATAACTTTGCTGCATTCTTATCACGAATAGGCTATAGACAACCATCCATCAACCCGCACTGAACCAGCGTGGTGGAGTATGATTTTATTCATTAGCTAGAACTTGACCAATAACGACCTAAAACCCTTATCAAGACCATTACAAGCTTTACGTTCAATTAAATTTAAAATTTTCTCAAAAAATATCATAAAACAGTGAGGACAGGATGAAAAAGCGATTCAATGTGCTCACGAGGCCCCTTCAGCCATGACTCTATCAAAAGTTGGACACATTAACACCAGCCGGGGCCCGGTAATGGTCTTTGGAACTTTTTTCAGCCCTCGAGATATAATAATGGAATGGAATGCTGCCCTTTCATTTGTTATGACTTTATCATCGTGGGCTCACATTTTTTGGAGTTCTTCACAAATAATTTGTAATGTTATGTTATGAGTGTTGTGATCAGTATTTGCAGAATCAATTTAATTTCTGTCATTGTGTAAACGTAAGATGTGATCCCATGTTAATGGATAAATTTTCATAGAATAACAAATAAAAGAGATGAAAATCAAGAAATAAATGTAACTTAACTCCTAAGTCATCATATGTCATAACATAAGTATTCATTCAAAAACAATGTAGGTACATTGTGTGTGAAATTACAAGAATTAAATTAAATAAAAAAATTAAAACATATCTACAATTAATATTTTATAGCGCAATAATGTCAATCAATCTGCTGTACTTATAAAAATCAAATGTTGTGTGTTAGTCTTCCTTTTCCTGTGAATTGGCCCAACCGATATGTATAACGAATCCCTCTCTCGTAAATTTGAACTTTTTTAGAATAACTCAAACGTTGAAGCGCATTGGTAACGAACGACCTGCCCCTACACATTAGCCCTCAGGTACATAATCCGCAACGTCATAAACAATTTTCGAAAAGAACAAACAAGTTCCAAATGTAATTCCACAAAAAACAAGACTTACAATATCCCCCGTAAATTACACACGAAGTAAGCTTCGATATTCCGCCATCCGCGAACCTTGCAGCAGAGCGGTAATAAAAACAACGAATTTCACGTAAAATAATACTCTGAGCTCGCACCAGTTTTCTGGAATTTATTTTATGGCTTAAATCCTTATTTATATGATAATATTAATAATTCTTGAGCGGGCCTTTCTTGCGCTAGACGGACTTCTTGAAACGTGCGTATTGAACACACCAGTAGATATTATAAACAATAACAAATAGGTACAATAAACAATGGAAAAAGGAGAATATATGTATGTAAAATGTCGGCTTATCTCGTGAGTAGTTTTGTATTACGACGTCTTCTACCAACCGCACAGCCGAAGTAAATTTTAACCGCAGCTTAGAAGCAGTCGTGTGTTTCCCGAAGACGCATTTCTCGAGGTAAAGTAACTTGTGTTTTATGAGCTGACTACACGAGACAGCACTTGCTACTCTCGCAGTTTCAGCTGTCAAGTTTTTAGGGACTTATTATTATTTTAAAACTGCTCTGGGTGATACTTTGAAATAGATATTAGTTATTTTTTAATACCTATTTTTATACCTCTTCTTTAAATTGGACCACTACGACGGGAGAAGAAAAAGGGCTCACGTTATGTCAGACTATGTTAAGCAATTCCGTGTTTCGAAAATATCGTTAAGTAATCGTTATTGGTCAGCCACCCCACCCCATGGGAAACTATAGTCGCCAAAGGAATATTTTCAAACGTATGTTGATTGTTGAGACGCTATTGAGAAACGGTACCGAAACATAAAAGTTGCTTGAAAATAACGCTATTTCAGTTTTGGTACCGACATATTTCGGTTATTCAGCCCTTGAAGCTCTGAATGCGACGCGACGATATGGTAGCAAGAATCCACGCATATTTCCATAGCGGGCGGCGGGCGTTGGCAGGCCCAACGAGCCTCACAGTCGATTTATTACGTAAAAAATGTACGTAAGGGTTTAACAACGCAGTCTGTTACGATACACCCTTTTGTGTTTTATATATAGTTTTTTTCTTTTATTATTCAGCCAAAATATAAAAGAGCGAGAGAAATTTCATCATCGAAAAATGGAATGACATGATAGAGATTCATTATCTTCATAACTATCAAAAACCACTATCGTGGAGTGCGACTTTCATCAATACAAAATACACGGAAATACAACTCTTCTTCAACGCCATCTACTCTGGTTCTGAGACAATTCCGTTTATTGCAAAAGTAACTGAATAAATAGCACGTGGAGCGTCGTCATCATCGTCGGACTGCGGAGCAACTAATATTCGGCCCATAAAAATTCGGTGTCAACAAATTGCATGCAACTCTAAAATATGTATAAGCAGTCGCAGTTGCGATGTGCGGAAGACCTAAATCTCAATCGGCTTTTCTCGAAACACGACGCCGATAGCCATAGCTGGGGCAACTTCCAATAGCTATACTAAAGTTGAGTTCGTGTAGTGAAGTTACTTCCGATTGAACTTCAAAGCGACTTCTTTGGCGGCAGATGCTCGAAAGCAGTTTTGTCCGATGCCTGATTGAGATTTCTTAGAAGTGTCTTATACTGTTTAACTCCGGATAAATCTCCCTTTATTTTACAGGAAGTGAAAGAAGAGTGTTAAAAGTCTTATTAAGTAGTTTAGAGATATCGGGGTCATCATAATTAGATACTTCCGTAAAAAATAATAAGAGCCAACAAACGTTATAGACACACATAGGTACCTGAATAATGGTAATATTTATATACTTTTTGTTACACACTTAAGCGTTATTAAACTCAGCCCTAAAGCGTTGTTAAAAGCATTTTTACGTCACATTCTTGCCGTAATAAACGTAAGTTAGTGTGGGCAACCCACGATTATTGCCAGGGGAAGAAATATAAAAATCGTACCGTTCACACCTGCAGCTATATTTTTTGTGGTTAAATTACGAGGCATATCAAACAGCCTTATTGTTCGCGGACCGTTTATAGGCTTGAGTATCTTTTTCATAATAATTCATAATTCATAATTCATAATTCTTTATTTGGCAGTATGTTTGGACAGTACCTAATACATAGTTTTAACAAAAGATGTTAACAAAACATTAAAGAGGGTAGTTGTCCGGCAGCTTGCTTGCGAAGCGCGCACTAGGCGAACCTGTATCGCGCGCTTCCTATTATACCGGTTGCCATACACGACACAGCAGTTCCGCGATCGCGTTTTTAGAATTTTATTTTATTTATCTATAACGATTTTAATGTTTTAGAATATTGTTAGTAACTTATATAAGTATATATTATATTTGCATATTTTTGGTGCTTAGTATTTGTGAGGACAGTCGTCTGTTTATTCAAATTGTTTTAGCTGCTATTTTAATCATCACGCAGACCAGCGGTCGAAACTATGCCCAAAAACTTTTCTCAATGCCAGCCCACGTTTACGTTATAGAAATTTGAATGTTACAAACAAAACCCCAACAATACAATGTGCCCTCTGGTGTTCTGTATCGTAAAACAAATCTAAAAACCTAACTGCTCTGAAATTATAGTCGTTAAATGTAAAAAACCGTATCATATAATCGGTCCAGTAGTGTTGCAGGACAAGTTATAGGACATACAAACAACCTCTAACCCCAAACGCAGATACCACCTCCTCCGTTCCATTTCGTTCTGTCTAAAAAACCGTCCTCATAATCACCTAGCAATAAATAGTACTTAATGAACAGTTCTCTAAACACCATATCTCCGGAGGATTACAATTCCCGTACACACAGCGGGCAGAGAGCTCTCAAGTCGAGGCCACTTCAGCGCTGCACTTCAGATAAGCCTATTAAACGGGCCAGTCGTAGAGATAAATGAGAATAGATGGGCTTTCGAATTTCTTAGACAGCGCTATACAAGGTGTTTTGTGATTGAACAAAACCATGTCAATTTGGGAGCCATGTGCCTCAAGGGTTTGGGAAAAGACGTGACGCTATGTTGCTTATTAATTAGGTAATCAAAAGAAATGCATTGCAACAATGTGCTTGTATTAAAAAATATGACTATGCTCCTATGGCGTTCTGATTAGGATAAAGATTTCAGATTTCAAAAGGCAATTTATTATAGCTGCTTTTTCCCATACGGGATGACAAAAGCACACATTTATTTAATAGTAAGTTAGTTTCTAGTTGGTATTACGCAGATATTTTAAATGGTATTGAGACACTTGTATCAAGTTGGTAGTTTTAAACTTAACTACTTTTCATTGTGAATTCACGTCTTTATCGCCTAAACTGTTTTTTTTTTATACGAGACTATGGCCCGGTCTCTCAAGAGATGGATAAACACTCAGATAACTTTATTTGACACTTCAAGTAAGTGTGAAATGTCAAATGCCTCAGATAGACCCCAATAGGCTTGTGACCTGTCACGTCAAAATAGATACTTTTTATGAACTGTCAAAACGGAACTTTTGTTCATGAGTTCTATGAAATAACAACAGAATGACGTCATGTAAAAGTGCCATCAAATGCTATCTTTTTTTGCAAAAAATTGACTTTATAAAATATATCTGCTGGAAATATACAAATGCTTCAACTTAAGACTTGTTCCTAGATTTATTGGATTACCTTGGCCACAAGCCTATTCTACAAACGGATGGCGTGACGGTTGCTGTAGCAACGGGTGCGGTAACCCGTTTTGGGCGACGAACGCCGAGACGACCGACGACTACAAACAAAACTGGGTGGCGAGTTGCGTACGAGTATGTCTTGGCAGTGTCTATAGCGAGAGAGTGGAATTGTTAGGTTTGCGCATGCGTGCGTATCGGCACCGTCAACACAAGTCAAGTCAAGTCAAAACAAGTTTTTTTGTGCCCTCGCTATTAGCCACTGGCACGCAATTCCATACGCGACTCCAAACCCCAATTCTACAAACGGATGGCTTAGCAGTGCCTATAGCGAGGGCGCAAAAACCAGTTTTGTTTGTAGCCGGCGCGGCACGTCCCCAAGCCCGAAACGGGTTTCCGCGCCCTTGCACCAGCAACCGTTATGCCATCCGTTTGTAGAATTGGAGGCCTGGCCTGATAGATAAATTTATTTTTTAACTAGCGCTTAATTAGTGACATGTCTAGTTTTATATTGTATACCTTACAAGAGAGAAAGTTCAAAGTTCAAAGTTCAAAAATTTTATTGACCATAAAATCATACATATTACTTAGTCAACGTCAATATAATATTAATATTTTGTATACTACCGCCCGTTCGGAAGTTGTGGGCTTAGGGATGGAGCAAAGAAGGGCAAGAAACCTCCCCCGTACCTCTTTTAAAATATCAGAGCCTTAAAAATACAATGTTATGTATTTCTACTTAAGTCTAAGGAAATACAACGAGGAGAGACGTACTGACTCAGTCCATCGCCCCTCTTTGGGTTTCTGTGCGCTGAGATGGTAAAGACCATGCAGTTTTGTCATCTAAATATTCTTTTACACTGTAATAAGACTTCTTCAATAGGCCGTTTTTGACATAGTTTTTGAACCTCCTTTCTGGTAGGTTCGTTGCTTCATTAGTTATTTTATTATAAAAACTAACAACTCCCATAAAAGAGTGAGCAACCTTACTGAGTCTGAACGCGGGAATAGCAATCTTATTTCTATTTCTAGTGCTAATACTATGATTATGACCTAAAGTCTTAAATAAACCTATGTTTTTTTCTGGTGTACATGATATTTCCATAAATGTATTGACAGGTAAAAGTAAGTATAGAGAGCCCCAACTACTAAGATACAGGTAACAGTAGTTTAGGAGTTGAATGTTCAGTGTTCAATCAATGCATCATACCTATCACTAGACCTTAACACCTCAATTATATTTACATAGGTTTAACTATATCATAGGTTTAAGTCCTAGAATAAACAAAAAAAATCATTTCAAACGCTATCTGAGGATGGACGGATCGGCACTATAATAGATATATTATGTCCTATCTATCTGATTTATACTCAAGGGACTAAAGTCGAGTCATCAGCTCGTAAATAGACGATATTAGCAACGGCTTACAATGGGTCGATAAACCGATCAATTGATTCTACATGTATTATTGTGTTCGTAGATTTTTTGAAAAGTTACAAAGTTTTAGTATACATAGGTATAAAAATAGCTGCTTTTTCGATTGATCTTAGACGTAGACATAGCTATAGTCGGAGCTTGGTGACACTTGGTGAAGGGTTTGGGTATCCTAGCGTGGGGCCAGGAGCGATGTATGTGCCTGTATGTAATTTTTTATGTTTTTAACCCTTAATCAAACAAGCATAGTTTTTTCGAGAAAAATTAAAAACAGATATGGTTTTATGGTAAGTTGGGTCCGTAGATCACGAATCTTATATTATTATTTTTGTAAAATGGGGGGAAATGGGTTTTTTTCGGTGGGAAATAGTTTCCCATTATTCGTAATTGCAAGGCAAAATTTCATCAAGTGGGAAATTATTTCCCACTATCCGGTAGTTCAAAAGCAAACTCGCAGCAATTGACTTGTATACAGGGTGAAATAAAAAGGGGGCTACAAGCCTAAAGGGACATCATTCTAAAACACTTTCATTATGGGACCAACTTGATCAGAGCGACTTTATTTTTCACTCCCTCATACAAGTCTGCTGTGCGCTTGGCCCGAAACGAATGAGATAAGAAAAATAAAGTTGCTCTGATCAAATCGGTTCCATGCCTAGTAAAAGTTGATCAGAATGATGTCCCTAACTATCCACTTTCGGCTTGTAATTATATGTTTTTTTTATCGTGTTTGAATAAAAATATAGAAAATGAAACATATTATGACTCATTGTTTTTATTTAGAAAAAAAATAAACTTAAATGTTTCATTTTTAATAGACTAAATACTAAAGTCGGGTCAAGATAATAGGTGCACTGACATCGTCTCTGTCACGACGTAATAAGGTTGAGTTTAAATTGGCCCAGTGCACCTTTATTTTGTTCAATATGGTGGACTGAAAAATAAACTTGCTCTGATCAGGTCGGCCCCAGACAGTTGACAGTTGAAAATAGTTCATAATGATGTCCCTAACAACCCCCTTTCGGCTTGTAATTCGTAACCCCTTTTTTGTTTCACCCTGTATACATAAATTAACTTTTTTTTGCTGCAGGTACAAACAGTGGGAAATTATTTCCCACATATTCCAACCTCAAAAAACCCACAAATATCAGTTCTACCATGTCAGTCACCACAAAAGTTGTTGAGAAATCTAGTCTTGTTTACGAGAATATTTTGTTTAGGCACTTACCAGATTTTTTTCCCCAAATACTTAGAGCAAACTTCACAAGAACCGGTTTTACCGCAAAAAAAGGTCTACTGGTGACTTTGACAGTCAACTACGATGACAGCGCGCACTTTTTTTGTAAGTGTTGCCATTAATAACATTTTAAATGTCATCAGGATATTTTGTTTATGATGTTGGTATTGATCAGAGTTACCAGTAAAATAATAAAAATATATTTTGTGATTTGCTCTAAGTGGGAAATAATTTCCCAATGTTTTATTAAGGGTGTACTGCGAATCAACATAGAGACGTTGAAGTGTAGTTACATACATTGTACGCTTTTAAAGTCGTAGCATTAAATAATAAAATAATTACAAGATATCTCCACGCCTCTAAACTCGCAATTACTAAAACAATCGAATCTTTCGAATCGTATACTATTAGATTACATCGGAAATTTCATTGCAAAGAGCCCGACAAAACTCCATTTCGAACAATAACAATATAAAGTTAAGAAAAAGACGGATACCGCGTTGGGAGAGTAAATAGCTGATAAGTATCTTGTCGGAGACAAAGGAGACGCCAACAAAAGCGCAGCGTATCCTTGTTTTTCCGACTGAAAACTGCGGTAAGGCGATGGTCGATGGTGCAAGAATATTGAGAGGCTTCATAGTTAAATAATTGTAAGCACAGTCATAGTATAACCACAGAAGAGATAATAGTACTCCGTGGTATAACCTAACAATTACATTCAGGGATATAGATATACAAGGTAAATGAATTCACGCAAAATGAAGAACTGCTTTGTTAGGGACATCATTCTGAGCAATTTTCACTAAGAAACCGATTTGATCAGAGCAAAATGTACTGGGAAGTGAAAAATAAAGTCACTTCCCAGTACATTTTGGCCTGAATGGGTCAGCTGATTTGTATGCTTTCCCCCTTCCGCCAACACTCGGTCAGGGATCTACTCCATGTATCTATAGAAATAAGGAAGTTTGATTTTGAATTGATCAATTCTGACAGTCGGGCTACTTGGCTACTAGCCTGACACCTCTCCATCAACCCGCACTGAGCCATCGTGGTGGAGTATGGCTCAATCTTATTCGTATCCGAATATAGGCCCGTGCCCTTCGGTGGGGACATTAATTCAAATTCAAACCATTTATTTCAGACCACACGGATCCTTAAGGCAAGCAAAAACAAGTACATAATAGCAATAGGTTCTTTTATGTAAGTACCTATGTGTAATAATAATATGTATTATACAAGAATAGTTTTATTGTACGCGCAATTCTTCCCCTTACCTATCATCTCCGTCTCCTACCCAACATGGTTTGCTGGAAGAAATCTCTTATTGGAGATAAGCTCGCATTTGTACATATTTTTTTCTATGTTAAGCTATTTTTACTGTCATGTGAGTACAATAAAGAAATTACGAAACAAGTTATAACATACATAATGATGACGATAATACGATATTGTATGATAATTTTGACTTTGGTTTATCCATACCGCTATTCTCTCTCTCCTTGTACCTCCCATCAGCAGCTGCTCAGACCAGCTCAGCTGCAGGGTCCTCCACAATGGCCGCCGCTGTCACAAGCATGGTGCATCCGCGTCCTTTTGAACAACAATACGACCATTATGACAGTAACATATTTATTTCATTCCCTCTAATGCCTCGCAACGACTCGACTGTTGAGCATGTTTTTAATTACTGCGCTTTGACAATGCAACGAGTTTGTCAGTGACTGCATTTCCGTATGTGTGTAGCAGATATTTCATTACTTGATGGTCTATTAGATTCACAACCGAGAAATCAAAGTTTGAAAGTCGTTTAAATTATTATATTAATCATTGTGTCTCGCTCGAAAACATACAGCTTCAGTGTGATATTCAGTGGCACTTTCAGCAGTCTGTAACAAATGACATGACTTTTGAAAGGGGTACTTAGAAGGAACATTTAGGAATGAAATAGGTAGTCAATTTGTAAACGACCGCACACACAGGACCAGAAACACGTAGAGGTATTTCATCAGTTATCTTGAAAGGGTATATAACCCGTCTAAAAAGTGTCATTTCTCAATCAACAGCGCTTGTTTGAGTGATTTTCAATCCATTAAGAAACTTCTCAAAAGTTTGATCAAAACAAATCTTTCCGAAATTGCCACTAACGAGCGAAACGACGGGCAATCCAAAGTTTCCGACGCTGTCAATCAGGCACAGCAAAAACAAGGTCGAGCAACCAGAATACAAACAATTGGAAAGCGAAAATAGGAATTGTTAAATTTGTTTCGTCATCCCCGGATTTGTTGAACAAGTTCGCCCACGAAATGAAATGGCCGAAGTTTGTTTAAGCATGCCTATCTGGGTACAGGCTGCCACAGTCTAACCAACATCTCAACAGTATCCCTCTCTTTCTTTCAGCATAGCAAATATCTGTACTGTAAGACTTTAGTCTGCAGAGAGTCTGATAATGAAATCGTCAAAATATGTATAGCAATACCGAGGTTGTCAGCGAATGGGAGAACGCTTGTAATTTCCATTTCGTGATTGGAACTGTGGCGCGCACCTGAGCCACTGTTTGTCAACCCTGAAAGCATGTTCCCCTCGGTTTTTGTGTAAACGTCAAATATATAACAAGTCGGTAAGGTAACGTCTATAGAGGGCTTTGTGGAAACTTGAGAAGGATATACAGAGCTGGAATACTGTCTTAGTAGTGGAGTTTAGTTCCTAACTTAGCCTCCGATGTTAGTAACTAGGTATTTAATACTCAACGTTGTAATACGGTTACAATCCTATTCGGCTGCAAAGTTTAGTGTTATTGGAACTGTGTCAACTGTTACATTCTATTTCTTGCCTTTATCTTCATTTTAGGAACCAAATGTCGGGAACAAAATGACGCAACTGTGTGGATTAAAGATTTACTTTACGCCTCCTACAACTTTCATTTTATATGTAATTATCATATATTTTTTATTCATCATGAATATTGTTCTATTCATAACAAGCATCTTATGTTTATTGTTTAATACATAATTGGTATATCTAATGCCACTTGTAATAACACGTCAAACATCGCACGCAGCCGATGTTCGCCACAAAGAGCTTATAAGCTCAATGTATTATTGTGAAACTTCCACCTAGTCTTGTTGTAGGGACTTGCTTGTCGGCTCGTACGGTGAACTATAATTTTATTCAAAGCCGATGTAAGTGAACAATTCCAACTTCAGATGAAAGTGGCACAAGTGAAGTAGAATTCAAAGTGGGGTGCTCAGTTCAAGCTTGTAAAGGTTGTTCCCATGTGAGTACTTTCCATGGTAGCTCCCACATGTTAGCTGATGAAGACTGAAGATCTATGGGGCATGTCGATTGAAGTAGTTAAATCGGTAATTGATGTGATTGTACCGTACATGGCAATCATGTTCAATAGTTGAATAGCAGAGGGTGTTTTTCCTGACCTCATGAAAATGAGCAGATTAATACCACTTTTCAAATCCGGATGCAAGGAAGACCTGTATCTGTTTTGCCATATGCCACTTACTTCTATATGTACCCGAAGGGTGCCAAACAGGACCCTATTACCAAGGCTCCGCTGTTCGTCTGTCCGTCCGTCCGTCCGTCCGTCCGTCCATCAGCGGGTCTTAGTGCACGAACCGTAATAGCTATGGGTCCCCATACAAGAGACTTGTTTTGATATGATGATGATGATGATGATGATGTTTTGATATGATAAACCCACGCATTTCAATATGATGGTATATTTTGCGTCAACCCACATCGTTGTGGTAGCTCAGCCGGTATGTTGTAGGTCGTCGGCATAATCTTTTTTAATTTTCTTTTTGTTTTATTGTTTTGAGTGCTTAAGTTTTGTTTTACCCTGCTACGATACCCTTCGTGTGCAATTCCGACCCGTACTTGACCTTTTTTTATGTTTTTGATGTCGCTATTTCTGGTTCCCACGACACAGGGTATCCTAGTGTGGAGCCAGAAGCAATGTATGCGCCTATATGTAAATTTTTATTAAAATATGACGTTTTTTAACTCTTTCTAAAGTCGCGAACATAACTCTCGGTCACAAAACTCCCTAAATCTGTTTAACATAAATTATAATGTTCCTTCATTCTTACTACCGTGTAGTAATTGAATGAATGTACAGGCTTATAAATATAGAATAATATATTTTTAAGAGGTAAACTCCTCCAAAACCCCTTACGATTATTCAAATGAACATTCTCGTCCGAAACGGGAATGATCCGTTGAAACTGTTAGAATATCATGAGCCTAACAATAATTAGCGTTGTTAGAACTGAACATGTGTTTCTGGAGAACGCGCCATGAATGCGGAATGAGGCGCGAGATGTAAATATAAGTGCGCGGGGAAATAATGTCGGCGTGTGATTAGAAGAGGGTGGTGGTTTGTATTTAGATGTTTTGTAATACTTGGAACAAAAAGTAAACTTTAGAAAAAACCGACTTCCACAAACCCGATTTGATTAGATTGAGTTTAATACAAAATGTAACCCCCTATTCCCCCCCCTTGGGAAATTAATTTCATTAAATCCCATCTCAGTGCTACCATAAGCTAAATAAGGAACCCCTGTACAAAGTTTCATGGCTCTAGGTCCACCGGTTTAGGCTATGCGTTGCCCGTCAGCCACGCATAGTAGATTGTATTTATATTATGTTTGTAAACCTCCTCCTTTTGTGAAGTCGGTTAAAAATAAGATTGTTAGGTTTCAATTCTGGTGCTGACAATGAACAGCCAGCATTATGTATTATTTATTGTCAGTTTATCACGTTAGCTGCTCAGAAAATAAGCACCGCATCAATAATAAAATAAAAAAAATAACGCATTATACATTATACAGCAACGGTCTAAGGATAATCACAAATAAAGTGATAATGAACCAACATTATGACAGTTTGATTGTCAAAGTTCTAAAATTTCATCTTTCACTACTACTACTAGCTTTGAGGCAGTAATTAGACATTCTTGTTGATAAAAACAATAAAACTAATTTTCTCTGTCTTTTCCCGAACGAAAGACGTGTTGAAAGAAGTGATGGCATGACTTAGGCTTGTGGCCTGTCAAGTCAAAATAGATACTTTTTATGAACTGTCAAAACGGAACTTTTGTTCCTGAGTTCTATGAAATAACAACAGAATGACGTCATGTAAAAGTGCCAACAAATGCTGTCTTTTTTTGCACAAAATTTACTTTATAAAATATATCTGCTGGAAATATACAATTCTGAGAATGTCAAGTCATTTTGTACATAATGCTTCAACTTAAGACTTGTTCCTGGATTAATTGGATTACCTTGGCCACCTAGTAGAATAGAATAGAATGCACTTTATTCAAGTATGCATACATTATGCATCCGAGATGCGGGCACTGTCAATATTGGCTGACAAGTTGACTTTGTGTACGTATCTACCGCACCTAGATTACATACGTAATGTTATGATAATAATGTGTAGATAGTAGTTGCCAATAATAGTCGTTGTGAATGCAAATCGAGAAAATTTTAAATAAAAGAATTTGGACAAGAGGCACAAGGGCACAAGAGACCTTTCACGGTAGCCAAAGCAGCGAATAAGAGTTTCATATCAAGAGACAAGGAGGCAAATAAAGGATGAAATAAGAAGAGTTGCCTGCTATAACGGATCCCAAAATCCCGAAACAAAGGAGTTGACGACACAGACAATGAAAACTGAATCAAGGTTAACTGCCGAATGCGTAACAAAACCACTTGGAGACAACATTGCCGCTCCTGCGTCCGAAGCAACTTCACGAGGCAATCTGCTCAATAATAAATGAGATGACCTAACTTCTCGCGAGTACCGACACTCTAGCTTTCACGCTTAAAAACTTTGCAACGAACCCATGTTAAAAATTCCACCAAAGAGAAAGGAACGCTGAGAGAGAAACTTTTAAGTTCACATTCAGTCGCAGCGGCGGAGCTTCGTTCTTGAATTTGCGCTCGTCTACCTGAATTAGATATGTGTTAAAAGCTTAATGCAGTTAATGGTTGAGAAGTATGCTGCATCCTGAAGCAATATTTTCGTAGGAACAATGAGCGTTTTATTACACCACCTCTTTTGTTTCGGAGCGCTACATTGTGCAGAGTGCGATGCTTCCTGATTTATATTCGGCAAACAATTTTGTTTTCGACAATGCTCAAGTTATGGTGCAGCTTATTTGTATTTTTCATTTTCTAGGCACTTTCTGGAAATCGTTCTAATAATTATCCGCTATACAACGTTAGTGCTATTGCGGTTCTCCTTTTCGTAGACAGCGTAATGTTCGTTCATGTCATTAACTGAACTTTGGTGCTACGCCCGTGCTCTTGCAATGTAGTTTACTAACTAACTACGCTTAGTTTTGCCGTCATATTTTACAAGGATGCAGTACTTTTGAACTTCGCTTGGAGTTATTCATTCATGCCGCTAATGAAGGGTTTGATGCTTGGAAGCAAGTGAAAGTAGATGAGATATGTTGACCAACATGAAAGCAACTTTAATGTAACTTTATTATGAAGAATTCTAATGGTGGTCAAAATAACAACTTTTATGTCACAAATAAATATGTTAATTTTAAATTAAGTCAAGAAGATTGATTCACGCTCCTTCCACCGTACACCTTTTTCCTTAAAATTGCGCGACAGATTGTCAAACTCCGTTTAAGTGTTTTAAATGTAGTTTGGGTTGCTGGAAGTTTCAACTGACAGACTGTCAGCAGTTTGTCAAGATCTCTAATTTGTTGCCGGTTAGAGCCTTATTGGGTTTCTGAAAGCATCTGAAGCACAGTTTCGTACAAAGTATAGGGTCTATATTTTGATAATTACATTCTGCCATCCCTGAGCCCTATAAAGCGATGTTGGTTGGTACACAGGTGGTACTAAATTAGTTCGTCTGTCATTCCGGACCAGCCTCATTCATTAGTAAACTGCCTAGTTATTTGTGTTGCCGTCGACCGGTATTATGCTAATTTGTAATGTCATCTTCAACTCTACGCAAAATACACGCGTAAAACATCAACTAAATCTCACTGGGTTTGTATGATGGTATTGTTAAAAATCGGTTAAGTGCGGGTCGGTATCGCACACGAAGGGTACCGTACCATCGTACAACAAATCAAAAGCACTCAAAACAATAAAAAAATAAACAAAAAGAAAATTTAAAAAGTTTATGCCTTCACGAGATTTGAACCGACGACCTCCGGATTGAAAGTCTACATCATACCGCACCGGCTAACCACAACCATGTGGGTTGACGCGAAATATGCTATCATATTTAAATGTGTAGTATTTGTGTCTATGACATGGTTGCTATGACAATAAATAAACAGTTTCAGTCAAGATCTCCATTTTGAAATGCGTAAGTGTATCTAAACACGTCTCTTGTATCGGGGCCCCCTTTAATTTGCAATATCTCTCGTATTTCAGTATTTGTGGTTGGTGCGGCAACAGATATACACATTCTGTGAAAATTTCAGCTTTCTAGCTATTACGGTTCGTGCAGACGGACCCGGTGACAGACAGGACGGACGGACGGACGGACGGACGGACGGACAAACGGACAGCGAAGTCTCAGTAATAGGGTCCCGTTTGGCACCCTTCGGGTACGGTACCCTGAAAAGTGTTATTTGAGTGGTTAGTGGGTTTCACGCTTGCTTCCCACGCAGGAGATGCAGGTTCGATCCCGGTGCTGACCATGTACCAATGAGATAAATTTGTCCTAAGTACATTTTTTTAAATAAGATAAAGTTTATTTGTACTTTCTAGAACTTTTTACTTAAAGTTTACAGTGAAATTGTTGTACACGGTGTCAACAATATAATTTCGACTTCAAACCCCTATACTAGGTTATGAACCGGTATCTTACGCTCACATTATCGGACGCTCCGTGTTTCGGATGGCACGTTAAACTGTAGGTCCCGGCTACTATCACTACTTGGTAGCATGTAGTAGTCGTAAAACCCCTCCATCAACACGCACTGAGCCAGCGTGGTGGAGTATGGCTCAACAATCTTATCCGTGTCTGGGTAAAGGCTTGTGTCCCTCAGTGGGGACATTAATGGGCTACACTAACTTGACTCATTATTATTTATTAAAAATATACGATGCCACTTAATGAGATGTGGAAGATTAGAAAATATACCTACTTCTTTGATTTTACAAACCCCAAGTTTTTTTACTAACAGGCCAAGCTTATTTATCTTCTTTGTTGTTATTCGGTACTCTTGATGACTCCATTTACCAATGTTTTACACAACATACACACATGACGTCTTAAACCCAACTCTACGGTCTGTTGCCTTACATTTTGAATCCTGTTATTTTGTATACACCGTGTTATTGAATTCCTTTTTCAACGTGTCTTCGTACTTCCCTTAAAGGGTAAACCCTTATACGCTGAAAGGTCTATTGTGCCCTTATCAAGCCGATATGTTGTTTCTTCAACCGGTTTATGCTTCCCCTGCTCTTTTTCCACTTTCTTTTGTAGATTTGACCGTTGTTATATAGGTATTTACGTTGTTACATAGGTATTTACGTTCGCGTTATAGAAAACTTTTTATATTATACTTTATTACTCCATAGCGGTGGCGATGGGCTAGCCCATTGTCATTGAAAATGGAGTATTGTACAACCGGACAAAAGCAAGCACGGTTGTTTCTCTGCCGCCGCGTATAAAACGCTAATGAACAAGGTATTCACTTCGTTTGTACATCATGTTAAAGAGTAGAAAGATATAATTACTCCTTTTGTTATTCCCATAGTTATTCCCATTTTCCTTACACTCACCAATTTCCGTTTTTCTTTGTAATGTATCAATTTAAATTTTCGCTTTTTTTCATATATTTTTTTTTCTAAGATGTAACGCGTTCTAAATTTATTAAATTAAATTAAATTTGTCTTTCTAATTGAGATTAAATTAATGCATTACTGGTTCTCAATCTATGTTATCACCAACACGTTTCATGTAACTAGGAAGAGCGCTGAATCTGAAATACAGGTTAATCCTAGCTCAGGTTCAGATGATTTCTGTTTTGTCTGACACAAATGCTCTGTAATAATTAAGTCTGGTATATAATTTTGAACCTTTAATTATGCAAATAAATTATTAATTATATTATTAAATTATAGAAATTGGAAAAATTATACATAGGTATATAAGTGTGTATTGACTCTCATCATTCATAATTTATGTCTTTAACTTATCAACAAGATATAGCCCTCGTCGCTTTAAAACTGGTACACAGGTGTTATATATCCAAAACTAAAGCCCTGTCAGCTTGTTACCTCATTTCAGCAAGTTTTCGGTTTCTCTTCGTCATAAATTAGAGCGCCTGTAACGAGAAGCTAAACTTACCCGGCTTGGTACAATGTGGGTGATATTGTATAAGCGCAGATATAAACTATAGACATTATCTATCGCCTTTTTTAATACAAATAAAAGATAATAATTAAACACGTTCACCATTCATTATATATCCAATATCCGGAAAGCTAGTGCTGCAAGACTACAAGAACCCAATAACTTGTTAGGTCATCGCCTAACAGGACGATGAGAAAATCTGTAGCTGTGCAAACACTAAGGCCCCTGTTTTTTACTTCCGAAGATGTAAAAGAGGAGTCTGTTATAATTTTGCAGCGTTTGTATTTTTATGGGAGGATGTTTGTGTGTGTTACAGTGTGAGAGAGGGTGTGAGGGTCTGTGTGTGTGTGTGAGAGAGTGTGAGTGTTTCTGTGACACTCTAGTGCTCAAACGGGGAAACGTATTTCGATGCGATTTCTGTATATTGTAGTACTTAGGTTCTCCTTGGATGGTTTTTAAACATTTTTTTTATCAATCAGATGATCCGAAAGTTATTTAGCAGCTTAACAAGCAAACAAGTTTGCCAAATATTAAGCATCTACGGTTTATTTTATTGTATAATATCCATTCTCTGTCTGCGACCCTGCAACCCAGCAATTTTAAGTTTTTACTGTACACAAGATCCCGTATGTACATGGAGCAGTGCCGCTCCATAATTCACGTTCCTGTATAATTTGAGGCAGAGCGGCTAATTAGGCCCCCAACCCGCGACGAGTTACGGGAATTCACGAGCTGACAAGTTAATAGTTGAAGAATTTTCCTGTTATGTTTCTCCTTGCCTACATTTTCTGGTAATTTTTATATTATAACTAAGCATATTTACATAACGTCTCACCTTTTGCTATACGGGGCGACAGACAAAGTGCCCATGTTTAACTGGATATTCAGTACTCTATTTTGTAACATACTCATTATTGATGTATAAGTATACTGAAGAACAAAAAAAGGCGTGTTTTCCTGCGGGTGGCAGAAATGCAGTTGCGTTCGCGTTAAGCGGTGTGAAACTTGTTCACACAGAAGACACACTAGTGTTTGGATATTTTAGATTAATCACGCAACAATTCATCAAACAACAAGCATCAAGTGACTAAAACTCCACTCAAAGGCCCCATCAGAGCGGGCAAGCGATTAAGGGATTCGCAGATCTTGGCGACCATAAAGGGCGGGTCTGCATTGCGGCCCTTAGCAGGTTATCGCTCTGTAATGTATTTGCATCTCATAAGTAACCATGAATAAGGAATGAGGCCGGCCCTGGTGGAATTATAGCGGATACTGGCAACAACTTGAGATAATTGTAACAATTTTGGAGTATTTTCACGCGGCGTATGTGTGAATCATATTTCTAGAGTGACGGCGACGGGCTAGCTCTTTTTTACGTAAAAATAAGTGTTTGTATTAGCAGCGGAACTAGGATCATTACCCTGTCACGCCGTGTTTGGAAAAGGCGAGACATTATGTTTTATGGCATCGCACTTTTTTTTAATATGGACTTGGTTTGGAAGAGGCATAAAAGACAAGCGAGTGTAACCTTAGTCAGATATTACATGAGCTTTTAAACTAAGCTCGAGAAAATGTATCAAGCCTCAACGTTGTCTGTCTGTTCTATACCTATGCATGGTCCTATGCTACACTCTGTATTCTTCTCATATATATTTCAACAAATATAAAGAAAATAAAGATGGCGGATGCCGCAAAAGCACACACAAAGAGAGAGAAAACACGAAGAAAAATATGGAAATTAAAGCATTTGCATGCGACGCAGATATCAACGTAAATCATCGTACCTTCTCATCAAGTTGGCGAGAGAAACATTGTATCACCATCAGTCAGACGCGGCCATAGAGTTCGTTTACTGACTTTTCTCTCGTATGAGCTGGTAGAGACACGGGTTTACGAGCTAAGACGTTCATTCAGTTCATAAGATGCATTGTTACAAAAGAAGAGCCAGGAATGAAAATAAGCTATGTTTTTGTAACCAACCATCATCGCGTCATGCCTTTTCCCATACGGTATACGGGGTGGTAGAGGCACACAATGTGCCCACATTTTATAAGTTTGTATAGTATAATGTTTTGCGTGCCAAAAAAAAACAAATCTCCATACAGAGTGAAACAGATGTGAATCGGGTAAAGCCGAGAAAGTTCCAACACTGATCAAGGTATCATTCATTATGCCTCTGTGCAGTCATTGTGAATATCAAAATAATTAATCTCCGTTATTCAGCAACCAGTAAAAGGTGACGCTTCTGCCAAATCTATGGCCGCTGGAAGCGTTTCATTAGAACCACCATTTTTCTGGAGACACTCAGGTGTTTCCAACCCCGGTGTAATCAAGAGCTCTGCTGAGAAATGACGGCGTCACATTACGGAACGTAACTCGATCCAATTGCAAATTGCTTTCGGAAAATTTATTCAAATCTCAATAATTCATCATCGCACCGAGCACGGATTGATTAGCAATTCTTAATTGACTTGATTGGTTTCTCGTTTGACATGAAGATTGCGATTCGCGGGAGCTTGCGGTGTAGTAAATGGGTTTTTAAAAATAGTTGTGAATATCGAGGAGGCAACTTCAGTCAAGCGAGCTGTGTCCTCTCTTTTTCGCAAAGTGTAAAGTGGAGTGAGTTAAGAGAGAATGGAGACAGCTCGTTGAAAGCCAAAGATGCTTGGCGTAAGCTGTAAACAAGTTGTTCAGCAATATCAGAAAAACGAGACTGTTGTCAGCGAAAGCCACTTCGATATTGTCTGAGGTAAAGGCTTTGTTAGCGCGGCCGAGGCTTGAAACGCTTAATTACAAAATCACCTTCTCAGAGCCTTTGCACGTAGCGGTTAAAAATCGCGCTGTTGCCGGGCAGTTTTGACACGCGCGGTTACAGCGCGATTTTATCTCTAGTATATCGTGCGTGGCCGACTATAGGATGACTTTTGGGTCGTGACTCTAAATATTGTTTCTAACTCGGTAAATGATTGCATTTTCAGCTATTAAGATAGTACCTATATAATTAATCACAACTATATTTTAGTAATTTCGTAAATCAATTATCCTTATTAGTTCTGAATGTTTGGTCACCTTACAATTAATTTCAAAACCTTTTTCAAATAAACTAATCAGAGGAGTAAAAATTGTCAAAATCAAAGGAAATAAACAATTTTATTTAACAAAGTCAAAAGACAGTTGCGCTTGTAGAGTGTGTAGAGTGACCAACTGACTCTGAAGCATAGGACATACATTTTCATTATTTTATTGTACCAAAAAAATGATGACTTAGCGAGCTCTCATCTACTGCATCACATTCCTAACTAATAGGTAAATCTAAGGTTACTTTGTTGCTACACGACCCCGCAGTCACCCTGTATTGTTTAGTGTACGATTACCTACAGATACGCGACATCCGCCCGATTATTGTATACAATGCCTAGAATTTATAAAATATTTGACTTGACAATATTGTAAAAGTATGAAATTCAGGATGTCGGGTAGTAAAAATCGAAAATTCTGACTGCAAGATCAGAAAGACAACACCTCCAATCCCGTCTTCAAAGTCAACGCAAAATAAAATACTTTCGCGAAATTTCGGTTTAAAGTTCAAAGACAAAAAGGGACCGCGCAATCGTTTCACACAAACAATCGTGCGAAAATCATAATATCCAGGATTTTCAGACTCCTTCCACTTTTACTGACGGTATCGGCAACGCTTCCTTGCTCTCTGTGTATAGAACTGCCGCGTTGCAGGGACCCGCTGATAAACAAACGTTAAGCAAACCTAAGCAAACAATTAAACATAAACATGTACATACAGTCACATACATTGCTTCTGGCCCCACACCAGGATACTTTGTGTCGTGGGAGCCATCAGAAACACGACCTCACAAACATGTAAACAAATATCCAAGACCTAGGGTTCTTTATCTCTAGCCGGATATCGAACCCGGGACCTCTCACATGGTTAGGCAGATCTACAACCGCTGCGCTACAGATAACGTCATTACAAAGTTGGATTATTGAACAACTAGCACGCGCCCATACACCCTCGTACACTCACCCTCACACACACACACACACACACACACACACCCTCACACACACGCCCTTCCTTACAATCACACACATGCACACACACACACACACTCATACTTACAGAATAACAACAGTCGATCTAATTTTAAGCATAACGTCGTCAGCTCCTATTTGCATTATGTTTACTGTACTTCTGTGGACATCTGTCATTGGCCTTATTAACTGTATTTTGTTCTTTGTATGAATTAATGTGTATTATGCTGTTGATGTCCCAAATAAAAAAAAGAAAATAAAAATGTGCTGTTATTTATGACCTCCCTTCCAAGCGAGAGGTACAGGTTCGAATCCCGACTGGGGAGAATGAAATAAACGGTCAAGTGCGAATAGGACTCGCACACCAAGGGTTCCGATCACAATTGGAGAGCGTAACACGTGTAATTAGGTTTCCGCATAAAAAACTTAATATGATGTCATCCATGTAAAACAAGTTAATTATTTTTCTAGAAAGACAGTTTGTAGTTTTCACATTTTTACTTGTGCTATAAGACCTTACTTTGTGTTAAATTTCATGATTGTAGGCCTATGGAAGTACCTAGGTTATGGGGCCATTGCGATTACTATGAAAATCCAAGAATTTTACAGCAAAACAGTCGTAGTGTTCACTGCTATATGCTATCACAGACCATAAAAATTATTGTAAATTTCAGCTTGATACGTCAACGCGTTCTTGGTATATAAGGTCTTGACACACGGACGGACGGATGGACAGACGGACAACAAAGTGATCCTTTTTTCCTTTTAAGGATAGGAACCCTAAAAACACTCTTGGATTGCTCTTGCATGTTTATATGTGTGTATAGTCGCTGTTTTTGGTTTTTACGACAAACGGTAATGTTCGTGTGGGTTAGAAACAATGTTGAAGACTGTTTGTATCATTGTTTAAGTTTTTGCTGTTTTACAAACAAGTAAACAAACATTATACTTTCATACTCTGCCCCGTTCCACATATTTACCCACATTACTCAATACTTCATTATTTTTGATACAAAAAGGTAGATGAATAGGTACTACTTCAAACCCACCCGATAAGTCAGTAAGCTGACAAAAAAAACACCTTACCCGTTTACAAAAACACAAAGGTCCATTTTCCTCCCCAAAAAACACACTGAACTCTACAGACCCCACGGACGTGACTCCAACTCGAACTTTGTTCTAACTTTTTACGTTCCTTTTTGAACGGCGAATTGTCTCGCAATATCTTTTTCAGTCAACTTCCTACGCTCACTCGAATTTCCGCTTTCACTCCAGGAAGAAGGGTTGATTCTCCACTGCGGCTCCCCGGGGAATGGCGGTGTTGAAACGGGCATTTTACATTTGAAAATAAAAATGTCTCCTGGCAGTACGTAAAGCGCAATGAATGGCAAATGCAGACGCGGATTATTTTACACGTAAGATATTCGTGTTCGGTGTACTAGCCATTTGAATATAGTTTTGTGGCTACGAGTGCTTTTTTTAAGAAAAAAGTCACTGCGTATAAGCTGGCTGCGAACAAAGGCTCATCTCGAATGCATGTTTGCTTACTACATTACGAATAAATTTTAATTGTGTTTAAAATACCTAACTTTGTGTATCATTCTTCTGTTAGTAGTTTTTTAGTTAGTTTCGTAGGTTTATGTAGGACTTAGCTATTTACTCGATTTTATTTAACGATTTAAATTGCAGGTATCGCATAATCGCAAATATCGCTGGAAACATTGTACCTAAGTATTTTTACTAAACAGCTATTTGAACCATCGCTTAGTAAATATAGAATGTAAAGTTAGCGTTGTAAATAACATTTTACTCCTCCCGAGGTTATCTTTTCCCTTTAATATAAACGAAAGAAGCGTTGTTCAAGAAGTATCGTAAATTTCGTTTTATTCCGTAATGCTTATAAAATTTTGCAATTCAACGCCCCCGGGGAGGTCTTTGTAAAACGTAACGCACAAATAAATGTGTCATTAAATAATTATCTTGAGATTAAATAGAAGGAACGACAAGCAACTCCTTTGTGGGAAACAAACAACCCAATCATTAGGAATTACTTATAATGGATCATTGGGATTTCCTGTTTTTTTTGCTAAGTTCATTTTGTTATACCTCTTCTTGAAACTAGCTTACCCTCCGAAACTCTACTCTCTATTTAACATTGCTCTAAACTAACTTTACTCATTCCAACAAACGCCTGGAAGAATAGTGATAGCAATTTCCACAAAGACACAACTTTTACCTGACGGCGTATAATCTTAAAATTCAGCAAAATCTCCGAGCCGCTTGATCACACCACAAAAAGTAACTCCCAAACAAAACTACTACCTACAAAGAAATACCCGATAACTGCTTCCTAAGCGGTCTTTACAATTTAGGTCCGTCTTTGTCCGCGAGGCGGGCGCCTGTAGCAGTGTTGTTTAGATCTAATAAAGTGGCTTGAGAGGCACTCAACGTCGGCCTGCCTCAAGGGTACGTTCTAGGGCCGCAAAATGTAATACTTGCCCACGGCTTCCTTGCGATGTTAGTAAATACTGAGCTGAGGAGTTATAGAATATAACTCATTGTTCAGCTAAATTGAAAAAAAAAAAAACTTAACTCTACGGCGGATTGCAATCACAAATTTAGTACCAAGTAATGGCAATTTTATAAAATTCCTTATTTCATTGTTTTATCCTATTGTTTGTAGTTTTGTAGATGATGGAAATAAGATAAAAATCCAAAGGTTTATTAAACATCATCATCATTTTAATTAGACAGATTTAGATTTAATAGGTACATTTTATCAGTTCAGGGTCAAAGACAAGCATGAGTCACGCAACAATATATCAGCAAGTACAAAAACGCATTAATTACTATCTAATCTTATTTATAATTAATCAAAATTAAACAAAACATATCAATTTATCCCAAATTACGTGGCAAAGGCAAAAGTGTGTATGTATGGGCTACATATTTGTAACCAATAAATATCCTTAAAAATATTCAATAATATTTACAAAAACATTTATAATCAGACTTATTCCTGTAAGCTCAGCGAGTCCAACTCTTTCTCCTGTATTTGCTATAAACATCCCGCCACAAATCGTAGGCTTCCATGTTTGGCACAGGGCCCATTCTCGGATCCTTGTCTAAGTAGAGGACTTTCTTGTTTCCGATTCGGCTTGGCTCCCAATTTACTGGAAAACCGTTGTTGAACTTTGGCGTTGGATCTCTGGAAGTATTACGTTTAGGTGAGTATATTTTATTGTCTGTGAAAAATCGTGCATGCATGCACATGTGGCAGTGAGAGTGTCTGATGAACGCATACACGTTCTTTTAATTTATACTGGAAACTTTTAATTGGCTTAGTCCTAATCACTTGTCTTATCTATTTCAAATTGTACTAGCTGTAAGTTTTCCAAATAAAATAAAATTAAGTAATACCTGTCACAGAATTATGATATTGATCAATAAAATTATTACAGTTAACACAGCTGCTGCTGTGTGATTGCTAAAGTATGCATTGTCGCAGGATTATGATAAAATCAGGCTTTTGATCAAGAACCGGAAGAAGACAAAATGGCGAACTAATTGTTATATAAGATGTGTCGGCGAACCAGTTAATATTATCATAAACCTATACTTGTTTCGAGGGAGCAAGTCTTTTAAAATACCAACTTTGAATAAAAATCTACCAGTCGATCGCGTTGCGTTAAATTTTATCATAAACCTTACGTCATTTAGGTTTATAATAATATTAGGAAACAATTTTGTCTTCTTCCGGTTATTGATCAAAAGCCTGAAATTGATATTATCTACTATTGATAAAATATCATAATCCTGCGACCATACTTTAGCAATCTCACAGCTGTAGGTAAAGACAGCCAGCTGATGCACGAAAGAAAAAACTATGAGTAATTACTTGATTTAAAAAGTACAAGTAAAGTACAAGTACAAGTCTAAAGAATATTTAGTTCTCTCGATAAGGATAAAAGTTTACAATTACGAAATGGCTGACGACTCTAGATTATGACAAAACTGAAGCCCTCCTATCCGTATGTACCTAAGTAGTAATTATACCCTCACACACCCTCACACACACACACACCCTCTTTGTTATTTATATTCCAAATATATACACACATATACACATTACATTTATTATTCATTATCTATATCCACATTACATCCCTCGAAAAAATAATCTGATTATAAATTATCTGTACTTATCCATAACATTTTCATGTATAAACACACAATACTACCACTCTTATTTGTAATATAGATACACATATTAATATGATTATAACTTTTGGTCTTACTCAGCTTAAATTTTTAGTTTTATATCATTTCCTTTCTAAACTTAAAAACCTAATTATTTTCGTCCTTACTACTAAATAAGAATAAAGTAACGTACGTAGTTAGCAACTAAGTAAGTATATGTAAACTTATAATTTGGCCAGGACTCCACGTGACAGGTTAAACCTAGTGTGGGGTCCACAAGCAACTTGTATATTTCAACCCAATCAGTTAAATAAAGATTTTGTATTTGTATTTTGTATAATGACCTAGCAACCGCTTATGAATTTAAATAAAAAGTTTTAAAATAATTATGATCATTATAGTACGTACCCGTATTTCGCAAAATTTGTCCATAGGCTCGTCATCCAATCTATCATTACTTGGTCTTCTTTCTTTACTCTGACAGGCCAATATCTCGAATTGAATAAATAGAAGAGATCATCGGCATGACATGCTCCAGTCAGGTTTCCATATCCAGCAATATACTTCATAATGTTTCTGTTCCCACTAAATCTAAATTGGTAGTTGTATACCGAAATATCCGGGTTTCTTACAAGTACATCGGTTTCTAGTAGTCCCGGTATTTCAAAGTACAGGTGAGAATATAGGTTTGTAAGATTATTTAATCTGTCTATGCTTACACGTTCTTTTCCGAAATAGAATTCTTTTACTCTGTTAGATACCCTTTCAGCTTCCTGTTTGGATGGAAATTCTAAATCAGAGGCAAACAGGTAGCCATCATTTCTATTATCAACAGATTTTCTTTCCGATTCGTTTATCAAGAACAACCCTTCCTTATCTGTTGCTCCGAACATCACTGATATATTTTTTCCGTATGGTTGTAAAACATTGAACGGTCTATCTGTAAATATTGGTTCAATGCCTGGGAATGAGTTTTCAACGCAAGGCAGACTTGAAAGTTCTGTGTCAAAGAACTTCGCGAAAGGTTTCTTCACCTTAACAGTCAACATAGTTTCAAGTGGTGCGTTTGATAAGAATTCGTATAGTTTCTTCGGATCTTTGGGTCCTTGATATCCGATCGCTTTGGCTATAAGTTCAGCAGTCATTAACGGTTGCGGATTAATACCCCAAGTTGCCATTATTGATCCACTTTGTGCTATAGCTCTTTGGAACAATCCATTTGTCGCGTTAGTAAGCATCATCGCGCTTACAGATGTTCCACCAGCACTTTGGCCGAAAATGGTAATATTTTCTGAATCCCCACCAAAAGATGCTATGTTCTTCTTAACCCACCTCAACGCTGCTACTTGGTCCTTCAAGCCTGCATTCCCTGGAGCTTCTTTGATTCCAAGACAGAGAAAGCCTAAAGGCCCTAACCGGTAGTTGAATGTGACTAGTATAACTTCGTGTTTGACTAGAAATTCTGGTGAATAGACCAGTTTTCCTCCACTCCCGAAAATAAAAGCCCCTCCGTGGATCCAGACCATGACTGGAAGGTCTTTTTTGTCTGTGACTGGAACATAGACGTTTATCTTGAGGCAGTCTTCGGTGCCTGAGGTGCCGCCGAGAAGAGACATTTGTTTGCATGTGTGGTGCTCGTCAACAGCTCTGTATGTACCGTTCCATGATGGTGGTGGTAATGGTGCCTGGAATAAAAATAATTTTCGAATGTGAAATGACATAAGATTTACATTGCTTGGTATTGTGGGGACACAGGGGAAGTGGGAACCAGAAACTGCGCCGTCACAAACACGTAAACATCCAAGACCTGATGTTTTATTTTTCTCATCCAAATCCGGGATTCTAACCCGATACCTCGCTAAATATACAGCTCCGATCACTAATGCTCATAAAAAAAATGTATGACGTATATTACGTACATTAATATAACGTCGATTAATTCAGTATTTTTATATTTTTGAGATAATGGTTGTAATAATTAAGTCTATTTATAAGTATTTGTTAATGTGACTTATTTTCCACTCAAGGACTTATGTTAGAAGGTTGAGTGAAATATAAAGATTCTAATTATACATCGTTCTCTGTAACATTGAATCGATAAGATTGTTTATTACGTTCTTGTTTATATGAGATAAAATATATTCAGTAACATGTGAAAACTTCAAGAATAAAACTGGCGATTTTTAAGTCGGTTAACTCACCTCTAAATAAATAAATATAATTTTAAAACTTACTTGAAATCGATTACGGCTTGTGGCCGTTCCATAAGGTATTCCTAAGTACTCATAAAATGTCCCATCACTACTGATCTTCCCTATCAACTTCCCTTGATCAATCTTCACTTCCGGTGCCGGTTGATCAACTAAATTTGTTGCAAACAATGTGAACAACACTAGATTTTTTGCACTAAATTTTCCCATTGTTCCTATACACAGATAGCAAACAGCACATAGATAGTACTTTATATTGAATTTAGTAGTAAATTACCTATTTATATTAATAGCAAAACATTATTTTAAACAAAATAAATCACATATAAACTCCAATTATCATTTCACATAAACTAGCGATTCACTCAACATCACAGCACAACGTCCAATATAATACTGCTAAAAAAAGAGGGGTCATATCAAACGGTGACTAGATAACACGTTTTATCTATTACTTTTGGTCGCCCAGTACCGGTATCGTGCCGTACCGGTTGTTATAAACCACGGCCTACATTTAGTCTACCGGCCTCCGTACCGGCCTTGAATGACGTAAGACGTAACATAGCAGTCCGATGTTCGGCGTGGGTATCATCATTTTCCTACTGTCATTATTTTTGTTGTTTCTTTTTTTTCACTTGATAATAATCACGTGGCATTGGTGGAATTGTTGTGGCAACATTACGATATACAGAACGGTGTAGTCATATTTTAGTTGGGTTGTTGGGAGACCATTCTGAGCAACTTTTACTATGAACCGATTTCAGATCAACTTTATTTTTCATTGGTCCATACGTTTAGGTCCGGGCGTCGCGTCGGTCAGCTGTTTGTATAGAGAAGTGAAAATTAAAGTTGCTCTGATCAAATCGGTTTCATAGTAAAAGTTGCTCAGAATGATGTCCCTTAAAATTCCCTGAAATATGACTACACCTTTCTGTTACACCTTGTAGAAGATGGAGAGAAGTTATATTGGAGATTGATAGAAAACTTCTTACGTGACTTTATTAAATAATTTCGCAATAATATGAGTATTACCTACCTGTATTTTTCATCATCAAGCGTTACGGCTTTTAAAATACGGGGTCGGCAGAGCCAGATACTAATAATAAATTTGACGACCTCTGTTGCGTAGCGGTTGTGCATCTGCCAACCATGCGAGAGGTCCCGGGTTCGAATCCCGGCTGGGGACAAAAAAAGCCCCCTGATTTTCGATGTTTACATGTTTGTGATGTCGCTGTTTCTGGTTCCCACGACACAGGTTATCCTAGTGTGGGGCCAGACAGAAGCAATGTATGTGCCTTTATGTAAATGTTTATGTTTATTTTTATGTTTTAAATATTCCATTTTGCCTGACATGGGGCTAGTCCATCGCCGCAACTATAGATAATTGTTGGCTAGTTTACGATGTTTTCCGTCACCGTTCATCTTTTCAGTTCTTTTATTTATTTATTTATTTAAAGTAAATTCGTACAACATGACAGAAAAAATCCAATTCGTCGTACAAAGTATCCAAACTATAAAATAGATTACATTAAACACCACATGAAATTATTAGTCAGGTAATACATACATTGATTTCAGTGAACATCTAACTAAAAATATCTCATCATAATCAATATTCATGTCGGCGGCCGATCGTAGAATTGGGCACATCATGATGTGCCTAAATGGTGAAATCTCTTAAGGCAAACACTGCGGTAGCTTAATTGAAGACTAAACCCGAATAGTCTGCGTGTCCTTTTGACATGTATTACACAAAAACAGTAGTGCTGAATAAAAATGCTTTAAAAAGACATGTTCATATCATGATATGCCCAGTAATGGCTTAGCCATAATATCATGAAATGGCGAGGCACATCATGATATGCCCAATTCTACGATCGGCCGCTAACATTGATAGGTCAAAAACTTCTCTATCAGGCACTTATTAAAAACAAAAGTGTGGATTCAGCCGTTACCAGCCCCTTGAATTGATTTGCTGCGGAACCATGAGGTTTTAGAATCGAGACGCCATTATTTTCCTCGCTAGTTCCTAGTTAAAGGTTTTGTGGTAATGATGTTTTTTCAGTGTTTACCAATTTTGTTCAAAAAAATAAACATGAAAAATAGGCGCGGCGTTTTGTCCGTGCGTTTTGACTAGAATTAACGCATCCTTGTGTTTCTTTGTACAACGTCCCTTGAAACAAATTACAGACACATTATGTAGGGTATACTTATACCAGGACGTATATCAGGACGATTCCAGTCCTATTAACTCCCTGCTTCGGGTTCATTTGCATCGAAGACGCGACGCCCAGGTCAGCTATTACTGGGAACTCAAAAACTAATCTTCAGAGTGCTAAGTACTCGGAACTTCCCTTGAGCCGGCACAGGGGAGAAGTAGAGCGGTCGGTGTATTCTATTTATTCGGTCGGTCACCTTTAAAAATAAAAAGGTAAGGTAAGGGAGGCTCAGAATCGGAGGTACCTATAGATGGGGCGTGGTAAAGAAGAAGCCTATATCATGCCTATATCCAACAGTGGGTGAATGTGTGATAAAATGTGATAATATCGATGTTTATCGAGTGAGGATATTCACTATAATAGCGCGTCCACATTACTCGTCGAGTAGCGTGGCGAGTAACGAGGGAATGAGGCAGGGAAGTGGTGTGGACACGTTCATCGTCCTGTTCCTGCTCCTCGTCCTCGCACTGCCGCCTTGTCGCGTGTGGAGCGGTCAGTGTATTCGGTGTTTTCGGTCGGTCGCCTATATAAATCAAAAGGTAAAGGGGGCTCAGAACCTGATGTAGATGGGGCGTGGTAAATAAGAGGCCTATATCATACCTATACCTATCCAACAGTCGGTGAATGTTTGATAAAATGAGATGATAACCATGATGATCAAGTAAGGTTATTCACTAGGTTTCAGCTCAGGTTTGCCATCATGTTAACGTTATTTAATAATTCTAACAAAAATATTACAGTTATCAAAAAAAACATGTACAAAATAATACAAAAGTGTCAAATATCCACACAAAGCTTCGTCACGTTGGTATCCCTATATAGTCTGTGGCATCGTCACAAACGTCTATGATAACCACCGACTTATGATAATAACTGTCTTTTCCAAAGAAGATGACGAATATGACGATGCCTCCAGAGCGCAGAGAGCGAAGTGATAGGTCCATAAGGTTCATGTACTTTAGTTATTGTTCTGAAGGTCCATAAGCCACCTTCTTGACCTGGCAAACTTCTTTCGTAGTGTACCGCCACATCCAATTGATTTCGAGTCTGCTAGGAGCAAAAAATCCAGCAAATAAAAGACCATTAAAACAGTTCCAGCCGTTTTTGAGTCATGGTGCCACTAACCTCAGTGGCTTACGAGTACTTTTTAGTGATTTTTTATTTGTATTTTAAGATACAACCAATAAATAAAAAATGCAACTTTTTTATATAGGTACTAAGTAATTTGAGAAAACAGAATTTGTTATTTTTCGATATGTATTCATTTAAATTAAACTTAGTTAATAAAACAATATTGTATTAACAATCAGTTCGACTCCACATGGTTCAAAAGTGGACAGAAAATGCGGAATTTTAAAGGACTTTTGATATTTTCAGAGTTCTTTACAACGCAGTCTGTTTTTGCTGCTTCTGCCTCGAAAACAAGAAACTACTCAATGTGAAACATTTGTTACAAGAATAATAATGAGTTCTTTGTTCTTAAAACTCAACGAGTAGTTGTGTTTATAACTTCAGTCGATCCGGACAGCGAAGCTTTAGCTGCTGTTGTGATGGACGCGGATGCTTTAGCATCTGTATACAATAGTCTATTCCCCATACGAACTTATAGTGAACCATAGATAAATATCCGCGAAAAGGTTTATATTTTAATTAACAACTTTCTACGCAAGTAGCGTAATTTTCTTTTATTTCTTAAGTATTTCCTGCCATTGACAGCAAAGATATATTTTTTCTAGGTCAGAAAGCGCAACACTGGCTCAAACTCGAGCGAAAACAGACATAATTTATGATGAAATCCATAAAACAAACGGTTTAACGCAAGTGGTTATAAATGGAGGAGATATGAAGGACTAAGACTGTGCGATCCATCAACGTCCGTTGAAGATAGAATGACGTGTTGTCGCTACTCCACTTCCTTAGATTTATTACGTCCTGGTACATCGGTCGGACCTCTCTGGCTCATCATATGTGATAGCGATTACGCTTTTTGTCTTATTTCAAAATCATTTGTTATGATGGTTGAAAAATCTTCTCTTGACATAAGTACTCCTAAATGTTAGGAAATCTAAAATACTGAATTGTAAGGAACCTACTTTTAGCCGACTTCAAAAAAGGAGGGGGTTATCGATTCGGTTGTGTTATTGACTATAAGTACGTACATACTTGCAGTCCATCCACAATATGAAAAATAAGGTTTAATAATATTAGGTACTTACCTATCGTATAAAATTGAGAACCTCTCCTTGTTTGAAATCGGTTACAAATAAATAAAATCAGAAAGGAAATTAAGGTCAGTTAAAAAGTTGACTTTGCTGATTTGAACTCTACCTCAAAATTTCTTTAAAATAATATGTAGCCCATAAATATCCCCACCGAGGCGCACAGGCCTTTACTCAGATAAGAGAAAGATTGAGCCAAACTCCACCACGCTGGTTCAGTGCGAGTATGTCAAGGGTTTTTACAACAACATTTATATATTACAATTTATAAAACCGTGATTTGCCGTAAATACGAGGCATACACAATAACAACCGAAGTTTTAAGCCGCAGTCCAAGGTGCACTCAACATTTTTTGCTCGTCACAAGCCCAGAGTATACGTGCTGGAGTGGCGGCGCTCTCTGGGCGGGCGATACTCTGTGCCAGTTATTTGTTAGTCGAAACTGGTCGAAACAAAAAGTAATAATGCACTGTGAATTCACAATGCCGATGCAGAATCATGTGCTACTGTCGGTTCAGGGAGAGTTAATTGTGACTTGCTACCCAGTATTTTTTATTTATTTTTATTTATTTATTTATTTATTGATCTTAAAAAATCCACAGCTAATACAGATGAGTAAAACAAGGAAAATAATCTTAACTTTAGCCAATAACGGATTTACATTTTTTTGTTAAAATATTATAAGACAGACGTACTTAGCAATTATACTTACAAACATAAAAATTATAACAAAAGCTAGTTACAGCTAGTAACTAGTGTTGATTTAAGTTGATGTATTTATTAAAAAATTTAAAATTGATGAATTGAGATGTGGTGTGTCGGTTGTGTAAGTAGTGTAGGTTGTATGTGTTGTGTGGTGGTGTGTGTGTAAGTGTACCTGCTTAGCCCTACGACGAACGGTGGTCTTGGGATCGGGACTGTGTATATTGAATTGCCATTTATAATTATCAACTTTTCAATCAGAATCCCTTTTGTAATAACATCTGACTCCAATTGTTATCATGGGGGTAATCAAGCGGTATTTATTTTTACGCTTTTTAGGGAACCTTTATACACTGAAGTTTTTTAAACTACATGATTAATTCAGCCGATTTTCTCAATTTTCACACATCAATACTCTGTAACAATAATAATCTATAATTTAATAGTACTCAGGTATCAATATTTTTAAATGCTAACTGTCTTCATTATCCTTTTACGTAATAGCATGTAACCTTTATTCCTCTCGCTCCCACAAATGTTAAAGGCGTTGCTCCCCTTCTGTTTAAGAATTGTTCTTAAATTCACACTGCTTTTTCAGCGCAATAATAAATTAAGCTATCGCACACGAGACGTCATAATCAAAAACTCGCAGAAGCAACATTTCCATTAATCACACTCACGGAGGCTTAATGACCTGACGCACTCTGACGCAGGAATGACGCGCGTCATGCGTCTTTATAATAACGACGCGAGCTTACACATGAGATGTTGAATTAATTATTAAGGAGTTTTAGAGAAATTCTGAAATTTTGCGGCTTGAGGCTTCAGGTTTTGTCATATGTTTTTTTTTTTGATAGAACGTACAATATTTACCAGTCAAATATCTACTAATACCTGTACATATTTACTAATAACCTATTCTAGTTCTATTCTATTCTATTCTGAGAGTGAACCAGTTAAAAGTCACATCAAAAATGAATCTACTGCGAAATAACGATACTCAAAAAAAGGTAACTCATTAGAAAAAGGTATAACTAAAGAAACCATTCATTTTTTCATCCATTCAGTTTCATAATTATAATTACAAAACATATTACACAGAGATAGATACATCTGCTCCATCAAAAATACATGTCTAATTACGGGTTCATCAGCCAGCTAGATTAATTAACACGCACAATAACACCAACTTCCTCTCATCATTCGTTCAAAAAAACAAGATCCTGAAAAGAAACCCACGTTTGAGTTTCAACACTTTATATTTCATTCCACGAGAATTTCTCATTATTTTGTATGTCTAATGAAGCCTACATTCAGGCAGTGAATGGAGGGTGTGTTTCAGCTGAAACAAAATGTGATTTCCTCAGCCTTTTCAGTTTTAACCGTTGCGGCGCAACGTTGCAGTGGTGGCGTGCTTGTGGAAATACGTTGTGTTTTGGATAGGATTTGGTGGAATCAAATAACACTAGGTAGCGAGTCACATCTCTACGTATAAAATATAATCCAGTAAAATGTATGGTATAGCAGTTAGGCATTTGCTCGACTTGTGGGGGGGACTCTCTCGCGCCCCCATATGGGAAGAGGTATGTAAAACGAGTATGCATAAATCTTGTAACAACAGAAATGGCAAAATGTTATACATATCTATCTAAATATGGTTCGTAAAAACTATTTTTTTAAGTTTTTTGAAACATCAAACTTAATTGAATGCGCCACTTTGTAAAAAACCTATATTAATTTTGGCTTTATAGCTAGCTACTGTACCACATCTTCATTTGCACAAATCAAAATCCAAGCAACTCTACATTTATATGTGTCGATTACTGCTGATATAGACTAAGACCCGTTAAAACTATAATTAAACTAAGTAACAAACAATAATCTGTAATCTAGATCTCATCTGCGTTGATAATTGAGTGCTGCAGCGGCGAGCCCTTTGTGTGCGGACAATAGGGCTCAGAGCGAATCCCGATAGAGCATTGTACATTAACAAGCTGCCATGAAATACGTTCAGCTACGGCCGAGGATCGGTGCGCTAGAGCGTCAAGCTGGTGGTAGGATTTTGTGGTGCAGGTTACTTTAGTTGTTTGAGCGAGTATGATGTCCAGTAGTATGTTTGCATGATAAAGAATAATTTGAATCTCAATATTATGCCCCACTGCTGATAAATAAAAGGCGTCCAAATTGCTATGGTCTGTGGCCACCTCCTGCTACCCAGGCAGAAATTTGTCAGTCACCTCTGTCCTTATTTATTTTTAGGGTTCCCTACCCGAAGGGTTCCAAACAGGACCCTATTACTAAGCCTTCGCTGTCCGTCCGTCCGTCCGTCTGTCACCAGACTCATAAACCGTGTTTGCTAGACAGTTGAAATTTTGACAGATGATGTATTTCTGTTGCCGCTATTACAACATATCCAAAAAACTGATATTATTAATTTTAAAGGGGGCTCCCATACAAGACATGTTTTTTTTGCCGTTTTTATAGATAATGGTCACCAGGCTGTATCTCATGAACCGTGCTAGCTAGACAGTTGAAATTTTCACAGATTATGTATTTCTGTTGCCGCTATAACAAAAATACTAAAAAAACAGATTATAATAAATTTTAAAGGGGGCTCCCATGCAAAAGACATGTTTTTTTTTGCCGTTTTTATAGATAAAATGGCGCGGAACCCTTCGTGCGCGAGACCGACTCGCACTGGACCAGTTTTTTATTTATTTTACAAAAAATATTGAGAAAAAAAGAAGTACATAAAATAGTGTACGATGGGGTACGTAGTGTGTGATTGTTTACGCAGCGTTTATTTGCAGCTCTACCCACCCATTACATACCTTTATATCCGTAGGCAAATACTTACTCGCAAATAAATTAATAAAGGCATCCTGATAAAATGTCATACGATGGTAGATAACATCCCCGTCACTTGAAAAATTAGCTTGTATTTAAAATACACGCCACAGGGCTACAAGTGCTGTTGCGGTGATACTCAAGGAATCCTCACGTTTTCCGTTGACATTGTGCTCTAAGATGAAAGGCGAAGCGACTTACTTTAACTATAATTTACTTTCCTGTCCTTAACCAAATACCTAGTTGTGTAAAAATGCAAATAACGTAAATAACAGATGACTTTTTACATTATGTGTGTTGTGTACGTACAAACCTAGTCTATATCGTACCTTTACCTACTTATGTGATATGGTTGGTATGGTTTCCGTGGACCTATTTTAAGATGTTTCATTTATGATTTCTGTTTATAATAAATAAAATAAAATAAAACTTGTGTTTTATATTTAGAAGAGCTTCACACCTCTTTGCATAACATTTGTTTCAAATAAGATGCATTAAAATTCATTTCTAACTATGGGTACCTATTTTACAACAAAACTAGTTATGCATGATATTCATAGTTACGGTGATGGGCAGCCTCTGTTGATATCCTTTGGTTACACGATAATTGAACGACACCTGAGTTAGCGAATAGGCGTAGCGGAGCCTTTATGTCCGGTGGCATGTTTCCGCCTACTGCTGGGTACAGGCCTCCTCCTTTTTCAGTTCCGTGCCAATCCAGGTCTTCTCTAGGCGTGGGTCGATACGTGATTTTCGTGAAACTTAACGTAACCTGTTACGTCGAAGACGTAACATGTTTTAAAACTAGCTATTTTTGTAACGCGTTATTTTTCATCAACCGGCGATGTTATAGGAAACAACTTGTTTCTCTAAAGTATTACATTTACGAAACGAAAATATAACGTGACTAGTGACTTCGTTACTTACTCCAAGCTTTACTTATTCCCAAAAAAATCATTACTTTTTTATTTATAGAAAAAAGAAAAAATATATACATAGATTTTTTATAATCTATGAAATAAAAATATAAAAATCGCAAAAAAAAAAAACGTAGTTGTTTTTCAATTTTCTCCAAAACTATTTTACTTTTAATATTTTTTTTTCAAATTATCCATCAGAAACTCAAGACGCATGTTTTGACACCCTAAATTCCGTAGTCCTAAAACTTACAACTATAATTTACGATTATTTATTCAAATCTCATCTAATAGGCGAATTTAAGCATAATGTTGTAAAACACGATAAAAGGTTACGACATAAAAGGTTCCTTCGTTTTGTGTCACTCTTTGTATTCAGTCTACGCAGGTTAAACAAGTTACAAAAATAACTAGTTTAACGTATAACTTGAAACTAGTTATTCGACTACATGCCCCGTAGCTAGTTTTTGTAAATAGTGACGTGAAATAACGTCCACACCTAGTCTTCTCCGCACTATGCGTAATGTCATCGACACATCTGGCGGGGGGTCGACCCACGCTTCTCTTCCCTTCTTTCGGCCACCACTCGTCAGGGATCCACTCCACCTGTCATCACCTCAACGGAGCATTAACCACTCGTATTGTTAGGTGTGGAGTTATATTTTTTGCCAATTCTGTCGCTTTTCCTGGACCGCTGCCATAGCTCAAGCACACAGCACTCGCATCACGCTAGATGCCCTCAAGAGCAGCGCAAAACATCGCCGCTAGGGCCCTTAGCCCGTGGCAATTAAGACTTGTTTCGCTTGGCAGGTCAAAGGGGTTAAAACTACGCGCCTTCGAGCCGACAAACTTTTACAGTTTGCATGACATTTTTCATTTGAGATGGCATACGTCATGTTTCTCTAAAGGGCGAGTAATGATAAAATATGGCACTGGACTTTTTAGGGTTGGGTACCCGAATGGTGCCAATTCGGATATAGAATCAATAGCCTAGTTCAGTCTATCGCCGGTTTCCGATAGAAAAATAAGCTGTGTGTGACAACTTCTTAAACTTGCAGCACTGATGGACGCAAACTGATTTGAGTCCATCAGGTGCTACAATTTTGAATTAATCTTGTCACATTTGATTACCTTCAGAAATTGAGAGTATATATATCTCTCCAATAGCCAGTAGATAGCCATCTGCATGCATGCCCATGACCACATATAGAAGGGCGTTGTTCATGAAACACGTTCGAGCGAATTTTGGCTATTGTCCGCCTCGCCTGTCTTTGTTTCACGCTGATTTGTTACGACACAGGGGATACTAGTTTGGTCTTGGACATAACTAACCTTAACCTCCTTGAGCTAGATTGTTCGAAATAAATTAAAAAATTAAGTCAGGATTTAACGAATTTTATTATAAGAACACAATGCTTTCTTGTGATGATTTTTTCCCGCGCATTTGATATACGGATATTGAATTTTCTAAGGGAATCACTTGATATAGGTGTTATACCCCCAGGGGTGCCGCAGATCTCGCGAATCTTTTCTTTTCTGTACGGCCTTTAGAACAGCAAAACTCAAAGTTGGGTTTGGTTGAATCACTCTTGGAATAGCGTCATTAAACACTTCCTTGTGACGCATAAATAAAAAGATTATTACAAAACCCAAACCATTTAATGAATTAACAAACTTCCCACATTGTATCCAATTTTCTAGTAGATGCAACCAAAAATATACCGTAACCATGCCAAAATGTCTCCTCATGTGTCTCTCATCATACATATATGCTTCTGTGCGGCTTTGAGTTGAATGGTAGCACTTCAGATTAGACCAGACACTGTTTCATTCATGCTCTTGGCGGCAAGCGATGTGATGCGATGAGACGTATTGGGCTTACACCATATTGGGGACAAGGATTTATGTTTTGCTGAAAGTGCCTGGGGATCTTTTCTATTTCTACTTAAGTCTAAGAAAATACCCCTCTTTGGATTTCTATGCGCTGAGATGGTAAAGAACACGTCTACGTCTAGCTCTACGTCTACGTCTGATGGATGAAAAATAAACTATGGGTGTTTATAAGTATAAGTTCATGTTTCGGCACACCTCGGACACTCCATAGAACGCTCATAAAATAATCACCTATTACTACTACATAGCCTAATGACATTTGTACACGTGCAAATGTGTGCGTAAACTCGTTCGTTTGTGAATGTGTGCGTTCAGCGCCTAAACAAAGTGTCAGGCTCCCCGACTCCGGGGTGAGGTGCGGTATCTGAATCCGCGCGGGGAAGGGAGTGGTCGTTCTGTACGTAGTACTATTATCTCTTCTGTGGTTTCGGTTCCCAGCGCAATCTAGCATAGAGCAATATGCCATATATAAATAAAAATTGCTTAGGTTTCCTTTGTGTAGCCCCGAGCCGATAATATCGAGACATACAAAGCAAGTGTTATAAGAACCTGTAAAAACAAATGAAACAAAAATAACATCCGCCTTTCTCATATTACCATACCCACTCAATTACTCAATTACATAACGTGAACATAACATGGCGTCATGCCTTCTCCCATACGGGGTGGCAGAGACACAAATGTGCCAATTATTCAACACTCCATTTTCCGTGGCAGGGGCTCGCCTATCGCTGCAGCTATGGAGTAATAAAGGTTTCCTCACGATGTTCTCCATCACTGTTAGAACATTCATATAATGTACTGGATGACAGCTCACAAAAAATACCGCTCGCGTAATGACACCTTCTATGCCGTGAGCTCTAGCTCACGTCCGGTTACGGGAAAATCGTCACTGTGAATCCCAACGTAGTGTTTTTTATACTGGCAACACTGCCGGGAATAAAACTAGCTTTCGTTTGACATATCACACTTGATTGGCCGAGAGATCAGATGTTAGGAAAAAAATAATGCAATTTATTTTTCGCGCGTATTTTCCGCCATTTTCGAAATCCGTGATAGCGTATTTCCATATTGATTATGAAATGTTGGCAACGCAATAGGTACTGGGATTCGAACCTGCATCTTCTGCATGAGAAGCAAGCGCAAACAAAACCCGCTAGACCACACGGAGCTCTTAATCAGTTACTAGTACCATCTAGTACTCCATTTTACATGACTCGCCGTACACCGCAGCGATGAAGATAGAAGGTTACGAACTCTAAAGTAGTATGTAGTCTGCCGGCCCCGGTCCAGAGGGAAATCATTCGATGCTCGACTCAGCCCTGTCACCTGACCCTTCCGAGGGAGCTACTAACTCACCTGACAGAGTATTTTTGTGCGTAAATGACACCCACCCCGGTGGGATAGGTGTGTAGGTAACTGAGTGGCGTTTGTTTTGGGGGTGTTTTTCAATTTGTTGTAGTATATTTGGAGTAATTCGGTAAAAATACTCTAAGAAAGGTGAAGTTAAATCTTATTTGCACCTTCTCAGTCGGGATTTGAATGAAATTCAGATTCAAAATATCTAGTCCAGAAATAAACTTCTAACTTTTTTGCGTGTTATTATCTATCTATCTTTTTCTTTAATTTTTCTGTAATTGTATTTCTAAGATAAACATGGGAACTTGGGACAATCAACACTATGAGTATAATCAAAACCTAACACGCTTTATAATCGCCTATAACCAGAGCACACCTATTTATTACTCCACATAAATAGAAACCAAATCGCTACTTTGCCCCAAAACAGCTCATAACACCTCTTTTATTGCAGTAAAATAACATTGTAGCGCTTATCACTCCGCTAGACGGAGGAAGCATAAAAAAAATATTAAGCCCATAATTCTATTGAGCCTCCTGTGTAGGTCACGCCGATACAATAAAACGGGTAGTTGTGATAACAGCTGGGGGACGTGTCTAGTCTTATCTAAACTTGGTGTTACCTTGCGTGATTCTACTAATCGGCTTTTTACAGGGTGTAGCGGAAAGGTATGATATGTACTCCAGTGTTTTTAGGGTTCCGTACCCGAAGGGTGCCAAACGGGTACTGAGACTTCGCTATCCGTCCGTCCGTCTGTCTGTCACCAGGCTGTATCTCATGAATCGTGGTAGCTAGACAGTTGAAATTTTCAAAAATGATGTATTTCTGTTGCCGCTATAACAACAAATACTAAAAATCAAAAGAAATTTAATATTAAGGGGGGCTCCCATACAACAAACGTGATTTTTTGCTCATTTTTGCTCGATATTGATAATGGTGGCAGGTAGACGCTTAAAATGTTTACAATATATTGAATATATTATTTACTTAAAAATTAATAATTAAATTAAAATTAAAATAATATTTAGGGGCCCCCATACAAAGTGTTTTTTTTTTGCGATTTTTTTTATAGATAATGGTACGGAACCCTTCGTGCGCGAGTCCAACTCGTACTTGGCCGATTATTTAAGAACTCTGTTGGCATATGAGAATGCTCCTCTACACCATGGGGCCATCATAGGCGATTACAGACACGCAAACCGTGACGTATCTGCATAGTTCTGTCGCGTTCTGCGTGCCAACATGGGCCCATCACTAGCCACCGTATAAAGGGGCCTTTAGAAGAAGGCAACGTTCCTTAACACATCTGTGAATTCGCGCATGAGTTTTGGCACCAACTAAGCAAAGCCGATCTCATAACTTCGCTATTCCCATACAAGCCCGCACCATTATTATGAAGTCGGTCGCAAGTGGCCAAATTGAGTGTAGGTCATTATTTCCAATTTGCAGCGCAGTCTGTTGCATATTAAAGTTTAAATTGAACGTACAATGCGGTGCTGTGTAAGTCTGCATTAGGGTCCCGCGGGGACGGTGCGAATATGCGGGGTTTGGTGGGAGAGGAAGCGATTTTTACGGCAGCATTTCCGGTATAACACAAGTGCATAATAAGTTGCCAATTATATTATTATATTATCGATGGTAAAAAGAACAACTGAACTAATAACTGGGTTTTAACCGGCAAAATACGAACGCGAATAAATATGCCGCTAACACTACACACCTAATCAACAAATCAAATGTGCCAACAAGATATTTACTATATAGGTTAATAGGTTACTTAACGCCCACCCATTTATATTATTCCCACGCACGATGTCTAGGTACCGACAGAATATCAGCGTTGCAGGACTTACTGCAAATCCTGTAGCACATGCTGAGTCGGAACCCATTCGCTGTTGCTGTACATACCGCATGGTGTATTTGGTCATTTTAAGGCGATTAATTATTATTATTTTCCGTGTATAACCATGTTTTTTTTACTTTAGGATTTTATTTTCACTTTGTACTTTATAATATACCTGTATGGCCATAATCTTGTATTGTGTGAAGTAACAGTGAATAAATGAATATTCAATTTTATTATATTCTATATTTTCGGCCGGATTCCTAGACGCTGTTCAAAGGTAACGATTAGCTTATCTATATATATAAAAATGAATTGCTGTTCGTTAGTCTCACTAAAACTCGAGAACGGCTGAACGGATTTATCTTATCTTAGTCTTGAAATGTTCGTGGAGGTCTAGGGAAGGTTTGAAAGGCGAGAAAAAATCGAATAATTTCCGGGAAAACCCTAAAAACAGCCCTTTTCTATTTCCCATACAAACGTTTTCTAGAGTCAATCGTTTTCTAGAGTCAATTTGAACTTTATTGCTATTATATAAAGTTCATATTAAATTGAGGCAGTACGAAGTCTGCCGGGTCAGCTAGTCAATGATAAATTCCAAATAGCGGCACAGCTTGGCTGATAGTGGCACGTGGTTGGCTAAAATTAGTTCATTGCTCAGTTAGCAAATCGTAACCTTTGAACAGCACCTAGGAAACCGGTCGTGAAAGCTGATTCATACAGGGTCAGTGAATGACTAGATCAGCCTTTAGTCACACAACATAAAGTCTGGATAACTGGCTTAAACTAGATAAGATAAGATAGATAAAATTAGATAAGTTTATTTATGGTTTCTGATACAGAGTTACAATTTTATGAGTCCCTGGGCTATGCGCTAGTAAAAACTGTACTGCATAGCCCAGTGTCTTCCTCTGGAATCTTATTCAGTACTTAACTAGGGTATAGGGCATGACACTATATTTGAACTATAAGTTTCTATTTTCTTTCATTCCGCTGTCCTATCCTACTGAACCCTCTCCCTTAACCGGGGAACAAAGTATTGCTGCAGTTTCGTGCATAATTCACTTTATACCCCCATTCCAGATACGAACCTTGTCATAATTCTGGGCACAAGAGCCGTCTCCGGGGGAACTCCCCATTCTTTCCTCTAGTTAGCGAGTCCGCTATTCAAATTAACCATTATTGGTACCGAGTTAAAACCGTTGAATTTATAGTGAGTTGCGAAGGTTGTAAGGTTTAGCGATGATAAAAACCTAATGGTGTAGCGTCCAAACAAATTAGCGAATATCATGGAAGTTGACTTTATGTCAAATCAATTGTGTAAGCTAGCCTAGAATGCATCCGGACATATTGGCGAAATCAGCCACTAAATGGATGCCTACGTATAGAGACCGGCATAAGGGAAGGCCCAGAAGGAGATGGAGGGATGAACTGGATAAGTTCCTTCCAGGGTGGACCGACAAAGCTTCAGCTAGAGATGTCTGCTGTGGGCCCGAGCTAGTGAGGCCTTTGCCCGGCAGTGGGCCAGAAGCAAGCAAAAGCAAGTATGGTACTTTCAGATAAATGTAAACGTTTTCAAATGATACAAAATTAAGCTTCACGTTGGAAAGACGGTTGCTGACGTTCGAAGGAAATACTTGGAACTTCCAATCCTTCATGTCATGTTCTTCCCGGGTAGTGATAATGAGCAACACTCTCAATACTTAAACCAGGTTCTTGATTAAGAACCCGGCGTTAAAAATAAGAAGTAGATTACGAGCTGTTTAGCCCAAACAAAGGAACAATATCCTTTTCATACCTTAGACTCGCTTTATACATCCTATGTTAACATTTACACAAACGCAGTTGTTTGTTTCCGGCCACGCTTCCGGCAGACGTGCCAAATTTCATCGCGAGCAAAAAATGGAAGAAAATAATATTACCGTGACCTTTTTTCTCCACGTAAATTCCTTTATTAGACGCGAGCGCCCGACCGCTATAAATCTCAAGTTTGTACGGAGACTAACTAAAACTTCACGCGAAAATGATGGAGCAGCCATCGGGTTTTATTTAGTTAAAATGCTATAAATTAAATGGAGTCTGTCATGCGTACGCGGTAAGTAATAGACGGGGATGTTTTACAGGTGAGTTTTAAGTCTGGCCTCAGGATAAGATGCAACGCAGACGACGCAGTCCCCGCAGCAAATTCAAATGGAATAGTCTAGGCTAGTCAACATAGGTATACTTTTTAGGAACTGTCAAAACGGTTCTTTTCAATGAAATACCCGAAATACCCTCAGAAATACCACTACGTTACGTCATATAACATAATGGTGTGTGGCATCAAATGCTTTGTCTCTGATAGGTCAATGGCGATTTGAAATAAGCGAACAGCTTTCAAGGCATGTTTTTGCATAAAAATAATATGTTATACTTACCACCGAAGAGGGGCCAGCCTAAGAACAATGTACAATACTTTTAAAATTTCACAAAATATATGTCAAAATAGATACTCTACAAAAAAACGCTACCGAATTTGTAACGCTCATTATTCTCTCGGCTTTCAAGTTTTGAGCCAGGGTCGGATTCTAAATTGCCATGTGTCATTGCATGCGGTCGCGGTTGGCGGCGGCGGCGGCGGCAACACGGCTTGCGTGGCAACGCGTGACCTGCGATAAAGATGGCAATTTAAAATTCCTACTGTGAGAGACCTTATAGTTAGATTTTTTTAAAGTAACAAACAGATATTCCTAGCGCAGGCAGTAACTACGTAGTAGACTGCATCATCATCACGTTTTTTCCCTATATAGGGTAGCAGAGGCACAGATGCAACTCAGAAATGTTAGCTAGTTATTACATAATCCGTTTAGCATGACAAAAGGAAAAACACCCTAAATTAGGACAACCAGTGTTGAAAGCAGTTGAAACACGTGCCTATTTTTTACTGGACCTCTGTAGAAGAGCGAAGAATAATAGTACTCATTGAAACGTATCCTTTTACTGACATCTCCTGAATGTGACCACGATGTGTGCGTATCGGCGCGATTCGACATAAAACTGACAAATTAAATAAGTAAAGCTTTTACTTTGATTCGTATTCGTCGAGTCAGCGTCTGCGGGCTTTTTTGACAAGCTTTCTCTTACAGTAATGAGAAATACAATCAGTTATACGGCGCAATTTTCGTTGTATTGCAGATAAATCTTGTGCTTATATCAAAAGGGTAAATATGAAGCTATGTCTACAAAAAACAACCCTAATAAGGAGGTACAGCAAAAGAAACGTATCTAGTGAGTTAATTGACAAATCATCCAATGATAACTTCTCCTTTCATCAAAATAGTTTCGGTTCCATTTAGAAGTAGAACACACCTAATATGAGCATCAGGTGGTACTTTTTGCCTTGCACTGCCAATCGCCCAATATGCGACCGATACAATAATAAGTTATTGCCCCCCCCCCCCCCGCCCCCCCGCCTCCTTATTGCGCCACATAATGTGCGACACAACACTGCGAGCACCTGCAGCCCTGCGCTGCACATTTTATGGTCAACACGCGGACTGAATTGCAGCAACCTGGGAAGGACAGGGGTGTACTCAAGGCAAAGATCCAGGTGAACTGGAAATACAAAGTGTGCGTAAGGTTAAACGTAATTTATTTATCAACTGTATGTACCTCCTAAATATTTAATAGTATTTGTTTTCTTCTGTTTTTGCATGTGTGGAGCTTCTAGTTTTTGTGTCGCCGGAGGCTCAGATGCGAAGGTTTTATGGAAACATAGATATTTATTTTATCCAGGTTACTCCGAAGCCATTTTTAAACAGAAGCTAGATCTTTTTCTGCTGCATTGAAAGTGATATCCCATATCTTTTCACTGTACAGAATTGCAGTATCATCGGCGTAACATAAAATTTCGGCACTGTTTTATGTAAGCTCACCTTAGTGTTTGTCTTTTCTATCATAAACTAGCTGTACCTATATAATTTGAGCACATTAAATACATTACCAATTACATTTATTAAGTCGGCCCATCGAACTACTAATGTGCCGTTGCCAGCAATATTGCCATATAATGTATAGATAGGGCCAATGTTGTCTGCAATATTGCCCCATACATTATGGGGCAATATTGACCACATTTTCATGATAAGGTCACAAAATAAGAGTCCTTAATTGGCCTTTGTTCAATCATATTTTTGAGTTATAATAATGTATAATTATCGTGCTGTGGACTCAGTTCCCAAATAAACAAACAAATAAGCACGACACTGTTCACGCCATCTAGTGACGTGACAACACATTCAGATGCCGAGCTTATCCGAAAGTAGCATCTCCGAACCATGAGAGATGCGTGCGCGACGTCATCTAACCATTGCGTCGGAAACTCGACTGGAGCAAACACGCGCGCGTCGGCTCTTGAGGTCCCGCTCATCGCACACGCTACGTAACCTACGTGTCTCATATCCGCTCATTGAAGCCTATCACACATTTATTCGGTATAAAGGCAGCTAGCTGGCCACGTCGCGTGTGTGAGTGCACGCTTCCACTACAGCATTTATCCGCTCACTCATATTTCCTGCTCATCGCCACAAAGCCAGGACCCAAGCGAGGGTCTTACCCGTTACCTCGTCACCCAGCCCAGCTGCAGCCGACGACGGTTGTCACGCGGGAGCTCTGCCCAAGAAGCCACCAGGTACCTATTTCTCCGACATTCGTAACCTTCAATCCCACCTCATCTCAACATTCCTCATTCAGCCCATTCAGCCCTACACCGTGGACGACTTGGCGTCCGTAGACACATCAGTAAGTTGAACTGATGTCTGCCCCCCCTGACTCCGCTCCTGTCCGCTCGTGAGTGTCGCTCAGTGGCGGGCGCGTGGCGGTGACAGCACGTCCCTAGAAATAGCCAGCATTTATCGAACCGAGCCTCAAAGCTGAGTGGGAACGGTTGCTCAGCAAGGAACCGACGTGCGGCTAAATAAGTGCGATCGGTGACCGGCTGATGGTTACCCTCGTGGCTATTTGTAGCTTGAATCAGTACGAAGTTTCTGTAAAATTCGAACAACTCGCATCTCCCTTCGATAATTACAATGAGCTGGAAGTGAGACGGGGCCTCGCACTTGCTACGTATGTGTTTAAGGTTTTCCGTGGCATGCTCGAAAACCCTCTTGTATTGGAGCGGCTGGGACTGTATGTGCCGAAGAACTACCTCCGGGCGAGGACGCAGAAGCTGTTCCACATCCCTCTGGCGAGGACGGAGATGCTGCGGGAGGCGCCGGTGATGCGGGCGCCCGCTCTCTTCAATGATATTTCAGAGAGGACTGAGGTGGACTTGTTTCCTTGTTCTTTGACGGGATTCGCATTGTTTTTGTTATAAATAAGTAACGTCTGTATTTTTGTAATTTGTTTCTTTGACCTTTAATTTATTGTCTGTTTGTGTCGATTTAGTTTTAACTGTTATGTCGCAAGCATGTATGTGTGTAATAAATAAATAAAAATAAAATAAATAAATTCTCACATCGCATTTGTTTGACACTTAGAGAGCTCTTCCTCAGTAAAAAGACGCCAGGGCGACGTCGGAGCTACGTATTCGACGATATTGACCTTGCCATGGAGTCTTGGCAGAGCCCTAAATCATGTTCGAGTACAAAGTGAGCGTCGAAGTGACCCTTACCGAATGCCATCTCTAATGACGGGTCAACGGCTCGACTGCAGGGTCATTACTCAAAAAGCTTGTAAAAAACCCAAGTTGATTAAAAAGTCTGGCAATCACGGCACACAGTCATCATCGACCCTTTGCCGAATTTTCCACGTGACGTCAAAGCAACCCTCGGTGCAAGTTCGGCTAAGCGCTAATTACTTCCGCTGACAGGCTTCATGCGCGCCCCTGAATGACGGATCGATTAACCGATGACGGTCTCTCTAATACTTATTGCTGTTAGTTCGTAATTTATTTATTTTGCATTACAAAAAACATGCAGTTATCTAAGAAGAAATAAAATACATACTTAAGGACGAGCTAGTTTTATACTCATAGATGATGAAACTGCAAGTGGTCCCACGTCCATGACTGACTTTGAAACCATAAAAATCTATTCACTCTTCATATAAACGGCTCTATAAACCTGGGTTTTGGTGAATATTATCCTTAGTTATTTGTTAAAGGAGAACTACGGATCAGTATCGATCACGGTGACATCATGACCGGTGGATACCGTGATCATACCATGGTGAAACCGTGATCATACCATGATAATACTTTGATGATACCATGATGAAACACCATTGTTTCTAAGTTAACAAAAATCTACCTAAGACTTAGAACTACAAACGCACTCCTTACCGCCCCAGCACGTTTGCCAGTATTACTTATTCCCGCGCAACTACTACTATAAATTGCGTGTATTTTCGAAACCCTCGAGTTTTACCGCCGCTTCATACCATCTCACTACACAGGGTGTTAAAAATTCATCAATGGCAGGCCAAGCCCGCATCACGATCCGCTCGTAAAGTCTGGGCCACTTTCTGAAGCAACCTATATCTGATTTTACGCACGGCACCCTGTGGAAAATATTTATTTGGTATCGCTTCAAATAGCCGTTTTATATAAAGGACGTGGGGTACCTTTTTACCGAATAATGATGTTACTCTCATTTATGAGGGTTGTCAGACGATGGGTTCTGAGAATTTCTACCGTGCTTTCCTGTGCATTTTGTCAGGAAAGCTTTACAATAAGCATTAAAATATATCGAAAATATACCTATTTTTTTTCTCTAAAAATAACTTCTAGGAATTTGGTTGTTGGACATAGCCTAGACCTATAGCTATAGCTTGAACAAGTGTTAAACAGATGCCAGTGTAGCTTTCAACCGTGCATTAAATCGTACTCAGAATATTTTCTATCCTATCTAGGTGTAACTACTTATAGCCAAAACGAATCGGCGAAATTGAAAAGTAATTTCGCAAGACCAAATAGCAAATCGCCCGACTAACCAGAGATACTCCGAAAAATAGTCACACTTTGCTAAATTTATCAAACAAGCTTAACTTTGCTAAACGTCCTTTCAGACACCTTATTTCAACTAACAGAAACTGCAAAAAGCCCGTTTTATTCGTGTTTCAATTGCCTCCGCCCTTAGAATAATTAGTTAAGGAACCGACGCTTAAACTTCTCATTTGGTGGAAGGTCGAGGAAAAAAACCTTAATTCAGGTTTCTAGCTTTATCCGCAGCTATGGCACAAGGGGGTCAATGCGTCCAGAATTACTCCGAAAAAAGGATGGTACCGCTGTGCCTTTGCAATCTTGGCGGGGGCTCTCCCGTGCGTCCAGATACAGAAACTTGACTGCAAAAAAACAGAAACAATTGCAACCATAGGTTCAAAGTGATTCCTAACAAACGCAGCTATAATAGAACGGGTAAAAAATGACACCTATACAACATCACAATCAAGATCGGCTGATAACCGGAACCTCTCGCTCATAAATAAGGCAGAACCTCAACAAAAGCTCGCGAATGAAAGCCAGACGGATGGTGCTTCCATAGCTAATTATCTGAGCCTCCGCCCAATTAAGTGCAAGTTACAAATGAAGAAGGCAGCGCCGCGCTAATCGAGTTGCAGCCGGCGGCGCAGTCAACATTGTAACGAAGTGTCGCGCTGCCAACTGAGAGGTTGCTATCGGATAGATGTGGCATTTAAAACCACCCACAGACTACAGACTTTCTATTGGCCGATAGCTTAGTTAGGCTCTTAATCAGAACGTAGTTTCCAAGTGCGTATATTAAAACGATTCGGTGTCAGCCGAATAATGCTGGAAGCCCAGAGGAGAGAGCAGCAAAGGGAAGTAGGCAAATTTTGGATGATATAATTAGAATGTCACCGAGCTCACACAGTTTGTGTTGTATCACTTCACAAGAAGGGTGCAACTTTTCTAGCTTTTCCCCAAAATGGGAAGAGGTGGGACAAGGACAAAAGGACTGCCTAAAAAAAAGCTGAACAAGCCATGTTTCTGTGCATCCCCTAATACATGCTTGCTCCCACGAATCAATGGCTTGCTCCGCTGCGTTTGTCACAATCACAAGGCATGACGAAGAAATAAAGTCCGTATGAGGTTGGTGTTTGGACTGAGTTAAGATATATCCAGCCTAGAAGGTCTGTCTGTACAAAACCTGAAAAAAATTGTGCCAGTACCATCTAAAGCTTTTGTTTCGTAGATCGATGTCCCTCACACGATGACTGACGCCGGCTCTGATTACTGCCTACACTGACGAGCTACTGCAGTTACTAGGTTCATTATATTAACATACTGGATCTGTTAAACGGTAGCTACACTATACAGTGTAAGGAATTGATTGATTAACCCTGAGTTATACCACAAATACTATAATATTATACTAAGGGGCGATTGTTCCATCCCCAGATAAACAGTCAGGTAACTTTATTTGACATTTCACACGTACAAATTCTGTCAAAATCCTCAGATAAACAGGCAGATAAACTATGGAACAATCGGCCGTAATAGATATAATATTATAGAGATGCTACGGAAGCTTCTTTAGTTCGAGGCCATTATCGCTTGGTGCAGCAACATCGAACAATTGCAAATACCACGAGATAGCGCTAAGATATATAGGATTTATTCTAAGATTAGCGCCACCTAGAAGTATGTTAACTGAAACAATGACGTTTGAAGTACAAATATTGGTTCTCTATGGTAACTAATTCTAATTTGTATGGGATGATCACCCTGTTGTTATACGAAACTAATTTGAAAGGAGATCGTCTATGTGCACAATCCCCAGCAGACTACACAGACATCGCAACTAGCTACTAACTACATATTGTTGAAATGATAAAATATCACTATTTCATATTTCAAAAGTTTATTCACAATTCTGAAAATAATATCGTAAAAATCCTGTAGAATTGATGTTTATATATTTCAAAGTCGTCAAAACTCGTCGTCAAATGCCTGAGTACTTTTTAATTAGGGATAAAAGGTAAAGACTTTAAAAATCCTTCAAGATTATGTAAGACCTCGGATCAATAAAACTCTTTGTTTAAAGAGTTCGTTCCTCCAAGGTTCCTATACAAACTTCAATATGGTTTTTATTATGAGTATGCGAGCATCTGACATTTTTATTTCTCAGGCTCAGAGATGAGTTACCGACATCACGGGTTCTATCGTCAATACTCACTTCATATATCTTGGTCATGCTCAGAACCTAGATTCTGACCCGAATCTCCACAAACATAGCTTTTGTACCTCGGACGCACCTAGAATCTAATCTTAAGGGCGGGCAATCAGAACTTAGAATTTCATCCTTAACTTATTTTAGAGGAAATTATATAAAAAATAAAAAAGGTCAAGCTAAGCAAGTCTAACTGACGAATAAACTGTGCCATTTTTATAATGATTAAATAAATAACAAGAACACAAATTCTGATGCGGTACGGAATTGTAAAATAAAACATTGAGATCGACAGATTTTCTGGCATCTTCAGGAGACTTTTATATCTAAAAAAAAAATACGTTTATGGGAAGCGAAGTCACGCTGACACTCGTGATAAACAAGCCAGTGAAAAAACGTACAGCAAAATAATACTCATCATTCCGAGCGATTTGTGTTTTGCTAAAGGCTGTTTTTGCCTAGGGCGCCGTCTTAAATACATCGTCACGTCTTTTCACATACAGGGCGGAAGAGTCACAGTTGTGCCTACTTTTAGCTCTATACTTCATTTTGCGTGACGGGGGGCAAGCTCAAATTCTAGTAGTCAGCTTTACCCAAACTGCTGCTTGGAGCACCAGCGTCCCACGAGCATTCCACCGGCGTTCTACCAGCGTTCCACCGGCCTGTGAACGTAACTCCACAATGCACCCCGCAGCGGCGGGCAGTAACTAACTCCCACAGTTCGCACCCCAATAACTTCTGCTCTGAGCCTTAAATATTTAAACCTGACTTGTTACTGTTCCGATTTTGATCGACACTTTGCTAGACTAGGCCTTGTGAATACTATTTTGTTTCGCGCTTGTAAGCATTTAGTAATTGATGTCACTAGAGAATGAACTTAACTCAATGATAGTAAATTATGATTTTCTGGCGGTTTCCGGAACGTGGAAGATAGAGAACAAAGAACCAGATAGAGATAATCTAGACTAGAGCCATATGATGATAATCTGATCCTGTCGCCTAGCTAGATAGAGATTCGATTATAATTTAATTAAAGTAATTACAAGGAATTACGTTAACTTTGATCAAATACACAATATTAAGTTCAATAAATAACTCTATGTTTAAAATACTGTCAATGCAAACACATTTAACGATTCAACCCCCATCGCCACAGATAACCTTTAACTTCTTGAATTGAAGAGTACCTCCCAGTATCTCGTTCATACGAATCTAGGAGCCAAAGATATTCCGCACTGCACGTCGGCAAGCGGGTAGTTGTAAAATATTCACTCTATACGGCCCGGGGCGGGAGGTGGGGGGTGTGATATAAAGCCCCCCTGTATCTACTATCTACTGCTGTCGTAGAGAATGAACATCCCAGATTTCTTTCTTTGCTGTAATTTGAAAGTTGATGTGCGATTGTTTTGGAATGCGGTAAAAGTTGAAGTGCAATATGTTTTTTATCACACCTGCTCTGAAAATACATACTAATTATACCAATTAGAGGGAAGAAACGCCTTTATCCCGCCCTTCAAATCCTTTCATCCCAAGGTATGGAAGTTTGTATGAAAATCCTTCCGACCCAAGGGTGGGAAGTATGTATGAAATTCCATTACATACCCGGTTTTTTTATTTTTATTTGTCAGCAGTCATACTGCAAAGAGACTTTAACTGTCTACTAATTAAATTTCAAGTAAATTGTTACTGGCCACATACAGTTTTTTTTTACCAGTTACCAACCTCCTTGGTGCATACAGAAAATTAAAAACGAAATTATTTTTGTATATAAAACGCGCGGAATCACGGAAGAAGTGGCTGCATGACCTTATGATCTTAGCCTACTCCAGAAACGGGCGAATAAAAAAAAGGAAAAGCCCGCGCATTTTCGCAAATATAAACATTTCTATGCATTTATGTCTATAATTTTCCTCGTAGGTGTAATAAAAAGCACTATACATACCTCAGGATAAAGTACAGTTCCATACCTCAAATGGTTTGCGCCCCTCGCAAGCTCGTGGCGCAAATGCCATAATCTCGGTATGGAACTGTCACTTTCTTCCCTCTGAAGTAATGTACTATTATTAACTCATGACAAAAAATGGGGGGATCAATGGTACAAGTGGAATAAACTAGTGCCACTTGTACCATCAATAGAACTTGTGTCTGTCCGTAGCACCAAAGGGGTAAAATGATAGGAAAAAATGTATGAGGTTTTTGAAAGAGACTTACCTACGATACTTCTTAGCAAAATTTTATGAAATTGAATTCAGAGGTTCCAAAGTTATCAGCTTAATAAGAAATGAAGTCAGCCTTTAGATAGACTAATGTGCTAATGGTCAAGTAATGAATGGAGAAGAAGTATTTATCTGTTTGTTTGTTTGTTTGTTTGTTTGTTTGTTTGTTTGTTTGTTTGTTTGTTTGTTTGTTTATTTGTTTATTTGGGAACTGAGTCCACAGCACGATAAACATTATTATAACTTAAAAATATGATTGAACATATGGCCTATGTTTATTAAGGAATGTTATTTTGTGACCTTATCATGAAAATGGGTAAAAATAATCAATTATTAATCTAGTTTAACTTCTTTGTCTCTTTGTTCTTACTTGAACTTGAAGCAACGTCGTCACAAACTTATAAAACTCAAGACCATGGGACTTATACTTTATGCCTCCCGGCGTGGATTCTGAACCTCCCTCGACCGCTACGCTGCATCGCCACAGAGCTCATCTCTCCAAGATCTCCATTGTGTTGACATATATCCCATTCCTGTAATAAATATACTACCTGGTACAACATTTGTGTACCTCGCTGGACTTGCAATATCCTTAGAGAATCTTTAATCACGTCACAAATCCAGCTGCACAGATATTACGTGTTATACTACAATCTCAGATTTCCTTTTGACTACAGAACTTCCGGAACTACTATTTATTAGTCATGTGATTTATTTTACGTCCTTATTTAAGTTACAATCTAACTTTCCGACGTTTCTCTGCATTGAGCATTGCTTACTTTGTCTCGTGTTTATATGCGAGAGCGACTGGTTACAACATTGTGCTAGGTGCAAAACTGCAAACTAAAGTTCATAAGTAATTTACGTTTTTACGGCAGATGTAAAGTAAATGCTGAGATTGCAGCTGTTTTCGGTGAACTGATTAATCAGTTACAGTTTTGCATTGTTTATTGATAGCATAAACATAAAACATAAACATTTACCATACAGTCACATACATGGCCACACTAGGATTTCCTACACACCACCACACTACACTACTCTACAATTATAGGTACACATTACACTCACCCACCTCTCACCTGTACATTTTCATTTTCTTTTTAATTTTATGTTTTTTCCACAGTTTTACCTCCGTACAATGTCGAAATGTTTAGATTAAGGAATTTAAATCCGTCATTGGCTTTTGTTAAGTATTAATTTAGCCGTTTAAATACAATGTAATTTAGCTGTGGATTTCATAAGACCGATAAAATAAAATAAATCGTGTGTCGTGGGAACCAGAAACAATGACATCACAAACTACAAAAATCCAAGACCTATGGTTTTTTTTGTCCCGTCCCGGGATTCGTTGTCGGGACCTCTCGCATGGTAGGCAAATGTGCAACCAGCGCACACTGCGCCACAGAGGTCATCAATGCAAACGGGAGCCCAATTTTACTCGTAATATAATAAAGGCAAACTCGTCGTAAAACAACCAATTACACTCATTTACAGCAAATTTCTAAAGGTTATGGAAAACATCGCGAGGAAACCATCATTACTCCATAGCTAAGGCGATGGGCTAGCTCATTGTTATGAGAAATGGGATTTGAAATAACTGTATAAAAGTGAGCACAATTACAACAGCGAGACATTATTATTGTTTGATTTTTGTTTAATTAACAAAAAACTTGATTGCTGTAGAAATCTAGAGAAGTTCCACTCTTCACCTCGATGTCATAGTTGAAGTTGTTTTAATTAATGATGTGTCTCCCTCCACCGGCCACCCTTCTCCATATTAGTCTCCCCACACGAACACAGAAGGTGGCAGGTCGTTCGTTATCCTATTTCATACTCATACTCATACTCATATATTTATTGCGTCATTGTGGTACACTTTCAAAAGACTTTAAAACGCAAAATGTCTATAATCGAAGACACTGCATTCAAAACGAATTCCCATTAAACTGTTCAGTCGAACAGATCGAGTGTATCTAGTAGATTTATCCTCTCTCGCTACATCGCGTTTCTGATCACGCTCTCATCGTAAATATGAAGGGTTGGGGGCCCGGGCGCCTCCTGCCTTCTATTGCAAAAAGAGTGCTTCGCGCACTCTCCATAAAATATACCCATGCTCGAACCTACTCTGGTGGTGTTGCCAGGTTCACGGTTGGTCGCTAGTTTTGGCACTTTTAATATTAGCTGTATGATATGTATTTGTATACCTTGAATAAACCGAACTGAACTAAAATCGAACCAAGTTACTGGGAACTTCTGGCACTGGTCAGACATTGATTGAAGACTTGAAGACATACCTATACTATGCTAGGATTAAACCAGAAACTATATATCCAATTGACTGCGCCTGCGGGGGAATGCGGCTCGCCAAACGTTAGTTGTATTCAACCTACGCAACCTATGTACGATGACGGGCCGCCAGACAGTTCCGCAGCGGCTGACCAATCACAGCTCTCTTAACTCGTCCCCCGCCGCCCGTAAATTGGTGAGTTGTGGGTTCAAAGGAAAATGTATATCATGCCCCCACCACTGCATAAGTGCTCCCTGGGTTAAACCAAACATGACGCACATTCTGCCGCGCTTACGATAAACGCATTAACTATGGTTTTTGGCGAAATTGAGTTATATACATATTTGGTATCAGGAAAACGAGATCTGCAACTTTCTCAAAGTGACATTTCATGATTTCTTCATATATCCAGATTTTCAGTTTTTATAAACGCATTAACTCAGACTTCGATTACAGTTTTACTTATCAAAAACGCACTATCTATAGTTAGTTCTCACTTTTTATCTGGCTTTCAATGGCTTATTAATCATAAATGCACTAAGTCACTGAGTTAGTGCGTTTATTGCTAGCAGTCGGAGACTTCGATTACAGTTTTACTTATCAAAAACGCACTATCTATAGTTAGTGCTGACACTTTTTCTGGCTTGCAATGGCTTGCTAGTCATAAATGCACTGAGTCACTGAGTTAATGCCTTTATTGCTAGCAGTCTCATTGGCGACGTACTTAGATTGGTAGCATCAACTTGAGATAATGCACTTATTACAAGGAAAATATAGAATTTTCAATATTAACACACAAATAAAATCGCATTAAGCGTACGAGTTATAGCGTTTATGTTAAGCAAAGCGGACCCAGGCACAGTGCACAGTGCACAGTGCTGCGGGGATCGAGAAAGGTACCGGGAAGGGATATTTAGTGTTTTACAGTCACGACACTACCGCCGAGACGGCAAAATACTGTGAACTGGGGAACAGTCTCCCATCGAGTGTCGACAGATATTTTCTACCATATCAGGTGGAAAGAAAAACAAAAATACTTAAGATTATAATAACTTCCTAGAATCTGTGAAAAAATGTGATGCAACAAAATACTGTAAATGGAATGGAATAAGTAAAAGAAAGATTATTTTCATGAACAAAATGAATATGTAAGATAAGATAAGTTAAAGCGTTTATTCAGACGTCATTATACACAACACAGAACACAGACAAATCCGGAGTAAATATTTCACAAAAACAATCAAACAATGACGACGGTGAAATATACTGATACTCTTTTCTCATTAGATCCATTTACTTGTATGACTGAAACCAATATACTTAGTTTATATTCTTTTAGTAACTAAGCGATGCATTTACACGACTTTGCATTGAACTTTTTCATTGTCTATGAAGTCATCATAATCATTTTCTTGATTCTCATTGCCAATACCATACCTCGGCAGGCATGAAACTGATCCCCGGTTCAAAGTATTTCCCGGCTCGGTGGCAGTGCCGTGACTTGCGAAACATAAAATTTCCCTTCTCGAAACCTTTTCCCATCCTTGCAGCACTGTCCTTGCTTAGCATGAACGCATTATCTTGTATCTTTTATTGATAATAAATGCATCAAGTAGGGTAGTTGATGCGTTTATGACTAGTATCATGGGCTAAAATCATAAGATGATGCTTATCATAACTGCTTTTTTCAAATTATACAGAACACCTGTACTTTTATTTGTAAATGGTTTTATTTTCTTAGAAGTTAATACCTTTCTCTATGTTTTGGTATAACTTTTATGTCGGTACCTCATATAAATCCGGAGAAACAGGTAAAATAAAATGTAAAACTTTAAACGCGTTTTTCTCGAAAAGTGCCAAAACCTAGTTAGTGCGTTTATCGTAAGCGCGGCAGCATTCGTAGGAAGATCTTACCAGAAAGCGCATAGAGGGAAGTCAACCGGCCTTTATGGCAAGCAGTGAAGATCCTGTATCGGTCTGTTCATTCAGTCACAAGACTCACAAGAGAAAATATGACACAATACACGGCAGCTATAATAAACATCTGAAAAGATGATAACGACATAATGATGGTAAATATCAAATATATTTGATATAGATAAGGTGTGTTCCATAACTGTTTAAGTACCTAAGGGGAAGCCCTGGGCAATCAGAACTTAGAATTTCATCCTTAACTTATTTTTAGAGGAAATTAAATAAAATAAAAAAATTAAAGCCAAGCTAACTAAGTCTAACTGAGGAACATACTGTGTCATTTTAAAATGTTAAGATAAGTAACAAGAATACAAATTCAGATGCAGTGCAAAATTGTAAAATAAAACATCGTGACAGACAGATTTTCTGGCAACTTCAGGATACTTTTCTATCGAGCAAAATTAATTAAATAACGTTTATGGGAAAGCAAAGTCACGCTCTGACACTCGTGCTCAACAAGCTAGTGAAAAAACATACAGCAATAATACTCGTCATTCCGAGCGATTTGTGTTTTTCTAAAGGATGTTTTTGCCTAGGACGCCGTCTTAAACAATAACGGAACACGCCTTCTGCATGCCTCCAGAAGCTTCTTAAAATTTCTCAAAATATTTGTTTAGTCTTACGAACGAGCCCACATGCTGCATTTGAAAGCGTTTGAGAAGCATGTTGCGCGTTTCAGCATGTAAAAGTTGGCAGCACTGCTCCCTTACATATTTATATATGTGAACGCAGTTCTCCGCATATGTTTCACGCTATTTTATAGCGTGAATAAAGTTGGTCTCGCTTTTTTCTCTGGCTACTTGTTATTTTTTGGTGCGTATATATTTTTTGTGGATGGTTTTCGTGTATTTTATTCGTACGTAGGTAAGGGATTGTGCAGTGTAGGATATAAAGTACGGTGGTTACATCGAAAAATTCAATTAAGGCCCGGTCTTCCAAGAGACAAACAGAAAACTTTATTTGACACTTCATGTACGTATGAAGTGTGTCAAAACACTCAGATAAGCGCTATCTGAGGATGGAAAGATCGACACTCAATGAAATTAACAAAATCATGAAGTTGGGATAATAATGACCTATGCTATTTACACTCGATCAGTGATTGATCAGTTACGAAAGAAACTTTCAACTAGAATTAGTCTAAAGCTTCACGTGCTGACGTTTCTATTGGTTTGTTAAATACTACTTACAGCACATAAAACTAAAACTGAACTAAACAGAGTTGCTGTAAAAAGACCACTGAAGTCACGAAAGCAACACGTTCATCCGGAGTAGAAAGTGAAGTTTTAACTAAAAGACAAACTCAGTAATGACTGTCCACGGTGTTACCCCCGCGTAACGAGTCCCCCCCGTCCCGCGCCACCCGGGAGCCCCTACCGCACCCCCGCCGGCGCCTGCGTCGATGCTCGCGATAAATTCACTCGGAGCACAAGAATGGCGTCTTCTTTAACTTTTCGCCGACGAATAACGAGTTTTTAAGTTTGTGGCAAAGCGAAAAATGTCTCTTTCTCCCTCTGGCTGGTGGTCCAAGTCATGGAATATTGTAACAACTCACGCTTGCTTCAAACGCAGGAGATACAAGTTCGAATCTCGGTGCTGCCGGACGTTCCGTGTTTCGGATGATACCTTAGGCTTTAGGTCACGCCTGCTATCGCTACTTGGTAGTATGTAGTAGTCATAAAAACCCCTCTAAAAGCTCAATCTTACTCGTATCCGGGCTTTACCCGGAGGCCTGTGCTCCTCTGTGAAACACTCTTTGTGTATATGGCAATGGGTAGATCCCTCTAGTTTTAAAATGCTTACCAACTCCACTCTTTAAACACAATAGACAAATACAATCTATAGAAATGCCTCATTATTCACACATATTTATTAGGTTCCACAAAATGAAACATGTAACGGGGTAGATTTATCTGACTTTAAATTGAAAAAAAATAATGTTCTCATATCGCCTCTAACTTGCACCACAATCTGAAGGGATCCCGAGAAATTACAGAAGAAAAAAAACAGCCATACTTTCAATAAAACTGTCGTCTTTATTTAACAGGGCCAAAGTTATCTTGAGCCATTGTTTGGGGTTCTTTACCGACACAAAGGGACTTTGGTGAACTTTAGCATGCTCCTTAGTGAGATGTCATCAAAATCTACCTTATGCTTATGATTCACTGGTAGTTTCTTGTTTGTTATTTCTTATTACTCGGTATTTTTTATGGCTTTTGTGGGTACTACCGTGCCTCTGCCATTTCTTAAATACGGGAAATGGCGGCAAACGTGACGCCATATTTTTTTCCATAATATAGTGGTACACTTTTACCCGACCGCGTCATAAGGAGGGTATTGTTATCAAGAGTATCTGTAGGGTATGACCATTTCGCAATCCTATCTAGGAAAGCGTAGGTACGAGTTTATTTCTTGAACTAGAGCGCTAGTTTGAGTGCGAGTTCATTGAGCATCAAGGTCTAAGGCCCGTATTAATAAGCCGTTCTCAGCTGAGAGCTCAAGTCTCAAGCGTGTGAACATAACTGGTCTTGAGTGAACTGAACCCGTCATTGTTACACAACTGAGATATCTCTCCGAGCTAAGAGTGGAAAACAACACGAGCCTAAGTGGAGACTGTAATAGTCCATGTTTACTCAAAGCAAACGCTGAGACTGTTCCCTTTTTTGCCTTATATACCTACTTACGCATTCGCTTTCCTCGGTATTGTTTTTTTTTTTAGGCAAAATAAACTATTTCTATTTCTATTTCTAAAGTACGCCGTCTTATTAATAAAAACACTCTACTCTGTTGTAAGTCAACACTTAATCACCTTACTCACTAGTTACTCAAAGGGTGAACTCAGAGTAAGATACTTTTACTCATCTAACTCACTAGTTACTCAAAGGATGAACTAAGAGTAACATACTTTTACTTCGAGAGTCGAGTCACAACACAAGTGCTGCTACTCATTCCTTACACCACGTTGCAGAGATTGTCCCTTTCCTGGCCGAAAAGGAAAAATGTTTGACATTAAAATTAGTGGAAATTAAGTTTTCATACCCTTGCAATAAATATTAATTGACGTCTTGGTACTTACTGTCAAAGTCTTGAACTCTTTTTCCAAGAAGCCACACCATAGGTATCAAAATTTGCTAATACTGGCTTAAAGTTGGAGTAAAGTTACTATTGTTTTAGTCTGTGTTTATTAATAAGACGGCTGAAGCTGTTTCAAACAAAATTAAGATACCTCAGTGAGTAACGGCCCAATTTGTATAAGTGTTTACTTCAGATAAATCAATAAATAACTCATCTACATCAAACGTAAGACTGTTTTCAGCCGAGGTGTTGATAGATCGTCCGCCAAGTCCACCCGGTGCGAACTCCTGATGGCCTCAGTAACGGAGCCATTATAAACCTTATTAATCTTAGCACAAAGTGGATATTGCGACGGGCAGGTGGCGCGAATTTCGCAGGTCTGACCCTTCTGTACTTATTTTGTTTATGGAGAGGGCATTCTTGACGGAACAAAGTATAAATTAATTTCAGGAGGTGTTTTGGTTCATACATATTTTACTTTGAGTTAGAGTTGTAACTTTTTTGACTTTCATTATGGTTGTTTATGTTATTTTTTCCTTCTTTTTGTTTTTTAAACCAAATAGTTATGCATTTTGTATGAATAAAATCATGAAATCTGCGGAAACTCTTTCCAATTTTATTGTTATTTTAGTTAGAGATGCCCTCTCTACCATAGAGTAACATATACTCTCTACCCCCTGTATTGGAAATGGAGTTACGTCAGTTTGTTTTGTTAAAGTTCTAAATAAATATTTGATGTGTGCTTGACTTTGATTTATTAGGAATTTTGTATTTGTATTTTATCTATTTATTTGCATCAGCGCACACACACAATATAAAACATAGAAGAATTTAGGAAGCAATGTGTCACACAGTTACTACCTGTACCATCCACACAGAAAAACATCGTCTATTATAAAACAAGAGCTCTTACAACAATGACTACATTACTCACAAAACAACCGACCAAGATAACCTACACCTACAGTATTATTTTGAATCCTACGACTCCAGCAATAAGAAAAGAAAGTATACCTTAGATAATCGGAGTCAAAAAGCCCTTGGGTTGTAAGAATAGTGATGTGTGTGTTGTTTGTTGTATGTCGCGTCGTAACGAATGCGATCGCTTATGTCGCGCGGGCCGCGACAAATGCGCAGCAATCAGAGGCTGCCTCTTATAAGAGACTCCGGGTGGTTGCGTTGCGGAATACGTGCACACATTCGTGGTATTCTGTTCTTTTCAATCGTTGGATTACAGACAGACCGACAGATTTTCTGGCAACTTCAAGAGACTTTTCTATCGAGCAGAATGAAAAAATACCGTTTATGGGAAAGCGAAGTCGCGCTGATACCCGTAATAAACAAGCTTGTGAAAAGAAGTACAGCAATAATACTCATCATTCCGAGCGATTTGTACATTTTATACATTTTTATACATTTATTTATTTGGCACAAACATATGTAGTTACATAATATAGGGATCCTTGACCCCTGAGCTAGGTTTATCACCTGTATTTCAGGGGTCAGGGCTCTTCCAGATATAAGGCTCTGTAATATAACTACTACTATCTAAACATTTGGGGAATTGGAGATGCCAGTTTACAAAAACAAAAGATATATATTTGTGTTTTGCTAAAGGCTGTTTTTGTCTAGGGCGCCGGAACTGGAAGCGCCCGAGCACTTGCACTTCCTTTCTAGCACCATCGGATCGACTCACTCACGAACGCAGTACATGAGCTCCCTCCCCCACTACTTACTAATGACTACGAATGTACATTTTGTTTGTTTGTTCGTAAGAGATATTTTCCTGGAATTGCCAGTGATATTTTTGGCCGAGTTGAACTTACCCGTGCTTTGAAGTGAGCTAACAATAATAAGCACTGGAAGCGCCATGCTAAAAAAACTTCATTTAGTGTAATAAATATTTCGCGGAAGACGAAATAATTCATAGAGAGACGTGTGTTATGTGTTTTTGTATTGAGACATATTTTATTTACATAGAAGTCTTATGAATTAAGATAACCTACAAATTGAAATGATAATTATTGTCTAAACAATTGCACACATTATAGATGAACCATCTCACGAAGAAGTTTTGACTTAAGGTTTAAAGAATCTTATTCATATGAGAATAAAGTTCTTTAGACCTAAAGCACACCTCGGACACTCCATAGAACGCTCGTAAAATAATCACCTGTTACTACTACATGACCAAATGATGTTTGTACACGTGCAAATGTGTGCGTAAATATTGCTAGGGCTGGTAGCGCGGCAAATGCAGCGATTTGCGTCGGGCGAACCGAAAGACGACGGCGCGACCCGAACACAAGCGTTTGCATTATTATGAAGTGACTTTGTAGGGGCGCTGCCGTTTAAACAGGTACCTAGTCGGGTTCTCATTGAAATAAAAATATATATTGTAATAGGTAGTTATTATTTATTGACCGAGCGAGCGAAGCGAGCGAAGCGTCTCCGTTTCAGGTTTGGGCAAAAATGCTTTCGTATGTCCGGTTGTTCTCCTCTACAGGTCGCATTTATGAACCGATTCTCGTGAAATTTTGTGAGCAGGTTGGAAAAATAAATAGAATTTTTTACTCGAGCCAGTTTTTAGATTTTTTTCAAAATGGCGGAGATATGGGGTTTTAAAATGTAAAAAAATTGCTACAACCGAAACGGCTCGATGGATATTAACAAATGAGGTGTCGTTGGATTCGTAAAGACCATGAGAGTGAAAAAGATGAGCGAACGAAGCGAGCGAAGCGTCTCCGTTTCAGGTTTGGGCAAAAATGCTTTTGTATGTCCGGTTGTTCTCCTCTACAGGTCGCATTTATGAACCGATTCTCGTGAAATTTTGTGAGCAGGTTGAAAAAATAAATAGAATTTTTCACTTGAGCCAGTTTTTTGATTTTTTTTCAAAATGGCGGAGATATGGGGTTTTATAATGTAAAAAAATCGCTACAACCCAAACGGCTCGATGGATATTAACAAATGAGGTGTCGTTGGATTTGTAAAGACTATGAGAGTGAAACAGATTATATAATTTTAGTAAAAAGTCAATAGGTTGTATAAAAGATCGCGAAATGTAGTTTACAAAGTTATTGGTGCGGCTACTTTCATACTGCATGTACGTAACCAGGTACATTCATAAGTTTGTATGTGTTATTGAAAGAAAATTATTTGGGTTATTTTTTTTATGTGTGTTAGCAGTTCAGCTTTCCCACCGACATACTCGCGAGGTCTACAGCTCACAGAGCCACTAGTTTAGCAATGACAAGATAGGTAGGTAACTAAATAAATATTGCTTACCCTAAATGCGATGTAAGTAATAATAAATTATTTAGATTATTTAGAGACTGACACTAAAATATATTCTATCTGCAATCAATAAATAACAAAATAGGTAGGTAATGGAGCCTATTCTCTAGGAGACACACACTAAAATAACTTGACAATGTGGCCGATTCTCTAGGTTACACTCACTAAAATTACTGGACAATATTAAGTCCGACAGCTCTTATGCGGTCGCCATAGATTCCATTTTCGAACTCACTTTTGAATTATTTTAAGTGGGCACAGTGCCTTTGCCACCTCTTATGGGAAAAGGCGTGAAGCTATGTTATGTTGTTGTTACCTACTATTACTTATTCTGAAGTAGGTAAGAGACAGACACTTGGCGTGAACTGTAGGTAGGTACTCGTACCTACCTATGTAAAAACATCGTTAGGATTGTACAATATTCGAATTTTATGTTAAGTAGGTACCTAGTCTCTGAGAGATTCAAAACAACCAAACCACTACAGGGTTCAATAGAGACCCGGCCGAAGCTCGCTGTATGTGGACCCAGCTAATGGCGCGCCGTCGTCGCCGCGACAAAGTTAGTGCGTGCGTACCTGGGTCAATCAACTTAACCCACACTTTTCTGTCAACGCACGCACTCCCTCTGAAAGTTCTTCGAGGACTAGCAGCTCAACGACACTATCAAAGGACACCATACCGCGCCATGCGAGCAAAAAAAAACACAAACGAAGATACTAGCTTAGATACTATTGTTATATTCGTCAAATGTGTAAATTTAACCATTTAGCGTATTTTAATAATAAATGGTCGGGGACAGCAAAGTGTGGGTAAAATAGTTGATTGACCCACCTACTACCTACTTTTCAACTCGAAGTGCTTCGTTCGCGTTGTTGAATCGCACCAACAACGAATAGCACGAAATGAATCTATAATAAATGTACTTAATTGATAATTATGTATTACGAAAGGTTTAGTACTAGGTATCTTAGAAAATAAAATATGAAAGAGAACCTTTAGAGAACCTCTCCTTTTTTGAAGTCGGTTAAAAATAAAATATTACGACACTGACTTATTATCAATTATCGTAGTCAGTAGCTAGTAAGTACTACAAACATATAACTCTGTCTCTGTCTCGCACAAAGTCTGTCCTTGTGAGAGAGCGAGACACACAGCAAACGCTGACCAAGTTACATTCCGGGAGTTAAGGTATTAGAATTTTTATTTCTCAAAAGAACAACAATAGAGTTGCTGTTGCTTACCTTCTTTCATCAGTCGGGAACCGAAAGAATCTCCTGTCTTTGCTGTTTCTAGTTGACGACAGACACCCAAATAATGCACAAAACTTCACCATATTATATTGCCGGTTATTATTCACCGTATACGTCACTCGTCAGGCGTTCAGCCGCGTCTATTGATCTTTCAACCAGTCCCTAGACGCCAGGGGTGGGGTGCGGTATCTGAATCAGCGCGGGGAAGGGAGTGGCCGTTCTATACGGAGTACTATTATCTCTTCTGTGCCTAAAGTCAAAACATCTTCATGAGATGAGTCATCTTCATGAGATGAGTCATCTATAGGCAACAGTGATGCTTTTGCATACTAAAATAATGTTGTTGGCTACTCCATTCTTAAAATATTTGGGATCAAGTGTGATATATCACGAGTGGTTCCAAAAAGAAATGATGTAGAGTATTTCATTTTCTTCTCATTATTATAAGGAATATCAAAATACGAAAATTTCCGTAATAAGACGCTTCATTTTTCGGTTTACTCGTGCAACATTTCCGTTTCCCTCCATATTACTTTTAGGGTTCCGACTTCCAATCCTTATTAAGAAAAAAGGAACCCTACCCAAGCAGCACATTTGGTGGCATAGGAGTTCCATATTATATCAAATTGCTACACAAGGTGATTTTTGGATCTAACGTAGGTGCTATATAGGTGGTTAGAACCTATATAGCACCTATATGCAACCAAAAGGCGAAAAATAGCAGCCTATTTTAAAGATCTAATAAGGTCTAAACGCGTTCAAATTGCTACCTTTGGTGAAAATTGGAACTTCAAGTGCAAATTGGACTGATTGAACGAATGATAGTCTATTCAGTTCGTTCATTAGATCAGTGTAGTACTATTAGTGGCAAGCAGGATTGTTTTTGCTTTGTTTTGTTTGTGTAAGTAGACTGAGTGATTATATATTGGAACTGGTAGAGATTTTCATCGTATATAACTACAAGGTAAGTGCGTTATTAACGAATGGTGATGGCTAGACTTCTACACTCTAACAACAACATATTTACGTAATTAGGTACATGCGCATGTTCTGTCTTAGGATCAGATAAAACCGGTGCAATTTTGATTTTATTGTGAAGTGCATATTATATTTCTTATAAGATTTTAATGCGCCATCGTTCTGATGAAAATTTCCTCAAAAAAAATATAATAATTAATTGTAACATAACCTCACTTTTACATTTTCTGTTGAAAATCTGGAATCTGGTGGTCAGAATGCGATTATTTTGTTGCTAGAATGTATCAGATACGCGTCAAATTTACGTTGTAAACTTGTTATTGTTTTAATCGTCTCAAAATATTTGCAATTTGCGTTCGCCATCTTTTAATCATGGCGATCAAACCAATTACTTGCAGTTGCAATATCAGCTTATTTACTCCATAATGGCACCTATACATCCAAAAATCACCTAAATGCACCTTCGAATTTATCAAATGAGTGAATATTAGACCCTGTAGTAACTATTTTCGGTTTCAATTGGTGATCCGTGAGAAAACAAAAAAATACTTGGGGCCAGATTCTGAAAGCGAATCGCATGTACTACTAAGCGAGATCGTGATCGAAGGGTTTATGGGCTCTGCTCGAAAAGGGGTGTTATGATTTTTTTTAACGCGTGTGTCACTCTGGGTATCTGTGTATCTGTGTCTCTGTCTCTCAGCTCGCGGAGCGTAAACAGGTGAACCAATTTGTACCAAATGTAGTTTTTTTTATTCGAAAGTAGATTTCTTGGAGCATGTTCTTATGGTACCACCGAGCTGGTCTGATGATGGACTTCGAAGGTAGGAACAATTACGCTGTAATACATCTTAGCTGTATTGAAAATTTCAAATACCGGTATACGGAAATTTCGGTATTTTTTAAATGCTGCTGGTACTGTTTAAATTATTCCAAGAACGATGAGTAAGTCATTAAAACAGTTTTCTACGCTATGGCAGAAACACTCGAACTGTTTTAAATAATAATAATACATTTCACGTACCTACTTTTAGAGAAAAACGTTACAACAAAATATATTGGTATTGACGACCTCTGTGGCGCAGCGGTTGCACGTCTGCCTACCATGCGAGAGGTCCCGGGTTCGAATCCCGGCTGGGGACAAAAAAAAATACCCCAAGTCTTGGATGTTTACATGTTTGTGTTGTCGCTGTTTCTGGTTCCCACGACACAGGGTATCCTAGTGTGGGGCCAGAAGCAATGTAAGTGCCTGTATGTAAATGTTATGTTATGTTATGTTATGTTATTTATTGTTGAAAGCAGTCACCAAAAAAATTTCAGCGTGAATAGCCTAAAATAGCTCAACTTTGATCGAGAGATATTACAAATTGAAAGTGGTCTCGGTACAAGATACGTCTTCACAACACGCTTGAAAAGTTTATACCAAGGCCATTTTGTTTTGGTAGGTAAGCCTTCTTTTAAAGAAACTAAATTTAAATGATATGGCAATGTCGTCCCCGGACTTCTACAAAGACTTTAAATATTCATTGATGAATTACGACGTCTCTATTTATTCTGTAGAACTTTTAGAAAATAATTATAAAATTAATAGTTTTTAATTACTTTTGTTTTCATACAAATCTCAGAGCTCAGAAATTCATTTTTTCCTTTTGGCCACTTCAAGTTTGGCTGCCAGTGATGTTTTAATTAAATACTCTTTGGTGCGTTGAAATGATGTTTTGCAGTCTGCATGACATTGACATAATGAGTGAGTGAACCTCATTGTACGGAAATTGTAGATGGGTGTCTCACGTTTTCCAGTAGGTTGTAGACAGTGCTGCTTACGGCGGCGTTTAGTAGGTACTAAAGGCCCTAAAAGCGCGGCAAGCTTTGAATCAATTCAAATGTTATTTTTCAACTAGCTACAAAGTTATTCTGACATAAGATGATAATTTGAACAAAACTGAAATCTCTTATTAAAGATAAGCTCGCCTTTGTACATATTTTTTCTAAGTTAAGCTATTTTTTTACTGTCATGTGAGTACAATAAAGAAATTACAATAATTACAATTACAAAACTTTTTGGGTATTTCATGAAAAATACAGTGACAGTTCACACATATACAGGGTGGAACAAACGAATGGGCCCTGGAGGGAAAGTACCTTAAAATCTCAAGATATCCGTCCGTCCGTCCGTCTGTCTGTCACCAGGCCGTATCTCATGAACCGTGGTAGCTAGACAGTTGATATTTTCACAGATGACGTATTTCTGTTCCCGCTATAACAACAAATACTAAAAACAAAATAAATTTAATATAAAGGGGGCTCCCATACAATTAACGTGTTTTTTTGCGATTTTTTATAGATAATGGTACGGAACCCTTCGTGCTAGAGTCTGACTCGCACTTGGCCGGTTTGATGTTTAACGGTTTTTGTGTAAATATTTATGGGGCTACTTAGCTATCTTAGTTAGTTTTACAACTTCAAGTGTCATTGTCGTTCTATATAAGTGAAAATTGGTACTCTCGCTTCTTGGCGACCCCCATAAAGAACTCAAAGTAGGATATTAGTGCATATAACAACCTAAGCTTATAGCTGCCATTATAAGTCATTAAATACACTAATATGCCATTCTTTGGATCTCAAAGTGCTAAATAGGCATAACAGTAATTTTAACAACCCATTTGCGACTATGGGTGTCATATCAGTGAATATAAAAGCCTATTTGCCACTGTTAGTTCGAATTTAGACAATTAAGCACTACAAGTTGTTAAATGGTGGCAAAATTCACCAATATGCCATTATCAGTAATATTTTGTTCTCCTGTAGAACTTAGAGCTGAGTTAAAAACTAGTCGTTATAATCTGCACTGATATGCGACCCATTATAGTGATTTTTGCCACCAACCATGTTTAGTTGGCTGCTAAATGCGCTAATGTGCTGCTTGGGTAATCAGTGCCTGTAGACAATGTTAAACGCTAAGGGTAGCGAAACGAAACGATTACTTTTTATGTATGCGATTTAACATTTGGAATCGCTACGTGACGTCACCTTAGCGAAGCCAAATGTCAAATCGCATATATAAAAAGTTATCGTTTCGTTTCGCAACGGTTAGCGTTTCATTTTGTCTGGTCGCTTTGTTGTCCCGTTCTGTTTGTTATCTATCTGTCCATCTCGCTAGTAATAATAATATGATAATAGTAGATATTAAAGAATAGTTGCATTACTATCACAAATCATTATCATCATCAACATCTGCCTATCATGGACCCACGGTTGAGCAGAGCCTTCTTATGTACCGAATAGTTACAGAACATAACCCATCTTCAGCCAACCTAATTCCGAATTCATGTCATAATAAGGCAAATCTGACCAAATAGTTATCAACAGTAGTTGTCAATCTTCGACACACCAATTAGTCTGATTTCCCCTCAGAGCAGCAACTACACATAAACACGGACGAGCAGACAATGAGCCGATAAAAGATTCAGCTCATAAAACACTTAAGACAATTCCCACTTGAGAAGTTAACAATAGTACAAACACTTGAAGTTTCGGAACACTATGCTTCGCTGGGGCCTACTGCGATCACTGCTAATCTGGAAACAGGATACATACATCATACATTATATAACATAAACAAAGTGTAAATGAATTAACGCAAATTGAGTAAACTACTTTGTTAGGGACATCATTCTTAGCAACTTTCATTATGAAACAGATTTGATCAGAGCAACTTTATTTTTCACTTCCCAGTACATTTTCGCAAGAGAGAATAAGCTTATTTGTATGGAGAAGTGAAAAAAAAAGTTGCTCTGATCAAATTGGTTTCATTATGAAAGTTGCTCATAATGATGTCCCCTAACAAAGTAGTTTCTCATGTTGCGTCAGTTCATTTACACCTTGTTTATTGAATTTTCATTTCAGTGGCAGAGGTACAATTGTCCTGTCCCCATGTTTGGTCTGTTATTTTCATTGGGAACTAAAAAACAGTCCACCTCCCTTTTTATAGAAATAAAGTTAATCGTTGTTGCGGGTTTTGCAATATCTGGCACTGGTACCATCGCTTAGTCTTGCTGGCTATACGTAAAGTAAGGTAATGATGGCCGCGTGTTTGTAGAAAAAAATAACTTTAAACTGGTCCTTGTATTGGTATGTATTGGTAATTTTAAAAGTGGAACATGGTATTCCTTGTGGTTGGCATACTACTGTGTAAGGATCGGCGTCCGTGGTGATGGTCAAATAACTGAATTGAATAAACTAAACATGGCAAAGATCATGATAATTTTTAGACAAGCTAAGATTCGGACTTCTTACTTCGACGTCTATTCTGTACGTAGTAGGCCCTCGCGTCAGTCTCAACTGGGGTCTGTCTAAATCTCGTCTAAATACTGCACTAATTTGGCACTCGACAAGCGTATCGTGCGGTCTCGCTCCAACAACGCAGTTCACTCGACTTGTTGTGTGTCCGTCTCGCTCACATAGACTAGCTGTTTGACGGTAAATGTTCGTTTGTTTGGGACTTCTGATCTAGAGGGAGTTTGGGATACTATTAACCCTTTGAGTGTAGATTGACTGGGTTTGGCGAATTAACTACTTTTTAAACTTATTTCACAATGCAGTGATCTAGTTCTTACAACTGGAAAAGTCGTGACAATTAGTTTGTTTATCTTCAGAGTGCAGACAGTACGTTAACTTTAATTTTCATGCAAAGCACAGATCACATTATTAGATATCATAGTTAAAGTTAAAGCTTTTACTATTACTTTCCGAACTGTAACTGAACTTTCAGTGTAAGAACTACGTGGCTATTTAACTCTAAAACTAGCGATGTCGACGATGTCCCAAACTTTTAACTCCACTTTTTGTTCCCAACAGCAAAAGGGAGAATCTGCGGTCTTATTACAACAGCTTGGGGTTGAAAATTGTGCTGGAGTAGAAGGTAATTTGACAGGTTCGCATTGAGCATTCGACGAGGTCGCGAAAGTTAGAGATATCGCGCGAGTCGCCTGAATAGTAAACTATTTTCATGAACCCGACTTAAAGGTACAGTCGCGATGTCGACTTACAGCTTCATCAATAAGTCTACATTCACCCAATGTTGAGTACCTTCCTATACAGGCCCCTTTTTTCCAGGCAATGATGTTGTCCGTCCATCTGGCTGGTGGTCTACTGCCCTTGTATGGTTTCAATTTCAATTTGAGGGGTCACTTCACTCTGTTACTGATACTCTCTACATGTTGTGGTTCAAATAATTCGATTATAATGGTATGGTATTTGTAATGCCCTTATTTAAGATCCAGATTAGTCCAATTATATAAATAAATGCAACACAATACCCCTTACAAAACCATGAAGACCAATCCAACAATATCTTATGCGACTGTACTAGGAAATAGAGAATTGTGACAGACACTTTATTGGAATATTCTTTGTTCGATTTGCTGGAAATTATACTTAGGTACTCGTAGCACAATATTATACTTAGGTACTCGTAGCACTGCGGTTCTTGAAAAAACGGTCAAGTGCGAGAAGGATTCGCGAACCAAGGGTTCCGAGCACACTTAAAGATTGTTACGTTTCTACATCAAAATAAATAAAAGTATGATGCAATGCAATGCATATAACTTATTTATGAGAAAGACAGAAATTTTCAGTTTTTAGATTTTTTCCTTTTGTGCATAAGTTCACCCATAGATATTGAGTCCATTACTATGAAAATACAAAAAAATTACAGCATAAACGGTCGTAGCATTTGATTGCGTTGATTTAGGTTAAATTTTTCACAGCTGTAAGCGACCATAGACTTGAGATATTGATAAAAACTTTAAAGTGATCTTATAATGCTTTCTTTTTCCTTTTAAGGATCGGAACCCTAAAAATCAGACCAGAGTCGGGTCTAGCTGACGCGGCACACCTGTGCTTGAGGCACAAAACAATATCGTTGTCATCGAAATATGAGGAGGCACCGTTGTAATAGGAAACAAACTTGCCTAGGAAACTTACACATTCAACCTGAAGTAACAGCCTTTAGTTAAAGTTCAAAAATATATTTTCGGACTTCGGATGAAGTTGACAGAAATTATAAACTACTCGAAATGTACAGGTGACATTTAATTAGCTGACCATATTTTGGGGAATGACACCCGTCATTATGAAGAACTTTCCCCAAGGAGCATATTAAGGTCACAAACGAAAAAAATTTTTGGGGGGTTAACTTGAAATCAAGCTGATCGGGGCAATGTACTGAGGGTCGAAAAATTGTTTTCATTTGCGACTTGTTTCTTGGGGAAAGTTTTTCATAATGATAGGTACTATCATTCCCCAAAATATGGTCGGCTAATTAAATGACACCCTGTATAATATGCTAATTTCGATTATTGGCTCCGTAATACTAAACTCACTCTGAGAGTTCACTCAGCTGTTATTCTCATACGCTTGAGATAACTCTCAGAGGTAAGCGCGGTTTATTATTATGGCAAAAATACAATCGGTTCGCTTTCTGGAAGACGTACTGAGAACAAACACTAACCCACCTAACAAGACATAACAAATCAACAATACAACATAACATGGCGTCACGCCTTTTCCCAAACGGGGTGCCAGAGGCACAGTTGATCCTACAAACAAATCAAGCCTTCATGATAGCACAGATACTATAATATTATATATTAGCCAGTTAAGTACATTACAAAGCCGCTCCCTTGAATGTTTCAGTTAGATTTCCGGTTGAGTTGAGTACGTTAGAGCATTAGCATTCGACCGCCTCAAAGAACAAACAAACTAGACGTTAGTTCGTGCTGACATTGTAGACCAACATAAGGTTTGTTAGTAGAAAATAATGCAATTACCCATTACATTAAACTCACTATCGAGAAAAGATGTACCCGGCTGCGTATATATAAATGCTACTTCAATACGTCTCCGCCGGCTCCGACGAACTGAGTTAGCATTTTCTAACGATAAACACGCGTAAATGCTGCTCCAATACGTCTCAGAGCGTGACGTACTGCAGTAGGACTTCTAGGCTTTACCCGGCTTCTGTTTCACTATTAGAACACACTTTTTAACCGACTTCCCAAAGGAGGAGGTTTACAATTCGTCCGGATATTTGTTTTTTATTTTTATTTTTATTTTTTATGTATGTTCCCCGATAGCGCCTAGACGGATGGACCGATTTGGAAAATTATTTTTTTGTTTGAAAGGGTTTACCTTCCCATTGGTCCCATTGACACCAGGTCAGGATCTGATGATGGGATCCTGGAGAAATCGAGGGAACTCTTCAAATATTATAGGCAGACCTATAGTGATTTTTGTGTTTTTCATAATAACTCGTGCAAATGCACATGGTAAGCATAATATTGTGATGCGGAACTGCTCATGAAGACCACATATGGCCACCAGATCTGCTCAATACTAGGTACAAATACAATGCGTGGCTGGCGGGCAGGCAACGCATAGCCTAAGCCGGTGGACCTAGAGCCATGAAACTTTGTACAGAGGTTCCTTAGTAGCGTGGGGTAGCACTGTGATGGGATTTGACAAAATTAATTCCCCAAGGGGGGGGGGGGGTTACAGTTTGTATTAAACTCAATCTAATCAAATAGGGTTTGTGGAAGTCGGTTTTTTCTAAAGTTTACTTTTTGTTTCAATTATACCTTTATTGTTTCATTCGAATATTAAATACTGGCTATATGGCTAAACATGTGTATGCCCCACTCTACGTTTGTTTTGTTCGTTCAATCTTAGAATTATGATGTCTGTGTTTTCACCCTTTATATGCTCTCCAATACCTCATCCTCTTCAACGTTGCATATTGCCCAGTAATTTGCAACCCGTCACACGCCCGGGTTCCCCGGGAACTACTAGGGTAAAGCGTCGGATACACTAGGGGACAGAATGAAATCTGACATGTCACGCTACTCTCAATCTGTGTAATGCTGCAACACATCGTGTCCTAAAACATGCCCTGCAATATTTTAGTTTCACCTTGAAGCAATAGATTTATTTATACTACTTACGTATTACAGATAATTCTATTTTTAAGGCGCCAGATACCCTGGCAACAAATGGACAACAAGTTTTTTATAGGTAGATCATGTCTCTCAAAAAATATGCATGTCCCAAAATGCAAGTCGAGTAAAATCTTGTGGATGGTCGATTGGTCGCGGGGCAAGTTTTCAGTCACTTTGCAACGTTACGTAGATCGAGCATTGTGTGATATGTTGCGGAACATTTTGTTTCCTAATGTATGTAAGGCTTGAGCGACCCTCGTGACCCGGGATCAAACTGTCCTCAGCGAGACAACTGACGGACAACTATCCAACACGAGTTTCACCTTGAAGCAATAGATTTATTTATACTACTTACGTATTACAGATAATTCTATTTTTAAGGCGTCAGATACCCTGGCAACAAATGGACAACAAGTTTTTATAGGTAGATCATGTCTCTCAAAAAATATGCATGTCCCAAAGTGCAAGTCGAGTAAAATCTTGTGGATGGTCGATTGGTCGCGGGGCAAGTTTTCAGTCACTTTGCATCGTTACGTAGATCGAGCATTGTGTGATATGTTGCGGAACATTTTGTTTCCTAGTGTATGTAAGGCTTGAGCGACCCTCGTGACCCGGGATCAAACTGTCCTCAGCGAGACAACTGACGGACAACTATCCAACACGAGTTAACCGGGCAAGCGTTGAGCTATGTTTTATCTCTGCACTGAGCATGAGCAGACGGTGAAATTATCACGGCGACAAAACTGACTAAACTGATAACTTGAATCCGACAGCTGCTCTTGTTCAGTTACCGCTGCTTTTGTAACTTTAATAATTAACAGTTAGGTATCCCTACACAATATTTTAGTTAGGTAAAAGTCATTCTTCTTACACACACACAGGGTATCCTAGTGTGGGGCCAGTCAGAAGCAATTAATGTGCCTGTATGTAAATGTTTATGTTTATACTAATACTAAGTGAAACACTTTTGTCAAACACTTATTTTTTACTAAATTGTATGTGTGAGCGTTCAGGTGATCTGTGTGGTGGAGTGAAAAATTAAGTTGCTCTGATCAAGCCGGTCGCATAGTGAAAGTTGTTCAGAATGATGTCCATAACAACACGCTTTCAGCTTGTACACCCCTTTCTGTTACACAACCACATCATCTTATTAAAAAAATCTTCGCAAAGATGACATGGCAACGGAACAACAACAAACTACTCTAACACACAGCCATTTCAATTAATTATACCATACTCGTAATCAGTTAAAACTGCATGAATCTTACATAATTCAAACTGTTTTACAATTGAACAGATGAATTCAAAGTCGCTTCACATCTGAATTCATTTAAATGGCAAATGAGCCTGCAAATTCCACGATTTAATTAGCTCACTGCTCGGTTTGTGATGCCGCTACTCTTGCCAGAGACGCGGAGGCATTCCTCCTCGGCCCGTTAGCTGGAGCCAACTGATTCCTTAGTTTATTAAGAATAGTTTCAAATCGGTCTTACACCCGGTTCTCGAAAGGAAATGTTAAACTCATTTCAGCCAATCACTTCAAAACTAAAGATGAGATTCTGATAGTAGAATAGTCTAAGATGGATAGAGAGCTCACATATTCTTTCTTTCGGCCCGTAGGTTGTAAGTTGTAAGTGTACCCGTAAGATTCTGTAAAGGTTGCTACAGAAGCAATGTATGTAAATGTTTTATTATGTTAAAATAAGTAGTTATTCATTTTATTTATTGAAGGAATGTATGTCTTTGTAAACAGTAGCTATACAGTACTAAATCGGTAGTAGTAGTTTAACAGAGCCGACATGAGTGACGGTCGGTCCGGCACGCACGGAATGTCCCCGGATTGCCCGCGCCGGTGACCGACCGGCATTCCTTACCAGTCACCCCGTACGAAATGAAACGGCACGGTATTCCCGGCTGGTTTGAATAGTACTGAATTACGTTTTTGGGATGTCACGCTTTGATTAACTGGACTTGGTAAAGGTACCGATTCAACAATGAAAAACTTGCAGTTTTAACATTAAGTAGGTACTGGCTTGTGGGCTCAAATGTGCCTCTGCCACCCCACATGGAAAAAGAGATGACACTATTTATACATCTTTTTTTTTATGTAACCCACAAGGCCACAACACTGCTGTTTAAACATCTACATCTGGTGACCTCTTCAAACCCTAAACGTAGCCTTTTCCTCTTCCCCTCCATGTCTCAGGCAAGCACGTCCTTTCAGATGGAAATGAAAACTCCCGTTTAATTTTAATTCAGATCTAAAATGAGGTGTCAACGGCTAGCGTGCCGCCACCACCACCGACGACGTCGCTCTCTAAACACGCGAATAATAAATTACCGCCTCTTGTGCACCAGCGTCACACGAATTATCGTTTCAACACTTCCCAAGTGTTGATAGAAACTGGTATGTGACTACCTCTTGTTTTGTTTGCGGGCACACAAAATTTCATGTCACAAAAAATACTAGTGAAATGTTACAAATTCTCATTCCCACGAAAGGTATCTCAGTGTGGAGCCAGAATAAGAAGATATAGAAGAATAGAAGAAGATATTATCTGTTCAGTAACAGGCAGAGACGGTAAAACTTGTACCGATTTATTTATTTGCCATTACCGATGCCACGTAAGTTGTCGAACAAATCAGATAATTTCTGATAGTCACTTATAGACACCGAGTAGTGCATCCCTAATAGTGTTGAGGTACCACCAAGATAGTGCACACACAGCACAAAGCGACGACGTTTACTCCTAGATGCGCTAATGAAGCAAACACCTAGAGAGAGCTCCAGAGATGATATTCAGAGACAAACCTGATTCAAGTTCTCCTTGTAAGTACCTATCGAATTGCTAAATGGAACTAGGACAGATGTGACAAAATTAAATACCTGATGAACAGAAACTCATGATCATCACGCTTTCCCATCGTTCCTCGAAAATAAGCGTGTTTTCCGTTGTGCCGTAAGTTAACGCATGTTTAAGTTTCACATTAGTTTTAGTTTCATTCACTGATGCGGTGACTTGTTTGTGTGTAATCTACGCCTACGTACACTAACAGACCGATGACCGTTTGAAGCTCGGTGCCTTCATAGCACATTTTGATTGCGAGTCCGATGGTTTAAGGACTCTAATGACCTCAATCGCTAGTATAACCGTTTTCATTTTAAAATTCCAATCAAATAACGAGTCGAAATACCTGTCAAAGATAAAGGATCTTTGCTGATTGCTGATCGAATTATTTATTTTCTTTCATCTAACAGCAGGTATCTACACTCATACTATTTCATGTGGGTAAGAAAGGGATATTCGCCTTCAGATTCAATTTGAACTTAGTGAATACCACCCTACACCGCGTTCAATGTACAACTTCTAATAATTACTCCGCCTAAAACGCGCCAATCGATGTTTCCAGAACTCTGCGCCACAACTTTGTACCAACAACCGAGATATACAGAAACACTGGAGTTATATCACTGAAGAGTGATCTTACGTAGTGAGTCTGAGTAAGGATCAGGAGCATGATTCTCGCGCATTCGATATACAATATCTACACCTATATCGAGTGATTTCGTATGGGAATCTGTCAATATTGGTCTCGATATCCGTATATCGAAGGCGCGAGAATCGACCCCCTCAACTTCAACTGTTTCGAAGCTAATATTAGATTTGGTTTGTGTTTCGAATTTGTGGAAATACTATTTGATAATGCTGGTTTCTAGGGTTCCGTACCCGAAGGGTGCCAAACGAGACCCTATTACTAAGCCTCCACTGTCCGTATGTCCGTCTGTCCGTCTGTCCGTCTGTCCGTCTGTCCGTCTGCCCGTCTGTCCTATCTGTCCATCTGTCCGTCTGTCCTATCTGTCCATCTGTCCGTCTGTCCGTCTGTCCGTCTATCCGTCTGTCCATCTGTCCATCTGTCCATCTGTCCGTCTGTCCGTCTGTCCGTCTGCGGGCTCCCATACAACAAAAATGTTTTTTGGCTTTTTTATAGATAATGGTACGGAACCCTTCGTGCGCGAGTCCGACTCGCACTTGGTCGGTTATTATTAGTAGTGGAAAAGTTATAATACATACTATCCTTGGTCTGATTCTGCGATACTGAAGCGTAGTTAAGTAATAGTTATTATCTCTAGTCTAGTCCCCGCCTAGACTGTAATGTATAAAACTAGATGTAACACTGCAGACTGTAATGCAGGTACACACTGCATAGTAACAACCACTGTCCGCTACACGTCACTGCTCTTACCCCCCTTAGATAACCGGCGTTCTCTATCAACTACCCCTCTCATACCGCTGGTTACCCGACGGTTTTAGAGACTAGAGCCGTGTAGCAAAGGTGTAGCTTACCGAGAACGTGGTTGTACAACGTGCGAGTAATTTACGAGCCTTGCGGGAAATTACCGGCTGGTGTGGACACGGCACGGCACGGTTGGCGAAACGGTCTATTGTCCGCTTTGGCGGTGTTGATGTGAAACAGATTCCTTTTGTGATATAAAAAGCGTGGTTTTTGTATGATGGATTAATGCAAAAACAACTCATAATTACACAGACAGTCAATGTTGGCGCTGTTGTTTGGTAAATGATAGCGCTAGACTAGAGTGGTCGTAAGGTAAGTCTGCACTTAGTTATGGCACAGGGTGCTCATCCCATACAAATTAGAATTAGTAACCCTTCGTAAAAAAGAGATGGCGTGAGGAGTAATATTTGTACTTCAAACGCCATGGTTTCAGTTAACAACTTCTAGGTGGCGCTAATCTTAGAATAAAACGATAATGGGCTCGTACTAAAGAAGCTTCCGCAGCATCTCATTTTACGCCGGTTTCATATTTTGTTCTGGTGGTCTATTTGTATTAGTATAATATTATAGTGTTTGTGGTTATGCCCGAGTCGTTTTCTTTGTTACATTAAAGTCTTTCTGTCAAGATCGGGAACGCGTTGAGGCATCAAGCCATTCATATTAATTACTCAGTTCTATGATCTGTAATCCTTAAAGTAAAGGCTGTGAAAAATCAATCTTCTAGGTCAGCGCAATCAAACGCTACGACCGTTTATGCTGTATTCAACCGACTTCAAAAAAAGGAGGAGGTTCTCAATTCGACCCGTATGTTTTTTTTTTTCTATGTTTGTTACGCGATAACTCCGCCAATTATGAACCGATTTGAACAAATCTTTTTTCGGCGTATAGGTAATACCTCAAGGGTGGTCCCATTTAAATTTAATAATAAAAAAACAACCCCCAAGGGTGGAAAATTGGGGTTGAACTTTTTTATACGCAATATCTCCGTTCCGTAGTAGCGTGGGGTAGCACTGATATGGGATTTGACAAAATTAATTCCCCAAGGGGGGGGGGGGGATAAGGGGTTGCAGTTTGTTTTAAACTCAATCTAATCAAATAGGGTTTGTGGAAGTCGGTTTTTTCTAAAGTTTACTTTTTGTTTCAATTATTTTTTTGGATTTTCATAGTAGTTGCAATGGACTGAAAAGTCAAAAGTGTCAAAGTTAACTCGGGATAAGTCTTATTCCGCTTTCATACTGCTGGCCCTTAGGGTACTTTATGTTCACCTAGAATTATAAAAATTGGCACAAAATAATTTTCTTTCCTCAGAAAAAGTAATTTGGTTTACATGGATGACATCATACTTTTACGGGTGTGGTCAGAACCTGGCGCGCGAGTCCTACTCGCACTCGACCGTTTATTTTGGTACCACGCTCAGTTAAACGAACACTTTCACTCAGCAATATAGGTACCAGCTTCCGCAGTTAGAATATCATGTCCTACAATGATTTATTACCGTTTTCATACCACGGACGAGTTACCCCGGGGGGGGGGGGGGGGGTGAAGCAAGTGTGTTGGGGGTGAGACGGGGGAGGATACACATTAGACGATTGGATGTCATAACGTAATATGCCATCTGTGTTATGTATGACATGAAGAGACAGCTCAGTCTAGCTCATTATTTTAATGAATATTTGTTCTTTAGGGTGCAACTCTCAGGGAGCTTTATTTATTGATTATGGTTTACCAACAGATCTTACACACTACACACAAACAGAAAAAACAGTACATCCTGCTATATGTAGCCCCAATTATAGGTGAACACAACATACATTAAAAAATAAAACAGTTCTACCTACCTAAATCTAGCGTTACTTAATTATTATATGCAAAAAATAAAAAATAATGTTAAAACTAAATCACTCGGCAAAAGCTGCTGCAATGTTCTTTTTGCATTAAAACTAAGATTAATAACCGGCCAAGTGCGAGTCGGACTCGCGCACGAAGGGTTCCGTACCATTATCTATAAAAAAACGCAAAAAATGTATGGGAGCCCCCCCTAAATATTAATTTAATTTTTTTTTTTTTTTTTAATTAAATAATATACTCAATATATTGTGAACATTTTAAGCGTCTACCTGCTACCATTATCAATATCGAGCAAAAATGAGCAAAAAAATCACGTTTGTTGTATGGGAGCCCCCCTTAATATTAAATTTCTTTTGATTTTTAGTATTTTTTGTTATAGCGGCAACAGAAATACATCATCTGTGAAAATTTCAACTGTCTAGCTACCACGGTTCATGAGATACAGCCTGGTGACAGACGGACGGACGGACGGACGGACGGACAGACGGACAGCGAAGTCTCAGTAATAGGGTCCCGTTTGGCACCCTTCGGGTACGGAACCCTAAAAATGGACTGCATCGTTGGAGTGACATAACTTATTGTGAGATCGAGAAATTCTGTTTCTTTCATATCAATACAGGCTGTAGCGATGGGCTTGTTCCCTTTAAGACTAAATGAAGTATATTGAATTTCTGTGTGAGCCTGGACACAACAGTAACCCTGCTACCGCGTATGGGAAAATGCGTGACGCTATGCCAACTTTACCACCGATAAAATAAATGGGATACTATAAGTTTGAAATGCGTGTGTGTCTGCCCGTGGCACCTCAGCGCACAAACAGATAAACAGATTTTAACGCGGTTCTTTTTATTGATACCCAACTAGACTTTACTGCATTGGTTAATCAGCCCTATTTAATTAAAATAAGCGGTTCAAAATATATTAGCAAAAAAAGTTAATCAAGGATTCCTACGCCCAGTTTTCAAAAGGAAAAACACCTATTTCAGCAACTTTTAAACTCTTGTCAATCTCATTTCAATCTCATTTTCAATTAATCTTTGATTAATCACTAGTCACATTTGACCACTCTTTTAGAAACTAGGGGTTATTGTTTCATGTGTTTTTCGGGTGGGTTCAGTAGAACAGTACATCCCGTACATCCCGACTCCCACGATTATTTTATCATAATACTAAACAACCTTCGCCTTCCTGCTAGACGAGTTGTTTCCGTCGACTAATAGATGGCGCACAATTACCATGTAAATTATCCTCCTCGGAGTGAGGCCCTGGGGGCAGAGGGGCAGGGGAGGGTATTTATGACGTCATTAAGTCAGCGTTGAATTAAGTCTCGCGCGGACGATGTGATGCTAACTACTGTAGATTTTGAGGGACATTCTGTAGGTGTTTTGATGTAATAGAGGAAAGGAGTTTGATATCGACATCAATATAGTAGCATCTTTTACTGGAAAAAAACTTCAAAGGCTTTTTTTGCCTTTTTAAATTAGTTATACAGAAAAGGCCTATCTTTCATATAAGTGTTTGTGGTAAGTAAAATATACAAGATCAATTTCCATTTAAGTATGTATCTACATACTTTCTTCAAAGCGTTTCATCCAAACTAAATACATTGCTAATTCACCTTTTCCTGCTATTTTCGTCGTCTTGCGACAAAACACTTCACATGTGAAACATTACCATTAAAAAAGTTGCTCTTTGACGTTTCGCGAGTGACTCGTCAGCCAGACAAGTGATATCTAGCGCATACCTACGACGACAGAGTTTATCTCAGAGGTAAACTGCTGCTGCGGTCTTTCTGCTGTGACAGGTGAAAATTCCGGTGCTAATCTATTATTATAAAACTGAAAAGTTTTACGTTAGTCTTCCTTTACCTGTAAATTTTCCCAACCGATGTGTATAATTCAATTCAATTCAAAATATTTATTTCAGATAGCAGATACATCTTAGCATATACATATCCATAGGTATTATTATATAATTAGAAAATAGTCTAAAATTAAATAATAATAAAAGTATAACGCCTGTTGTGTTTTATTATTGTCAGTCCAGAGGAGAATTAAGTAAAAAAATAATAAGGAAACACCAAAGAAAACAGCTTTATTTCGATAGTAATTTTGTATGGAAATTCATGGGAAAGTCAGCCTCTTTGCTTTTCTTTCGCTAGATGGTGTTAGCAGAACATTGCAAACGTTTTGTTTTACTTTTCATATTTTACCTCTAACATAATTTCAACTACCCATCCACCAGCTCGTAACCTTCAGGATGCACTGAAATCTATATACCAAATCAAAACATTCACGGTTTCATCATGTTATCATTCAGTAATGTAAGCAACTCTCCAGGTGAACCGTTAGAGACGGCGGACATAGCAGTTCACGTATCAAGATTTTTCTTCCTCTCCAGCCGGGATTTAAACCCGGGACCTCTTGCTTGGAAAGCAACGCAACGCAATGCTACAGAGGCTGTCTCACTACCTGCAAAAACATCGCAGCATCCCTGCACCGCCACCTTCAGCCCCGAGATAAAGTCTCGCTGGCTGCAGGTCGCCGACATTATGCTAAAAGGGTCGACAAGGGGTGAGCCTCTCACCTGATGAGGCGCGTCATTTCGACGACACCGTGCTGAGGAGCTGGGGAGAGGAAGAGGTGACATTGACGTTGGAAATTGTCGTAAAATTGTTAGTATAACTAGACAGACACAAACTGGTCGACTTTTACTACCTATTGACGTGAGAGCTCCGAGGCTTAGTGTGTTTCACGCTTGTTTATGTAAAGATCTTTAAATCTTTACTGGTTCGCCCGCACATCTTACATAACAATAGTTCGCCATTGTTCGGTCGTTCCAGCGGTGTGCTTCTGAGAGAAAGGGGTTAAAGAGGATAAGTTGCGGCGGTCGCCGTGACCAAAATCGATCGGACCGCATCATCATCATCTGAAAATATTTAACGGTGTTGGAAAACATGGTAAGGAAACCTTATTACTCCATCTGTGGCGATTTGTTAGTCCCCTGCCATACAAAACAGGTATTGAATAACTGCGTAAAAGCACAGATACTATAATATTATACTAATACAGGTAGACCACCTAGAACTAAATATGACACCGGCGTAAACTGAGATGCTACCGAAGCTTCTTTAGTTCGAGGCCATTATCGCTTGGTGCAGCTCCATCGAAAAATTGCAAATACCACGAGATGGCGCTAAGATATATAGGATTTATTCTAAGATTTGCGCCACCTAGAAGTATGTTAACTGAAACGATGGCGTTTAAAGAAGAAATCTTGTGTACTCCTCACACCATTTATTTTTTACAAAGGGTTACTAATTCTAATTTATATGGGATCTGTGGTAAAAGTGACAACACTGGCGGCCGTGCCACCCTATTTGAGAATAGGGGTGACTCTGTTTAATTTTGAGTTTGAAAGTTGGATGAGCGATGATGCCTCTTCCATTCCGCATAACTTCTAGCTGTCACCTCGCTGGCATTGTTCGATGCATCTCACTCAAGTCACACTCACATGCAAACTTGTCACATGCAAACAACACGGTCTATGTTGTTCCTAGTGTTGGTCATTGGTAACCTATGATAGGTCTGAAATATTCGGTCAGATGCGAGTCGGACTCACATGTGACAGATTCCATATTACCATCTTACAAGATTCCTTTAGTTTTTGGAGTAGAATGTAGTTTAGTAGTGGTTTCTGCAGCGGCAACAGATATAATGTACATAACTCTTCATCTATCAGGTTTTATGATATCAGTCTGCTGACGCATAGATGGACAGGACAGCGTAAGCGTAGTAGTTCCCGTTCAGAGACTATATATCCAATTGTCTGCGCCTGCGGGGGAATGCGGCTCGCCAAACGTTTGTTGTATTCAACAAACGTTCGCCTACGCAACCTGTGTACGATGACGGGCCGCCAGACAGTTTCGCAGCGGCTGACCAATCACAGCTCTCTTACCTCGTCCCCCGCCGCCCGTAAATTGGTGAGTTGTGTTTCAAAGGAAAATGTATATTGCTCTCTCCACTGGATAAGTGCTCCCTGGTCCCGTTTGACATCCTTGGGGTACGGAACTCTAAAAACGAAACATACCTAATTCTTTTCATTGGAAGTAGCAGAAACACAGTTTTGTGCTGGTTCAGCGAAGTACTAACTCTATTTTTTTTGCGTGACAGAAGGCTGACCTATCGCCGCGTGGTGTGTCATGGTAATCCAAAATAGGTACTTTACTGTGCCTTCAATTTATCCAGTTAAGTGAGTGTCTCGTGTTTCGTTTACTGCGGCGCGGCCATCTGCAGAGCTCACGCTAAGTGGGTGTCATTTGATACGGCACGCCGGTGTCTATTACCACTCTGAGCTGGTATAGATTAATAACCGGCCAAGTGCGAGTCGGATTCGCGCACGAAGGGTTCCGTACCAATATCTATAAAAAACCGCAAAAAATCACGTTAGTTGTATGGGAGCCCCCCGTAATATTAAATTTATTTTGTTTTTTTTTGTATTTGTTGTTAAAGCGGCAACAGAAATACATCATCTGTGAAAATTTCAACTGTCTAGCTACCACGGTTCATGAGAGAAAGCCTGGTGACAGAAATACAGACAGACAGACGGAAGAATGGACAGTGAAGTCTCAGTAATAGGGTCCCGTTTGGCACCCTTCGGGTACGGAACCCTAAAAATGAAGAAGTAGAGCAGAAGATTTTACAGCATTATGAAAAACTGGCTAAAAGTGGGCACAATTGTGATTCTGCCACCCCGAATGGGAAATGACGTGACGCTTTGTTGTTTTTGATATGTGTTTTTGTAATCCTATTGTATCAAATCAACACGCACGCCAACCAATGTTTTGAAAACAGTTGTGGAGTAAAAGTCAAAATTAATGACGCGGGCCCCCGTTGAACTCTTTTCAACGACATCGATCAAGCCGCGGCAATTCCACTAGATTTATACCTAATAGGCATAGCCTGCGATTCCGAAGGCGACACGAACTATACTAACTAAACTAATAAAATTGTGTGTTTGAAAATGGAATCTGTGGCCACCGCGCATGAGTTGTCGGATTTGAAGGTTGTCAGTTTAGTGCCTTTAGTTCCTCTAGTTTAGTGGTTTTGACACCTCAAGAATAGTTGAGTTCACTGCATACGTTATCGCTCTTATTACCTTGCAATTGAGTAAAAAAGGGAGGAACCATTATGTTCGGAATTAACGGCTGATGATGACTTATCATTACAGTGGAAATCGCTGCGACATTGGAATATTGCGTGATGAGATGGAAATGCATTATTTACAGCATTAATGGGCGGCGGCAAAGTATTATGTTGATGACGGGGATGTAATACTTGCATAATTCATGTCATACTACTTACAGCAGCGTCAGAGTTACAATTTAATACAATGTTATTTGTACTCCCAGTCAAGAATCTATATATATATAAATGAATTGCTGTTCGTTAGTCTCACTAAAACTCGAGAACGGCTGAACAGATTTATCTTATCTTAGTCTTGAAATGTTCGTGGAGGTCTAGGAAAGGTTTAAAAGGCGAGAAAAAATCGAATAATTTCCGGAAAAACCCTAAAAACAGCCCTTTAGTAGGCAGTACGAAGTCTGCCAGGTCAGCTAGTTTAAAATAAAATTTTTCGTGAAACTCTCCCTGTACAGTATGATAAGGAGTATAAAAACGTAAGGCTAACGTAACGTAACGTAACCTCATGACCTTCACCCAACCTCATTTTCAGTTCATCTCATAATAAAATAAACAAACCAAGCCAACGGAAATGTGAAGACGCACAGTTTTTTTCACAACCAATTTTTTTTGACGTTATGAAAGCAATTGAATACTAATAATTTTGCGTAACAAGTACAGTATTTTCCTAATACTCAATTTCGCGTGAAAGAGAACAAGATTATCGCCACAGCTAAACAGCTCAGAGCTAAAATGGAGGGGGGTCAACAAGACCACAATAATACTCTTGTCACGTTTTTAATTGAATTAATTAAGCAAAATCAGCAATTAAGAGCGGGCAACACTTAACCCGAGATTACTGCTCGTTTTATCAGATTAACAGGCAATAAAATGCCAGTTAACGGACAACGATAAATATTTAAGGACGGCAAAAATTTATTGCGACTTGAGATTCAATTTGTGAATGTTAATTAGCCAGGGAGTGGGTTGTGATAGCGAAATTAGAAAAGAATTTTCTTAAACCCTCTCGCTTGCACATAATATAAAAAGCTGTACGCAAATAAATTATCTAAAGAAATATTTATCCTTCCGGTGCCTTAAAACCTTATCTCAAATTACCCTATTACAAAATAATACAACATTATAGTGGTAGGATGTCCAACATGCTGGCACTATTGCCTCGCTGTGGGACATAACATAACATAGCATCACACCTGTTCTCATACGGGTTGGCAGAAGCACAATTTTGCCCACTTCTAGTCAGTTATTTAATACTCCATATTGCATGACAGGGGGCTAGCCCATCGCCTATGGAGTAATGAAGGATAATTCTAAAATTACCTCCAAAAGGCAGAATGTATGAACGACAGATACATATACAAAATACAAAATCATTTATTTCAACTAAAAGTGTTCATAAATGTAAATACATTAGAGTTGGGGAGATGCACTATTCAGGCACGCACGGGTATCACAGTAATATTAGATTGTGGCTCCCGCACTAGGCACAGCCTGTATCGCAGGAACCTCTACTGTTTATAATGTTTGGTGTACATACATGATGGTAGCAGGTTAAAAACAACATGAGTTTCAATTTAAAATAATAAGGTAGATATTTTAATAAGTAATAGGTGATGATATGTAATAATGACGTAATTTCACAATTATCCCCTAAATTCATATAAAGTGAAAGGAAAACACATGCAGCTATACGATCTAATAAAACCTTTCATTGTGCACGCGCGCGCGAGCTAATCTCACATTAACACAGCTTAGCTTATTCCAGCTCACTCCCGTAAGTTACACTATAATGTGCATTTTGTGCATACGCGTACCGTAACTGCGTGCATTCGTACATCCGGACGAGTGCTTATGTGCATGCGGTGGGCACAGAGTAGGGAAATGTTATAACAAGGATTATGGTACATAGCAAGGATATTAACTATAAAGCGGTCACCCAGGTCTTTTGACGTACGGGGTAAGAGTGATATCAACCTCATGTTTTAAAATAACGTAGGTCCTAGAACAATTGGTCCACAATAATAGGCTTGTGGCCTGTCAAGTCAAAATAGATACTTTTTATGAACTGTCAAAACGGAACTTTTGTCCCTGAGCTCTATGAAATAATAAAAAGATGACGTCATGTAAAAGTGCCATCAAATGCTGTCTTTTTTTGCAAAAAATTGACTTCATAAAATATATCTGCTGGAAATATACAATTCTGAGAATGTCAACCCATTTTGAACATAATGCTTCAACTTAAGACTTGTTCCTAGATTTATTGGATTACCTTGGGAACAAGCCTATTGTGCCCACTCTTAGTTAGTTATTCAATGCTCTTATCTATGAAATTAATGTAATTTTAACAAAATTTATATCGCGTGCAAATGATATGTAGGTATCTCAACTATCCTACAAGACATACCTACGGCACTCCGCCTCTGTCACCTCATAGGAACATTCACAACATTTCCCCCCTTTCCCACTGCTCTGTGGCGCCGTGTAGTGTGTATGCTCCCTAATGGGCACTTTGCGGCCACCGCGGGACGCTCTAACGTCCTAGTTTTATCTTCATTTCAGAATTAAATATGCGCAACGAGAATTGAGAATTTCTTTGCGCTGGACTACATGGTGTTACTGCTGCTAGTCAGGTTTATTTGTGTTATACCTTAAGACGTGTTTTTTTTTTTCCTTTCAGTGCTCTCCACTACTGAAACTTGGCAGTCAGCTCTGAATACCTCGAGAGGCGGAATAGGTCTTCGACGCCGGCTTCACTGGTCCAATATCATATATTCGGGAGCCACGATGTTCCCCTTCTTCCGGCAGTTCATTTTCTTTCAACAATTTCCATCATGACCACTTGGAGCATTCAAGATCGCTTGATAGATCGATGAGACGATGCAGTTAGTACATAATACCTATTTAGGACTACTAAAAAAATCTCATAAAAAAGTAAGACGTTAGAGTTGATATTGGGCCAAATGTATCTAAAGTTATCACTCACTTGCTATTATTTTTCTGTGATCATTTTTTCGCTTTCTTATTATTCACAAGTCGATAGGTGGGATACTAACAGCTAGTTAGACGATAGCCGCATTTATTGGACAAAAATACCCATTCAGATGTCGTCTAGCATAACCTGACATCTCAAGTTTCATACGAGAAAATTCCACTAATGTCTATTTTCCTTATAACAAACTTTGGACATAACATGTTGCCACTCTGCCTTGTGGGTCTATCCTAACCTACCAAGATGTAGGGTCGGACGGACGGACGTTAGTTTTGACCCAATTCACTACAGTCTGCCAAAGACAACGCCTACCTAAAAGGTTTGGTATAAAATAAATTGGTATCGACGTAGATGTATTTATTTACAATGACAAGGGACGAATTTCGGAGGTTTAGAAATAAAATAGGTCTAAGTAGGGACGAATTTATGTTCTGAATTTCACTCGATCGACACCTATATTCGAGTGATTTTGTATGGGAATGACTGATATTTGGTAGCACGGAACATTCTGTGTTTGGTACGAATACTGAGCTGATTTAATTTTATCATTATCATAACTTTGTTTTGCATTGCCTCCGGTTACAATATTCGCATGCAACAAACATAAATAACCTAAAATTGCAAACAAAAGTCAACCTCACTCGGTATTAAAACAATAATTCCTATTTACAACTACGTTAGTAGACAATCGTGGAACCCAACCACGAACGAAAATTAAATACCTAAATTTCAAGTGAAGCAAGTATCACAATTCACAATTATTTATTGCACACAATAATTTAAACAGTTACATTAAAAGAAAACACATGTACAAAGGCGAGCTCATCTCTAAAAAGAGATCTCTTCCAGCAAACCAGGCGTGAAAGGAAAAATTATATAATGAAAGGGTAGGCAGTGCACAATAACAAGTTTAAATAAAATATAAACGAACAAATACTAAATACAGAAGAACTACTACTATACATACTGATATAGGGTAAAGGGTACTAATTCCAGCACCCCCCCATTGATTGGCACTCTGGACTTTGAACACAATTATTAAGAATTACCAGATAAGAAAAGTAAAACAAAAATTTCTATTAAATCCACCATTTCGTAAGTGACAACACCAAATTGGTAGTTTTTAGATGAAACTACTGGCAACTCTGTGAAAAAATGTTCTTTACCAACATGTCTCTGTGTGGTGCGGATTGTTGAAATCGTTACGATTTTTGTTAAGAAACAGGTGAGTGTTGAAGCCTTTTTACTTGTTATTTTGGAAGTCTAGATGCGAGTTAATGGTTTTGTTGTTATTATATGAGTCAAGTTATGATATTAAGCAGTTTGTTATTGTATTTCAACGCCTAAAATCAGTTTTAATTGGGGTCAATCATTGTAACCTTAAGTTTCTATGAAGGTGCAGTTCATTGGCACCGGGGCTAATGATTGCTAAAACTATTTCAGAATTTTTAATTGCAATTAGTACCTAAATTAATTGCGACGAATGAGTTGTTTAAAAGTATGTACTCAAAACTGTCATCAGCCCTCTGTAAACAAATGATGGCACTGCTAATCATTGTACTTTTTGACCATTGGCACTGCTGATGATTGTATTCTAAGTGGGGCCAATCAATGTACTGAGTTTTTACGATTATGCTTTTATCTAGTAGTGATGTGCACATTTTATATTTTATTTTATTAAAAGTTTGGAAAGGTTAGAGGTGGGTATTTTCACCAAAAATATTTTGTATATAGGGTATTATAGGTATAGATAGATAAGGTACCCACATTCGAATGAGTCGAAATCTGAGGTAGGTAGCAGGTTCTACGGAATCTACGGATAACATTCAAGAATATAATTCATAAAGTTCTAGGTATTTTATTTTATTTCCCATCACTATTACTCAATGGAGTACATTCATTGGCACCTCACGTGTATAATGATTGGCATGCCAATCTTTATACTTATTATAGGGCTAATCATTGTGCTGAAGGGGCCAATGAATGTACTTTTGGGTAATTTTTCACTATTTTGTGAATTGATGAATTAAAATTAGATTTTAGAAAGATAAATCAGGTTTTATTAGGTTCTAAGATACCTATAGTAGTAGAAAACACAACATCATGATAGTTTCAATAGCTAACTACATAGATATTGAACCTCAAACATGAGATTTTCCTTAAGGTGCCAATCATTGTACTGCTTACCCTACTACATACACTTTACATATAATAAATATATACATACAATAACTTTTACGAAAGAGAGAGGTAGTGCTCTTTAATACGTTTCTTGAAAGAGAAAAGGGTAGGTATCACGTTACACTGGTCTGATATTTACATTAACAGCGCATGGCGGTTACCGTATTGAAACTAATGCTTTATTATTTTTATTTATCCCCGTGCAGGCGAACATTCTGGGGGTGAACCAACAGACCTCTTTCTGCTGCTCATTTTGTTCATCTGCTTTATGCCTGGCCAGGTAAAGCCTTGGTATCATTCAACGAGTTTATTCAAGCCGTTTTCGAGATCTCAAATCAAACCAATATCCAAATGATTGCTCGTGTTATAGCACAAGATTCTGCGGCAATTCATCATTATTTCAGTAGGCTTACCCGCGTTCCCGCCGTGAACCCGGGGCTCTACATTTGTGTTATGATTGCATTAATTGACTTGTAAGTCGCAAGTCGCGGCTTATATCTGCACCCCCCTCCCTCGGCCCCCGCCCCGTACCGCACCCCACGGTAAAAGCATCTGCTAGGTCTCACAGTGGGAAACCTTCGACTTTAAGGCTTTTGATTTATTTATGATAGAGTTCGGTAATATCCATCGTTTTTTTTTTTCATTATCGATACATTGATTTTTTTCTGCGGCGTTGGGCTATTTCCCTGTTTCACACAAAAGTATAAAAGCTGTGCCTCCAGCATCCATAATGGCAAACGATGTGATGCTATCTGTATTATTTTATGTACGTTAATTGTGACAACTCTGGAATAGGTCTGAATGTGTATCTTTTATTAAGACAGTTTAGAAGAACCTAAATATCAAATATTTCCAAACTGCACTGTGCGCAGACTCCGACTGGGTATTCGAATTTTCGAATATCAAATGCGTTTGAACTTTATGTCGCGATAGAATTTTTATTGAACACACCCATAAAATCAATTTTCCGCTGACACAGAACCAGAATCTAGCGAAAATTCCACGTAAATGAAAATAACTCTTTGAGACCGTTATTCTAATAGGTACAATTCTCTCTGGTTTCGACTCGCTCGTAGTTCCTACGAAGAGAATGAAATTGGCGTTTAGAGGAAGCGTCGGTTTTTCTTTGGCCTGATGAAGTTACCTTTGAATACTTATTGTCTTCCGAGGGAGAACAAAGCGTAGTTTACTTATTATTATAAAATAGTCTAGACGGAGCATAACCACCACTCTTAAGTTTTACGGATTCCAAATTACAATGAAAATTTTAATTAAGCCGTTTATAGAATGTATTTTTAATACTCTGCTACAAAACTCAAAAAATTGGGCTCCAGTAACATCCCAAAGCGTGATAACACCAAATACCACGAGCACAAACATTGCTAGCACCTCTTTATTAATCTGTGCTAGCACTCACTTCGTTTGCTCAAGATAATTAATACATTTTCCATCGACTGGCGCGACGTTGCCAGCTTGCAAATCCTGTGACGTTGCCAATCTTCCGACCTCCAGCCGGGAAGCTGACGCATAAGAAACTAGTAATTTCAGTGTGTAAACACAGCAGCGAAATATTAATTAGGTGCAAACATGATTTAAACTTTACCTATGAGGAACACACTCTGCGAATGTTTATCGTCAGAGATTCGGAAGCTGAGAGGCCAAATATACAGGGTGACATTTAATTAGCTGACCATATTTTGGGGAATGATATTACCCATCACCCTGTATATAATCCTGCTCATCCAAACACCTGAGAATTATTAAAAAGTTCGTCAAAAGTGATAGAAAAACAGGGATCGCTTTTGCCGAACTATTTTTCTGACTGTGGGGACATCGTCATTCGTGCGGTCTTCTATACCGTTAGACTATTGGGCAGGCTGTCTGCCCAATGGCCTAGTCATTATATTTACCCAAGATGCTACCGTGTTATACAGCCTAAAAGGATGAGCAGGTATATTCAACAAAGTAATGTGATACATAATTTAATGAAAGGTATGTAATATACTAGAGCATATTTAAGTCCCTTCTGAGGTTGCGGTTGAAGGGTCTCGGGTCATATCACCACCACTCAAACGGGGAAGCGTTGAGAATGTCACCTCATTAGTTATAACCAAGTTATAACTGTGATAGCTGAACAGTTAAATTTTCGTGACATACTAACCTCTCTGGCTGAATATATGGGGGCGCAAAACAAATCATAGCCAGTAGGTAACCAAATTCCGCCGAAGGCCGAAGTTGAAATAAGTCGGGTCACGTAGAACATCAAGGGAAGAGAAACTTGCGTCATGGATGAAATTAAGCCATGATTAATGTCAAAATGTAGGTTACATTAGTAAACTCAATGATATTGTATGAAAATCTAAATGCCCATGAATCAATAATATCTTTGATTGAAAAACTCGACAAAGGTAATTCCACGAAATTTATACGCGACCAATATGAAGTTTATAATTTCCGTGCGCGCATGCAATGTCGTTGGTTGTAAAAAATGAGCCAGTTTAATTAAAGCTCTGATTCATTCATTCAGCCGGACTACCCGCCAGACTCCCTGGACATGCGCTATGGCCTCTATTTGAAGGGGATAACGGCGTTAGTTGCTTGTATCTGCGAAAAGGTTAACATGATAATACAGGCAGTAATCACGTCCTGGTGCGGTGTAGTACTCTTCAGTAGAGGCGCTTTGAATACGGAATCTCATGCTCATATGCTTGTCATGAAAACTTGTGAACAATTGTAACGTCACGCCTTTTCCCATATTTCACGCCCTCGTTCAGCAGTTATAAAATAGACACTCTTATTTTGACGACCTCTGTGGCTCAGCGGTTGCGCATCTGCCTACCACGCGAGAGGTCCCGAGTTCGAATCCCGATTGGGGACAAAAAAACCCCAGGTCTTGGATGTTTACATGTTCGTGATTTCGCTGTTTCTGGTTCCCACGACACAGGGTATATATCGTAGTGTGGGGCCAGAAGCAATGTATGGCCTGTGTGTAAATGTTTATTTTATGTATTTGTGTATCAGGGAGATTGCTCATCTCAAATATAAAGGTTTTTTCACGATGTTTTTGATTACCGTGACAATATTTGGCGACGGGTTAGCCGACTGATACCGTAAGTACGGGAAAAACAGAGCCTCTACGCAAAAATATAGCGTGTTAAAATTTATTGTTTTTTTCTCAAAAAAAACCTCAAAGAAAACCGTCGTCCAGTGCAGTCGTGTTACTCGCCTGCTATCGCGACGTGTGTCGCTAACGAGTAATGGCAGCCAGCCGACGCCGGCCGCCCGTCGTTTTGTACCGTTTAGTGTAATGAATGGAAATCGTCATGAGATCGCCCGCGCCGCCTGGCTATTGTGATATTACTGTAAGACCAATCATGATCATAGCAAGACTCAGGGCTAATCATAGATGAATATGACCTAGGTACATATATGACCTCTCATTGATGATGTGATGAACTTCGTCGTACTGAAAAGTTTTGCAAGATACAAAGTTTTCTTTCCGTTCATCTAAGGCGATTTACAAGGTACTCCGAGCCAAAGAATCTTCTATCACTGCACGTCATGTGGAAGATTAATGTCAATCAATTTCTTCTGATACAGGTATTTTATACTTAAAAGAAGGCTTCAGCCTACACTATGTAAATGTCTCTGTTAAACAATAAACATTTTTGAATTTTTGTTTTTTTATTTTTTTATTTTATAAATACATAGAGCAACGAAAGACAAGTAACTAGCTCGAGTCCTGACAGAACTTAAAACCAATGATTACATCATATTACTTCGGTGTTGTTCACTTTGTTTAAACATTAGTTTACCTACTATGCATTAGTGGCTTTGCCCACATACAGTGCTGGTTAAACAAAGTCAGACTGCTGCAGCTAATAAGCAGCTGACCTATTTTTCACGATTGCTTGAGCAGCATAATCGATGGGCAGTTCAATTATGTATTCCGTGTTTCATATTAATCACGGACGAGTTCGGAATTGAAGCACGTCATTGGTAATATTTAAATCATTGTCTTTATGATGGAAGTTTAATAGTAATTTGTATGATCGTTATTATCAGCATCATTAGGACCTTATCGACCCAGTGCTGGGTAAAAACCTCTTCTCCGCGCCAATCGTCATGGTCTTATGCCAGTCGTATCCAGTACCGGTCTGTTTACTATAAGTAGACCATCGGACAGGTATAGTAATTTTACCAAAGGAAATCATTTATGCTCATCCGCTTATTGAGTTATTCCACAAATAATGGGCTGTGCGTGTCATCTCGTAATAAGCTATTACTGCAATCATTAATCATACGGTACTTGCTCTATAATAATTACGGAGCTTTGATCAGTGAGGAAGGGTAATTAAAATAGTAACAGGTCCAACAACATAAAAAACGTTTTCACTTCTCATGCTCGTAAAGTTCGTCTTTATGTCGGGTATAGCCAGCATAAAATCAAATTTTATGTTCTAGAGCATAAAGTAAAATCTTCGTCTAAATCTCAGACTCTGACAAAGGTCGTCAGGTAAACAGCCACATACACCCTATGCTAAGTGCCACTGCCGGGGCGGTCAGAGCCGGCTGTGGAGGCACGTCCAAAAAAGGAAGTTTAATGGCGGGAAGTCCTTATTTTTTCTCGGTAATTTCAATTTGCAATTATTTCATAATATTTACTTTTTTTGCAATATTTCTGTTTAATTTCCTCACAATCGAAGTGAAAAGCAGAGCGTATAACTCGTACATAAAACCCATTTTACCCTAGACATGAATATCCACCCTCGCCTGCGTCTCGGGTGGATATATACGTCTCGGGTGAAATGGTGCGTTTTATGCCCTTGTTGTACAATTACTATTATCTGACTAGGTATATAGGTAACAATCAAACGGAAGATATGCGGGTAATTTTTGACGCCTTTACCACCGATTTTTGGCGTTTTGTACATTCTACAATTGTACGAGTACATGCTACTATCGATCTGTGACAAGTTGCTAGCTTCTAGCCTGACGCAACTGTGAGGCCCGCACATCTAACTCTATTTTCAACCGACTTCAAAAAAAGGAGGAGGTTCTCAATTCGACCCGTATGTTTTTTTTTTTTTTTTTTTTTTTTTTTTTTTTTTTTTTTTTTTTTTTTTTTTTTTTTTTTCTATGTTTGTTACGCGATTGCTCCGCCAATTATGAACCGATTTGAACAAATCTTTTTTCGGCGTATAGGTAATACCTCAAGGGTGGTCCCATTGACACCAGGTCAGGATCTGATGATGGGATCCTGGAGAAATCGAGAGAACTCTTCAAATATTATAGGCAGACCTATAGTGATTTTTGTGTTTTTCATAATAACTCGTGCAAATGCACATGGTAAGCATAATATTGTGATGCGGAACTGCTGATGAAGACCACATATGGCCACCAGATCTGCTCAATACTAGGTACAAATACAATGCGTGGCTGACGGGCAGGCAACGCATAGCCTAAACCGGTGGACCTAGAGCCATGAAACTTTGTACAGGGGTTCCTTAGTCGCGTGGGGTAGCACTGATATAGCATTTGACAAAATTAATTCCCCAAGGGAGGGGGGATAAGGGGTTACAGTTAGTATTAAACTTAATCTAATCAAATAGGGTTTGTGGAAGTCGGTTTTTTCTAAAGTTTACTTTTTGTTTCAATTATATGCATTTTTCTCAATTGTTTGTGTGCAATAAAGATTATCAATTATGAACTACTTAAAAGAACAGTGACATGAATTCTTAACTAAAGTTGATTTGAAGTTTCTACCTGTAATCAAACGTTTACCATTAATGGTACTGACTATGGTAGTACTCTGATCGGAAGCCACAATCGTCGCAACTGATAGAAGACTCGCTCCTGACTGGTTTCCCTGGTAACCAGTGAGCAACCGACCTAGTTTATTTCTAGTAGGTTCGTGGGATCCGTCGTAAAGCCTTTAATTCAGCAACATTCGAATGCTGGCGGCATCCATAAGTCGCGGTACGTTCACAAAGTTAGGATTTATTATTCATGCCCACCTCGAATGTAACTAAGTAAGTTTACAGGGTTATCGCTTTACGTAGCAACGAAGCTATTAATAAAAAATAACCGGCCAAGTGCGAGTCGGACTCGCGCACGAAGGGTACCGTACCATTATCTATAAAAACGGCAAAAAATAAACAGACGGACAGACGGACAGACGAACAGACGGACAGACGGACAGACGGACCGACTGACAGACGGACAGACGGACAGACGGACAGACGGACAGACGGACAGACGGACAGACGGACAGACGGACAGACGGACAGACGGACAGACGGACAGACGGACATACGGACAGTGGAGGATTAGTAATAGGGTCCCGTTTGGCACCCTTCGGGTACGGAACCCTAGAAACCAGCATTATCAAATAGTATTTCCACAATTTCGAAACACAAACCAAATCTAATATTAGCTTCGAAACAGTTGAAGTTGAGATCCTTACTCAGACTCACTACGTAAGATCACTCTTCAGTGATATAACTCAAGTGTTTCTGTATATCTCGGTTGTTGGTACAAAGTTGTGGCGCAGAGTTCTGGAAACATCGATTGGCGCGTTTTAGGAGAAGTAATTACTAGAAGTTGTACATTGAACGCAGTGTAGGGTGGTATTCACTACAGTCTATTTGTGCATTCGGAAAAAAAAGTAGCCAGCAGCAACCCTGTATAGTCAGTAAAAGTTTTTAAACATGCAGCATCTCTGGTCCAGCGTATAAACTGTCGGTTTCGGAGCTCAGATAAATTCACTGGAATATATCCGTGTCAAGATAGCCTCCGTAGCAGCGTAGCCCCTCGTAGCTACGAGGTACTCGCTCGTAACGGTTCGTAGCTATCATGCTGCAACTAGCGATGTTTAAGTTTAAATGTGCTGTTTTGTTTGTTGCAATTTATAGCGAGTGATTAACTTATAATGGTGCAGCATTGGCACAGATTTATTGGACGTTTGTTTGTTACTTTGGTTTAAGCTCAGCCTGACCGGGGGCTACCTTATTGTCGATATTAAATGAATTGTATAACCATCTGGTCTAAAGCTTCACCAATTAATCGGGATTTGGAAACTTTCTCCTTTATGAGAAATAGGGTTATTTGTAACACAATCCAAACATACAGAAATCATATGATTGCAAGACTATGTACAAAGACGAGCTTATCTCTAAACGTGACAAAAATGGGTATTTGACAGTACCCACCGCGTAATATCGTAACAGGAACTAAAACACTCCCATGCACCGCGCTCGTACCTTGTAATAACACTGAACCCGTAACCCTCCTCACTACAAATAGCTGAACACTTACAGAAATCGTAACACTTCACCCCTGTGACACCCCGTAGAGAGCACGTCATCGTTTTAGTAATTACCGCCACCTCCCGCTGCAGCAGCGACCCTACCGCACCCCCCCCCCGACGCCCGCCGCGGAGTTTCAGAGTGATATTATGCAAACATTCGTGGTGATGAGTAATTAGAGACAGGATACAAGAAAACATATCGTGACCTTATTTCCCTTACGGGCTAGCATTAGGCACTATACTTATAGTCATAATTTAGCCAGATAATCATTGCTCTATTTTGTAAGACGTGATATCACTTCTATTTTGAGTAGATTTTTCACCCAGTAATCATTTTAGTCGCATAATAAGTTTTAAATTCACCTGATTTGAAATTATTTCTCTTCGAAATGTTCATTTAAATTATAAAAGCTCAGGACCTCTCATCTCTAGCATGTTCATTTGTTGCCCATATGCTAACGAAACAATATTTGAAGCTTAGGTAACTGCGCTATCAAAATAAAGCTTACTGCCTCTGAATTCCACATCTTATAATCTCATTGAAGCACAACTTAGCTTTTATTTTAGTGCCGAGAAGACAGCTATGGTAGATCCCATGTATAGTAAGCATAAAATGTGAATTAAACATTTTCTTTATTATAATGAGTATTAGGAATGACACATAAATTGAAACTCCATGTATGATTCTTATACCTATTGCAATTGAGAAACTACCGTACCATCTTAGCTACCTTAACTTCTTACCTACCATATACCTATATTGGGCACAGATATTATAATACCATGGGACTAATTTGTAATTTGATACAACCCACATCTGGTATGTCCAATCTACTTTGAATACTAAAACTCAGACTTCTTATTCTATCCGGGTAATGGCCTGTGCCTCTTGGTAGGGAAATTAATGCGCTAACTTTACTTTACTCACTAAAGAACACGACATTTTTTGCCTCTTCTCCACGTTGGACCAGAGGGGGAGAAGAATCTCAATGCTGCTTCAATGCTCATAACCCCACAGCATAACACCGCATCCTATGAGAACGGGTTCAGACTCAGGGCCATTCAGTTGTGGAATGCACTCCCCTGTGCCATCAGGGACAGTCCTACTCTAAACATATTTAAAAGCCAGGTAAAGAGACACTTACCTTACTCTTTAAATCTCAGGTAGTTTGTATGTATTTATTAGTGTATGTAAAAATTTCTTTATATATATTAGTTTATTAATAGTATTATATCTTTAATATTTTGGTAGTTAATTTAAGGATGTATTTGGATGTAAGTATATTCTAGCTTTGTAGGTATACTCGTAGGTATATTGTTGTACACAAAGGTCTACCCTTGCTGATATATTAAACTCTCTCATCGGAACTTGGTTTACTGGAAGAGATCTCTTTTCAGAGATAAGCTCGCCTTTGTACACTGTTTTTATTTACTTTTTGTCATTGCAATTAATTGTGTGCAATAAAGAAATTATGAAATTATGAATTATGAAGGGCAAAGAAACTCCCAAAAATAAGTACCCAATTCAATGCTGATGATGTTATTATCAAAAATAACTTCATCCACTCTTTATCGCATGGCTCTATCGAACCCAACACGAGAGCTCACCAAACACGGCTCCTCTAAGCCGACGACTATTGCCGATGTGCAAACATAAACAACGTAATTGGACTTCGAAAAACACCCAAATTTACTTTTAACGGTAGCTTTTATAGCTTTTAAACACTTTACATCCGACGTATTGGCAGTAAAGCGATACGGTTTGATTCGGCTGATCATAGGGAAAAGTCGTAAAGACTTTTTTAATCAGACTTTAAAGGTTAGGGTCTGCGGTGTGGAGGAATCTTCAGAGCTAGAGCAGAGAGAAAGGAGTGCCAATGTTTAAAATATACTTCATTGTGTTTGACAGGGGGGTAGCTGACCACCGCCACAAGTAAATAAGGTCTCCACATGATTATTTACTTCACTGCTAGCACGTCCGACGTGACATTGACATTGTCTTTATAGACATTCACCTCAGAACACTTTCACACTGCCCTAATAAACATACAGTGACAGATTTTACATACATTATGATTTATCTGTCAAATAGGTTTTTTTCGGACATTTAGAAGCAGGGTCAGTTGAAATAGGAAACCAAAAGAGAGATTTATTTCTTACTTTAAAGAAAGTTTTTTTTAAATAATATTGCTTCTCAATCTTAATATAATCGGTTAATTGCGGGTCGGTATCGCACACGAAGGGTACCGTACCATCGTACAACAAATCAAAAGCACTCAAAACAATAAAAAAAAAAAACATACGCGTGTAGCACCGTACACGTGTTAGATGTAAAACTTCTGTAGCTAGATCATTAAGTGGTACCTATACTATACACCTATACCTACCTATACTAAAAGAGATTTAAATTTCCAATTTTGAGATCCAATCTCTGCTTCAAGTTACTTTTAAGTTTCAGACGTCCGATTATTTGAAATTATTTTATACTTGTACTTACTTTTAATACGTCATGTCATTTATTTCCCACCATTCCTTATCTACAATTTGTCGCGCTCGTTGTGATATACTTAACTCATTCAATAGTGTCACTACTATTTGCATCTCGCTCAGATTATATACCATCTGACGTCACGTCTTTAAGCCGTCTCGCTCAAATGTATGCATTGCTTTGCTTGTTTTAGAAATCCATATCGACCCGTGTGACATTGATGAAACTCTTTTCTTACAAACTGTATGGATCGCATCGCACAGCTGTCAAACATAAGTTCCGGTTCCAACAAAGAGGTTTTTTGTTTGTCCCAGCCAGCGGCGGCGGCGGCGGCGGCGGCGCCATCTTGGCCATACCGGAAATCAAGAACTCGTGGAAGAATGCTTAAAATAATTTTTATTTGTCAACGTTTCATCAGGTTTTTCTCTCACTTATTAACATTCTTTATTGTACGAATGTATTATTATCTTATCTGATTAGTTAAAAACCGTATTGAAAATAGTTGCGGTTTTAAAAGTCTTCAGCCGACCCTGACGTCACCGATTCCAATTTCCGTTACATTTCTTAGCCTCTCGTGATAGCACCCGGCTAGTAACAATTGAAAAGCAAATATATGAATAACCCACAGTTGAGAGGTTAAATAAATTTTACCCCCGTGCCCCAAGAAGTTTTACTTCAAAAATAAACAAAAAGAACATTTAAAAAGTTTATGCCTTCACGAGATTTGAACCGACGACCTCCGGATTGAGAGTCTACATCATACCGCACTGGCTAACCACAACCATGTGGGTTGACGCGAAATATGCTATCATATTTAAATGTGTAGTATACGTGTCTATGACATGGTTGCTATGACAATAAATAAACAGTTTCAGTCAAGATCTCCATTTTGAAATGCGTAAGTGTATCTAAACACGTCTCTTGTATCGGGGCCCCCTTTAATTTGCAATATCTCTCGTATTTCAGTATTTGTGGTTGGTGCGGCAACAGATATACACATTCTGTGAAAATTTCAGCTTTCTAGCTATTACGGTTCGTGCAGACGGACCCGGTGACAGACAGGACGGACGGACGGACGGACGGACGGACGGACAGACGGACAGCGAAGTCTCAGTAATAGGGTCCCGTTTGGCACCCTTCGGGTACGGTACCCTAAAAAGCCGCGGCAGTCTCCAAAGTACATTACTCGGGTGAATCCCAACGAGGTATTTTGTTATCAAAACTACTAGATTAGTTTCGCGGAGAACGGTAAGTTGATGCGAAAGTACAAAACAAAGAGAAGCAAGTTTGGAAATTAATCAGTATATCTGTTTATTCAAGGCAGAGGGAGGAGAGGTAAGCTTGTTGGTAAAGGGTTAGAGTTAAGGGATTTGGTTTGTCATAGTGTCTGAGTATACTGAGATGTATGCGCCATAGGCCACGTACAGATTTCCAGTGATCTTCGTGACTGATGAGGAGTGAACGGCCTGTGTTGATGAGAGGATCGTTGCATAAAGTTGCGTAGAAGTGGCGTCCCCCTGTAAACGTCACTCATCCGCCAAAATATAGTTGGAAGATTGGTTGCTGAGTTTCTGCAAGAACGTGAGAGTTTACCTCGTCTTGCAAAATCTTCTCTGCGTTGATCACCACTGCATTACCAATAGCGGTGTTGGTCGCCTCACAAATGAGAGTTTCCGCATTCGAATCTCGGCAGAGAAGGAAGAAAAAAACATGCATGTTTAATATGTTTAGAAGTCGCTGTTTCTGGTTCCAGTTCCATACAGAACATCATAATGTGGGATCTGAAACAATGTAAGCGTTTATGACGTATATAAAAGTTTTTTTTGTTTATTATTGCAGTAAATAATAATATTCATATGATGCGATACACACAGGCAACCGTTAAGAACATAAATGTATTTTATTTTATTCATTTGGAGAAAAAACAATGACAGGCGACACATAGCACAAAATATAGACTTACAACATAACACAAAACCTGACATCTTAAAGATCTCTCACTAGGACTTAACACAAGACCAGTTTTTTGTTGTTTACTTTTGTTTACAATATTCTCGGAAATGCTAAGTAGTACGAGTTCAGCAATTTCGATCTTATAGATAAATATTTTAGATAAAGCCTTATATCTTTCAACCGTGTGTTTATTCACTCCCAAAAGATGGGGGAAGTGGGAGGAATTAATGGGCGGACCGTTTATTGCGGAGTATCAAAACGCGTCCGGCTTCCCAGTTGTTTTAACTGAGACAATTTTAGAACAGTAGATAGTACCGAATAGTAATATTTGTACTGACGTAAGTAGAGATATAGACAACTGTTTATTAAACACTACTTAGAATTAGTAATAGTCGTAAACACCTCGAATGTAATTAGGGTAAATCTAACTCGTATCAGGGTAAACCTATACCCCTCGGTGGGTCCTATATAATAAGACAGCACATCCATATGCACGCCGCACATTGGAAAGAAATGCACTCGCGTCATATGTCTGTCTGATGGCGGTTCGATATCGCTCGCCTGTCGCTCGCATGTCAAGTGCCGCGCAATATCTACATATCGAGAGCGCACGTACCGCGCTGTGAGGCGCAAAGTGCTCGCGAGACAAGAGCCGGCTCACTCCAGACTGACTAACCACCATACTCCACTTGATACACAATTTAACCAAGTACCTAGTAGTAGTAATAGTGGTTATCAAGATCTAGCAACAACTCTGGAGTTGAATCATTATGTACAAAATGGCTTGACAATCTCAGAATTGTATATTTCCAGCAGTTGTATTTTATAAAGTCAATACTGTGCAAAAAAGACAGGATTTGATGCCGCACGCCACATGACGTCACGTTGTGCTATTTCATAGAACTCAGGAACAAAAGTACCGTTTTGACAGTTCCTAAAAGTTGATCTATTTTGACTGCAGGACACAAGGCTATTCCAAATGTCATGGCTAAACATCTACCACAGAAGCGTACAAACACTTCTCACTAGCCAAAAGCATTTAGATATTAGTTCATGAATTACTGCGTCGGTATTTATTTTATTTTGTAGAATTTAAAGAAAATATTTAAATAATTAACAGTTGTTTACTTCATTTTCCCCGGATCAATCAATTCAATTAAATGAAGGGGTCAATCAATCTGGGTGCGGCGCGGTAAGCATACATTGCACAGTAATTCTCTCTCGTCAGACGGGAAGCGCCCGCGTCGTCGCCTGGGGCTCGCGATCCCGACCTTTATTCAATTCCCGTTTTGCATAAACTGTTTACTTCGTGAGCAAACTATGACCCGCCGAGACACTGCCAGAGAGGGCTTTAGTGAAAAACTTACCCTCCTGCCGATTAGGCTGCTAGGGATTGATCGCTCGATATCGCTATAATTGAGACAAAAAGTAAACTTTAGATAATTGAAACAAAACGTAAACTTTAGAAAAAACCGACTTCCACAAACCCTATTTGATTAGATTGAGTTTAATACAAACTGTAACCCCTTATCCCCCCCCCCTTGGGGAATTCATTTTGTCAAATCCCACATCAGTGCTACCCCACGCTACTAAGAAACCCCTGTACAAAGTTTCATGGCTCTAGGTGCACCGGTTTAGGCTATGCGTTGCCTGCCCGTCAGCCACGCATTGTATTTGTACCTAGTATTGAGCAGATCTGGTGGCCATATGTGGTCTTCATCAGCAGTTCCGCATCACAATATTATGCTTACCATGTGCATTTGCTCGAGTTATTATGAAAAACACAAAAATCACTATAGGTCTGCCTACAATATTTGAAGAGTTCCCTCGATTTCTCCAGGATCCCATCATCAGATCCTGACCTGGTGTCAATGGGACCAATGGGAAGGTAAACCCTTTCAAACAAAAAAATAATTTTCCAAATAGGTCCACCCGTTTAGGCGCTATCGGGGCACATACATTAAAAAAAAAAATAAAAAAAAAAAACAAACATCCGGACGAATTGTAAACCTCCTCCTTTGGGAAGTCGGTTAAAAAAACCGACTTCCACAAACCCTATTTGATTAGATTGAGTTTAATACAAACTGTAACCCCTTATCCCCCCCCCCTTGGGGAATTAATTTTGTCAAATCTCATATCAGTGCTACCCCACGCTACTAAGGAACCCCTGTACAAAGTTTCATGGCTCTAGGTCCACCGGTTTAGGCTATGCGTTGCCTGCCCGTCAGCCACGCATTGTATTTGTACCTAGTATTGAGCAGATCTGGTGGCCATATGTGGTCTTCATCATCAGTTCCGCATCACAATATTATGCTTACCATGTGCATTTGCACGAGTTATTATGAAAAACACAAAAATCACTATAGGTCTGCCTATAATATTTGAAGAGTTCCCTCGATTTCTCCAGGATCCCATCATCAGATCCTGACCTGGTGTCAATGGGACCAATGGGAAGGTAAACACTTTCAAACAAAAAAATAATTTTCCAAATCGGTCCATCCGTTTAGGCGCTATCGAGGCACATACATTAAAAAAAAAAAAAAAAAAAAAAAAAAAAAACAAACATCCGGACGAATTGTAAACCTCCTCCTTTGGGAAGTCGGTTAACAAATACTGAATTGAAGGAGAAGCAGGTGCAAGAATTTCTCAAATGCTTAGTATGATATTTGTGGTTTTTAAGAATTTCTCTTTTAGTTCACTCTTTGTTATTCCTATACCGATTTGAAAATCTTCCACAACGAAGTAACTGAGTACGAACACAGGTTTGGTAAGAAAACGCTGGAGTGGCATAACCAGCGGGCCGGAGGTTAGGTTAGACGTTCCGGCAACTATTGAATTTCGGCCGTCTCAGACCGCATTACCATTATTTTCCTCCCGAATATTTATTTTCACTCGGAGCGCAGAATTTTTGGTGTCTTTGTCAAAATTATCATTTCAGTGAGTTGACTGCGACACCGGCTGAATGTGACATTGGACACGTTTTTGCCGAGAAAAGTTTTTCCGGGAGATGAAGCGTATTGAATTTATTTTTCTCGTGGCGGTGAGCCGGGTTTAGGTGATCTCATAATTCTCACGGTTATTGTCTTGAATACGTTAGACGGCAACAATTCTACTCGCTAAATTCTTTATGAAGTGACTGTAACGACGGTGGCTTTCTCTCGTTATTTATTTATTAAAAGAAGATGCCTGCCGCAGGAATTTTAAGAGCCGTAAAGGATGGCGCGCCTCAAAAGACAACTTTTAACGGTTCAGACGTTCGCGTTTATGTAAAATTGTAAACATTTCATAATAAAACCGGCCAAGTGCGAGTCAGACTCGCGCACGAAGAGTTCCGTACCATTATCTATATAATTGGAACAAAAAGGAAACTTTAGAAAAAACCGACTTCCACAAACCCTATTTGATTAGATTGAGTTTAATACAAACTGTAACCCCTTATCCCCCCCCCCCAGGGGAATTAATTTTGTCAAATCCCATATCAGTGCTACCCCACGCTACTAAGGAACCCCTGTACAAAGTTTCATGGCTCTAGGTCCATCGGTTTAGGCTATGCGTTGCCTGCCCGTCAGCCACGCATTGTATTTGTACCTAGTATTGAGCAGATCTGGTGGCCATATGTGGTCTTCTTCAGCAGTTCCGCATCACAATATTATGCTTACCATGTGCATTTGCACGAGTTATTATGAAAAACACAAAAATCACTTTAGGTCTAATCGGTCTAATTTTCCAAATCGGTCCATCCGTTTAGGCGCTATCGAAGCACATACATAAAAAAAAAAATAAAAAAAAAAAACAAACATCCGGACGAATTGTAAGCCTCCTCCTTTGGGAAGTCGGTTAAAAAAACCGCAAAAAAACACGTTAATTGTATGGGAGCCCCCTTTATATTAAATTTATTTTGTTTTTAGTATTTGTTGTTATAGCGGGAACAGAAATACGTCATCTGTGAAAATATCAACTGTCTAGCTACCACGGTTCATGAGATACGGCCTGGTGACAGACAGACGGACGGACGGATATCTTGAGATTTTAAGGTACTTTCCCTCCAGGGCCCATTCGTTTGTTCCACCCTGTATATGTGTGATCTGTAACTGTATTTTTCATGAAATACCCAAAAAGTTTTGTTCAAATTATCATCTTATGTCAGAATAACTTTGTAGCTAGTTGAAAAATAACATTTGAATTGATTCAAAGCTTGCCGCGCTTTTAGGGCCTTTAGTACCTACTAAACGCCGCCGTAAGCAGCACTGTCTACAACCTACTCCTGGAAAACGTGAGACACCCATCTACAATTTCCGTACAATGAGGTTCACTCACTCATTATGTCAATGTCATGCAGACTGCAAAACATCATTTCAACGCACCAAAGAGTATTTAATTAAAACATCACTGGCAGCCAAACTTGAAGTGGCCAAAAGGAAAAAAATAATTTCTGTGCTCTGAGATTTGTATGACAACAAAAGTAATTAAAAACTATTAATTTTATAATTATTTTCTAAAAGTTCTACATAATAAATAGAGACGTCGTAATTCATCAATTAATATTTAAAGTCTTTGTAGAAGTCCGGGGACGACATTGCCATATCATTTAAATTTAGTTTCATTAAAAGAAGGCTTACCTACCAAAACAAAATGGCCTTGGTATAAACTTTTCAAGCGTGTTGTGAAGACGTATCTTGTACCGAGACCACTTTCAATTTGTAATATCTCTCGTATTTCAGTATTTGTGGTTGGTGCGGCAACAGATATACACATTCTGTGAAAATTTCAGCTTTCTAGCTATTACGGTTCGTGCAGGCGGACCCGGTGACAGACGGACGGACGGACGGACGGACAGCGAAGTCTCAGTAATAGGGTCCCGTTTGGCACCCTTCGGGTACGGAACCCTAAAAATGTAATAACCGGCAGCTGAACTGAGAAACCTCTGATGCATGACACGGGAGATTGGCTAAAAAGTTTTAACTAAAATAGTTAACTGCATATAATTTTTTCATTAGTTTTCGGTATCCCAAATTAGGTATCCCATCAGTCCCTAGTGTGCTTTTGGCATCTAGCATGGTTAAGTTAAACATTTCATACTTATTTTCTTACAATTTCTGCAGTCTCGGCGTTGAAACTAAACTGCAACTGGCAAGGTGCTTCACGATACACCCGCATGTATTGTTCGCTCGCCTCGTGTAGCAAAATTAACAAGGCTTCTTAGAAACTCTGCAGCCGTTCCGAAGACTACACGAAGCTCCGTGTTTTCAGTAACTGTTCAAAAACTGGCGTCAAATTCATGGAAGTTTAATTGAACCCGCTTATAAATAGTGTAGAGTTCAATGAGTATGCTCGCAGACACAGCGCACTGAAAACGATGTTTAAACTTTAAACACAGGGTAGAATGAACGTTGTTAACTGGTTATCTTATTAGAAAACCACCGCTTATAGGGCAGCTGGCGTCCACACAAAGCGTTGTCTAATTATTTACCTACACAGGACTTCGTACGAATGGATACCGAGGTGGACAGACACTATCGCTTCAGCACTGAAGAGATACCATACATTGCTGCTTTGTGAATTATACGCGAAAGGAACAAAAACTCTGAAGTCACAAATGAAGCATTGGATTGGTTTCAGGCATTGTGTTCATTTCACGTTGGGTATCATCGGAGTCGTGTAGTGGAGGATAGTGGGTTTGTGCTCTGGGTTATATCCAACGGACAATGGACGTGAAATCTGTTTGCTTTGCCGATTATCATATAATATAGCACTTAATCCCCGCTACAGTGTTGTGTGCGGGGAAATAGGACGCGGGGAATTTAGAACTCTACGTCTAACTATAAAATAATTAGATATTTCATAGTACGAGTATGATGACAAAGGATAGTTATAGTGTTGGGTATGATGGCCACAATTATGACAACGAGAGCCTCGTGGTCTAGTGAGTTTCACGCTAGCCTCTTTCGCTGAGATGTAGGTTTGAATCCCGGTGCTCATTTTTATACGGACGTTCTAACGGTGATGAAAAATATCGCTAGGAAGCCTTCATTACTCCATAGCTGCGGCAACAGGCTAGCCCTAAATAGAGTAAGTAAGTATTTAATTACTGGCTAGAAGTGGGCACAGTCGTGCTTCTGCCACACAGTATGGAAAAAGCGTGACGCTTCGATGATGATGATGAAACACTCTTCGCATTTCCAGTTCTTTTTAACCGACTTCCCAAAGGAGGAGGTTTACAATTCGACCGGATGTGTTTTTTTTATGTATGTGCCCCGATAGCGCCTATACGGATGGACCGATTTGGAATATATTTTTTTATGTTTGAAAGGGTCTTCCCATTGGTCCCATTGACACCAGGTCAGGATCTGATGATGGGATCCTGGAGAAATCGATGGAACTCTTCAAATATTATAGGCAGACCCATAGTGATTTTTGTGTTTTTAGTAATAACTCGTGCATTTACTCACGGTAAGCATAATATTGTGATGCGGAACTGCTGATGAAGACCACATATGGCCACCAGAACTGCTCAATACTAGGTCAAATACAATGCGTGGCTGACGGGCAGGCAACGCATAGCCTAAACCGGTGGACCTAGAGCCATGAAACTTTGTACAGAGGTTCCTTAGTAGCGTGGGGTAGCACTGAGATGGGATTTGACAAAATTAATTCCCCAAGGGGGGGGGGGATAAGGGGTTACAGTTTGTATTAAACTAAATCTAATCAAACAGGGTTTGTGGAAGTTGGTTTTTTCTAGTTTACTTTTTGTTTCAATTATTGATAATTCAGTCTCATGTAGATTCAGATTCAAGACACAAATATTTCTGTTTATAGTTTAAACTGGTATAACTCCACAGTGTTATAAGGATGGCTGATATAAATATAGAAACTATCTAATTCATATTCTAGGGCTTATCTCAATCAGATATCTATCAACGACCACCTCATTACACTACCGTTATATACTGGATTCGATACTTAAGGCAATTGATTAGTATTATTGATTAGGTTAAATTGATTAGGTTAGGATTAAATTGATTATCATCCTAATGTGGTTAAGCTATAACAATATCGCAAATATGGATGTTTAACATGTTTATAATACCTATCTTCATTTATCTACCTGCTTACGTTATGCTGTTTATAAAATTAAATTGTGGAGGCATATTGTAGTCCAGCATTGGACGAAAAAATGCTGAAGAAGATGAAGTTACCCGTACACTAAATACCGACCATGGATGTCTCCACAGCATGGCACCTAACATTTTTCATTCATCCATTACGTACGTGGATACGAAACTGCCGATAAACTTTATCCAATGCATAAACTAGCAACAAAACTCTTTAGTGGACGTGTGGTAGGCCGCCGCCGCCGCCGCAGCAAGGAGGTTCAAAACATGAGGAAATAGAAAAACTTTACTCGTTTACAATAACCGCCCGCTCCTCACCCCGCACATCCCCCGCGGAGCCCCGCCGGGATTATGTTTAAGGCTCATTGCGGGTACAACCACTCTCTCGGAAAGCTACACCTCTAAAACTTTCTGCTTTTCTTAGCCCCCGCGGGTTAAGGGTTAGATTGTTAAAGAAAACAGTAGCTTACCTTGAACACAGTTTTAGAGAGACTTGTGCGAGCATCTTTGCGCTTCTTATGTCTTGGTAGGCTTTTTAAACTTCCAGTTAGATGGTTATGTTTCTTTTATTGGGATTTATCGCTTGTTTAGGCTTATTTTTTGCATGTTTTATGAATTAGTTTTGCGCGTAAATTTTGTAGAGCATATTTATGAATGGGGCTTGCTAGTTACCTGGCGAAATAAAAAATGTGTAACATTATTTCCATTTGAGTGTTTGAAATAAATGTATGGAATATCGTGCAATAACATACAGCTTTCCGCCGAGTCAGGGTATCTTCATAATGCAATTAGAATTAAATCTTATTAAGGTGTACATTATTTAAAGTAAATACTTAGTATAAGTAGTAGTTTTAATAGTCAATATAAAATATATTACATAAACGAAGACGCGGTTGCCCCAGAAAGCGTTGGAGTGACGGGCTGAGGGACAATAACAAGATCTCAAGGGGGCTGGTGGGTAACAGCCTATATATAGGAGCGTAAAGAGTCGAAGACGCGAAGATAGGCATTTGCCCAGCAGATAATAAATAAAATACATAGGTATGTTATGAATAATTAAAAAAACACTGCCAACGATATCATCAAACCAGTTGATAGCTAGTTGGTAAAATGTGAGAGCCCACTATAGTTGAGTAAGTACCCAATAAAGATGCTAATGCAGCTGGCGTGTCTAGAATGCTAACCAATACCGAGTAAGTATAAAGATGTATTTTCCACTTTAGTACGAAAACAAATACACAATTCTCTATTTAAGTGATCCATTGACATGTAAATGGCATAATAACATGATCGGTCGGGAAATGAGGGCCATATTCATCATGAGTCAGAACACCAAGTTTTCATTTTCACTGCTAGTTTACGGCGGGTATTCTCTCGAAGTCTCTTTCATGTTTTATGTAAGGTCTTTTGACAAGATTTGTTCAGAAAGTTAACTTATGTTTGACATAATGCTCACTTGCCACGGCAAAAACAACACGAACTTTGTATTAAAGTTCCAAACCTACCAAAAAACTAACAAAAGAAAGTGGGCGATATAGACCGGCTGACACGTGAAGAGATAACGTAGACCTTCTGTGGTGAATATGGATGGTGTTAATCTCTCTTCTTGTAATCCAACCTTTTGCTCTGTTCTAGCTCTGGATCTGTTCTCACCCCATTTCAAGGTAAAGATACCCCATGTTTACCCACAACAGTGGCAAAGGCCATACCCACATTCAGCCAACTGCGTTCATAATTACTTGTCCAAATGTTCAAACTTACGAAACCAAAAAACTGACATTTCTAATTAAGGGATGTGAATGTTAAATGAATAAAATTTATTCAGAATTTTATTTATTGACCTACCTACCTATCATGAATGAGTATTGGATTAATTTAACTTATAATTATAACTTTTGGACAAGTTAGAATGAATAGATCATACTACAGCTTTATGCCAGCTTATCGCCATTTTATAGCTAAGTATCTATGAGGTATTAACATAATAGTCGTGCCTCTACGTGTGGCTATGTTATTTTATGAGGCATAAAACCTACAATTCTAACTGGCTAAAAGTGGTTGTGACCACTTCTGCTTCTGCCACTGTGCAAAAAGGCTATGGTTTTCGTAAAACCAGCAGGTTCAATCTCTAGTAGTAGCTAAACCCGTTTGTTCAGCATCGTCTCCCACACTAAGCTTATTTGAATACGCGCTGTTTATCTGACGACATCGAAGCTAAACCGATCTCTCTGTAAAAACAAACGAACCGCCGCCAACCTTCCACTTTAACCCAGCAAAGGAATAATTTCGCAGCAAAAACACATCTCTTCACTCCAAATGCTTCGTTTTTGTCTGATAACTCTATAGATTAGAAAAATTGTGACAAGAGGCGCCGTACGATTGTAATCTCCTGTATGATATTTTCGGGTTACGATTTACGGTGTACTTAAATAAACAAATGCAGATGCGTGATGCAACTATTTAGAAAGCGCGCGAGTTGAAAGCACCTCAAGCTCAGCAGGAAAAAGTGAAGTGAAAAATAAAATGGCCCGGCTCTGGTCTGTTGATTGAATTGACACTCGTGCCTTCTCGGTAAAGTTCGGTCGTGTTCGTATTTTAACGACACTTGGATTGGCTGGCGCCTCTGTCAATTCAACAGTACCATGGCCTCCGCGCTTCTGATTGGCTCGTAGGTTACGCGCCTGTATTAGCCGGGTTCGCGCGCTCACGGTAAAAGACCAGTGTTGCCACTTAAAATATTGAATATCAACGTTATCGTCCATAGTGTTGTCTGTGATAGCGGCTACGTTCCGATTCTACTAGATAGCGACAACAAGCAGAAATTGCATGCATTTCAACTGAAGCTGTAATAATTCTCGACGCGGCAAGTACAAGTAGCCTTGTGACAAAGACTGCAGGGCCCAAAATAAAATCATATAAAAGATTAGGCAACACAATGATTTACGGGTAAACGGTAAATAAAGGTAACTATGAAAAATCTATATCGGCTGATGATCGTCAGACGGCGGCGTTTCCATTCCAATTCTTCCCTGGATAAGTCATACGAAAGTCATCAATTTGAATAAATGGCTGGCATTATAGGGACGTCGTCTGCTCGAAAGGGTAAGGACGAATTCGGGCAAAAAGTACCTACTTAATCGAAGTCAGCTGCATTTTATTGGTTTCTTCAAATTGTTAGGGATTGGAGCTGATTTTCGGGAGACATAAACATGTTAAACATTTACAGCATTTACATTTACATATTTTTGGTGTGAGACCCGATTGTTTTCAGATTCGTAGTGATTTTACAGGATACAACATGTGATCTGATACAATATACTGCTACAACTTGTCTCAATATTTTCTGTCCCCATTGTTGATTAAATTCTAACTTAGTTATCGAAACCGATCAGACCTTGATTGAACCTATGCTATAACCTAAAAGAATATCTAGTTATTTTAATGTATTAAAATACCTAGTTTTAAGTTTAATTATGTCCAGTCTTACTAATTAAATTAGGTATCTATTAAAAAGATAAGTTTACTAGTTAGTACAAAAATGGTAAATGTTGTGCTCATTCATCTATTAATAGGCACTCATTTATAAGAGCAATACTTACTACAGAATTTTTATTGTAATAAAATGTATATATATGTGTGCTTAAACGGTCAAGTGCGAGCAGGACTCGCGCACCAAGGGTTCCGATCACACTTGGAGAGCGTAACACGTATATTAGTTTTCCACAGAAAAAAGCTAAAGTATGATGTCATCAATGTATATCAAATTGAATATTTTTGTAGAAAGACAGAAAGCAGTTTTCATATTTTTCCTTAAGACCTTGCTTTGTGCCAAATTTCATGATTGTAGGTCTTCGGCAAGTACCCTATAGGTTTTGGGTAGGTACATTGCGATTACTATGAAAATCCTACAATTTTACTGCATAATCAGTCGTACGTAGCGTTCGATTGCGTTGACCTAGAAGGTAATTTTTTCACAGCTTTATGCGACCACAGAATAAATTTCAGCTTGATACGTCCACGCATTCTTGGTACTTATTAAAGGTCTTGACACACAGACATACAGACGGACGGACGGACGGATGGACGGACGGACAACAAAGTGATCCTATAATGGTTCCTTTTAAGGATTGGAACCCTAAAAAATATAAAATAACCTGTTGTCATACTGTTTCGCCTGCTAAAAAAACAAACACATCGGCCCGCCTTCCCTCATACGAGGCGGCAGAGGCCCAGCGTGCTCTCACTTAGCCAAGTAATACAATGCTCCAATTTCCGCGACATTATCGATAAAATTGCAAATTGTCCGGACGGAAGGACCACAATAGAACAGATACACTCGCGCCGAATTTGCATGAAACATCTCCCGACACCCATTCAAATGAGGCCCAAATAGCGGACACCATCACAAGTGGTGGATCAGATGGGACGATCACTTTCTGTGGAATACTGAAATGTTACTTACTTACCTATATATTTTTTGGATGGCGATTGGATTCTGAGGTACTTGGTAGTTTAGAGCATAGAGTAAATTATATTGGCTCAGGGGTACAGAACAGAGCCACCAACTTAGCTGTTCTCAGGTGGGAAAAATTGGTACTACGGTCTTGTCATCCGCCATCACAGGGAATACGGAATACATTATGTCCGCTACAGACTGTCTAGTAAAGTTGGCGTTCTTGTGGCTGCGCCCCCTACAAGCTACCAAGCTTTGAGAACTGACATCACAACTGGCAAAATTAGTACTTTTTTTTGCCACACGCCAACTTACACTAGACGAGCACTAGACATAGACAGTCTGTATTATGATAATTGAAACAAAAAGTAAACTTTAGAAAAAACCGACTTCCACAAACCCTATTTGATTAGATTGAGTGTAATACAAACTGTAACCCCTTATCCCCCCCCCCCCCCTTGGGGAATTAATTTTGTCAAATCTCATATCAGTGCTACACCACGCTACTAAGGAACCCCTGTACAAAGTTTGATGGCTCTAGGTCCACCGGTTTAGGCTATGCGTTGCCTGCCCGTCAGCCACGCATTGTATTTGTACCTGGTATTGAGCAGATCTGGTGGCCATACCTATGTGGTCTTCATCAGCAGTTCCGCATCACAATATTATGCTTACCATGTGCATTTGCACGAGTTATTATGAAAAACACAAAAATCACTATATGTCTGCCTATAATATTTGAAGAGTTCCCTCGATTTCTCCAGGATCCCATCATCAGATCCTGACCTGGTGTCAATGGGACCAATGGGAAGGTAAACCTTTTCAAACAAAAAAAAAAAAATTTCCAAATCGGTCCACCCGTTTAGGCGCTATCGGGGCACATACATAAAAAATAAAAAACAAACATCCGGACGAATTGTAAACCTCCTCCTTTGGGAAGTCGGTTAAAAACTACTATGACACTAACCGCTATCAACTGAACAGCTAAGTTGGTGGCACTGTAGAACGTAGAACAAGCGGCTTTCCAACAATCTTTTTTCGCGCGGTGACAGGTGGAACTGACGGTTGATGATGACCAATGAGGAGTGAAAGGTCTGTGTAGCGTAGATGTGCCCTCCTGTAAACGTCTCTAAAGACTTAACTCGTAGGAGTGACTGTTCAACTCCACTGTCTAACTCAGTGACCAAACTTGTCACCAGTTTAAAATTACACCGAGCTGCCTCTATGGTTAGCCCCGCTTTGTCTCATCAGCTCCTGAATCGCTAACTAGTAATAAAGGAATCCTCCGGGAGTCGATCTCATAATGAATTAACACGCGACGAACAGGGGAGGATAAAAGAGTTTTTATTCGTGTACGGCTGTCTATTAACCTGACCTCGGGCACAGAAGAGATAATAGTACTCCGTACCTCGGGTGAGGACCGGGAGCTAGGTAAAAATTAAGTTTTGTACAATAAAATAAATAAATAAAAAAAATAAAAGCCTTTATTTCTTCAAAAAAATAATAGAAAATAATTATTATACCTATGCAATTATAGATTTCAATATTGATTTTTAAGTAAGTATTAACATAATTTAAATATTTTAATTGTATTAGATAATTAATAGTTGTTAGTTATTTTTTATTTGAAGACCCATGACGGGTAAAGGCCTCCTCCAGCGCCATCCATTCGTCTCTGTTTGTTGCTGTCATTTTCCGGTTGTTTCCGGCCGTCTCTCACCTCATCGCACCACCTTGCCTTTGGTCTGCCTCTTCTTCTTTTGCCCTGGGGGCCCTTCCATTTAGTGGCTCTGATGGTCCATCCGTTGCTATCCATCCTAGCTACATGGCCTGACCATTTCCATTTCAATTTCAGGGCATGTGTAAGAGCATCTACGGCATTTGTATTTTCTCTAATAGTTTTGTACAATACGACACGAATAATCCTGACCTAATGTAGAGCCAGTCAAATTATAGGAATGTTGCCTATGTGTTAATGTACTTTTGACAGCTTCACATAAGTTCTTGTTCTGAGGCTTCACACGTACGCCAAAACTTAAATAAAGGCAAGAACATGGTAAGGGTCCCAAACAGTCTCATAAGTTCTATTGAACAGATAAATCATATTGTTTAATAAAATGCCAGATGAGTCTGTCACATAGGTATAGTCTTTTCGAGACTGCTTGGGATAGCCCCTAAGCATAATGTATATTTTTTGAAGTAAAACTTCTTGGGGCACGGGGGTAAAATTTATTTAACCTCTCAACTGTGGGTTATTCATATATTTGCTTTTCAATTGCTACTAGCCGGGTGCTATCACGAGTGGCTAAGAAATGTAACGGAAATTGGAATCGGTGACGTCAGGGTCGGCTGAAGACTTTTAAAACCGCAACTATTTTCAATACGGTTTTTAACTAATCAGATAAGATAATAATACATTCGTACAATAAAGAATGTTAATTAGTGAGAGAAAAACTTGATGAAACGTTAACAAATAAAAATTATTTTAAGCATTCTTCCACGAGTTCTTGATTTCCGGTATGGCCAAGATGGCGCCGCCGCCGCCGCCGCCGCTGGCTGGGACAAACAAAAAACCTCTTTGTTGGAACCGGAACTTATGTTTGACAGCTGTGCGATGCGATCCATACAGTTTGTAAGAAAAGAGTTTCATCAATGTCACACGGGTCGATATGGATTTCTAAAACAAGCAAAGCGAGCGAGCGAGCGAGACGGCTTAAAGACGTGACGTCAGATGGTATATAATCTGAGCGAGATGCAAATAGTAGTGACACTATTGAATGAGTTAAGTATATCACCACGAGCGCGACAAATTGTAGATAAGGAATGGTGGGAAATAAATGACATGACGTATTAAAAGTAAGTACTTACAAGTATAAAATAATTTCAAATAATCGGACGTCTGAAACTTAAAAGTAACTTGAAGCAGAGATTGGATCTCAAAATTGGAAATTTAAATCTCTTTTAGTATAGGTACATTATAGGTGTATAGTATAGGTACCACTTAATGATCTAGCTACAGAAGTTTTACTTCTAACACGTGTACGGTGCTACACGCGTTTTTTTTTTTCACGGCAGACAACAAGACCCTATCAGCATTATCTCCCGGCCCCGGTCACTTCGCGACTAGAAAGATTAATGCCTTAAAAGCAAGCACTTGCCTACGACTCTGTCCCCCGGAGCTCCCAGATCACTTTATTAAATCATGGCCCCGCCAGCCTTGCCGCCGTGTTAGGGCTTCATTGACACGGAGAGTATCTCGATAAATGCTTCCTCGATGCCAACGAGAATCGAACATTCGAGAACCGTGCGTTCGAAAATCTGGTAGAGAGGAACTCTAGCCATACCAATGAGCCGAAATCGCCTTTGGTGTTTTCATTTGCTCGATGGTCGAACAGCGCAGCATGTAATCGTATGCGAGTCTCGCCTATGCACAACCTGCTCTCGAACGTGCGATGCGAGTGTCGCATCAATAGAGCGAGAAACTCTCTTCGTCTAAATGGCGCTTTACGCCGTGCCCCCCTCCTTTCCTATCCACCCCCCACCGCCGCCGTGGCAATGAATTATGCTAATTGTCCTATCTCCGACAAAACTTAATTAATATTACATCACCTTCACAATGGGAATGTTCTTTAATTTGACTTATGTCTCGATGCTGAAAGAATAATTCAGGGGCTTAGTAGGTATAAAACACGCTGTACAATGCAGATAATTCATACATATTATAATTATAAGTCATTGACGAATGACAGGTGGTTAGCCAATCACCTCGGTCTCTATGGAGATTGTAGATTTCCTTTCCTCATGATGTTTTCCATCATGTCTGCACTAGACATTAATATGTAGGTTTTAATATAAATCTAATCGCTTCGTTTATGTTTAGACGGATATAAACTTTGTTATTTACTTGGGGCAAGTGCAAATATGTGTGGCTCAGTAAATAGAAGGGAAATCCTCGATAGTGTACGTGACGAATAATAACAAATCGGTGATATTTTGGTTCAAGTTTATTACGTGGGTTGGTAAAATAATATAATTTGAATGAGTACAGTGACATTAATTGTCATACATTGTTGTACAAATAAATAAAATAACTAAGTAAGTAACTCAGGTCTAAATAAGCATAAATGGGTTGAGTAATATAGCAAATATATTTATCAAAAATACGGCTCTAATAGGTATTGTTCTTCTAGTTTCAAAGCAAGACTGATATTGTGAAAGTGATTTCTTATTAGTCTTGATATTTAGCCACAGCATCACATTATATCTTATCTATACAAATACTTAACAATAATAAGAGGCCAATAAGTGCATACTTAAAACAATAAATAGGTATTCTTAATAGGTTTACATTGGTACTATTTATTGTTTCATTTCAAACTAACGAATGTTAGCCCATTTATAAAACTACACATTGAGCAACATGTTTTTGCGAATCATTATATAGATATATTAGCCAAATTGTGTATAATATTTTTCCTAATAAATATTTCATAAAAAACGTCCCACTTAAGCGGACGAATACAGCACGCTGTTCATAAGAAGCAATAACTCCACTTACAAGTTAAACAAGTCTCCAAAAATATCGTCACAATTGAAACACACTCTAAGTATACTCTGATTTTTAAACATTCGTTAGAGAATCTAAATTAATAGGACCGGGTTATGGTAATACCGAGAATTCTCGGTGCTCAAAATAGGGGAAGATTAGATATCCTAATCTACGAGATACATGAGTGAGTAGGTAGGTTTACAATATATTATGAGCTGAAATACTATATTAGTTATGTAAACCTTTAAAGTGTAATCGAACATACAGTAGGCACCATTGATATAAACATTATTTAGGAATATTTTTGCTACTAAAATGGAATTTTCGGTTAAAAATAAGACTCAGCGTATTGGATGTTTATATAAAATCTTGTTTATATGCGTCCAGTTTAATGATTTTAATACGGGACCATTTCAAATATTAACCATTATTACGTATTAAAACAATTGAAACTTCGAAGGGGAACTATACATCAAAACTCTCATTATAATTTTGAGTTTTTCACAATATATTCACAAAAAGCTCAACAATGCAATCACAATAAGTATATGCACTCTTTTTCATTATCTCTATCTACGTGTAAAATAAAGCACTCATATCGCAATATACGACATTTCTATAGCTACTTGCAGTTCTAATAGGTAATAGGCATATGTACTAAGCTAAAATCACAAGTCTACCTCTACACTACATAAACATCACACAAGCGAAAAGCAATGAACAGTGAAACTGGTATGCATGTAAAGCATGGTCTTTATTGCTCCTTTACGGGTCAATTTGACGTCACACGAATGAGTCAATCGTGTGACACAAATATTCGTGAAATCGACCCTCGTACAGGCGTGTGACACTCCGCTCTTTACCTGCAAAGCCACAAGTAGATCTGCGGCCCCGCTGCGCGGCCCGACTCAGTGGGTTGCCGAGCGCCGCCCGGATTGCACGTGCCGTTCTATCTAGCCCCGCGCGCCCCGCGTGTAGTTACTTACTAAAATGAAGGCGAAGAAATACTGCATGCTTTGTTTGATGACGTTTCGTCACTGCACAGATGAATAAAGGTCACTGTCCTACTGACTGTCGATAGGATTTCTGGCCACTAAGTAAAAGGTTAGGTAGGTACCTATACTACCTATATTAAATGTTATTCACAAATCTAGAATAATAATAGTAAGTGGTTCGCAGTTAGTAGTTAAGTAAATATCCAGTTTTATTTGTCACAAAAGACAACCCTTAGTTTCACGGGCCGCTTCAGACGAGGATAGAGTTACGCGACAGAAAGAGAGGCAACTTTTAGGCAAGTAATCGAAGTGCGGGCGCCGCGCTACACAGCATGAATTGTACTTTGTTGCGTTGTAGCAAGGGTCGCTTTTTAGTTGAACGATTATGTACAGTGTCCAATCTGTTCCTAACTCTTTATTAATCTGTGCCTCGTTGAAGATTCGTAACGCTTGCAACGCTATTTGCAGCATGCTTAACACCGTTCGTGGGTGATTTCACGTCACACGAATGAAATCTCATTCGTGTTCGTGAAATCGACCCATATGTTTTGATCGGATAAACTTTGTCTGCATGCATGTTGCTTCATATCATATCACTTGTTTGATTGAAACATGTGTAACAAATTTCAGCAAGCCCTGACAAATATCAATTGTATAGCTCGCCGTAAAGTTCCCGTAAGCAATACAAAAGGACAGTTAACACTTTTTAACATTTTCTGAGTTTGGCAAACACTGGCAAGAATGTCAAAGAAGCATTGCATATATCTCTTGTTATCTAGATAAGCTTAATTTTGCACAATATTTACTTTTCATGTAGTTATAACTTACGTTATCTACTGACATACATGCACACAATGTTATCCCTTTTAGCTAAAATTGTCTAAACTAAAATAATTTATCTTGAGCACTAATATCATCATAAACTTATCATTTTCAAAATATCACCGCGATTATAGCGATACAAGGATAATTTTGTAGCCAAATCTATCTCATAGTTGTTAAGCCGATTTACACAACCGGGATTTTAGTTTTAATACCAATATTGTAAAGTCTAAAATGAACACAGTTCTGTTTGTGCTATATTTCTAATTAAACCACAAAATAATGGGTTTATGATGTTTTTTGTTTAGGTTTATTTAATTTAATTGTTGATATTTCCACAAACTATTCATTAAAACTCTCTCTTTCTGGTCTCCTATTTCCCGCTACATAATTTTAGCCGGGGAAGGTGAAATTCAGCGTTCCAATTAGTGCCCCCCTTAAAACTCCTTATTTTCAGTATTATTTACCCCGATAATCTCCGGAGAAGTCGATTTGTCCCGGGCGTTCCCGAACATTACCGAACGTACCGCTTCGTTGGATCCGTCGTCAACTTAGTCCAATAAAGAGACAAATCTCGCCTTCGGGAATCTCCGGACGAGCCGATGTCTCCCGAGCGTTCCCAAACACTCCCGAACGGTCAACACTACCCGTCTCGCTTGACCCTGCCCCAACTATACAACCTGGTCCACCACCTTGGCAACTCGATCTTCCCGAGACACCTTCGGGAATCTCCGGAGTTCCCGACTGCTGCCGAGCGTGTACGAACGCTCATTGGCTGTGGTCAGAGCTCGTCGCGGTGTGTGATGCGAGCTGCGAGGGAATACGTTTCAGGTTCGAAGGTGGGCGGGCACTGTAGATGCGGGTAGTGCGGGGGGCAAGGTTGCGTCACGGCGGGTGCTGGCACGGCTGGCACGGCCGGCATGGTGGGCACGGTAGGGCGGCGCGGGCGGCCGGGGCGCAGC